>CM052895.1:97972992-98133303 GCA_028534135.1 Potos flavus
TGTGTGTGTGTGTGTGTGTGTGTGTGTTATTAAACAGCCAGTCTTTCTCCTGTGATCTAAGCTTATACATTTGTGGATCTTTGAGCTCCTGCACAGTGATCGACGTGCTAGGCACTAGTGAATGTTTGCTGACATTTAATCCTGGAGAGAATTAATTTAGATGATATCTTCTGTGCCCAGAAGAAAGCATGACACCGGGGGACGCTTGATGGTGTGGCCATTACTATCGCCACACTATTATCCGGGTTCTACCGACTCTGTACTTCCCTGTATTAGAGCACAGAGCCGTCCATTTTTGCATTCTCCCCAAATTCATATGTTCAAGTGTCAACTCCCACTACCTGAGAACGTGGCTATATTCAGAGGTAGGGGCTTTGAAGAGGTGATTGAGTGAAGAGGAGGCCATTCGGGTGGGCCCTACTCCAACCTGGCTGAGGGCCTTCAGAGAAGAGGGGATCAGGACCCAGAGAGAGACAGCAGAAGGGGTTCGGGTGCACAGAGGAAGGACCCTATGAAAAGGCAGTGGGAGGGTGGCCTCCAAGGAAACCAGCCCTACCAGCACCCTGATCTTGGTCTAAGTGGGTTTTTTTTATTTATTATTATTATTATTATTATTATTATTTTCAGAAACAAAGTTTTCATTCACGTATTCAGCAAGTATTTATGGAGCATCTATTATATGCCAGGCATATAATTTTTTAGCCAGTGCTAAAAAATCAAAGAAAGAGAAAGAGCTTCTGTTTTCAGGAAGCTACTAGTCTAGGGGGAGCAATGGACATCGACAGATCATCGCAGGGGGAGTGTGGAAGGATCGAACAAGGAGAGATCCTTGCCCTCTGAGGGTACATGGTGCTAGATGGGGGTGGGGCTGACGAGAACGGGGTGTCTGGCCTCGCGTATTGTTTTGTGCCTCGCACCCCTGCGGAGCTGAGCTCACAGCCCATCCTCCAGGTGAAGTGAGGAGATTTCTCAGCACTCAAGGAGACAGAGCCCAAGGGCAGACTGTGCTAAGTGTGGACTATTGACAAGGCCCCACAGAGCCAGGGCAGTGGGAAGGCTGATGGATGGGAAGGAAGAGGAAGTGGGTTCTCATCGCAGCCTTACCACAAGCTGGTGGTGTGGTGACCCGGTACAACGCCCTTCCTTGTCTGGACCTCTATTTCCTCATCTTTAAAGCACGACAAGGTTGGGATAGTTTATCTCCAAGGTCTCTTCCAGCTCTGTAAAATCTTTTCTGAAATCGAGTTCGCCAAAGATACGGTCTGAGTCTCAGTTTCCCTTTTCATCCCTTGAGGGTGTTAGTTATCTTTACCCTTCTTTTTAATCCACAGAGATTTTATAATTGCGAGTATTCGGAAACTCTCAAACCTTGTGTCCCTGAGCATTGATTAATTTCAATAGGCAATCGTCCCCGAATTAAGAGTATGCACTGGATGAAATGGCGTCTGGCCTCCGTTTCTCCATTGACTGCACTCAATTGTGAACACTTATAATGGTTTATCTCAAACAGGAAGTCATAAAAACACAACCCTGTACTAACCGCAAGTCTTCGACTTAATAACTAGATCGCCAACTAAGTCAATCCTCAATGAAGGAGGTGACAGGAAAACATACAAAATGAAGGATTGGTCTGTTGACGTTTCCTGGAAAGAAAGTAATGTCTTCCACTCAGCTACTCACAGCAAAGAGTGATTACCACAAGTATCTTAAAAGCCAAAGCCAAGTTCTTTTAGGATGGTTTGGAGAGAGAGTAGATCGGTCAGGAAAAAAAAAAATTAAGTCAGTGTCCAAGATGAAGGAAATGCTTCAATTAATTTTGATACATTCATATGTAATTTATGCAGCATTTAAAATATTATTTTAAAAGCCAATTTCATAGCATGTAGAAATGCAACATAATGATAAGAGAAAAAATGCCATAATTTAGCATAATGTTATTTTCTGTCAGATGCATAGTATATCTCCTATATATACCTCGGGGGAAAAAAAGACCTGAAAAAAAGAAATACTCCAAAATATCAACAGAAGCAATATCCAGAAGGAGGAAGTATGAATGGTTTTTATTGTTTTCTTTCTACTACTCTCCATTTTCAAATTTCCTTCACTATGTATTCATTTGTTTGTGTGATTAGTCATTTAGCAAATATTTCCTATGTATCAACTGTGAGCCGCCGTGCTGTAGACATTAGAGATAGAGGCGAACCCCAGCCCTCCTTCAGTTTACCCTCCAGTGAGTGGACACAGATTGTAAAGAAGAAACATGAATGAATCAGCAAGATGGCACGGATGGTGATAGGGCCTGGGAATGACCTAGTCACTGTGATGAAGAGGAGGGGAGCGGGGCTGGGCATCCCCCTTGCGCTCGCATCCCGGAGGACAGCCCAGAGGAGGTGCCATCACAGTTGAGACCGACTCAAACAAAGAAGGCTGAAGATCTGGCAGAAGACAGTCCCATCAGAGGGAAGGTCAAGGCTGCCAGGGGCCGAACTGTGCCGGGACTCTGGGCCCGGGAAGATGCTTGGCTTCCTTGTAGTTGCAGTGGGGCCCCAGAAAACGTTCAGACGGGGAGTGATAGCATCACATGCCCCTCAGAAGCATGACTCTGGCTGCAGAGTGGAGAGGGGCCCCCGGCCGTGGAGGCAGAGACAGGGGAACCTGTTAAGAGACGTGTTTTCTTATAATTCGCACGTTCTGGATATCCGTTTCCACAAGTGTGAAATGAGGCTGTTGGGCTGGGCAGGTGATTTCTAAGAGCCCCTCTAGTACTTACAAAAGAAAAACATTATTTTGTGTGTGTCTGTTTACCTTTTAGGAAAGTGTGTAGGCCTCTTAAACACAGGGCCCAAGTCCTGCTCCCCCCTCTTAACTTATTCCCAGTGCACCGCCTGTACTTCTCAGGTCCCAGGGAAGGAGTGCAAATCAGGATAGTACGCGGACGGATGAGTCATTAGTCCTCAGGAGGAGTTGCTCTTCTGCTTCCTTGTGAACCCACTTGTCTGCTGAGATCTTTTTCCTGACGGTAATAGGGAGCCACTGAAGGTTGCTTCTGGGTTTTGGAAAGTTCTGTGTCTCAGGCAGTAATGAAGGGAAGTCTGAAGGGGACCGAGGGCAGAAGCCGAGAGACTGACAGACACGTTGCTTTCCTAGAGAATGCCCCTGGGCTGTGATACTGGAGGGAGCCCATCTGTGAAAAAAGGGGACACCTCATGGGCACAAAAGCCCCTCCCTGGTGTGGGGGGGCAAACACTGGGAGGTGAGAAAGTGTGAGACTCCACCTATTTATAACTGGGGGAAATGAGGCACAAAGAGACAAAGTGAGTCATGTGCCAAGGATTTCTGACTTCAGGGCCTCCTCTCGGCTAATGTGAAAACCAGACTCCACTTAGTGTGTCATCCAGGGGGAGGAGGGGGTCTGCCTGTGCCAGAATGGAAGGGAGTGTCCGGGTGGGCCGCGCGGGGAAGGGGGAGACGAGTATCCTGGGCAGAAACAGAGACCAGTGCTCTGGTACCTTCATGCGGACACTCCCATAATCCAAAAAATGCTAAAATTGGCTGTAGAGCTTGTGTTATGAAACCAGAGCAGATCAAACAAAAGAAAGAAGCAAAACTTGAGTCATTGCGATGACAGTCCTTGCAGAGAGCATGCAAACCCAAGCGAAAATAGATCAGAGACGCTTTCCCAGGAGACACAGAGCTTGGAGATCCTAGAACCAAATGTGTCACGTGAAAGATGGGGAGGCCAAGGTGGGGACCGGAGGGAGAGTCACACTCCGGAGATGGAGAGCAGGCTCTGCCAGCAGGGTCGGGACCGGGACTCGAACCCAGCTCTCCTTAGGCAGAGGTCACGCCTTCACAATTAATTCTGAGTCTAACTCCTTATTTGCCAAACTTACAGACGGGCACAAGAGCAGGAGGCAATTAAAGTGACTTCGGATCCTGTTCCCATGTACACACACACCTACGTACACATTGCTTTAGTTTGGCAAGGTCTTTCACTAAGCGCCATGGACCATTACTTACCTATCTGGCTCCAGAGCCCCCAGTTCAAAGGCACAGCTCATGGAACCTGCCTGGAGAAATCTTAGTCCAACCCCTTTATGTTACAGATGAGGACCGGAGTCCAGCACGGAGGAGGCGGCAGAGTCACCTAAACCAAGAGCCGGGGCTACCTGCCCCCAAATCCAGTGCTCCTCCTAGCACAGGCCCGAGACCTGCAGGAAGGAAAACTGTGATTTTTAACACACATGCATTACTTTCCGTTCGCAAGTCCTCAAAAGGAAGGTGTTAGAGATGGAGACAGTCTCCAGCTTATTGCTTTGGCTAAGGCCTGAAGTCTTGGCACACCGATTGTTGAAATTCTACAGAAGTCTTTTAACTTCTCTGAAAGTCTTTACCATGATGGTAACAATCACAGTCATCCATTAAATAAACATTGACTGAATGTCCACTTTGTACTGGCATTCTGCTGGGTCTTTGGAATGTACTTTTAATCTCTTTTCATTTCCATGATATTAAGATGCAGATACTATCATTCTTGGTTGTTGTTGTTGTTTTTTTTTTCCACAGAGGAAAATACAAGTGGGAGAGGCCAAGCAATTTTCTCCAGGTCATGGATTCAGGAAGAGGAGGAGTTGGGATTTGAACCTCTATTGACTTCTGTTATGCAGAGCGCCTCAGGTATGCGGTGGTGGTCTGTTCCCCACGGTGGGCACCTTCTGGGGGCGGCTCACAGCCCTGGGGGTGTGGGGGCCAAGTTTCTCCACACCCCATCCTCTTCTGAGGTGCTAAGCTCAGACGTGAGCTCTAGTTTACTCATGAGGTCCATAAGTCGTTCCCCGAGACTCAGGATGGGGTTCCAAAGAGCCAAGACCCAGGGTAGCTGGGCTGTGCTAGGAAGAGGCTCAGATCAGAGCAAAGCTCATTAACTTGAGAGGACTAATATCCTTGAGAGATCCAGCCCAGAGATGTGAAGGGAACGCAGCAAGAATATATTCAAGAGGGATAGACTCAGACTGCAGAAATCTGAAACACGGGACATAATGCTAAGGTCTGTTTGCTGGTGGAGGCCCCTCTATGTCTTATGTGAATCCACCTTTCCTAGCAGACCCAGAGAATTTCCTATGCAAAACAAGAATTTCCTCTAGCATCCCCGATAGCATTTTGGCTTTGCTTTAATGTCTTCAGACAGGGAACTCATTACCTTGCAGACTATTTTAATTGTTAGAAAGTTCTAGTCTTTACACTGGGCCAAAAATCTGTCTCCCAGATGTGTCCGTGCATTGGGTACTGCTCGGCCCTTTGGCTTACAAAGACTAAATCAGCTTCCTCCCTACCCAGCAGCACCCTGGAGAGTCGAAGAAAACTTTCATTTTTGATGCCAGTGTTCCCAGAGTGTGCTGGGCAGAGTAGTAAGTTTGCACAACGTTAATGGGTGTCCTCCATAAAACAAACATATCAAAACAAACAGACAAAAGGCCACAAATAGCATTCTGTAGGCATGCTAAGTTAAACCGGGTCAACCAGGTCCATTTCCTTTAAGACTGCTCAGAACGTTTACCACGCTTCTGCATTCTGTGAACTCCAAAATGGGAAAGCTGGTCATGCAATGTTTCCCAAACTTTTGACCTCAAAAGCTTTTTTTTTTTTCCTCCCAATGTACCATTTGCAATTTTCCATATATACTATTAGAACAAGTGTTTGGAAAATGCTTCCCTACAAAAATCTAGATTCTTACTATCATTGTCTCCAAGCTAAAAAGTCAGGCTCCTCTAAAGATTCTTTTTGAGACACATTATTGAGATTTCCTCACTATTTTTGCTCTTGTTCTCTAATATAGGGCTGGCAGATGAAAATACAAGAAGCCCAGTTAAATTTGAATTTCAGATAAACAATGAATTTTTTTCTTTTTTCTTTTCTTTTTTTTTTTTTTTTTGGTATAAGTATGTTCCATGCAATATTTGGGACATATTCATATGAAAAAAGAATTTGTTGGTTATCCAAAGTTAAAATTTAACTGAATGCCCTAGATTTTTATTTGCTAAATCTGGCAAGCCTAGATGGGCCCCAAGTGTCCCCCTTCCTTTACAAAAATGTGGCTTCAGAATTGTGCACATTACTCCAGAGATGTACCAAGGCTGAGACCATTGGTAACCTTGGAAGCCACTGTCAACTACACTTTTCCCTGAGGTGTTTTCATTTTTAATTTTTTAAAGATTTATTTATTTGAGAGAGAGAGAGAGAGGGCACACAGGTGGAGAGGCAGAGGGAAAGAGAGTACTAAGCAGACTCCGCACTGAATGCAGAGACTGACCGGGGGCTCGATCTCACGACCCTGAGATCATGACCTGAGCTAAAACCAAGAGTTGGACCCTTAACATGACCTGAGATGAAACCAAGAGTTGGGCTCCCCTCTGAGATGTATTTGAAGGGAAGACAGTAATATGTTTATGGATAATTAGGAGTCAGTCTGAGGTTGGCATATACCTCAGCAAATTCCTGACACCAATTTCCCATCTCTCACCCTTATTCATAAGTATATTTCAGTTTCTCTGGTGTTCGTATCGAGGAACATGATCCAAAAACGATTTATAATTCCCTTTTCGTTGTCTTGTCTTCTCCATTACACTGTAGGAAACTAAAACACAGGGACCAGCCATGTCTATCTTGGTCATAGTTATATCCCTTGTAGCTAACACAGGTTCTGGTATTTATAGATGTTCAAGCATCTTTTCAAGGAATGAATGGAGCAATCAACCAATCAATCAAATGTTGCCTGGAGAGCTAAGTAAATCAGATAAGCTGACGCTCGGGGACGGGGGTGGGGGGGGTGGGGGGAGTGGGGGGGTGGGGGGGGAAGCGATTGCCAAGGGGAGCTTTCCTCATGGTCGGGATGTGTCCTCCATCCCAAGTTTTCTCAGACCCACGAAATACTTTTCACCTGTGCTGAAGGCAAATCTGTTGGAAGATGTGTGTACAAAACAAGAACATCTAATTGCTATGACCAAAATAAGACATTTTAGCCAAAGACAAGCTGTTTTCAAGAAGTTGAAATACTTCCTGAAGCCTGCAATTTTTACCGAGGTGTGGAACTTGGCCCTTTGAAGCAGGTTGGGCTGTGCCCAATGGGCGTGGGATGGGGGCAAATCACACCGGGTCTTCCCACAGAAGCATCCTGGTCCGGGAGGAATTGGGCCAAGCGAACAAACATGGCCTTAGTGAGCCCCGCGCTGGGCAGGTTTGTGATCCGTTGGCTCCCACTTGATGAAAGTGCATCTGGAGACTTGCAGGAGGAGCCCAAAAAGCCTGGAGCTTTCGTTCTGAGCCACGGCTGATAGAGCTGAGCGCTGCCCCCTCCCAGCATGAGCTCACCCAAGCTTGGGGCCTGTCACTGCTGAAAGCATCCTGGGGACCGTCTCTGGAGTAGCCAGTCACTTCTCTGCAGCTTAGCCGCTGTGGCTTCGGTGCTGGGGAGCATTAGCACTGAATTTGTAAGATAAAATGCCGCAGAAAGCAGAGAAGAACGGTGAGAGGAGCCTGGGTCCTAGGAGGGTAGCTGAGTGCAGGAAAACTTGGGTTATTTCCTGACTGAGCATGAAGACCTAAGTTCAAGTCCCCACCCTGCCATGGGGTGGCTCCATGCCCTTAGGCAAATCCTGTAACCTCCGTGTTTTTTGTTTGGTTTTTTTTTTAAGATTTTATTTATTTATTTGAGAGAGAGCTTGCGTGCGAGTTGGGGGAGAGGCAGAGGGGGAGGGGACAAGCCGACTCCGCGCTGAGCGCAGAGCCCGAAGTGGGGCTCGATCCCACAACCCTGAGATCATGACCTGAGCCGAAATCAAGAGTCGGACGCTTAACTGAAGGAGCCCACAGGGCGCCTCTAACCTCAGTCTTTCTGTGAAATGGGAACAAGCAGGCTGTCCTCAGAGTTGTAAGGCTTCGCTAAGATGGCAGATATAAAAGCCCTTTGTAAAGTGCCAGTGCTAGATCAGTATGAGGGATGGTCAGGACACAGTGTCCCCCTCGAGCACAGTGCGGGGGTCTGCAGTACTTGATGGGTCTGCTGGCTCGCTGCCAGGAGAGCACAAGAGGGCACCCAACCGGGAGAACGGAAGGATGTTCCTCACACAGCCTGAAGCGAAATAAGAAGAGTTCAGATTACATTATGTAATTCTCTTTAATTATAGAAGAAAACATTTCCAAGCACACATTGGAAAACATAAAATCTCAGTGGGTAGGAGTCTTTAAAATATCAAAAAAAAAGCACTTGGGGACGTCTTTACGGCCTTAAGATGTCAGGCAATAGGTGAGCCTTGAATTTGGCATGAATGTTCCTATTGACCTCCCTGGAGTTGGTCACTGGCTCTGGCTGAGGCCCTTGTGGGCTTTGCTGGTAAACAGGAGCAAAACACACACCAGAATAGCTCCAGTTCATCGGAGGGAGAATAATGCAGAGTGTTGTGGCTGAGAAATTATTTGCTGCTTTCTCTGTTGAGAGATGTCACACCCACCAGAGGAAAATTTGTCAATGTGCAAATATGTGCGTCCATGTGTTTGCTGCGCCAAGGCTGTAAGGGAAACAGTGGGGCATCTCGCCTTGAAAGGCTTTCCTGCTGGGCTTTGTCTGTTTCTTCCTCCAGTGTCCCATTTCATGCAGTGGTTCCTTCTGGAATGCACTGCTTGGGGTCCCACCGCAGTCCCCACCGGGACCTACAGACCTCTGATTTCCCACCATAACGTTGACTTCGTGGTACTGCCGACTCTGAGCAAAGGGTGCTCGGGCTTGGAGCTGGGCAGGGGCTCTGCTTACAACTCTGGGAGGGCACAAGGCAATCTTTATGCGACCTGACCTGCCCCTCCTCCCCTCCTTGCCCGGGCCAAGAATGGTCAATGATCGTGTTCTGGAAGAAACCCCACCTTGTCAGGGTGTGCTCTGAGCCAAGAGGAGTGAGAGCAGAGCGGGAGGCCGAGGCAGGAGGCCAAGCCTGAAAGCCCAAAGCTCCAAAGTCCGGGGATTTGGATTGGGTCTGATGCACCACTAACTTAATCCCCACCCCAAGGACGGGCTTAGGCCCGATGATACCCAGCGAGGAGTGTGTTTCCACACCTCCAATGCCCACTGGGTTTCTATACCACGTGCATAAACACATAAGAGTGTGTTCAGAGAGGCAGTGTTTTTAAGTGAATATTTACATGCAAACATGAGTTTCTAAGAAAACACACACAAGCGTCCCTGGGAACCCATATGTGTGCCCTTATCTATGCGAGTGTGCCTTTGTAGAGCAGATACAAATCTGATCTCTACTGTAAACATATCAGCGACTTCTAAAAGCTCTTGGGATAAAGACCCAAATATTTAATGTGGCCTAAAAGTCCCTTCATGTGTGGCCCCGGTCTGCCTCTCGTGGGCTTCTCCTGCACCGTGCTTCACTCTCCCTCTCTGCACTAAACTGACTAAACTGACCTTTGCTCGGTCTTCTTATGCACGAGGTTTCCTCTTACCACGGGACATTTGCACATGCTTCTCCACCTGAGTGGCACGCTCTTCTCTCCTTTCTTTTTCAACAAATTTTCTGGCTATCCTTCAGCTGCCAGCCAAAACCTCACTTCTTTGGGGGGAACCTTTACTGAGCTCTTAGAATTAGTCGGATTCCCTCAAAACACCACAAATCTCCTCCATAGCACCCATCACAGTTGCAGCTTGGCATGCATTCTCTCTGTCATTACACACAAACCCAGTAAGGACAAAGACAAACTGCTTTCCACCACTCACTGTTCTTCACCACCTAATGATTCCCGGCGCTTACTAGGAGTTTGGTGCACATACATTAAATCAAGGGTGATGGACTTCCCAAAGAAAAGGGATCTGCCCGTGGACCTGTGCCTCCTTAGGCAACAGTGGGACCACGATTACATGATGGGTATGTTGGCTTATTTGGAGCACACGAAAGTGTACTTGGAAATCCCTATGTGTGTTTTTCTCTAAGGCTGAGGTCTGAGTATGTCTGTGTCCTATACATGTGTACATGTATAGAGCCTAGATGTGGCCATATAGCTGTGTGGAAATGCACGTGTGTGTATTGTGTTGATACGGGTATAGGCATCAATGTAAAAGTCTGCCTGTGTGTGTGTTTATTTGGGTGTGTGCATCTGTGTGTAGAGGTGTATGGCTGAATATGTATGAATCATACTCTTCTCTGCAGCTGGGTGGGACCCCCATCCGGTTTCTAAGTAGGAGGGTTTATGTACATTGGGCAAATAGATGCCTGTAGACTTTAGCATGATTTGGCTTAACCAAGGCATGGTGTCAAGGAGGAAGGAGCACTGGACTAGGAGTCTATCGCTGCAGCAAAAATCCCTTCTCTTTCTGCGCTGCTACGTTCCAGTCTACCGCAGAGGGTTTGGGACCGGGCATTTTATGGTCAGTCAGAGTAATTCTTTATCATTTATAAATTGCTTGCATCTACATTGTTTTATTTGGTAAAACAGGAAAATTAGGATACTGTTTATTGGATAGGATGATTTTTTTTTGTGAATGTATGTAAATGTACAGGATCATTTCTCTCGTATGCCTATGTTTTGTGCTCTTTATCGGAAAGGGCGGGGAAGGGAAGACAGTGTTAGCTTTAGGTCCCCGAATTGCCTCAGAGCACCTGCACTGCAGGCCTCTCGGGGAAGCTGTGGCAAAATGCAGATTGCGGGCTCCCAACCACAGTCCCTTCAGATCAGAATCTGAGCCAGGAATGTGCATTTTCTCAGAAATTGCCCCAAATCATTTTTGGGACCCACTGCAGTAAAATAAAATAGCACCAAGAAACTCCTACCTAAAAGGATATCACTTTGCCCTTCCACGATCCCATAGAAAGAGATTCCTAAGGCTGGCCACCTCAGGCCCTCGAGGTTGACCCTCAGTTCTGTGAGACTGAGAAGGCCAAGTGATCATTTGGAATTCCAGAGAGACCCTGGGAAGTGAAACAAGAAGGAAGTCCGAATGTTGTGAGCAGAAGGGGCTTAGAGCTGGCAGTGCATCTCAGGAAAACTGTGAGCCCCTCTCAACCCAAACGAAACGACAGAAACCCGCCCACAGATGGTCAGGCTTGTCTGCAATATTTAGGAACATCTAATAGGATTTTTATAAAGAGGAACATTCGGCGGTAGAACAGAGACAGGATGGGTCTAATGAAGAAAACTCTCCAGACAAAGGCAGTTATGGTTGAAAAGCAAGAGTTCCCCAGGACTCTAATTTTGCTTTGTCATGAGTATTGCTGTTGTGATTTTAAAAGCTGTTTTCTCCTCCTGGAGAAGTGAATATATTCAGAAATACCAGCGTTCCCTTCTCAGCCGTGAAACAGTAATAATAGAACCAGCCAGGAGAAACGGTCCGCTCCTGGCCCCTGGTACCTCGTCACCAACCCCACCTCTTGGAGCCTGGGGTTTCTTAGTACACTTGAGAAATAATGGTCTTGCTCAACGCCCGTCCCACCTGGATATTCTCGAATGTGAAACCTCGGATCCTGGCACAGATCTGGGCAGAGAGATGGGAAAAGCCCCCCCAAAGCCAGATGTCAAGGACTTTCTGCGGTGAAGGTCAAGATTAGACTCAGCGCAAACCAATGTGCTGGTACCAGGAGCCCGCCTCTGCCCCCTCCCTGGCAGGGGAAGCCCACAAACAGTGCTTGAATGATGGTGAAAGACGGGGTGCTGCCCGCTCTCCGGGCAACCCGATTTCTTCGTTCATACTTAACCACAGCCTACCCCCCACCTCCCCCCATCCCTGCCGCCATGAGCTTGAAATTAATCAGGCCTCAGGAAAAAAATCCCTGAAGAATGCAACAAAGTGCACCCAGTAAAAATGTCTTCTCATCGGCGTCTCTCCTCTTCTCTCTGACCTGACCAGCCCCCCAGCCCCGCCCGCCTGCCGCCAAGTGGGAAAGACGGCATATCTTAGCGGCCAGGCACACGGGCTCGGGTTCGGAATACCTCCGTTTCACTCCAGTGGGTCGTGTCATCTTTGGTAACTTAGTTAACCCTTTCGGGCCTCCGTTTCCTTATTTATAAAGTGGGGACAAACACAATGGTACCTATTCTGCAGGGTGGGGGTGAGCACTAAATGAGATGCACACAAAAACTGCCAAGTGGGATCCGGAGTTCATAGTAGCGCTCTGGATAGGCTACACAGTAGCATTCTTAGCCATTATTCTTACCAGAGGTCCTCAGTGGAATAGAAGTCCGCTGCTGTGCTTTTCAAATAGTAGGTATTGGTCACTATATAACTTGAGTAGATTTATTTTAACGTAAGTCAACTGCCTGGGCTGGAGGCATTTAACAATGCAGCCAGAACCTTGCCCGAGGAATTCAATGATCAGTTTCCTGTGTTCTGAAGGCAGACTAGAGCCCACTTGCAGAAAGCATGCTTTCCAAGAGACGAGTATGGAAATATCTTTTTCATCAACTAACAAGGAAGTGGGGGCATGGGCATTTTAATTGACAGAATTTATCTCTGTAAACTTATTCATCGAAATGTGATCCTTGGACCACCGGTGTGAGAACAACCTGGGGGAGCTTGCTAGAATGCAGATTCTTGGGCCCCCGCTCAGATTTCCCAATCCAGATGCTCTGGGAGTGATGATTCCTCTGTACCCCTAAAGTTTGAAAACTGCTGGCTGCTGTATTTTGCTAGGCGAGTTATGATATCTGGACCATATTATACGTAAACTATATTCAAGGAGGAATTTGTAAAATTATTATCAGCAGGTCCAAAGTTGTAGCAATAATCTAATTCATTTTTATTTAAAAATGTGTCTATACCCATTGCATAGCCATGCTCAGGACAAAGACTAGAAGCATACACATCTCATTTAACAATGGCTATCTCTAGGTGGTAATGTTATGTGTTTTTTATCTCATTTGGTGCTTTCCTCTATTTTTAAATGTTCTACAAAGAGCACCTATTACCTTTTTAATGAGAAAAAAATATGCCTTTTAAAATAAAAGCGTTGCAGCCAGATGTGCAGCATTGGACGCTTCCTGAAATCTTACAGAATTCTGGAAAAAAGGAAACATGAAACTCATGGAAACCAAACTATCTCTCGTTCAAGATGATGAAACCAGGTCTAGAGAAGGAAAGTGACCTGCCCGCAGTGGCCCAGCTGGTTAGTGGCTGGGCTGTGAGACACCCCAGGTCTCCAGGCTCTCGGACCTTTGAAGTGTTCCGTGCTTTCCAGGGACCTGCCTCCCTTCCTTCCCGCCCTGTGAGGGTGACGGAAAAACCACAGGAAGTGCACTGATTCTGAGGGTGGAGAAGTATGTAATAGCCTTTGCAGAGAGGACTTTGCAGCTCTCATTATTCTCTCTCTGGGAGTTAGTAGGTCATTTGCAAAAGGCATGGGAAGAGCAGCTGATGAAAAGGTCTAAAAGTTTGGAAAACTGCTTAACCTTATTTCTCTATTTCTGGATTTCCCCCCATGGCCAAGGACTGTTGAGATCCTGATTTCCCCCGGAGGTTTCCTGTTTAGGAATGCAGTGAAACCTCTGAAATCCAGAGGAATTGGGGAGAAGGCCAGCTGGAATTAGGGAACGGTCTGAATACTTTTTAAGAACATTCAGGTCTATTGTTTTCAAGGACACAGAGGCACAGATTTGGAAAGAGCTAAGACCAGCTCCTGCTCGGTGCAGGAACCCTTTGTGCTTCATCCCACATGGAGCTTTATTTGGGCTTCTCTTGAATTCTTCCAGTGACAGGAGGCTCAGTCTTCTGATAGATAACCTATTTCAAACTTACAGTCTTTTTTTCACCCGGGCTGCGAATCTACCTTCCTCTAAGTTTCTGCTTGCCTTTTGGTGTTCATATAAAATCGATGTGCTGTTTTTCCCCCAGATGGTCCTTACATATTTGAAGGCAGGTACCATGCATCAAATAGGTCTTCCGAACGTTCTCCTCTGCCAGCTGACCACCCCCAGGATACTCAATCATTATTTATAGGACAGATCTCATCAATTCTAATTAGAATTATGGACTACTGGCTCTTCTTAGCTTCTAAATTAATGGCTATATAAATTCATACCTGAAGAGAGCTTAGAGACCATCTGCAAGGGCCTCATGATTTTACAGATGAGTAAACTGAGGTCCACTGAGGAAAACTGCATGACTCAACATGAGAGAGAGAGAGTGCCCCAGTGGAGACCTGAAACCTAGCTACCCGAATCCCAGTGCAGGCCTCTTTTTACCTCACCCTGCCTCTTATTATCCATAAGATACCAGTATTTCTCAAGCCCTCAAGGGTGCTTGGGAAGTTTGTTCTCTTAGATATTTCAAAAATGCCTCCTTCAAATTATATTTGCATTGTCATTGAAGGAGGGATTAGCGCAGGGCGGAATTTCGTGGCCACGACACTGTCAGTGAAAAGTCTCATTCCAAGTGCACTCGCTGTCCTTGCCCTCCGCTGTCAGAAGACTACCTCCTCCAAATGAATAGCACGCCTTGGAGGGCCACCGCCTTGACCTGCCACATTTCCCATCAGGTCTCAGCGGCCCGCTCCGACTCTGAGAACTTCCCAACCAAAAAGGAATGCGCCGGGATATGAGGCGGGCTGTGTGTTTCTACTCTACCCTGTGCTCCTTTTAAAGTTTCAGATCCTCTTTTCGGTGTTGCCCGATTCGCAGTGAAAAGACAAAGCAAAGGCTCAGAGAAACAAACTAGGCACTTGGGTGATTGGTTTCCTGTCGCAGTCCCCGGCAGCCCTGCAGTCACATGCTTTGAAGGGCACATTCCTTCCTGCCCCAGCCCACAGCAACCTCCCTCTTCTCTCCGCGAGGTATTGCATTTCCAGTTCCTACACTCGGTCTGGCACCCATGATGAGCTGCCTTGGGCTGCTTCCTGGTCTGCATGGGTTTGGGCTCACGGGGACCCGGGTTCCTGTCCTGACCCTCCAGCTCGATACTTTGTGCAGCTTTGGAAAGTGACTTAAACTTTCTAAGCCTCTGTTGTCTCATTTGGTAGGAGAGGACAATTATGTTGCCTACATTGTAAGGCTGTCCAGATGATGTAATGCCTAAAAAGGTGTCTAGCACTGTCCCGATCATTCAGGAAGATTCCATAAAAGGGATCTGTTTAGTATTATTCATTTTATGCTACAGAAGGTAGAGACGGAAGCCCATAATCTTCTCACGTGGCACACAGTAGGTGCTCCATAAATGCTCCTGATTCTAGCCTGGGCTTCTTTTGGTAGTAGTTTCATCAGAAATATGCTAAGCGTTGCGTGACCACAGGTCCTACTTCCAAGCTCTCTTTTCCCCAGATTCCTTCCCCCGAGAGTGACCTCAGTGGGGAGGCCCACCCTGGCCTGCCACTTTGCACACCTGTCAGCTTGCATCTCGGGATAAGGTTCTCATTTGACAGATTCTGAGAACTTGCTGTCCAGGCAAAGAAAACTTCATGACGATGAATCCAACACAAACCTTATGTAACCAACCTGTCAGCAAATGGAGGGACAGAGGCACACTGACGAATGCCTGCCCACCTCCCCTCACCCCTGCAAAACAAAAGATGACAGAAAGCGAGGGAATGAGACCTGCCTGAAACGCCCGTTTGTCAAGACCCTTAAAATCAGAGTTTTTATATCAAAAGGATTCCTAAAGGAACCTGAATATGGCTAAGCTCCCTTGTACCTGAATTTTAACTGAAATTACATTAGAGGCTTCTCTAACCAAAATACATATATATATACATATATATATATACATACAACATTTTTTAAAAAATAATGTTTATTGTCCACGGGACTTACAAAGATAACAGAAAAGTTTACAACAGTTTTTTCTACTTGAAATTTCTACCTGGAGTGGCTTGAAATTCCTGGCGGGCTAAGGAATCTTGCAGCTACCCCCTAAACGCTGAGGGTATCCTAGTAGACTCTTGCTGGGTAAAAGAACAATTCTTTCTCTTGCCCCTGTTGCGGATTTTTAGTCATCGCCTGAATTTTGTGCTAAGGACCTGAGAGCAGTAAGAACATCCACCGAAAGGAGTTTGTTACGTGACAGCCCCAGAGAAAAGCTCCCACGATTGAGGGTGAGGACAGAAGTCAATGGCCAGGCAGTGGAGGGAACACGGCAGTTCTGAAATAATAGGAGACAGCTGGCTTTTCCGGCTCTTACCCCGTCTCTCACATCCTTGGCTTCTTACCTCGGGCAGGTCATTCCCCCTCATAGATTTTTCATCTCCTCGGATGCCCAGGGCTTTCTATGGGCTCTTGCAAGTCCAAGATCCTGTGAGCCACCAGGAGGGTGAAGATTAGCTGGAGAAGCGGCCCACGCCTCTGGGCGGGGGCCCCAGAACAGGTGGAGAATGTAAGGACGGGCAGGCAAGCCCTTGGAGAAAAAGTAAAAGCGCTGAATGGCACCCACTCTCCCATTCCCCACGGGCACCTAGCTTTCCCCCGAGAGCTGAGCGTGCACCCGGACACCCATCACTGAGCTGACGGGAAGCAGAGGAAGCCAGTGCTTTTCTGGTTGGGGACCTTGGCTGGGACAGAACGGAAGACAGAAGTGGAGTCAGCTTCGGGAGCGGGTGAAATAGCAGTGACCTGCAGGCTGATCCTCTCCAGGCTGGCGTTGCCAAGGAGGACGGTCCACTCGGTCAGACCTGGGCCAAGCTCTGGCTCACACACACGGGCAAAAATAGAAAGGGGGTGGGAGAAGCAATGTGTTTACTTTTGTGATTTTCCCTCCTGTGCCTCTTCGCGGTAGTAGAATCTCTGCACAAAAAGGCAGTAGACTCACAGGCCTCGCCTCCACGGATAAGCCCTCCCGAACACTGCACGTCCCCCCAAATACAGTCAGTGTCGGGGCTGCTGGAAGGTGAGTTCGGGAGGCAGCAGCGGGGGTGGCCTGGGTCTGCCACTAACTGGGCGAACCATGGAAAGTCTCTCTCGGATGCTCTGCGAAAATCAAGCAGTTGCATTAGACAGAATCTAAAAATCTGTCTAGATTTTTGAAGCTTCTCTCTGTGGTTCTCAACTGGGGGTGATTTCACCCCTCGAGGACTCTTTGGCAAGGTCTGGAGACATTTTCAGAGGATGCAGCTGGCATCTAGTGGGGAGAGGGCAAGGATGCCGCCGCAGCTCTGACCACACACAGGACAGCCCTCCCCCCCAACCACGGAGAGTCACCTGGCCCGCCATGGTAACAGTGCCAGAGCTGAGAAGTCTGGCTTTATACCCAAGCGAGGAGGGTCAGAGGAACTGGGGGGTGGGGGGGGGGGGGAGAGACAGAAGGAAAGAAAGAGGAGGAGCTGCAATCCCGCTCTGAGGTCACCAGGTATTTATTGGGTAGGTGTTTTCCAGCTCTCTCCCTATGACCAGTGCCCTTTCCAGGTTCCCTTGGAGTTACAGGGCTTTGTTTGAGGAGCTTGTTCATAAAAGCGTCTTCCTTATCTTTAAAATGCCAAACCCTGACGCAGTACAAAGATCTCCACTCTAAGAGGCAGCCAATGTATAACCTAAGCAGCTAGTAAACAAGTAGGACTGGAAGGTGGGTGGTGGGGGCGCATGGAGGGACAAAACAGAGGCCCATAACTCCGTGTCTGTGAGTCAAGTGTTTCTGCTGTAACAACACAGAATCCTCACCATGGGACCTGCGAGAGACAAGCTACACTGATGGCCGGCGGAACTGCTCCGAGGCACTGGCATTAGGAGATACAGGTTTGCAGCGGCGGATTCAAAGGCAAAGGAAAGGGTTAAGCAATCTGTGCACGCCGCTCCTGTATCATTCCGTATTAAGTCCCTGGGCACTTATTACAAATAGTTACCTGCGGTTTCCAGCGGGGGAGGCGACCACACTCCGGTCAAGGGGTTTTTGGAGAAACAGGTGCAATGAAGTCATGGTCAAACAATTTATTTACTGTAAACTTTAGACTTTACTCAGGAACACAACTGAAGCTGCCCCTCATGTCCCTGCCTACAACACCCTGTTTGAGCAAATAAGAGGAGAGGGGAGAGTCGGTGTTCACAGCTGAAAGGTCTGAGATACTCAAGATCCTCCAGTGCAAGGGTACGGGAAGGAAAGACTCCTTCACATACAAATCACCAGCAGCAATATATATACATATATATCTTACCCCTAACACTTGACCAATGAGGTAGATCCACGGAAAGGTCATCAAAACAAGAGCAGCCCCAGGTCCTCTGGGACGGAAGCCCTTTAGACACAAACCGACACGTTCCATGCAAAAAAGGAACTCAACTGTACAAGGAACAATCACTCGAATATGCTTTCTCTTTTTTTACAGCTTAAAAAAATAAAAAAAGGAAGAAGGCTGTCCTTCCTCCTGCCCATCTCTATACAATTTTATTCTAAAGGTATTACACTCAAGTTAAATAGTCTGTTTAGTGTTTTGCTGGGGGAGGGGGTTTCATAAAAAGTTAGAAAAACTGCCTTAGAGCAGCGAGTCGTTTGTACTATAATTCCTCCCTTGTGAATCAATGCTATCGTTACGCACAGTACCTTGACGGTTCGCAAGGCCTTCCGTGCCTGGGGGGTCCTCGCACAGCAGTTCGCTGTCTTTCTCCTGCCCCAGGTGACATCCACTGTGCTCCCCAGGGTAGTCGGTCCTGCTGTTACTGTTGTTGGAGTAGCCATTCCCATAGGCCTTCAGGGAAGACCTGCGCAGGCACAGAAGCTCCTGGAAGGCAATCCTGAAGTCTGGGCTCCGGCAGTAGATGAGGGGATTGAAAGCAGAATTGACATAGCCCACCCAGTTTAGGAGGATGTAAACTTCCTTGGGGATGAGGTTATCCTGGATCACGTGCACTATGTTGACAATGAAGAAGGGCAGCCAGCACAGGGTGAACGTGCCCATGATGATGCCCAGAGTTTTGAGGGCTTTGTGTTCCTTCAGGCAGAACTTGGAGGCCCTGCGGTGTCCGTGCCCACTCCGCCCGTCCTGCTCCACTTGGCTGAGGTTTTGGGCATGGAAGCGGCCCTCAGATCTGTCAATCTTCTGGAGCTGCCTTTGGGCCACCTGGAAGACCCTGGAGTAGACGAAGACCATGACCACCAGGGGTAAGTAGAAGGACACGATGGAGGAGGCAATGGCATAAGCTTGGTTCGTGAAGAAGTCACAGCAGGTCTCCTTGGCATAGCAGTTGATGGCTTCCTGGTGGGTGGCCCGGTACCAGTGCATCTGGATGGGCAAGAAGGAGGTAAGGCCCGACACGATCCACACCATCAAAATGACCACCCGGGCCTTATTCTTGGTCAGCAGGCTCTGGTACTTGAAGGGTGACGTGATAGCAAAGTAGCGATCCACCGCGATCACGCACAGGGTCTCGATGCTGGCCGTGACGCACAGCACGTCAATGGAAGTCCAAAACTCACACCAGAAGTTGCCAAAGGTCCACATTTTCATGAGGATGTGGCTGGCCCCAAAGGGCACCACCGCCAGGCCCATGACCAGGTCAGCACAGGCCAGAGAGGTGATGAAGTAGTTGGTGACCGTCTGCAGACGCTCGAACTTGGCGATGGCTGTGATGACCAGCACGTTTCCAAACACGATGGCCAGGACGATGAGCGACATGACGATGCCCATGCCCACCACCCACGCCTCGTTCCGTTCCTGCGTGCCATCTTGGTCCGGCGCGTGGCTGCCGTTGGGGGTCAGCAAGAAGACGCTGCGGTTCCCGGGCTGCCCCATGGCGCGCAGGCTGGCAGGTGAGCGCACTGGCTGCCGGCGCACCGGCCGCGCCTCAGCGGGCGGACCTCCGGCGCGGCGCTGCGGGCAGCGAGCGGACGCCGGGAAGCCTCATTCAGCGGCCGGGGGCGTTGGCTGTGCTGGGGACGCGTCCTGCGCTCAGCTTGCAGGGTGTTCCGGGCTCCCCGTGCGCGTCAAACCCAGCCGGCGCTCTGGAGAAGCCGCCCCGGAGTGCGCGCTGCCCGTTATGTGCACAGGACTTTAGGGACCTGCCCTCCCCGTGACGTGCGGCAACTTTCCGCCAATGGCGGGAGGGCAGACCCGAAGGGGCGAGGTCCCCTCCGCTTCCCGCCCTCCCCTCCCCTCTCCCGCCCCCTCCTGGGGCCGGCCCGGGCGGGGCCCAGTTGCTCCCGGGCGGCGGGCGGACCACCTCTCCCGGCCGGCTCCCCGGCTGGCCCCGGAGGCCTGCAGCTGGGGCTGGCGTGCTCACCGGCCGACCCGGGAGCCTTGGGCTCTTCTGGGGGCTGCTACCTGTCCGGCCCGGGCGCCTGGGCGGCCGCTCCCCAACATTCGGAAACAGAGGCGACAGTGCCCACCCAGACACGCACGGACAGGCACACATGCACCCCGACAGACATGCTCAGACTTATACAGAACCACAGCCACAGACACGGAGACACACCCGCCCAGCGCACCCACAAGCACACTCGCGCGCGCGCACACCCAGAAGCCCACAGGCACAGAGTCACCCCTGTCCAACAGAGACGGGGCCAAGACACAAATACAGAAGCACTCAGAAGCAGAGAGGCATGGGCACGCACACAGAAAGAAGTAAACAACACACAAACGCTCGCTTGGAGGCAGACAGAGCGTCACGGACTCGGACGTCCCCGTCCAGGTACTCCAAACCCCCTCACTCGCGCACACGACCCCCGACCTCCCTCCTCCACCCAACCCGCCCCCCTCCCAGCAACGCGCGCGCGCGCGCGCACGCACACAGGGCACATTCCCTTTCAAACATTTGGCAGGACCACAGGAGGTGACTTCAACAGCTGCCTGATTTCCTCAGCACACTCACTGTCAAGTACTTTTGGTGCCCTCCTTGGGAATTTGCAGGCATTGAGACGCACAATTTCACCCCTTGGATTTCATTCGGGGGCTGGAGCTGGGGTATGCATGTATGCGTTTGGGGACAGAGAGAGAAGGTTGTGCGCTTATATTTGTAACTCTTGGGAGTGTGGCATCACTCCCTCGTTATTTGCGGAAATGAAGATGAGTTGAAAATGGAATGATTTTCCTTTCAACCTCATCTTCTTCAGCAAGCCCACTGCCACCAGAAAAATGCTTCAGGTCTTCCTGGCAAGTTTGTTGATCTGTTGGGGGGAGCCATATGAAATTGCCGCTCTTCTGTGGCTTCTGACTTTAAAAGTGGCAATTTCATATGGCTTAGACTATTAGAATGTGTTAACATTAAGAAAGTTTTGAAACCATAGGAAAGAAGATAATTTCTCCTTTAAAAAAAAAAAAAAAAAAGGTCGGACCAAACCTTCAGACTAGGGTCTTTGTCCAGGAAATATTATCCTTTGCATCTGGCGTATGACTTTACTGTTAAAAAGAAATTAATTTTCAGGGTTTGATTTCACAAGTATTAGTAGCTTCTTTGAAAGACTGAAAGCATTTCATGCAGTGTAACCAAACATACTTTGTAGATTACATAATAACATAACAATGGCTAACATTTAGGGAACATTCTGCTATGTGCTTTTCATGCATTATTCCATTTAATCCTTCCCACAGTCCCATGGTGGGGGGGGAGTACTATTTTTAGCTTAATTCACAAATGGGGCTCCAAGAGGAAAATAGCTTGCCCAGAGGCACAGGGCCAGGCAGTGCCAGAGGCAGGAGGTGAACCCAGGTCTTCTTGACTCTAAAACTCATCTTTTAATCGTTTCGAGGGGTTCTGTCATCACATGCAGTGCCGAACGGAGCCTAGACAAGAGACTATAACCAGAATTGGAATACTCGGGTTCCAGATTCCCCGTCCTAGCACTTTCTAGCTCACCTTCCTTAGGCAAGTCAAAAGATGGAGCCTAATTTCCTCCATCTCTAAGTGGAGAATAAAGTCACTTCCACTGGGCAGAGAATGGAATATATAATAATAAATGTGAAAGTGCTTTTGCACGTACATATGCCACACAAATATGGGTTATAAATGAAATGTACACAAATCACTTGGTAGTTTAGAATATGTTGTTAGTCTTCTCTAATAGAACAATCAAATACTTTAGGACAAAAGTAACTTGGGTGTTTACTGTAGAAGTAAAGCTCAGAAAAAAAAAAATGTAACCTGCTTGCTCCCTTTAACTCCCTCTACCAGCCAGAGATGGTTTTCGCAGGACAGATGCCTTAAAAAGCAAATATTTCCCACAAAAGGCACAAATATTAATTAAAGATCTATTACGTTCCCGTAGTTTTCAAAATATACCCACCCCATATTTGTGTTTTCCAAAATTGGCTCCGGCATGATGCATTTTAGGAAGAGGCAGTGTGTGTTATGCAACACAGTTTCTTTAAATATACATCTAGCCCAAATTGTGGAACTAAGCCATTTAAAACCTCCTTCCTGTTTGCCAAGCTATGGAATAAATAAGCATATTGTTTAACCTTCCCATAACGACGACAACAAAAAGAACAAAGAAAGCCCTTTTAGGACAAACACTAATTGATCATTTAGATATACACATGAGTCATCTAAAAGTTTAACTTTGAATATTTTGGGAAACACCTTTTAAAAAGCCCACAAACACTAAATCAAGAAGGGAAGATGGCTTATATCAACGAGGAGGTTTCAGGCTCTTACCCAGCAGCTTTCCCAAATGGACAATCTCTCCTTCTGTCCCCCACCCCCTTCTCGCCTTTGCTTTCTCTCTCCCTCCCTTTCTCCTTCCTTCCGTCTCTCTCTCTCTCTTTCTCTCTGCTACATCACCAAGCGGGTAGGAATTTCAAGATGCTGTCTTCACACCAAGAGTCTTCTCCTAACCTCCTTTTAGAGTTACAGGAGTAGAGAGAGTTAGAATGGGACAGAGTTTAATAGATCATTGAATTCACTTCCCTCCACCCCCTCCAGTTTGCAAAGGAGGCAACAGAAGTGCAGAAATAAGTGTCTAGTCAAAGGTGGCAGGCAAGGTAAAGGGTCCAGGCCTGCTCCTGGTCTTCCATATTTTCACTGCCCCCCCGCTGTCATTTCATTTCCCAGGAGAGGACTTGCATTGGCCTTGCTTGCTAGGCTTGTGGCCTTGGAGACTTAATGCTTTAGCTGAACTGGGAAGTTCTTAGACTAAATGCACCTTTTATCTGATGTAAGAAAAATCAGGCTCCTTTATGGTGATTGATAGTGTCTAATTACATCTTTTGTAAATCCCTTAAGACACTGATTTGTCGTTTCCTGCCTGCCAAACAGGAAAAAAAAAAAAAACCAAAAACACACATTTTGATTTACCGAACAAATGTTTGAATAGGAGTAAGGTTCCGTGGTGCCAGCGAATGTCCTCACACCATTAGCTGGACAGCTTAGGAAAATCTTATACCGTTCTTGGCTTAGACGAGCTTCCTTCCATCTTTATGATCCTCTGAACAGAGAAACATCTGTAGATTTCTTTCTAAATAATGGTCTTAAATGTCTGTCTTTAATATTATCTCTGCATGCCTTCATCCCATTAAATTTACATTAAATGAGATTAAATGCCTATAAAGTGTCCAGTGTGCTCCCTTGCAAAAGAGATAACTCTTACCGTTCTCTTATTTTTGAATCAAAATGTACATGTAGAATGCATTGATCTTATCAGGTCCTATGTGTGAAAGGACGCTTTGAATGTGAATAATCAGTAATTTGTTTTTAATTTGAATTTCTGTGAAAAAGAATGAAAGCAGGGACAAAGCTTGGTGCCTTAGAAAGAAACATGACTCTGAAAAATTACCATTAACCATTGAGTTATACAATATGCTGGGTGGAACGTTCACAGTTTTTGAATGAAGCATCTTATGGTCTGGTCAGGCCCTTACACAGTGCATTCCCCCAAAACTCTCAGACAGCTCTAGCAGGGCGGAGCTCCCCAGGTCCTTCTGCCATTGTATGTTTCCGGCTGTCCAGAGAGTGAACTGAAATCCACCTTCTTAGAGCTCCTGCGGGTCGATTTTAAGTCTGCCCCCTTGAGGCCACTCAAAACACGTCTCCTCTCTCTTCCCCAAGACTGTCCTCAAGCTTTCGGAAGAATCCCTTGGAGTTCTCTTGAGCCTTCCCTTCAGCTTAAATATCCCTTGTTTCCTTGGCTTTGGAGACTCCTTTACCATCATGGCAGATCTACTCATACCTGGGTCTGTCGATGTTTAAACTTAACATCAATACCTGGAATGATCATAGAACAAGTGCTCAGATAATCAATGTGCAGTCACCTTGGCAACCGCAAAGAAGCAGGACGACCAGCAAAGCTTTCGGAACAGCTGATTATACCAGATGAATTTAATTTCCTGCTGTGCTAGCGTTTCATGAGAGACATGCTAATAAATACTCTGCATCTCAGGGGGACTGAACAAGGGGAGATGGTTTAAATGAAAGCAAGAGAGACTTCAGCTGGTTTTCTGAAGGGCTCCTCGGCCTGAAGACATCCGAAGAGGCGAACCTCCAGCAGGTTTTCTCAGCTGGGGCTTTGCAAGAGAATTAAACCCTGCGGGGAAACTGAGTCACTCTTCTTACCAAGTCTCCCAAGAATGGCACCTAGCTATTAGCCTCCTAGGGGTATAAGAGAGAGGTTAAGTTGTTCCATACAATGCAACGGATGCCTTAGGGCACAGGGCTTAATTCTTTTGTCGAATCTGAGGGGCACCGCTTGGTGTCTCCTGCAGATTTGGGAACAAACGGGGTGGGGGGGTGGGGATGAATACTTCCGTGTGATGGACCCGGGGTGGTGCGGAGGAGGGAACATGGGTGGGGGATCAGGAGACCCAGGCTCTGGGCCCAGAACGGCTCTAACATTATAAACAACCTTAATCAAGTCACCTTCTTTCTTGGAGCCTCGATATCCGTCCTTGACATGAGGTTGGCCTGGGCAACATCTAAGGCTCTCCTATTCTAAGCGTGGAGGGGCACTGAAGAGCGGAGGTCCTGACTCTGATCTGACAAGTGAAACCTGTCAATACCCTACAGGATAGCTTGGCTATGTTCCCTTCCCCCTGCCCCCAAAGTTCACCATCGCGATTCTTGCTATTCCGACTGGCAGGTGTACCATTATTTACTAAATACTTTTTTTGACATTGACTTATTTCTAGAATGCAAATATATTTATTTTTAAAGAAAATTTTGTATTACTGCCACTGCGGCACGTGGAAAACCAGTGTCATCTTCTGTAAATAGAAGGTAACCATGAAAACAAAACAATGTTAATAAATTCTCGCTAGATTTTGTTGCCTGCCAAAGTTCTGAGCCTGAGGCTTGCTCTCTTTTTATTGAAAAGGAAGATTAGCAAGTGCTGGGGAGATATTAATGGTATTCTAGCACCAAATGGGACTTTCTCCATCTCTTTTAAAAGATGGGAAGAAAATCGAAAAGGGAACAACTCTTAAGTACTACACTGTTTTCAACGTAGTGTTACTATGGTATTTAAAATAATTTCTGCTGGGGCGCCTGGGTGGCTCAGTCATTAAGCTTCTGCCTTCGGCTCAGGTCATGATCCCAGTCCTGGGATCGAGCCCCACATCAGGCTCCCTGCTCAGGGGGGAGTCTGCTTCTTCCTCTCCCACTCCCCCTGTGCTCTCTCTCACGCTGTGTCTCTCTGTCAAATAAATAAAATCTTTAAAAAAAAAATAATAATAATAATTTCTTCTTCCACCGAAAGGGATGTCAACCCCAGACTTGTACTAATGAGACCCACTGCTGTGATAGAAAAAGCATTTTGGTTTTGGAATTGGGGGGGTCTGGATTTCAATGGTGATTCTGCCCTTCCCCAGCTGAGTGCTTCAGGCAATACGCTTAAGCCCTCTGGACCTCAGAGTGGTTCTTTGTAAAATAAGGATAAAATCCCCAGAATCGTTGTCTAGAGAATACAAAGAACGCATGAAAAACTGGGTTTGGAAAGGAAGGGAGAGAACCAAGAGGCAGGGCAATAGAACAGATCAGCATAACTTGGATGGGCCCAGGGTTGGGGAGCTGAGTCAAAGGAGTCAAGGCCATTGCCCAGCAGTGGCGTGAGTGTCTGTGGGACAGGAAGTGGTGATGACTTCAGATATGGCTGTATAGAATTTGAGGTTTGGACTGGACATCACGATGGAAGTCAGAATATCATAACGATTAGGAGATAAGGAGATTTGGGGTGATGTGTCTGTCGGTGGTTGTCATTGCACTGGATGCGTTCCCTGAACTGCAGTGTGCCCACAGGATGCCTTTGGTGGTTAAATGAAGTAATGCCTTTAATGAACTCAGCACGGAGTTTCCAAGAAGTAAGTGTTTGTTATCATCATCCTCATCCTGAATTTTCCAGCACACATCCAATTTCAGGACATTTCATTCATTTCTCCAAGGGCAATCTTTTTTTTTTTTTTAAGATTTTATTTATTTATTTGACAGAGAGAGAGATCACAAGTAGGTAGAGAGGTAGGCAGAGAGAGAGGGGGAAGCAGGCTCCCCGCTGAGCAGAGAGCCCAATGCAGGGCTCGATCCCAGGACCCTGAGATCATGACCCGAGCCGAAGGCAGAGGCTTAACCCACTGAGCCACCCAGGCGCCCCTCCAAGAGCAATCTTTTACATGAATAAATAAATTGATCCAACGGGGAAATAGAATCTTTTGTATACATCCAACTGCTAGTGGTAGTACAACCTTTGGGATAGATTTTAGGGAAATGTCTTAGGTTGGATTTCCTAGCATCTGCTGCAGAGATGAGGGTTTGTGGGTAAGTAATTGATGAAGGAAGGAAGAGAAACCAGCCACGGAGGGGAGAGGCGAAGTCGGTGTGTGGCTTCAGGCAGTGACCCAGGCACAGCCTGATCCTCTGGGTAGCTCTGGAGAAACTCTGGACCCATCTGCTGGGATTGAAGGCCTGGCTCCTAAGGGAGGTTGGTACATGAACCTGTCTGCCAGGTAATGGAGTAAATACTGTGATAGAACTAAGGACTCGGTTTCCTGCGCAAAAGGACGAATTCGGTCCTCGGTCTCCCCATATAAATGCTGAGGAGACCTAGGGAAAACCTCCAAAAGAGCAGGTGAGCGTCAGATAACAGGGAGTCTCCAGCCGAGAGACTAAGGAGATTCTTAAAAAGAAAAAATTAATTAGCAGAGCTGTTTGGAGAGTAATTGGGTAGAATTCACCAAAACGTAAAATGTACATATCCTTTCATCTAGCCATTCCCTTGCTTGAAATTTGTTCCTTCAACGTCAGATGTATACGTCAAGCTCCAGTTTCAATTTTGTTGTCAGAAAGAATAAAACAAAACTAATTGTTCAAAAAGGGGAAATGATTCAGAAGAAACCATATATCATGATGTGTCATTATTAAAGAGAATGAAGTAGATCTAAGTGTGTGGGGTCCGGAAGTTGTCCATGCTTCATCATTCAGGTATAAAAGCAAACTGTATACCAGGTTGTATAGAATTATTTCAGTTTTGTTATGTTACGAACATCTGTGGTAGAGTTTTTAGCACCTAAATTACGATTCCCAGGTCCCGCCGAGAGCCCCTGGGGGTCATGCTTGGCTGTTAAAGGTGGTGCCGCCTCTCAAGAATTCACCATAACACAGCGGAGATAAGAAGGCTAATGATATGTATGACAGGGTGTGTGATAAAGGCCATAAAAGAGGCTTAAAATAGGTCTGCATTCCCAGGAGCCCGGCCTTGTTAGTTATGTGAGGGATGATGAAGAGAAATCAAAGAGTTGCATTTGGTGGGTGGCCGTGAGCTGGCCGTGGAGGACGGACGTGACTTTGGTAGTCAGGTGTGGAAGGAAGGAGGGAACGCCACAGGGTAGAATCCGTGGGAACAGATGCAGACGTGGGAAACTTTGAACTATGCTTGCGAAACAGCAATGCTTCCAGGAGAGCTAGGCCACCTGGTCCGTGGGTCGGGGAACAGGAAGGTGTGATTTGGGCGACGGATTTTGGAAGTCCCTGAACGCTGGGATAAGGAGTTGAGGTTTACAGGAAATCATGGGAAGGGGTGGGACCGTCCGGAACAAAGCCCACACTGGGATAAAGGAGACTATTTGGCAGAGGTGTGCCCCCCAGCCCTAGCCGGAGAGGCGGATAAGGAAAGAAACCAACGCGGCAAGGGAGTGACCTAGTGATGCCCCGTGGCTCTCTGCTTGGTGCCAGGCCTTTGCTTCCTCCTTTGTAAAGCAGATTTGGACTCTCCTCCTATCTGCTGCCACCGGACTGGTGGGGAATCAAATGCACAAGTATGTGTGTGTGACTGCGGGGCCTGTTGCCAGCAAAGGGCTGCTTTCCTATAGGGACTGTGTTTCTTTCTGCGGGAAAATACAGGACAGACCTCAGCAAGAGGAGAGTTCAGGGTGACACGGAGGGAGGGACGCGTGGCAAGCTGCGGGGACACATGGGGTGGTCATCTGGGCCACAAAGCCGGAGAGGAAGTGAGTGGATCTATGTGCAAAGTCCAGAAACAACAAGACACCTTTTCTTAACCGCACTGGCAAAACGTGATGCTCTACAAAAACTCAGGGTTGGAGCAAGATTCAGGGAGACGCTGTTATCACACATCCCACAGTTACACGGTCATTGTCCCAAGCACGCAGACTTGTAACACGTATATGGAAGGATGGTCGCCACAGTTTAGCAA
Organism: Potos flavus; assembly: GCA_028534135.1. Lineage (NCBI taxonomy): Eukaryota > Metazoa > Chordata > Mammalia > Carnivora > Procyonidae > Potos > Potos flavus. The sequence goes on from CM052895.1 coordinate 98,001,512, forward strand.
GATTAAAAAAAAATTATTAGCATAATATTATTTAGAGTAGTAACATAACAAAAACTGGAAATAAGTTTGCATAAATTAATGTATTGACATACATGGATGATTATGCCAACGTAGATATTTGTAACAGCTTTCTCCATCATTGCCAAACTTGGAAGTAACCAAGAGGTCCTTCAGTAGGTCAATGGATAAATACACTGCGGTCCATCCAGACCATGGAATCTTATTCTGCGCTAAAAAGAAATGAGCGGTTAAGCTATGAAAAGATAAGAAAGAGGCATAAATGCATAATACTAAGTGGAAGAAGCCAATTCGAAAAGGCTACACACGCTGTGTGACTCCAACTGTGTGAATTTGAGGAAAAGCCAAAATTAGGGAGAGAGTAAAGAGACCAGAGGATGTCAGAGGTTAGTGGGGAGGAAGGAATGAAGAGGCAGAGCACAGAGGATTTTTAGGGCAGTGAAAGCCCTCCGCATTAAACCACGATGGCGGATACATGTCTTCGTATATTTGTTAAAATCTTTAGATTGTGCAACCCCAAGAGTGAACCCTGATATCAACTACAGACTTCGGGTGATTATGATCTGTCAATGTGGGTTCATCAACTGGAACAAATGTACCTCTGTGGTAGATACATGTGGGGGGCAGGGGGTGTATGGGAAATCTCTGCGCCTTCCTCGCAACTTTGCTGGGAACCTAAAACTGCTCTAAAAATTAGAATCCATTATTTAAAAAAAAAAAAAAAGAGGAAGCTCTGTGCCAGCTGATAGGAAACAATATCCAAAATACATTATAAAGTAAAAGGGCTCATTGTACAACGGTGTAACACGTTCTCGTTTGATAAACAAACCATGGTATGTGGCATCTACTTAACACAAATATGTATCAGTAGGGAGACGCATAAATAGAGTTGAAGAACGGGTGTATCTAGACAGTGGATTTTATCCTGCAGCTCAAAAGAATGAGACCGATACATGCGATAAAGATCTCTGAAAGATCTCTAAGATACTAAAAGAAAAGGGTTGAAACAAAGTCATATGTATATCACCTTTTTGTATAAATAATATGTTTCTATTTTCACAAATACACTCCTGAAAGACACTCAGAAACAGTTAGCAATGTTTAATATAGGGGACTGGTGATGGGGAGACGGGGCTGGTGGGGACCGCAGGGCAGAAGTCTTTTACTTTCATCTTTTACTCATCTGTTCTGTGAGATTTTTCACCCAGAGTACAATTTTTTTTATTTAAGTATAATGAACATACAGTGTTACATTACTTTACTTTCAGGTATAACAATATAGTGATTCAAGAGTTGCACGCATTTCTCAGTGCTCATCATGGGAAACGTGCTCTTAATTCCCTTGGTCTATTTTACGCATCCCTCCAGCCCACGACCAGTCCTATTAAAAAGTGTAATTTAATAATAATAATAATAATAATAAAAGTCATGCTCTTAGAATTCCAGAGTATACTGTCATGGCCACAAGAGTCCTTTCTTTTGGCTACACTTTTTTTTGGTGAAGAAACTGAGATACAATTTAACCAAAAGTGGGTGAACTGAATGATAAGTCGTCTCGTCTGTGGAGACCAGGAGTGGGGGTGGGGAGGGGGCTTGCAACAGATAACAGCTACGACATAAAAATAGAAATTGTTAGAATCTGTAGTAACTTCTGGGTGGGGGAAGAGGAAGAATGTGAGAAGAAACCAGGAAATGAAAATAGAAATGGCAAAAACTTGAACAAATGAGGAAGCTCTATGAGAAAAGTCTGAGCTTGCCGAAGTTTCTGGGGCCCGTGTTCTGTTTGGAGCGTGCATGTGTGTGGATCTTTCTCTGTCTGCTGATATGACCCTTTTTGACCATCCAGTGGATTAGCAGGGGTAGGAATCATTCTGTCTCAGAATCGGGGTGCCCCTCTCATTTTCCCAGCTCAGTGGAGCCCCCCACTTCAGCAAAGGGAGGCCCCGGGTCCCCTGCCAGCTATGGCCGCCCTGCTCCTAACCACCTTCTTTCCGTCCCCTGCTTCTGCATAGATTAGGGCTGTACAGATCTTCCATTGCTAAAAAGATCCCCACTGATATTCCGACCCTTCCACAGTCCAAATGGGGAAACTGAGATCCACAGTGAGGAGGGAAGCTGAGAAATACGGTAGAGGTGGGAGGAGGTCAGAAGCGAGGGGTTCTGACTCTCGGTTCCCTTACAACTTTTCATTCTTACGTTTTAGCTGAAACTGCAAAGAAGAGGAAAAGACCTGGAGCAAGCTGAAATTTCAAAGGCTTAAGTTGAAAGAGAATGTTCCTGGGAGGGAAAATCTTAGACTCATAACAACCCATAGGGAGAAAAGTACGATCAGGAATTAGAATAGACAAGAGAGGAAAATTGAACCTAAGTATTTTTGAGGATCAACTGGCTCCTCAGATGGAAACAAAGAATGGCATGGCAGGGTTCAAAAAAAAAAAAAAAAAATTAGCCGGTGCAACCAACAAATGTGTTTTGATTACCTACTATGGACCAGGCCATTGTTACAGCGCTGTCGGTGCCCTGATGAATGAGTCGGGGTCAGTTCCTGACCTCAGTGGGTTTGCCGCGGAGAGAACGGCTTGGCCGTTCGCGCAAAACACGAGCGTGTATTCACTTACCCATGCTCTTGTCTGACATGCTCTTGCGATGGACGTAAGATTATTTGGAAAGTGTAGCAGAGCCTGAGGTGCCCCACCTGGCATAGAAAAGATGTTGGCCTCCACCTCTGTCAAGGTGCAAGTGCAGAGTGAAGCCGGCCGCACCAGGGAGGCTGCAGAGGGGAGAGACCCACGGCATTGCTTACTGGTTATGATTACAGGAAAGTGGAGGAGAGCTGGGTAAACACAGCAGTGGGGGGAGGAAAGCGGAGGGTTGCTAAGAGGAAAAGGGAAGGAGGGAGAGCAGAGGCCCCAAGCTGACACCCCGATGCGTGAAGTGAGGGGAGGGGACAATTGGTGACCCACCAGCTCAGAAGGGGATGCCCAGACCCTCAGATCCTAGCTTCCTGGAGCCGCCGTCCCACTCGCCTGCGCAGAGGAGCCCGAGGCCCGCGGGAGGGACGGAGCTCGCCTGATGTCACACAGCAAGTCGGAGGCAGTGCCGGGAGTTGAACCCAGGACTTTTGCCATGGCTTTGTCCTGTCACACTGAAGGAAGAGCACGGTGGCTCATGAAGTGCAGAATGTTCTGGACTCACGCTGACCCAAGTCTGCAACCCTACTACTGTCCCTTGCTGGTGCTTTTGTGATATTGGGCGAGTTTCTCTCTTCACTTGGATCTCTTCATCTGTAAAATGGGGACCATAACTGTGATGGCTAGGAGGGCTTATCTCCACCACGGCCGTCGTCGGTTCCTTCCCGCCTGTATGCATGTGCCATTGCCCCATCCAAAGGTGGGGCTCATCTTTCACCCTCTTGAATCTTGAATCTGGTCTGACTTGTGATGACTGGGACCGGTGACCACAGCGGAAGGGACGTGTGACTGTAAATTCATGAGAAGCCCCAAGCAACCCCACCCCCGCTGAGCCCCTTCCACAGGCAAAAGAGATAAGAATAAATTGCTGTTGTTTAAGCCATGAAGTTCTGGAAGGGGACACGTGCCTTCTGAGGCTATTAGTGGATTCATGAGGCAATTCTTTAGAAGGAGGTGGGGACATGTAAAAATTGAATCAATGGTAGCTCTTTATTTTAACGACCTCCATGCAAACAACAATTTCCAAACACCCCCATCGGTCTCTACTAAAAAGTATGTTGCAGCACCCCTCAATGATGTATTTGCAGACCACACAGAACAAGCTTCGTTCTGCCTTCATGTGACGGTTCCTCAGGCCTTTGAAGAGAGCCCCCACGCCCTGCTGCAGCCACCCCGGCCTTCTCAGACCTTCCTATGAGTCAGGTATCTCGCACATGCTGTTCCCGATGCCTAAAAGCCTTTCCTTCCCCCTGTTTACATCTTTGGTGTTACTCAGCTCTCAGCTCTCAGCTGAGTCATCATTTCCTCTGGAAGTGTGGGTCCCCACCCTCTGGGGAGATGCCCGCAGAACATGGTGCCCTTCTCCTTCCAACACTTATCTCCGTTCTGCACCTTTGCGTGTATTCATGAGATGATGCAATCATCATCTTTCCCAGAAGACTCCCTCAGGGCAGGGACAACACTGATTTCATTTGCCTCTGCTTATCACTGTATCCCCCAAACCTAGCCCCGGCTGGAACCCGGCCGCATGCGGAGGCTCAGTAAATACTTCCGCAAGCAAGCCAGCCAGCTCCCACTCCACTCGCGCCTCTTCATATTAAACATCCTTATTCCCTTTGTGATGTAGGACTTCGTTTCAACTTCATTCCTCTTCCCTTTCCTTAGCTTCCGGTCCAGGCAACTGAGCCCACAGGTCCTGCCCTCCAGCCACCTTTAGGGCTCTGCCTTCAAGTCCTGTAACCCCGTGCTTATTTAGTCTTTCTGCTATTTTGGGAGGAGGCATCTCTAATATTAAGCAGCTCCTCCTCCACGGTTGTCTGTTTTCAAACAAGGCACTTCCTTCCTCAGACTTGAGCAGTGGGTACCCAGGGCTCTAGGCAACACTGCAAACTTGGCACCCCTCTTGGGCACGCCCTTCCCTGAATCGATTCTAGAAATACCACACCCTCGTCTCTCCTTCCAGCTGCCCTCTCCCCTGCCCCAGGTAGGGCACCAGTCATCCCACATCTGGAATGTTATCCCTCCCTCACACCAGCTGCCTCAGGAATTTCCTGAACTACAAATCTGCTCTCGTTACATCCCTGCCTAGACTTTCAGTGAACCCTACCTACCCTCGTTGTCTTTAGTAGGGTTGCAAATTGGTGGCCTATAGATGTCTTCGGCTTGGTGGAGAGAGTTAAAAAATTAATTAGGCACTAATGTTTGAAAATTGGGGACTTTCACATAAAATTCCAGGTACTCAACTTCTCTTGAAAATATCAATAATCCTTGTGTGTCAACTATACTTCAACAACAGAAAGAAGGAAGGAAGGAAGGAAGGAAGGAAGGAAGGAAGGAAGGAAGGAAGGGAGAGAGAGAGAAAAAGAAAGAAAGAAAGAAAGAAAGAAAGAAAGAAAGAAAGAAAGAAAGAAAGAAAGAAAGAAAGAAAGAAAGAAAGAAAGAAAGAAAGAAAGAAAGAAAGAAAGAAAGAAAAAGAAAGAAAGAAAGAAAGAAAGAAAGAAAAAGAAAGAAAGAAAAGAACAGAACGTAGGCAGATATAACCTCAACATACAAAAATCAATTTTGCATTTAAGTAAAGGGATGAAAGATAGACTATTGAACAAATGGTGTTGGAATTAATGTCTAACATTTGGGGGAGAAATTAAGTGAAACTCCTGTATTACATCAGACGTAAAAATAAATTCCCGACAGATAAATATACCAAATATAAAGAATAAAATTGTAACAGTACTAAAGGGAAAAAAATATCAGTGATCCAGCCACACTGAAAACATGGAAGAATGGGTGGAAGCTAAGGAGCCCATGGGCTACATGGTCTTGAGTTTGCCACAGTCCCCACCACTCCCGAATGCCCCCCATGTTTCCCTCCAGTGCTCAGTGGCTGTTATTCATCATTGCACTGCAGTGGCCAATCCCGGCTGTTTCTCCTGTTATACTACCTTCCTGGTTTCCTCAGCCCTTGCATTACCACCCCTATCTGGCATGGGAGAAGTCTCAGTTTCTGAATCTGTTAAGAAGTAGAAAAGAAGGAAAGGAGTAAAGAACATTTTCACCAGCCCATCCCTCACAGTCCAGTAGCATGTGTAATTCACGGAGAAATTTTAATTTTGTGTGTGGGAGGAGGGAGATTATAGTCAGTTTTTATTTTCCCCTCCATACTTTCCCAAATTTTCCACATTAAACATGCTTTCCTTTTGCAAAGCTAGACTGAAATGCAGGATGCCCCTGCAGGTTTTAGCTATGTCTATAAAATCCAGAGCACTTGCTTTCACTCTATAGATACTCATACTACTAGCCCTGTTACCTAAGTAGGTCACTTCTTATTGCATCAGTTTATAAATTAAACTAAATTTACATTACCGTTTACTTCTCTTTCTGAAAAAGTATTTGCGCACACGTTAGAGCCGTATGACCTAGAGAGGCAGGCCGACCTGCAGGAGAGGAAATTAAGGCTCACAGGAGGCCAAAATAAATGGCTTGCTTTAGGTCTGCGAGCTGACAGGCGGCTGAGCTGAGACTTGAACCGAATCTCGCCGCGCCATGATGGAACTCCCAAGCAGACCACGGGAGGCAGAGAGGAAGGCCAGCACGAGAGCGCTGGAGGAAATACTGTTGGTGCGAATCAGACACACAGTACACTCAGGCCCCGTGTGCACACACATCGGCTCTTTTCAGTTGTCTCCCCCTGACATTCTCCATCTCACCTTTCTGTTCATTTAACTGAATGTGAAACATTGCCCTTCATGGCTATTTTGGAATCAGCATATTAAACATTTGTCTGAGGGTCACCATATTGGAGAAAGGCCGTACTGGCTTCCTTCCTCTGCCTTCTTTGGAGCATGTAAACAGCACCCGGAGAATGGAAAAAAGGAAGTGTCATATTTATTTGATGTCCAAAGCCTAGGATAGGATCCTCGGTGACAACATCATTCAGAAATCCCCAGCAGCAGCAGCCCAGTGCTTCTGTTCAAATCCCTGCTCATACTTGCCAAGGCCCCGAGAGGCCTTCTAGTTCCTTCCCCCTGCCGTGGATAGGGAAACAGAAGCTCAGAGCAGGGAAGCTGCTGGCCCAAGGATAAGGTCAACCTGGCGCAGAGCCACGATGGGAAACCCACAGCAGGCATTTTTCCTAACTATGTGAACTTGATACACTTTTGCATCGGGTTCTTTGCTTTGCTGGTTATGAGCCTCTTGCCTTCTCTGCTCTATGACACTGGGGCTGGGAGTCTGCAGGCTGCATTGCCCAGAATCCCTTGCTAGGTGTCTTGGCGTTTCCCTCTGACAGCAGAGGGCCGTCCTGGCTCTGCTTCCGTAACTTTGAGCACATCCTGTATCAGCTACGCATGTTCTCCGGGGCAGAGGTCCGAGCCACAGCCACCGTCCCAGATCTCAGCCGTGCCCACGCACGGCACTCTCCTCTCACTCTTGCTTTCTGGGAACCTTTCCATTTCCCTTCTGTTCCCTCCGTCCTAGCGGCGGTAACGGTTTCCCGCAGTTAACTCGTATATGGATTTTCCAGCATTCTCTTTTGGTTTTTACAACCGTCTGACAACTGCAATCAATTCCCTGTATTAAATGCCTAGTCTTTGAAATGCCGAGCGTGGTGTCTGATCTTCAAACTAAACTCTAAGTGCGATGTTGTTTGTAAACATTTGCTCGCTAATTTTGGCAGCTTTCTTCCATCCATCCATCCATCCATAGAAACACAAGATAGGTGATGCCCGGAATATGGGGAGAGACCCTAGCATTCATTCATACAACAGCTGTTTACTTAAGATCCATCGTGGTTAGCCATCCTTGTCCATGAGGGATTTGAAGTCAGTAAGCAGGCAGTTAAAGTGCAAAGCGGTGAAGGTCGCAGGCAGGGAAACCCAGGGACACTGGGAGAGCATGAGAACGGTCCCTAAACTGAACGAGCGTGTTGGAAGAATGTTCTGGAATATCTAACTGAAACCTGAGGGCTCTGTAGGAGTTTGTCAAACAAACTGGCGGGTGTGGGAGGTCGCTGGGAGAGCTATTATGGACACCGACGATAGGCAAACATGTCGGGGCCTGCTCGAGGTCGAGTTAGGTTGGAAATTTACACTAAAGTTCTAACTGCTGGCATCTCCAAATGTGACGTTATTTGGAAATAGGATGGTTCCAGATGTGATTAGTTAAGTTAGATGGGGTCACACTGGAGTAAGACAGGCCCCGACACTCCGATTGGCGTCCTTATTATAAGGGGGAAATGTGGAGGCAGACATCACACAGGGAAAAGGCCACGTGAAGACAAAGGCAGAGATCGAAGTGGTTCATCTATAAGCCGCGGAAGGCCAAAATTTGGCCAGAAAGCTACCAGAAGCTACGAGAGAGGAACAGACTCTCCCTCCCAGTCCCCAAAAGGAAACAACCCTGCCCATGCTTTGATCTTGCACTTCTAGCCTCTAGAACCGGGAGACAACAAAATTCTGTTGCTTAAGCTGCCCAGTTTGCGGTACTCTGTTATGGCAACGCTAGCAAACTAACCCAGGTCCTCATCACGAAGGGTATTACGAGGCTGGCTAGTAACACTGCACGTTTAATAAGCATTTACAGAACAGGATCTGATTTGTAGAAAGTGCTTCCTAAGGATCTAAGTGCTTTATAGGAATTAACTCATTTAATTTTCATGACAAGCTTAAAAAGTAAGTACTGTTATTTCATTTTGACAAATATGGAGAACGAGTACAAAGGACAAAGGTGACTTGGTCAAGGTTACCCAGTGAATAAGGCATGTGATGGGCCTGGGTTTTGAATCTAGGCTGAGAAGGAACATCTAAACACGACATGATACTCTGGCCCCGTGAAAGGTTAGATGTTTACCTGCAGAGCCGTGACTACTGGAGAATTTTTAAGTCGGGCTTACAGAAGTGTAGTTTACGTAAAGTGACATTTACTCTGTGTAGGTGTGTAGTTCTATGGATTTTGACGAACATGGGTGGCTGTGTAGCCGCCGCCACCGCTGGTCAATTTTCAGGAGAACAGTGACATGATACAACTTTCACCTCACAAATATTGTCCTGGCTACAGGGTAGGAAATGAATCGGGAGGGAGAGAGAATGGAGACAGAGGTGAAAGACGGTGGGGTCCTGGCCCCGAGCAGCGGTGCCGGACAGGGAGAGAAGGAACAGGCATCGGAGCTGTGTGAGAGGTGGAATCCAGAGGCGGGAAAGCCATTTCTTCTTGAAGCTTTTAACATGTGCACGTGGATCAAATATAATCTGAATGACTCCAGATCCTCTGAGATCTTTCAGGAAAGACCTCTATTAACCGAATCAGCCAACGCACCCACAATAACACACACTTAGTCACTTACTGCTGCTCTTTCTGGGAAGCTGCTTCGGCCAGGATCGCTTGGGGAAGTTGAGAACAACACAGGGACTTTGTTGATATTGGTTACTGTTACCTTCTCAGTGTCAGGAACGGTGCCGGGCACATAAAGCACGCTTGATAAGTCTTTGTGGAACGAATGAATAAAGCTAGCGCCCACGATGGAAAGACTTCAACATCCATGATCTAGACCAGCCACTTCTATTTGCAGGTGAGGAAACTGAGAGCTGAGTGAAGGGTGAAGACACTTGCTTGAGGCTGCAAGCAGGTGGGGGCAGATCCCAGCCCAGACCTCTCCCCACTGCTCCCTCTCAAGATCATCCAGCGGCCTCGTGGCAGAGTGGGCCGGGCCCCTGGACCTCAGGAAACCATCTGGGTTTGCCTTTACCACTTGGGCAGGTGTTGCTTTTCTTCTCTGAACCCTTTTTACTTACCCATCAGTCAGGGGTAAAAACCCACCTAGTAAGCAGCATTGCCATGAGCCCTAAAGGAGATAATTCAGTTGAAGTACTTTGGGCAGGGGGCCTGGCACAAAATAAATTCTCCATAAATGCCAGATATGGTTATTCCTTCAAGAGAACCACCAGTAGGCATCACCTCTTTCCTGACTGTCTATCGGCTTAAAACATTTCTCATTTTTTAACATTATGTTTTCTTTTTCTTTTTTTTTGAGAAGGGGGAGGGGCTGAGGGAGAGGGAGAGAGAGGATCTTAAGCGGGGCTCGATCTCATGACCCTGATCATGACCTGAGCTGAAATCAAGAGTCAGACACTTCCCCGACTGAACCACCCAGGCGCCCCACTAATTTCTCACTTAAATTTAAACTGTAAATACCAGCAGAGTACTAGGAGATATATTGATGTTTGATGGGGGGGGGGGGGAAGGGGAAACAGTTCCCTTGTATGGGAAGGAGACATGCCTGTGGAAAGAACTGGTCCCCTAACTCACTGAATGCTATTTGATATTTGATAATCCCTACGATGTTGTTTGTCTGATATCCTATGATTTATCTGATGAAAACAGAATGAGGTTTTAAAAGGTTCATGCCTAGCGTGAGTGAAAAGATGACGGAAGACAGCCTGGTGCCTCAATTCCTTCTTTTTACCTCCAGCAAGAGTGGATCACTTTGAAATTCACTTCTTCCTTAATGAATAGGCATTGCCTGTCTCCCATGTGCCAGGCCCAGTGATCGGCATGGGATGGGCCTTGTCAATTGGCATCTGAGTGGATGGGTTTTCCCTGCTGGAGATATTCCTGGGTCAAATGCTCTGAGGAGGACTGTGTTCATTTCCTTGGGCTGCCGTAGCCTGGGTGGCTTAAAACAACACAAATGATTGTCTCACAGATCTGGAGGCTAGAGGTCCAAAGTCAAAGTGACAACAGGGTTCACTCCTGAGGACTCTGAGGGAGACTCTGTCCCGAACCCAATCTCCCAGTCCTGGTGATTTTCTGGTAACATTTGATTGTTCCTTGGCTGGCACGTACTTCACCCCGATCTCTGCCTTCATGTTCACGTGGATTTTCCCGTGTGTGTGTGTGTGTGTGTGTGTGTGTGCGCGCGCGCGCGCGCGCATGTGCGTGCACACGGGTGTGTGTCCCTCTGTCCAAAGTTCCTCTCATGATAAGGACATCAGTCATATTGGATCAGGGCCCCCCTAATAACTTCACCTTAACTTGATCATCGGCAAAGACCCTGTTTCCAAATAAGGTCACATCCACTGCGGGTTAGGATGTTAATTTCTTTCTTTCTTTCTTTCTTTTTTTTGGTGGGGGGGGCACCATTCAGCGCATAACAATGACCCGTCTTCCAGCCTCAAATAGCAACCTTGATGCTTCCCCACAGAGAGGTCCGAATATGTTCTCTTGGCTCTGACTTTCCATGGAATTAGATCCCAGAAACCATGAGCCCATGAATTCAGCCCAAGATTCCATCTGCGTTTCTGATGGCCACCTCCCATCAGGAGGTCATGTTAAGCTTTGGTCAATTAAAATGCCCAGATTTCTTTCATATTAGTTGACAAACCAGTTCCTCACACCCAGTGCTCAAACATCCGATTTTATGAAGCTAAGTACCAAACTTTATAGAGACTACTAAATGATTAATCTTTGAATAACTCAAGTTAGTATCATGAGAACTTGAGTTATTAACGGCTTTAGGTTCATAAATAATTTCTTTGGTTGCCATGGCCCCAGGACCCGGCTGGAGGGCTCTTCTGTGCAGGTGACTGGTCCTATTAGTCACAGGCCTTTAGCTTCTCCTGAACAATCTGTCTCATCTCTGGAGTTTTATTTCTATGGCCTCCTCAGGCTCAGACTCTGGAGGTCTTTCTAGACCACTAGGACTAGGGTGAAGTGAGTGAGGCACTTTCCTCAGGCACAAAAATTCATGGAAACATACCCATGAGGAGCAAAGTACCAAATTTTCAAATAAAAGACAGGTTCCCAACTGGGCCAAGGTTAGGGTGAGGTGAGTGAAGTGAATCATGTAATGTAGGGTCAGATCCCATCTTTATTTAAAGTTTGGATATTTTGATCATTATGGATATTTTTTGTATTAATTTTCTTTGAAAAAATATTGCACAAAAATATTATTTATCTTAATGCCTCCTCAAAATTCGCACTTGAGGTGAATGCTTCCCTCAGCCCACCCTGGTCCTGGCTTTTGGGCGTGAATTCTAAGGGAGTAGAGTAGAATCTGGGACCAGCCTCACAACTGGGAGTCAGGACACGTGGGCCCTCACCCAGGCTCTTCTACTACCTGTGCAGCACTGAGTAAACTTACTTCCTTTTTTCTGGACCTCAGTTTCCCCAAATGCAAAATTATATGGACAGACTCCATGATTTTAAGGTAAAAACCAATCACAAGTTTCTGCGATGCTAACCAAGCTCTGGCTGGAGGTCAGGAGACTTCCTTCTCTGATCCCATCTGTGCTACTCACTGACTTTGTGACCTTGGGCAAGTCACTTGCCCAATTAGACGCAGACAGGCTGCTCTTATCTCTACTAGTTAGAGTGCTGCTGAAATGATCTGCCAGGCTCTTTTGAGCTCTGTGTTTCTCTGATCATTTTACTGCTTAAAGGCAAACAAGAACATTCACATACCATAAACATTGCTAGCAGCCAGGCGCCAGTTATAAGCAACCATGTTTAACAAAGGGACTCACTCAAGAGCAAAGTTGGTTATTTGGCAAGACATCAGGAAGCCTTTTCTACAAGGAAAGAGAATTCAATGTCAAAGTGTTGTTTAATTTTGAAACACCCTCATTAGAAACTTGAGCTGGTGTATTTTGCTGCTGCGGAGAAAATTACAGGTCAGCGTGCTGATATTTTTCATTGACATGTTGGCATCTCGTCCAGTGACGTGCAGAGTGCCCTCACAGGAGCTCTGTGTGAGTGCTGTGTAACCTTGAGAATGGCTTCGACTGGCTTTGGAATTCTTTTTCACCTGTGAAATAGGGATGAGTCGTGCCCATGGGGCTGCTGCAAAAAACAGGTAAGGTGTGAGTATGTGGGAACGTGAAGTCTCAAGTAAAGAGTTCACAGAAGTTATGAAATCTCATTCACAATTACTGGAGGGCAACTCAAAAATGTCTATCAAAGACATTTAAAATGAGTCAGTAATTCAACCCCCAGGAATGAGACCTGGGGAGCTAATTAAGGACATGGACAAAGACGCAGTTGCCGTATATTTATTTCAGCATCTTTAGAATGAAAGCAAAGAAGCAAAAAACCAGCCTACCGGTGCAGTCATGGAGGATTGGCTGATTATATTGTAATATCTCCATATAATGGAATGTTATGCAGATGTTAATAATGACTTCATGGAAGCATATTTATTGACATGTGTAGATTCTTAGAACACATTGTTGGAAGTGCCTGGGTGGCGCAGCGGGTTAAGTGCCCGACTCATGGTTTTGACTCAGGTCGTGATCTCAGGGTTATGAGATCAAACCCCGTGTTGGGCTCTGTGCTCAGCATGGAGTCTGCTTGAATTTCTCTCTGTCTCCCTCTCCCTCTGCCCTTCCACCCACTCTCTTTTTCTCTCTCTCAAATAAATAAATAAATCTTTAGAATATACTGTTGAGTGAAAATTACAAAGTAGGATATAGAGTAAAAGCCCATTTTTGTAAAAATATGCCTGGGTTATCTCTGCGTGGTGAAGTGATATGCTTTATTTTTTCCTTTTCTTTTGCTTACCTGCATTTTCTGATTTTTCTGTAATGAACATATATGACATAAAGTTTTTAAAGTCTATCATACAAAGTATAGATACATCCAAGAAATTGCTCTTTTGAAAACAGTATTGGTCTCATGTTAAAAACAAATTAACAAGTGTCAAAGATGTTACAATGGTTTTTTTTTTTAAATTTTATTTTTAGGAAATAGCATTGGTGGAATCTTGATCTGGAAGAGAATTTTCATTTTACTCCAGTTTTCCTGTTCTGTATTCTCTTGCCAAGCCCTCTGCATATCCTCCTTTACTGATTCAGTCCCTCACTCATTCATGCATCTTGCCAACATTTACGAACACTTACTATGTCCCAGTCAGTGGGCTAAGTTCTCTCAGTGATGCTCTTACGGATGCGTAATGATTGTTTGGTCCCCTTGTTCTATTCCTTCTCAATTTCCCCAACACAAACTTCAACCAACTCCAGAGCTCCAACCTTGGAGCCATCATTCAGTCCCCTCCGTGCCCATTTTGTCAGAATTCTGCTGCTGACCACCACCTGCTCCCCGCACCCTCTCCCCACAAATCCCACTCCCATCAAGTTCTTGATTTTGCTCTTTCCCCTTCATTTCCACAACCACAGCACCACGCACTTCCTTCCCCAGGTCATCTCACTCCAAGCCTTCCATGATCCCTATCCATAACATTTTGAACATCTGAGCCTAATGTACGTATTCATAAATCATATGACATGTGCCGCTTTCAATCATGTATTAAATATTAGAATATGAGTTTCTTTACGGTTTTTTGAAGCAAGATAAATGTAACCAGATGTCATCACGTTTTTTTCCCACATGCCAGTGGGTCATCTCGCAAACTCCCTCCGAGGTTCCGGGAGCTCTGCTCTATCCTACAGCTCTCAACGGGACAGCCAAAGTGACCTTCTCATGTTTTTATTTGTTATGAACTACATCAAACTCTGCTAAGTTGACATTGGCCTTGTATTAACCCCAAATGCCCGATCCGTAGCTTCAAGGTCTATTACTTATTATACCCCTGTTTTCATCTCCAAATAGGTCTTAGCTGGTTTTAAGCTGACGTCGTCACACTGGGGTTTCCCAGCATTGTGTGAGGCGAAGGACCCTATGGTTGAAGAAGCTGGGGAACCCTGCCAACTCCGGCCTGGCCTCGAAGAGTCCGGGTTATAACTGAGCACGCTGAGGTTTGTGAGGGAGCCTCCAGGAAAGAGGCCAGCTTACCTTTTCTGAGCACAGTATTTCCCGGGCTGACTCAACTCTTTATTGTATAAAGTTTATTCCCACACGTTGAAATGGTGTGAACGCGAGCTACTTTGGGAAATGCTAATTTACATAACTTGCTGACTTCTGCCTCATCACCACATACGTATTTACCATCGCTGAGAACGGCTTCCTCCTTGCCGCGAGCCCAACTGTCCTCTCTAAACTGGGATCCACGTTCCCTCCTTAGTCCCATCATCCCAGATGAACCATGAAAAGCCACGAACCCCCAGGTGTTTCAGAAATCACCTGGTGTCTCAGGGACTGTTCCTTGAAACAATCAGTTACAGAGTAGTCTTTACAAGCATAGATCTTCTATGTCATTCCTCTGCCGAGAACCCTCCAGTGGCTTCCCAAAATGTACAGAAGAAAATATAGACCCTTCAGAGCTCAAAGATCTGTCCCTTCTGTTTCTCCAACCTAACCGCCATCCCTTTCTGCGTCCTCCCCGCCACACCGGCCTTTCGTCACAGATGCCAAGCTCTATCTGTTACAGGTCTTTGCACTTGGCTCTCCCCTTTGCCTGGGAGGCTCTCAGCCCAGAACCTCACATGGCTCACTCCCTCCCCTCACTCAGTCTTCCTCACATGTCATCTTCCAGTGATGTCCTCCTGGACCTCTGGGCCTCAAGCCCCCACTTCCTTCATTGGCTGCTTTCCGACTCCATGCTCTGCTACTTTCTCATCATAGTTTTACCACTACCTACGTTATGTCATATCATCTTGGGTCATGTAAGACCCAAGAGGGAAGGAGGGTTGACTGCCTTCTTCACCTTTATCTCCAGAGCCTGAAAAAATGGCTGGCATATAGTAGACATTTAAGAAGTACTTGTTGAATAAGTGACTAAATTAAAATGCTTAGCGAAGGTTCAAATTCTGTTTGTTTGCATGGCTTAGCTACATAACGGGACCTCAAATATTTCCCTCCACAGGGCTAATTGTTTTAATAAATGGTTATTTCTGTTACTATGCTCATCCCAATAACCCAACTACTAGACTATAAATCTGAAAAGAAAGAAATAGTATTTTATTTATCATTCCATGGCTCATAGACACAAGCACAGTACTTTAAAAAAAAGGCACTGTCGACTTGATTCCTTCTAGTTCTGAGGAGCATAACTCATTAAACACTTGGAAACACGTAGCATTCTTCAGAGTATTTTAGTCTGATAGTCATGAAGGCTTTAGTGTGTTTTTTAAATTATTTTTCAAGGCAAATGCAGTTTTAACCTTCAAAGTACTAACTTTGATCTTCATGAAGAATGTATACAGAATTGTCGAATGTCAAGAAGAATGTCTCCATTGCTTCTAAATATACTTGTAGGTGCTATTTGTTATTGCTTGTATTGAATTGAGGTCATACCCTGACTCCCAGGCAGTGGGACAAAGGCACTGGGAATGAAAAAACCTTGGACTATACACTCACCCGACTCTTGGAAGGATCTACAGTCACTTTTAGGACTTTATAGGTCTTGAGTAGGTTCTGAAAATAAAAATAAACTCAGCTTATTTTTCAAATTCAATATTGAGTTGAATTCATTGGCAAGCAGATATGCGGCCAACCCTAACATTCACTTTGGGGGTAAGAGTGGGCAAGTCACTTCCTGTCTTCTGTAAAATGGGTGTAATGATAGTGCTTACTGAATATAGTTATGAAGATTAAGTGAACAGTACAAGTAAGACGAGTGGCTCAGTGGTGGATCCCATTCTTTTATCTGTTGTTTCCCCAGCTCTAACTCCATCGCCTAGCACGTAGTAAGGATGGGGAAATGTTAGCTAATGTCATTCTTCACTCAGATATCTCCTTTTTCCTAAAGCTTGCAGACTGATTCCTTATCAGTCCATCAACGCACATTTTCTCAGGGTCTTTTCTGTATCTGGCACTCAATTAGGTGTTGTCAGGGGACATTTGGACATAGGAGAGGTGTATCTCAGAAAAAGCTTAAATGTATAATAATATGATTTAAAAAGTGGGCAGACTTGGAGCATTGAAGTCTGATAGAAATGATGAGAGACATTTGGCTAAGTCATGCTTGAAGGAGCAGTACTCCTTGCCCTGAGGGAGAGGAAAGTGTTCTCCGAGGATGGGGAACACAAGGAGGAGGGGGCAGGATGGGAGAGGGGGAGGTGTGGCCACCAAGGGACAGGGGTTGGCAACATGGAAGACAGTGAGATATGCCAGGAGAAGCAAAGGCAGGGAGGCATTGTGGGAAGAATCATGGGCCTCGGGGGACTATGAGGAGTGTCAGGTTTCCAGCCTAGGCTGCCAGGGCCGATGTCTGTAATGGACATGAAGGTCCAAGGGGGGGGCGGGGTAGAGGGCCGACGAGAAAGTAGGTAGTGCTGTGGAGAGGAGGAACAGCTCAGGGCCTGGGTTCCCGGGGAAGGCTGGAAAGCATGAGGAAATGGGGCATTTGGCTTTAGGAAAAAAAGCGAGATTTTCCCAGAGATTGGAGGAGAGATGGGAAAAAAGAGCACCAGTGACTGTATGCCGAGTGCCTATAAGTACATATACTGAGAGTGCGTATCACGTAATGTGCCCTTCACAAGCATCATTTCCTTTCATTCTCACCATGGTTCTATGAGACCGGTCCTTTGAGGCTTCCGTAAAAAGCTGATTTGCTGGTTCAGGGTCACACAGCCCTCACGAGCAGAGCCTAGATTTAGACGTGGAGTCAGACTCTGGAGCCCAGTCCCTAGAGCGTATGCCGTTGGGTTGTCCGAGGACCGGGGGGCCCCGATGCAGGCACGAGGAGGCTGGGGCCTCCCCAGTTAACTCAGGAATGGGTCACGGGCTGAGGGAAAAACTGAGAAGTGGGGTTGGGGAGAAAGGAGAGGGCAGGTTCCTGTGGGGTGAGTTGAGGATTTAAGGAAAGAAGAAGTCCAGGAAAAGCACTGTGGGAAAATCCGCTGGGGAGAAAAATGAGAAAGAAACAAGGGGCCTGACTCAGAGCGGCATGAGTTGCTGTTCATGGGGGCAGAGAAAGTCGTTTGAGGTGAGCCCCGGAGGCGCGTGGGGAGGCTCGATCCTCTCCACCAGGGCAGATCGGCCTTCCGGGACGGAGTTTCCAGCTCCGTCCAGCAGCCCCAGCGCTGCGGGCACCTCTGGGCTCTGATATCTACTTAGGGCGCGGGGAAGTTGTGGCTGTCTGGGCAGTAGGCTATTGGGGGGCAGAGGGGGCGTCTGAGAGGCCCACCAGACCTGGGTTCGCTCCCAGTCCTCCACTCACTGGCTGTGGAGCCGGGGGCCAGGGCCCCTTGTGCCTGTTTCCATAAAAACCCGCACCTACCTCGGAAGCGAGCGGCCTACCTCTCCGTTGTAGCTTCCCTGACACCTATCACAGCCGGAGAACTAAATGGCTACACCGAATACAGGAAAAAAAAAAAAAGGTTTTAATCCATGGTATTGGTTACTGGTGTGAAGGAAATTGTGTTCTAAAAAACCGTGTATCAACGATCAAGCTTTAGGCATTACGCAGATCTATATTACTATTATGACTTGCTGTGGGCCACGTAACGATTTTACACTAGACGTTGGGTTGGCCCTTCATTTGTCCCGTTGCCATCTCTGTCCCGCTCCATGACCTTATTCACCTGCCACTGAACGACACTTGGCAGTTTATGCAAAGTGATTTTCACTTACACGATGTCATTTCTTCTTTAAAGTAAGCCCACCCCCTAGGTGCTCTCGGAGCTCCCATCTAATGGAGGAGGAAGGCTGATGTTCACATATGGGATGTGATTTTCTCAAGGCCACGCCGATTTTCTACCTCCAAATCTGTATATATTTTTTTAAAGATTGTATTTATTTGTTTGACAGAGAGTGACACAGCAAGAGAGGGAACACAAGCAGGCGGAGTGGGAGAGGGAGAAGCAGGCTTCCCACCGAGCAGGGAACCCCATTCGGGGCTCGATCCCAGGACCCTGGGATCATGACCTGAGCCCAAGGCAGATGCTTAATGACTGAGCCAATACAGGCGCCCCTGTATTTTTTTTTTTTAAAGATTTTATTTTATTTATTTAACAGAGAGAGAGAGAGAGAGATCACAAGTAGGCAGAGAGGCAGGCAGAGAGAGAGGGGGAAGCAGGCTCCCCGCTGAGCAGAGAGCCCGAAGCGGGGCTCGATCCCAGGACCCTGAGATCATGACCTGAGCCGAAGGCAGAGGCTTAACCCACTGAGCCACCCAGGCACCCCCCTGTATTTCGTTTTAAAGTGACAAATTCTTTGCCAACATCCCACAGAACTGTTGTGTTGATAAAATAACAGAGTTAATTACGCCTTGACCCCGTGAAAAATGTTACAGTCAGGTATGGGTTTGGGGAATGAGGGTGGAGGACAGAGGAAGCCGGGATGACTTGGCCTTGAATCCTGGCTCTGTCCCCTTGGGTAAGTCACCTAACCTTTCTAAAGTTCCATTTCCAGGTACTTAATCATGTCTGACCCTTAGCTTCTGGAAACACAGAATCAGCGTATTTACTTACCCAAGGCATTGTTATGAGAATTAAAAAGGATATTCCACCTGAGCATTGATCCTAGCTTAAAGCATGCTGGATGAATTATGAACTTCCTTCGTCTTTCATTTCACGCAACCCGTCACTATGCATTCACTAAATACCTATTTATCTTTAAAGCAAGGAGGATTCCTCTCTTGCCAGCTTGTCATAGATTTCGTAAAATCCCCTAAAGTCTCAAGGAGCTTGGTCTAGTGGTTAGAGAGCAGAGAATGAGTCATAAAGTCTGTGCCCAAAGTGAGTCACTTTCCAGCTAGTGTTTTGCCTTCCTAAAGTCAGAGCTGGGGAAGAAGAGAGACCGGCTGGGGGGTAGGGGCTGGGGATGGCACTTCTGCTTTCTAGAGCAAGCTGCTCTGCAAGGAGTGAGTGGTGTTTCACCAGATGACTTTTTTAGCTTGTCATTGCTTCTGATGTTTACATGTTTTCAGCTTCCTTCCTCTGCTCCTCTCCAGGTTCTTTACTCTTGGAAACATCAACCATACTTGCCGTGTGCCCTTGGCCAGGTCTCTCCCCCTCTCTGGGCCTCATTCTCGTATGTGAAATGCTGGGATCGTGCCTGGTGTCCCTAAGGTCATTGTACTTTGGCCTTCAGACCCTCCGGGATGGAGGCTGGAGACTCAGGTGTGTTCTTTCTGTGCCAAAGAGAAAGAATGACATGATCATCACGCCCATCTTGTCCTGGATCCTGACACATCACCCTGTAATTTCTGACGGGCTCCCAGGGTTCCTCATGCCAGCCAGTGGTTTTCCATCCTCACTACAGCTCTGCGATTCTCCTGGCGTGAGGTCTTAGTGCTAGAGAGATTTCACATTTTCAGAGGGGCCTTATAGCCCAAGGGCCACCTGCTTCTTCGAGACCCCAGGTGGCAGCTCGGGAGCCCGAGGAATGGCCTCGACTTCCGACAAAACCATTTGTCAGAAATCACTTCCCATTTATGGCTGGTTGTTGTGATTACCAGACAGACATACATGGACATACATGGAATTGTATTTTTCACTCTCTCTCTTTCTGTCTCTCTTATTTTTTTAATAGTGAGGTGGGGCCATTGTGGGATCAGCTTAGAGCTATGAGTCACTGGGTACAGGACAGGTTTCTATTTGTCTCAGCATTTTATTATTATTATTGAAGAGTGGGAGGCTCTGTGGGGACTGAGCCCTAGCTCAAGCACCTCTCCTCCTTCAGATGGCCTCTACGTTCTTCCATATGTCACAAGCACCTTGGGGAACGGCTATGAAGCCACTCGGTAATGTAGGACACACCTGTTGAGTGTTCTGCATACCTGACTAGTTTGTAGGCCTGTAATGGTTGAAAAGATTGGAGAATTTTCAGAAAGGGGCAGATGGAGAGAGCACTGAGTTGAGAACCAGGATTTTAAGGCTGATTGTTAAACATAGTAGAAATTGGGTCAATTTAAAAAGTAGGGTGATTGGAAGGGGTGAAGAAAATTAAGTTCATCTAGTTTGCCAGAAACAGTTACTTGTTGACTCGTAGTGTCTTGTGGTACACTGAGAATTATGGGGCATCACTGGGCCCTGGGGGGGAGACCCTCTGGGAAAGGGACAGTGCTGGAGCAGACTCGGGTTCAACGAGCAATGTCTGCCATGGGCTCTTGGAGCCAAGAGTGTCAGGAGAGTGGAGTGCCTGTCATCGAGACACTGGAAGATGTCTAAAGTCCCAAACATTTCATAGAAATGAAAGAAAACAAACTTGCCCCAAATCTGTCACCACTTCAATTTTCTTGGTGGGACTTAATCACCAGGGATGTAATTGTCAAATACAGCCACATTACTGGCAAGGTCACTGGGACTCTTGTTATGTGCATAACACACATTAGATCTGATTAAAAGTTCCAAATAAAAACTATAAGAACTGCAAGCCATCATCAGAGAGGTCCTCTATAATTCACAATGGGGTTAACATGGGATGGGCGAAGAATGTGTGCAGTTTTGGGGGAAAAAGTGTGTTTCGAATACTTAACCATCTTCATGCTATACACAGCAAAATACACCTCCCATCTCCCCTTCCCCTGGCCCCTTCCAGATCTTGGCTCATGTTTGGGGTATGTGTTTAAAAGGGCTAAGAAATATTGCCAGTCATAAAGTTGAGGCAGCTTTTTGAGATACGTAAATGCTGTCTGGGGGCAGGCAGAAGGAGCTGGCTTGACAGAAAGAGATGTAGGAGTCTTTGTTAAACACAAGCTCCAAAATGCCAACAGAATTTTTGGGCTGCTAAGAAGCTGAGCTAATCTCCCGCTAAATTAATAGAAGGATGATGAGTGCAAAATTCCTCCCCGCTCTGGCCTAGCAGGTCCACATTTGGACAATCAGACTGAGTTCTGAGCATCCCACTGGCAGGATGATGGGATGTTTGGAAGCAGATGTGATTATACACAGCTGGAAGATTAGGGAGAAGAGGAGAATTGGGGAACCACAGGTGAAATTAGGGTTCCCTCTGGATATCTCTCATCTCAACTGTCACTGCTCAGATCCGTTTCTTCCTTCTAGTTGGGATTCCGCCCCAGGAATATGGGTTGGGTTCCTGGGAAAACAAACTCTAAATGGTGATTTGCTTGGAAGGCTGTTTGGAACAACAGCGGCGGAGGAGCGAAGGCCGCAGGACGCGGTCGAGGGAGAAGGTAGGCGGCAGCGCTCTCAGAGCCGAGGCCTTAGCCCGCCCCTCAGGGAGCCCTGGAGCCGGGACAGCTCCTCGGTGTCATCTCAGTTGAACCACAGGAGTCAGGTCTTTCTACCTCCCTGCTAGCCCGTCTCCGCATGTGGACTGGCCGCATGGAGGGCGCGGTAAGCACGGGCAAGGCGGCTCCTGTTGGCCAGCGGAAAGACTCAGTTGTGAGCCTGCAGCAGGCAAAACGCACGGCCTTTGGGGGCGGGGGAGGGGGCACCTGCCAACATCTCAGTCATGAATCTGGTAGCTCATCAGAGCATCCACTACAACAAGGCCCAAGACGTGGCCACCTGTGGCTCCCAATTTATATTTTTGTTGCCCTATGACTCCAGAAAGAGAAGATTCTTGGTTCTGACTTTAGTTTTACGAAGTCTTGCAGAAGTACTCTGAGTAGATTGGGTTGGGTCACCAACTCAGGCCAGAAGTTAAGGAATTAGGATCAACCAGTCTTGAATCTTGCTGCCCATCGTGACGAAGGTGGATGGAGCTCGTTAGCAGAAGAAAGGATGGAAATGCTGCTGTGAAAGATGGCCACCAGCTTTGTCACCTCACCTGTCCTGGGAACGGGGGAGCTCACTGGCTCTGGGTAGCATCGAAGGGCAAAGAGAGTGAGTTCAGCCCTCTGCAGAGAGGGTTTCTGGATCTGGATGGCAACAGAATCAGATAAAGAGCTTCGAAACCATCCTGATTGCTGGGCTGTTCTTAGAAGTTCTGAGTCAGTACGTCTGAGGTGCCCGGGTTGGCCCCAGGACTCTGTATGCTATTAAATCTTCCCATCTGATTCTCATACGGTGCCAAGTGTGGGAACCCCAGCGTCTGATTCTGCTCTGGACACTATGTGCTTGGAGCACCAGGAGGAAGTATGGGGGAGAGACAAAGGAACTGCTTGTCACTCTGCCACCCCTTTCTCCCATCAGTGGTCTCTAGGTCATCTCTGTAACTGAATTTAAAATGCAGTAGACTAGGGTTGCTTGGCTGGTTCAGTTGGTAGAGCATGTGACTCTTAACCTCAGGGTCATGGTTCAAGCCCCAGGTTGGGCGTGGAGCCTACTCAAAAAAATTAAAAAATACATTTAAAATCCACTAGACTAGATTTCTGGACTACCTTCCAGCTATGAAAACTCACTGGCACTGTGGTTATTTCAGGTGAAATAAAACAATAAACTTGTTCATGTTCTTCGCTGTTTCAGACATCTGCTGGCAGTTTCTGAACTGGGACTCACTTGGTGAAGTTAATTAAACCTGTCTTTTATTTATAAATGTTCCCTCAGGCTTGCATAAGGAACAACTAATTGTGGGTCCCAGAGTAGAGAAGGAGAAGAGAGTTTCCTTTGGAATTTCTAGAGTCATGACAGGTCTCTTCTGATTCAGTAGAGGAGATAATTTGGGAGTGAGCAAAGATGTTCTTCTTTTTAAAAAAAATGTGCATCGTTGCATAACACCAACACATTGAAGGAATCAAAGAGACTCTTTTTTGAAGCTAGTCACCCTTGTCTATGATTTCTTCCTGTCATTATCACTGTGCAAAGATCCTCCTCACCTTTAATTCTTGGGTCTTTGCAACCTATTATTTTATTTTTTCCACTTAGCGCCATTTTTATCTGGGCATCTTTATGGCCCCTGTAGTTCTCTCTTTTATGGCTATGTGGTACTCTGTTACTTTCATGTGTCACAATGCACCTTATCTGACTCTAATTCGGGACATTTGGGTGTTGTCTTCGCATGGCCATGTACTATTGGGTACCTCTCCTCACCTGTAACCGCCCCCCCTCCAGCATGTCCAGCTCATAGTTCTTCTCCCTGACTCTAAGCTTCTCTCCCCTTTGCTCAACCGTCCACTGCCTTTTCCACTCCCTGGGGAGCTATTGGTCACCAGTCCTACCTGAGGTTTAGCACATAAGCAATGTCTGCTATTATGATAATGACCATGACAGTGATCATGATTACTGAATTCAGGGTCAGTGTCTTACTCATCTTTACCCAATCCACTATCCGAGAGCATCTGACTCACAGAATCATTGCAAAGTTACTTGTTCAATGAGTGGGATAATTTCAATATGCATTATTTTTTATTAAATATTCTTTTTACATGTTAAATAACCCCTTTTACACTTTTTATTATAATTACTAGAGGACAGAAAACATATCTTACTTTTCCTCTTATGCATAATATCTGCCTGATTTCTGTTCAAGGGTGATAGAGAATTTTATCAAAAGTCTTTCTGATGGTTTTTGCCTTTGTTTACTGTGTTGCTAGTTTTCTTTGAATTTTTCCAGTTTTGCAATGATAAGTGGTATTTAATTGTAGGGAATAATTCTCTTACTATATGGATGAATTTGGATGAATTGTACTTGCTTAGATTCGGGTTTGAATCATCCCATAACAAAATGAGTTTTTATAACAATTTTCTCATTTTTTAAAAACATAGAGTTTTTTGGTGAAAATTCGAAAAAATTATCTGTAACACTATTTTTTTGCGGGAATAATGATAGTTCTTTAAATTTTTTTTTCTAATTTTTCCCTTTGTTCATTAGTCAGTTTACATCTCTGTGCTTCTTCTTGGGTCAATTTTGGTCATTTCTAGTTTTGTAAAGTCTTATCCATGTCAGCAAAAATTCAAATTTATTAGCAGGACACTGTGAATAATAATAATAATAATAATAATAATAGTAATAAGAAAAAAAAAAAGAAGAATTTCTTAAGGCACTTTTTCCAAAGTGATAATACATGCATATAGTTTAAAAATTTCAGGCTATAATTTGTAATGAAAAATGGTAGTCTTCTGCCCACTGGTTCCTACAAAGCTCCATTCTTGAGTCAACCACTTTCAACTGTTTTAGTGTATCTTCTGTTATCTATCTCAGTGGTTCTGAACACCCTGCTTATGTTGCCATTTATTTTTTAGTATGTGTTTTGGCTCTGCCCTGTTCCCACTCTGAAGAAATCCTGGGGCCCAGTTCCTGGGGAGATCCAAAGATTCTGGATTCCCAGAATCCCAAGATTCTGCTGGCACCACAAGTTGGTGACTGTCTTCTCTTTTTGTCACTATCGACTCATGATTTTTAATAAATTTCCTTCACTGTCTACTTAGTGGGTTTCAGGATGGAGTAGAGATAAATCGTATTCACAACTTGCTATGCTTAACTTGTAGTCTCTAATACCTTTTTAAAGAATTCAATTGATGAATTAATTCATCACGGTAGGTAAACCATTCTTGGAGCTCAAAATTCAAAAGCTACAAAAAGTTTTAGAGAGCCCCTAGTCAACAAGTTTTCTGCCACTGATGTCAGCATTTTCTTGAGTGGCCTTCCAGAGATATATTATGCATGCATGTTCAAATATACCTACATCTTATTTTTGCCCCTATACAGAGTTCTGCAGACAGCACCCCCCGCCCCCCCCCCCCGCCTACTTAACAAATATATCTTGGAGAACATTCCTTACCTTGATATAAAGAGATTTTCATTTTTTAGAGGCTGCATATTATATTTATTTAAACACTTCCCTGTTAATGTTCGCCCATGTATTTTCTAATGTTTTGCAATTGTGACCAGTGCTGCAGTAATTAACCTTGTTCTTTGTCATTTTGCGTGTCTGGTAATTGATCTGTAAGATGCATTCCCAGAAGTGAAATTTCTGGATCAAAGAGTACCTGCATTTGTAACTTTGTGAGACACCATCAAATTGTCCTCCAAATAAGTTGTCCAACTTACATCGTTTATCTTGGCAATGTTTTAAAGTATTTCTCTCATTACGAGTGATGTGGATTATCTCTTCATACAATTAAGGGCCAGCTGAATTTCCTTTTCTGTGAATATCTCATCTATTCTTTGCCCACTTTTCTAACGGCTGTTGGTCTTATTTTATCATTTTTCAGAGACTTCTTATCTCTTAAAGGAAATAACACATGATTGGTCATATAAGTTGCACTTTTCCCAGTTATCTTTTAATTTTGCTCATAGTTTATTTTGCTGTGTAGATATTTCTTTATTTTTACATAGTCAAACTGTTCAAAAATCAAGCCACAGTGGGCTATTCCCAGGCCTAAAAACCCAATGGAATTCGCCCTCCTGCTTTTTGGACTTGCTTGTGACTAGAGACCCTTTTATTCCTCCCCATTTCTTTCTCTGGGAACGGGAATGGCTATTCTGTGCCTGTCCCTGCATTTTGGAAGCAGATAACTTGTTTTTTAGTTTCACAGGCCCATAGATGAACAAGACTTTTTGCCACAGGATGGATGAAACCCAGAATGTCACCCAGACTCGATTTAGATAGTGAGACTTGGGACTTTCTGAGTTGATGATGTTTACATGAGATATGAAATTCTAAGTTGATGCTGGAATGAACTAAGACTTTAGAAGATGTTGGGGTGGGGTGAATGTACTCTGTGCATGGACTGGATGTGAATTTTGAGGGGCTAGAGGGTGGATTATAGAGTGTTGAGTGATGTCCTCCCTGAATTCATGTCCACCTGGAACCTCAGAATAGGACCTTATTTGGAATAAGGTCTTTTCAGATGTAATCAAGTGAAGATCAAGATGAGATCATATTGGATTAAGGAAGCCTAAAATTCAATGAAGTTTCCTTAGAAGAGACAGAAGAGGACACACAGACACAGAGAAGACAGGGACATGAATGTGACAGCACAGCTTGGAGTGATGCATCCACAAATCAAGAAACTCCAAAGACTGCTGGCAATCTTTGGAGCCAGGAGAGAAAAGCATGGGACTGTTTCTACCCTTGGATCCCAGAAGAAACCAACCCTGCCGACATCTTGATTTTGGACTTCTGACCTCCTGAACTGTGAGAGAATTAATTTGTGTTCCTTTAAGCCACCCAGTTGGTGATAATTTGTTGTGGCAGCCCAAGGGAACTAATAAATTTACTAATCTGGAATACAGAAATAGGTAGAAAGCTGACAATGTACATGGGAATAGTAGAAAAGGATGGTTAATATCATGGAAATTTATAGGATTGCCAGTTGAGAAATATTTACCCCCTAAACATTTGAACTCCTCTTTGGTGCATATCTTGTCAATACTGGGATGAATGCAATACAAATCTATGCTCACAGTCTAAGATGCCTAGCTTGAGGACAAACGAATGAGATGGTGAACCCCAGGAGACATCATGTGTAGGGCATCCTGAGGAAGAGCTGAAAAAGGAAGAGAGGACTGCGTGGGGAGACAGGGGAAGGCTTGTGAAGGGGCATGATCACTGCGGCTGAGAGGAGAACATCCGCAGAGAGGGGGAGAGAGGCCATGGCGAAAACTGAAGAGGGGAGCAAAAGGATCCAGACTGACATTTGAGATGGGGAGACTTTGGGTTAGACAATGAGGTCACAGGGGACGTGTAGCCATGAGGAGGGCATAGAAAATGAGAGTTCATGCATCAAGGTGGCATTTTTCAGCACCTTGGAACTAATTCCTTCCTCACAGATTCCTGTCTTTGATTATTTACTTGTTCTGAATGAACAGGGGTACAATGAGGGACGAGAGGGCACAGTCCCTGTCCTCTTGGATCTTACAGTGTCTTCAAAGAAATAAATATCAGTCAGCGCAATTCTAGAAGGCTGGGTCCTGATTGAAACACAAGTGCCCACCAGCATTATTCCTGCTATTGGCGTTCCACACCGTTGGCCGTCACTGGTCCTCCAGATGCACTCGGATGGGGTCCTCATCCGCTTTCTTTGCACTGAGCCCAGGCTCAGCTACGGAGCCCTCTTGGCTTCTCTCAAGAATACGTGACTTAGATTTCATGATCTGTAGATATTTAGTAGTGTTCAAGAAAGTTCTCTGTAAAAACCCTGAAACACCACAGTATTTCTTTTTTTTTTTTTTAAGATTTTATTTATTTATTTGACAGAGAGAAAGAGATCACAAGTAGGCAGAGAGGCAGCAGAGAGAATGGGGAAGCAGGCTCCCTGCTGAGCAGAGAGCCCAATGCGGGGCTCGATCCCAGAACCCTGAGATCATGACCTGAGCCGAAGGCAGAGGCTTAACCCACTAAGCCACCAAGGTGCCCCCACCACAGTATTTCTTAATCTCAGAGAAGATACCTCTCAGTCAGACCATTCCTTCACCTGAACACAAAGCCTGAGTTTCCATCCCTTCTGGGAAGACCCAGGAGAATCCCCTAATCACCGAGGAAGGGTTGGGCAGGGTTATGTCATCCCCTTATCCAGGAACTTTTGATTTTGGCCATAAAACCCAGATCTATTGACAATCGTCTAGAGAAAGAATGCCCTAAAATCCCATCTGTGAGAGGATAAAGAAGCTTGAGCAAGGAAAAACAAACAGACAATAGCTCTTGCCTTCAAGTAGTTTACTGCCTAGAGTGGAAGAAAGACAAATGAGATTTTAAACAGTGTGCTAAGCATTAGCATAAACGAGGCACAGATACAATGAAATACAGTGGAGAGCTCTAAATCAGATTTGGGGAGGCATCCTGGAAGGCTTCCCAGAAGAACTGATATGTAGATGCAAAATTTCTAAAAGAATTAAAAAAATAAGGTAGTTTGTATAGTGTGAAATGTTCAAACACCAATCGTAGACAAACGTGGGCTGGAATTCTGACTCTACCATTTGTCAGTTATATGATACCGGGCAGGACACATACATATTCTTTTAAAGTTTAGTTTTACCATCTATAAAATGGTGATGAAAACAGTACCTACCTCATAGTAATACTGTGACAATTAAATAATATGAAGCGCATACAGGTCTTGGCTTAGCGTCTGGAATATATTTACTCCTCAATAAATAATTATTTGTTGTTACTTTTATTGTTATTATCATGTCACACACTAGTGCATGGATCTAATCAGATCTCCTAAACGTTTGGTTCTTCCTGTATTTTCGTAAATATTTCGTAAATATTTTGAAGGCTCTATCCCTTCACCAGCGAAGATTTTGCAGTGGACCTCACAGATGCACTTGGGTGTATGAGGAAGCTACGAGAAGGTGCCAGAGAGGAGGTTGTAGAGGACCTTGGGTCAATGCCAGTCAATCAGGATTTTTATCTGGAAACCTCCCTGTAATTTGGAAGTAAAGCTGGAAGCCAAGGTGGGAATGGGAGGGGCTGCTCGGGGCTTTCTGCATCCCTGACCACATCCAGTCCCCTCCCAGCTGGAGGGCACAGCGGCATCGACAATAAGGCAAGTGTTCCCCCTTCTCCGGACTATCTTCTCCATCTCCAGAAGAACACAAACAAAATGGAAGGAAGGAAAAGATACAATGGGCAAAGTGTTAGGAAACACCTTCCTTTCAGAGTTCCTGGACTGTAGTTAAGAATACCGGATCACATATTTGAAAGCCACTAAGAGAGTAAATTTTGAAATTCTTATCACAAGAAAAAAAAAGTTCTGCAACCACGGTGATGGATGTTAACTAGACTTATTGTGGCAATTCCATGACAATGCATATAAATATCAAATCATTATGTTCTACGCCTGAAACTAATACGATGTGATATGTCATAGACATCAATAAAAACAAGAGTTTCTGGCAGTGAGCAGGCTTTTCAGGTTTTAGGGAATAATTACACAGGCATTTAAAATATCATAGGATTGCAAGAGGAAAGTTTATGGAGGTCCAACCAGACCAGTCCATCTACCCATTTTATAGAAGAGGAAACTGAGTCCAAAACAAGGCCACAAAAGAAGTGAAAAGGATCAAAGAGGATGAGAACTGGAATTAATTACCTGAGAAGTTGCTAGAGAGAAAGAACAAGAGGCTGATTGAAGAGCGGTGGGTGGTATTGTCAAGAAGCAGATTTTATTCTACAGAAGGAGGTTATTAACCTTCAGAGCTACTCAGGATCAAAAGGGCTATTTTGGAAGGCCGGGCCACCACCTAATGGGAGTGTTTCAAGAACTGAAGGCTGGTACAGGTCAAGAGACAAGAGAAGCGGTGGACCTCTAAGAACCCTTCCACCTCGCAGCTTCCAATATGCTCCAAAGCAGTGAGTCAGAGATGGTTGGGATGCTTATTACTTGGTGACTAAGAAATTCACATTTCAGTAAATTCAGTACATTGCAGATCATTTCGGTAGATTACAGATCCTCTTACCTGTATTCGTGGCTAGCCCATATTCTCGAGGTGGGAAGACGGCAAAGAGGGGCGGGTATTTGGAGTTCAATCACCATCACCATTTACTGTCTGTATGCTTTTAGGAAAATCACTGGTAAAGTCTGTGGCCTCATCTGGAAAACAGGCAGTTGTGTTGACTGAATAAGATAATGTGTGTGAAAGTGCTTTGCTAAATTGTTTACATGGTTAGTAATATCTGGAGATGGAAAATAACAGTGAAATATTGGACCGTGCAGATAAGTCTTTTGTGTACTGAAACTATTTTTAAAAATAATGATTTCCCTTCAAAGCTAATTCAGAGTGTAACTAGAGCCTCAAATGACTCATGTCTTTTATGTATGTGCAAACCAGAGTTAATCTCCATGCTTTCCATGTGAGCGTTTTTCTCTAGCTGGGAAGGATCTAGGCACGTAGGTCACCTTGCAAGAGAGGGACTCTTGCCATAAGCCAAGGATGGCCAAGGTTTGTTGTGGCAGAAACTCCTTTAAAGTCTTTTTGGTTAAGTTGGAATTTAGATGATTTAATCCAACATTCTGGAGCAAGGATCCTACTTCCACTACTTTTTAGCTATGTAACCTTGGTTAAGTTATCTCGACTCTTTAAAAATAGGTACCCTCATCTATAAAAACGTAAAGGAATAAGAATAGTACCTGGAACATAAGAAAGGTTTAGTATCTATAAGTGGCTCTTATTATTATTATTGTTATTGTTTATTTTATTATTAGAAACTGGTGCTTAGAAGGAAGAAGGAACCTTGTCCGGGACAACACAGTGAGGGGTGCATCTGCGTAGAACCCAGGTATTTCTGTTTGCCGGTTAGGTCTCTTTTCATTACAACTCCCTTGCTTTCCAGCTGAACACAGCGATCTGTGTTTCTAGGTTCAGCTTGTAGAGGCATCAAGCTACTGATCAAATTCCTCACCCCCAGCCCAACTTCTACCACCTTCTACGTGCATATCTACAATCTCAAGTCCTACTTGAACTTGCCGGTTCATCTCAAGGGCTACTATTTCCAAGAAACCTTCTAGTATGTTACTCAGAGAAATATTGACAACCTCCTACTTAGAAACAGGGATCCTAAAACAAGTCCAAGAACTTTGGCAAGACATGTCACTTCCCCTCGCTGGACTTTTATTTCCTCACTTGTAAAACGAGAAGCATGTAAAAGAGTCAATAAGCAATTAATTGCAGACTGGGGGGCAGGCAATCACTAAATGACAGAACAAAAGGTGACTTGGACCAGCTCCCTGCTCCCAAAGATTTCATAATTAACTGCAAGGGACAGGAGAGGAAATAGAAAGTTAAATGTGAAATTATAAGGACTGTTATAAAAGTATGTTTCCCAAGCAGTAGATTCTTTTTTTTTCTTCTAAGATTTCATTTATTTGTCAAAGAGAAAGAGCACAAACAGGGGGAGCAGCAGGCAAAGGGAGAAGCAAGCTCCCGGCTGAGCAAGGGACTCAGTCCCAGGACCCTGGGATCATGACCTGAACTGAAGGCTTAACCCACTGAGCTACCCAGGCATCTCCCAAGCCATAGATTGATTCTTTATCGCGATATAAATAAATAGGTGGAAAAATGATTATACCAGGAGAGCGGGGACTGGACTGTGACTGGGGGGAGCTGGACAAAGTGGTATTTGATTTAGGTCTTCTTATCAAGAAGGGAAGGGAAGGAGGCAAGGAAAGAAGAGGAAACAGTACATACAACAAGAAGAGGCTCAGAGGTGTCCACGTGTAGACTAACATGGTTAATTAGAGCAAAACATTCTGCGCACAGCAGAAAATTTGGGGAGAGTACTGTGGGCAGAGGAGGAAGTAGACAAGCTGAAATTGGTCTCTGTCTCCCTCATTAGACTACTGGCAATGGAAGGACAAAGTTCTCAGTCACCTTCCCCTACTTTTTTTCAAAAAGGAGATACACAAAAATATTTACTGAAAAAATGACAGGAAAGAACCTATGTCATAAGAATCATATGCCGTGTTATGGACTTCGGACTTTCTCTTATACCAAATACGGGCCCTGAAAAGTTGTTCAACAGAAACAACATAATTACCTTAGGTCTTTGGAAAAGATACATGCAAACAGGAGAGAGGTCAAGTAAGAAAAGAGTGAGACTGGAGATCAGAAAATCTGTTAGGACTCTATTTCACTCATCTGGGTATAAAGGGGTAAGTTCTGCAATCAGTGGTAGTAGATGGATGGAGAGAGGAAATCTTAAGGGCAGAATTGCTCGGACTTGGAAGCTAGTTGATTGTTGAGAGTGAAAAGCAGGAAGCATCAGGAATGATTGCAATTTCCCTCTTTGGAAGTTGATGAATGGAGTTCTGTTGGATGAATGGCCTGTTGGGTAAAAGGTACCAGTGATTCATCTAGGAGAAGATGACCTCGGGGACACCCAATATTGAAGTCCGTTCTAGGTCTCTCTCCAACCTGTTCTACCCAGTTCCAACCTTGCGCCGCCATCTTTCTGGTAAATGTTCGTCGCCTTGCCTGTGAAATGGCAGCCAGCAGCTGCCTCCTGCTGTTCCATCCACACTCACTACATGCTCCTCGCTGTGGCCACATCCCCTTTCTGAGACAAAAAGGTCCTCATGTTATCTCTCTCCTTAAAGCACTTAGATGCCTTCTCATTACAATGTACCACTCACATGTCCTAGAGACCACCAAAATCACTACCACAGAAAGAAGCATGGAAACTGGGACTCAAACTGGAGACTAACAGGCAGTCATAGGAGACCGACCCAGAGAGAACCCAAATGTTGGTGTTAACAGACAAAGCAGCTATTAAAGCCATACTCAGGGATATAAAGTAAAATAATTATCATAATAAATCATGATAAATATCATAATAAATCATGATAAATATCATAATAAATAAACAAATAAGGAATCTGGGGAAAAAAACTTATAAAAAAACTAGAAATTCTAGAGCAGAAAAAATAGAATATCTGAAATTAATAATTGACTGGATTGACTTAACAGTGATGGGAGATGACAGAAGGAAGAGTTGGGGAAGTTGAAGATAGAGCAATAGAAAAAATCCAGTCTGGAGAAAAAGAGGGAAAAAACTAAAAATAAGCCAATGCCAGCTTTGTGACCTGTGGGACCATATAAAAAAAGATGAACAAAAATGCAATTGGAATCCCAGAAAGAAGGGATTGAGAGAACAGGACAGAAAAAAATGTTTTTGAAGAAACAAATTTATAGATTCAAGAAGATAAGTCATGTCAAGTACAATAGATACAAATAAAACTCTATCTAGGTACATTGTAGTCAGACTGCTGAAAACAAAAGATAAAATCTTGAAATTCGCTTGAGAAAAATGGCACATTCCATAAGGGAACAACACTACAAACCATCTCTTAACTTCTCATTAGTAATGATGGATTCCAGAAAAGAGTAGAACTCCACGTGGAAAGTGCTGAAAGTGACAGATAAGACAGAGAGAGAGAGAGAGAGAGAGGAACAGACCAACTAAACTTGCCAGGTTGGAATTCTACATCAGCAAAACCATCCTTCAAGAATTAAGGTAAAATAGATATATTTTCAGACAAAAGAAAACTCGAGAATTCATCACAGCAGACCTACACTCCAGGGAAAGCCAAAAGAAGCTCTCCAGTCCGAAAGGGAATCACAGCAGAGAGCAATGTGGTTCTTAGGTAAGCAACGAAGAATACCAGAAATGAGAAGCATTCTGGTATATATTCTTTAAACCATTTTTCTTCTTAATTTCCTTAAAATACATATGGCCATTTAAAGCAAATATAGTAACTTTGAATGGTGGGGTTTAAAACATTTACATAGGTGAGAACCATGAGCATAAAGACCAGTGTTGGGAGGGGAGGGGGATGGATTTATATGATTGCAGGTTTCTTTCATTTAAAACAAAGTAGCGCAATATTAACTCTAAGGAGGTTGAAATATTAAAAAATGTATGTTGGAATCCCTTAGAGCTGCTACTTGAATACTATTACTGCTATGCTAATAAGGATAGAGCAAAGAGATATAGCTTAGCCAATAGGTAGATTAAAATGGAATTCTAAATTAATATTAAATGAGCCCTAGGAAAATCAGGAAAGGAGAAACAGGAGATTAAAAACTGAATGGAACAAGCAGCAAATAAATAGTCAAGCAGCAGGCCCAAATCTCCATCAGCATGTAGCCTCCGAGAGGGCAGAGATCATATTGGTTTTTGTTCACGGTTTGCCTGCACGGATAGGCAACTGAGGGAGTGAAAGCATGCCTGCTTTCTGCCCGACAGCCCCTCAGGTCCTGGGGTCTCCTTGATGACTTCTTGTGATAAATATAACTGTATATAAAATGTAATTTTACATGCTGATACTCTACTCACCGCAAAGTTTTCGTCATTTGGGGGTTGTCCCTTTTTTCTTTTTCATAACTCCTTGAAATGCGTGAAGGACCCTGGCTAAAAGTTAAACCGGCTAACTCTTTCTGTTGAAATGGCACAAACCCGCTTGTTGAGAAAGCGAGTGCCATTTCCCTGCATTTCTCGTGCATTTTTCTGAAATTATACTTAAATATTAATACTTGGAGACCTTTTGTGGTCCCCCAAAGCCCTCTTCTTTTGGAAGAGTTTCCACTGAGGATACCATTCTTCCACCGAAAGTGGAAGGTGTACTAAATGACTGAAATATTTAGCAGCTGTTTACTGAATACTGATTGTGACCCCTCTGGATACATATATATATTTTTCCAGCTGAAAAAAAAGGATGTCTGATTGAGGAACTCACTCTAATCAGAGCCAGATAGAGTAGAAAGAGGAACAGATTGCGAGATAAATAACAGCATTATTTATATGATGTCTGCTTTCTCAAAGGACTGTTGGAGCTCAGCAGGAGACCTATAGAAATCAGAAAACCTCACTTCAACTGGCACCACCACTCTAAAACCAACCAGATGGCTTCCCCGAGCCTCAGTTTCCTCATCTGTAAAGTGGAGAAGTAGCCAGATCTTTCCTACAGAACTAGGATGGAGGTAGAAAAATAGATGTAAAGCTGTGAAGTGCTAGATTAAGTATAAGAGTAATCATAAACAGGAAGAAAAATGCCAACAAAAAATTGTATTTTAAATTTGTCTTCTTTTACATTTATTTATTTGAGAGAGAGCAAGAAGATGGGGGAGGGGCAGAGGAAGAGAGAGAGAGAGAGAGAGAGAGAGAGAGACCCCCAGCCAAGTGCAGAGCCTGACATAGGGCTCGATCTCACGACCCTGAGATCATGACCTGAGCCGAAACCAAGAGTTGGATGCTTAACCAACTGAGCCCCCCGGGCGCCCCTAAATTTGCTTATCTTTTGACTTTCGTGGTGCTTGAAGTAATATTTAATAGTTCTCGTGTTACACTCAGATATCTTCCACAATGCCTTTATTAATAATAGTTCCAGGTTAAATAGCAAGTTGGTCAGTCATACACCCAAATATATGTGAGATTAAATAGACAATATGGATGGCATTTAAAATCAGTGGAAAAGGAAGGATTATTCAATCACGGTTTGGGAAGACATAAAGTCCAATTCTCTTCCTATCCATGCCATGAGGATAAAACATTCGAATATAAAATTAAAATCATAAAAGTACTAAGAGAAAAGATGGCTATATATTTTGAAAATTTCGTTTGGAATGAGGAAGTTCTTTTAAAGCAAAACACAAAATTTAGTAACTATAAAAATAGTGATAAATTTACCCATATAAAAATTGAAAACCACTATGAAGAAGAAGAAATTGTGATACATAAGAAAGAAAAGAGGCTCCCTTTCTCCTGTTATTAAAGAGCTTTAATAAATGTGGGAAGAAAAATAATGAAACTGGATAAATGATAAAAACAGGCAATTCCCAGAAAATAAAATGGCCTCAAAATGTATAAATATATTCAATCTCATTTGTAATTAAAGAAATGTAGATGAAAACATGGAAACATCTTTTTTCCACCCATAAGATTGGCAGATATTGAAAACAATGGTGATACAAAATAGCCAAGGGGACAGAGATCCACCTTCATATGCTGTGGGTCGGAGCACAGTTTGGTACCTCTTCTTTGAACAGCAATTTGGCAAAATCTGCCAAATTTCTAAATGCCCATCTTTTTATTTTTAATTTTTTTAGATTTTTATTTATTTATTTGACAGAGAGAGAGAGACCACAAGTAGGCAGAAAGGCAGGCAGAGAGAGAGGGGGAAGCAGGCTCCCCGCTGAGCAGAGAGCCCGATGCGGGGCTCGATCCCAGGACCCTGAGATCATGACCTGAGCCGAAGGCAGAGAGTTAACCCACTGAGCCACCCAGGCGCCCCTAAATGCCCATCTTTTTAGACAGCAAGGATATTTGTACATGATTATTCATCATAACACTCCTTTGGAGTAGCGAAAAACTGGAAAAAAAACCCACCTTGATTCTCCATTAATAAAGAACTATTAAAAATCATGGAACATCTGTATCATGGAAAAGCATGAAGCCACGTAGGAAGAATGAAGTAGAGCTTCGTGGTGAGGCTGAGGCATGTTGCTGAAAGGCCAGAGCAAATTCCCAAGCAGCATGTAGAGTATGCGCTCTTTTGTATAAAAAAGAAAAAAGGATTTTGGCATGCTTATTTTAGTACTCTCAAAAGAATTCAAAGGTAACTGCTCAGCAAATGTTTTTCAATGGATTAATTGGATGAATGGATTAATTCACTTGCTTTCATCCATGACATAACGGCTTTAGTTGCCTATGAGGAAGCCATATTTTTCAAGGCTTAAGCCTCCCCTTGGAATCCTTCCCCACATTGTTTCTAACATGCTCAGAAGAAAACACATTTGTGCACACACGCATATATATATTTCTCTTGAAGTAGCAAGCATTAGGGAATACAGCTTAATGAACTATCTCAAGTAACAATTAGCAATCCATGGAAGCTTCTAGCAATCAAGGCTTTTCCAGTTGCAAGTGACATCGAGTAAGAGTTAAACTATTTTATACAGAAGAGGGCATTTTTAGGTCTTTCTTCAAGCACAGCCATATCGAGGGTCTCGGATGATGTCATCAAGACAGACGTTTTCTCCCCTCTTTCTCCCCTCTTGTTCTTCATGTGTTAATTTCATCTTTTCCAAATGTAGTGGCCATCTTTCATCTGTGGAGCAACAAAGCAGGGAGCAAGTTTGAGTTCACACTTTTTTTCTGCTCCTTGAACCTTGAAGGTAAACTCTCATCTGTTCCAAAGCAGAAAATCCCAGAAGGACTTGGTTTGGGCCAGCTGAGTTTACACGCACACCTGCGAAACCATCACTGTGGTCAACAGACAGGACACCATGTGTAGTAGGGGCCGGGGCTACCCTCGGTGCTGACCCTGAAGCAGGCGCAAGGTCCACTGTGACTAGTCGGTCCGCCAGAACCACATAATTCAAATCCAGTTTCTTACAATGCTTCCATTCGAGCGGGACCCATTGCACATTTTTCAGGACTGCTGATCAGGGGACAGCCCCCCCCTTATAGATATAGCATGATAAACCTGACTCACAATTCTTTCACATTTTGAAGGCCAAGAACAAAGAAGCAAAAGTCACTATGAGTTGGTAGATAGAAGGCACTACCTTTTTTCTTCTCTCTTAACAGCTTCTTCCTTATGTAAGCTGCACCTCAAAGGAACTGGGGCTTTGATTGGTCCAGAGCAAGTAGGTAGGGCTTTCAACAGAGATGCTTCTTTGACAATGAGCTCATCAGGAGAGGGACCACATCTGGCAGGTTTTCTGTTGGGTCCTCAGCACCTAGCACAGACTGGAATATAGCAGTCGTTCAGTAACCATTTGTGTGGCAGGGTAGGAGGGAAGGAAGGAAGGAAGGAAGGGAGGGAGGGAAAGAGGGAAGGAGGGAGGGGAAGGTGTTAGTCTAGTAACACGCTGGTTTAGATCCTTAAGGTACCAGATATAAGCATGCCCAAGGAAGAGCCTTTGACTCCAAGGTGATAGATTTGAAGATTCACGAGAAGTCTTATTAAACAACAAAGATGCAAAGAATGAAATAATTTGTTTTAGTAGAGATTGATACTAGTTAATACCCAAGAGAAATAAAAGTACCTCATGCATTTATTTTATTAAACATTTGGTTTTGTTAGACAATTTATTTCATTTTTAGTGGTTATGATATTTTAACAAATACACATATGTACCCACTATAGAAAATATGTTATTCTCCCTCTGGGTTACCTGCAGCTTCAGGAACTCTCTTCATCTGGACAAGAAAGCCAAAAGGCAAGGCATCACTGCTTACGCTACTCATTGATAAAATACCCAAAATGAAATTCTGAGACTTTTTAGGAGTTTGCAATTGACATATTAGATAACACCAGCAGACAGCACACCACTTGAAGACCATCAAGCAGGAAAAGGTAGAGAACTCCCATTAGGTATTAATGAAGAGTAGGGCTGGAACTGGGATTGCTGGGGGCTGGAACTATTGGATGGATTTCATAGAAAACTTGGCAATGAAAATAGAACTTGCAGGAGTTGGAGGAATTGATAGGAAAAGCAACAATGCAGAGACCATGTCAAGAACACCAGCAAAGACGGGAAAGAGGCTGCAGGATGTGCTTGGGACACGAGAAGAGGATCCAAGTGACTGGAGGACACACTGTGAGGTAGAAAGCACCAGAAGGGTATTGCAGGGCTGAACCACATGAAGGAGCCAGGAGCAGGCAGGTAGTTCTGGGAGAAGCTTTTCAAGCTTGTGATGCTGACCAACTCCTTTAAAGGAAACAAATTTCTCATGGTTCCCCATGCTGACATATGTCTTTTAGGATAATGTTATCTACACATACACAAACATAAAAGTAGGAGTAAATTGCTCACTTTACAGCTTGCATACAACTAAAACAGCAAAAACAAACTTATAAATTAAATACAAATAAAATGACAAAACACCTACTACAATTTAAATGGACCAAATTAATTAAGCATGATGGATTCTCTCTAGCGGAAAAGAATTCTCTGCTCACATCTACTCTGACAAGGTCCTTTGGAGTTTGACTCGCTTATTCTCCCTTGAGCCTCAGATTCCTCTTCACAGATTTTCTATTTGCATTGTTGCAAAACTTGAGTTGCATGAGGTTCTGTGATGTCATTTGGCTTTCACTCGATGTGAACACAGCACTTATTTTTTAAGACTGACTCTATTTTTTTTGTTTCACTTGCCATGATAGCTGAGTGGTTTTGCTTGGGATCAATCTGCTTATAAACACAACAAAAACAGACACTGAAATTTCATCAGGTCATATGCTTATGACCCAAGTATTAAAACTGTTTACGTGATCATAAATTCAAATGAAACCTTCCAACATTATCATAGAATGGCCAAGAATCTGTGGATCTTTGAGATCCTACTGAGAATTCTGAATTCTACTGGGAGTTCTGTAGAAAGGTTGACTTTCTAGGGGAACTGCTTTTTCTAAGCCCCTGCCACGTAAGTGGCCATGTCCTGTGCCTTATCACCCATGGCCCTTCCCCGTCCCCACCCTCTGGCCACTGTAGGGTGGGTCAGGAAGGAAGGGTGCACTTGAGCCAAGGGTATGCAATCCACTGGCTGGTCGGTAGCCAGACATTTTTAGACTGCATACAGAGGAGCTGGCTACATTTCCTCTCTCACTTCTCTCCCTGAAATATGGAGAGAAGTCTCCAGTTAGCAACACATGTGAATGCAGAAGGGTGATGCTGAGTGGGGGGCTGGAGCGCTCTGGGACCCACAGGCAAAGCGAAGTTATGGGAAAATGGACACCATATGCATTTTTTAATTTCAGTTGCAGGTATCAAGCCAAGCACAAGTTAAAGCAAAAAGAAGAAGGAGGAGGAGGAGGAGGAGGAGGAGAAGAGGAAGAAGGAGGAGGAGGAGGAGGAGGAGGAGGAGGAGGAGGAGGAAGAGGAAATGTAATTGCTCCAAGATTGGAAAGCCAATCATTTCCCCTGGACCAAGTCTCTCTCCCTCTGGTGGGTCTCACGGGACGGTAAGAAGGGAAGTAGACACACCTCTCCAGCACAACCAAAAGTTTTCTTGCATCTCATTAACTCTAATTAAGTCTCTAGGCCCATCCCTGAAGGAATTGGTGGGACCCGAAGAGTCTGATGTTCTGAATGACAGGCCCCATCCCGGGAGTGACAGATGGCACCGGCAGATCCTGCCAAGCACGTGGACCGAGAGCAGGGGAGGGTGGTCCCTGGAGGGGAATGAGGAGAAGGGTAAAGGGATGTTTGCCAACAACGTTGCTTATCTCCTACAGTCTTTTCTCTGGGCCCCACTTTCTTGGTGAAATGATGGTCGTTATCCCGCCCTGCCCACCACTCAAGACTTCTATGAAAATAAAATGAGGCAGTGGGTGTAACCGTCTCTAAGCTCCAGAAATACAACAACATGAAGTGTTGTTTAAAAGGCCCGTGATCACCCCTTGTCAAGCATCCAAGCATAATCGAGCTGAATGGGAATCTCCACCCCACTGACTGCAGTTTCAAGTTTCCAGGGATCGCTTCCTCTTACAGGATTCAAGGGTATTCCCCTTATTTCATTTTGGGCGGCACATGTAGTTCACAAAATGCAAACGTGTCTATTTTAATGACCGCCGCCCGAGCTTTATGGAGCCATGAGCTTTCATAGTCTTTTTCACTTCTCGGTTTAGAAGTCATGTCCAACTTGCAGTTTTAGTGGGAACTGGGAAAGAAGGGCTGGCCATAGCTCCAAAGGGGAGGAGCCCTCTGAGAAGGCAGCTGCCCTCCTCCCCCCATGTTAAAGACAGCCTTGGGGCGCCTGGGTGGCTCAGTGGGTTAAAGCCTCTGCCTTCGGCTCAGGTCATGATCTCAGGGTCCTGGGATCCAGCCCCGCATCGGGCTCTCTGCTCAGCGGGGAGTCGGCTTCCCCTCTGCCTGCCCCTCTGCCTACTTGTGATCTCTCTCTCTGTCAAATAAATAAATAAAATCTAAAAAAAAAAAAAAAAAAAAGACAGCCTTGACTTTGAAATGTATGTGGGGCGAACAACCAAAGAACACCGCATTCTTTGTACATCCACTCTGGGAGCGTGCACAGGGTGAAACAAGGCTTGTCAGGGTAGCTTGGTGTTTAGATAAGCAGCCCCTCAGGAGGGATGGCCAGTGGTGAGAGGGGCAGCGGATTCAGAGCCCAGAAACATCTCTCATGTGGCAACAAAAATAGAGAAACAACACGGACTACTTGCTGGGTTTCTTTGATGTGAAAACGGAGCCCAGATATGCCTGAAAGAAGCTGAAAACGAAGGCATAGATGGAAAGAGTCTGACAGAACTTTGAGTTCTAAGTTGGAACAATGTAGGCAAACTTCCCGGGTTTTAGCAGTGTGTTGAATACAAATCCCATCCTTAATTCTAAGCATATTCAATATACGCTTTGGGCTATATATTCTGTGTAATCTGTGTCAATATAAGCGTTACGGGATTTGTTATTAGATAATGTGTAGAGAAAGATGGCTTGGGAACGCAGTTACCCTACACAATCTGCAGGCTCGGCTAGCATAGAGTGCCTTTGTGTGACTAACAAAATGACGCCTGCTCCAAATGGACCAAGAATAAGAAGATACTTTCTATGGGCTAATTCAGTGCTTTACCGAGGCCCATCTGGCTGGCCTTCGCGCAACCCCCAGGCTGGGGCCCCCCCCCCGTGCCGTCCCACACAAGACAATCCCAGTATACTCTAGGCTATATTAACGCAGGATGAAAACCTGGCAACCTACAAATCCTAGGTTGTCTGAATTGGGGAGAATAAGAAAGACAAAAGAGTCATATTTGTTATTTTAGTGAGCATTTGGGGGGCACCTCTTTTGAGCAGAGATTCTTAAAGAAGGGCTTTAATGAGGATTTACTGAAGAGACATTTTAAAATTTTGAGTGCATAATTCACAACCCAAGCAATTCCCGTTTCGGCTGTCTGGGGTAGGCGCTAGTCACCGGCATTTTGAAAATGCTCCCTGGAACATTCTGACGCTCAGTCCCGACTTCATTAGTTACCTCACTGACCAGCCTCTTCGGCTCATTGGACACCTCCCCCTCCCTTTCTCATTGACTTTAGTGGGTTCCTTGATATGTGGCCAGAAACAACTTTGTGAGAAACCCCTACTACCCACTTAGGGCTCCGGTACTCGGTTGTTTCTCCGTCCTCTGAATTCTTCTGGCACTTTGTCTTGCTCACTTTGTCTTGCAATACTTATCAACCTGTTCTGCATCCGAGTTATTTATGAACATGTCTTATCTCCCAACGCACAAGCCCCCAAAAGGCGGAGACTCTGTGACACCCAGAGGTCACTCTCTGGAGCCCTTGAATTGCATCCCATTTGTAGACAAGTTTTACTTGGCCCTCAGAGTATTTAAAAGTTTTTTTGATTCATTTGCCAGCTTTTAAAATTCAGAAGGTGTTCCTTCCACCCCCGACTTTCCCCCTAAATGTGATGACCATTGTGTAATGATTTTTTTGGTTGAAACATCTGGAATCCTGTCAACACAGGCCCCGCCTTCCTGCATTGCTCCTATTGACCAGAGCTGAGTAGCACTCTTGCCCCTTGCAAATGGGGATTGTGTTCTCCGGTTCACCACAGTCCCCACCACTCCCTATTGTCTTACACTGGGCCACTTCTTTCATTAACATTTCTCTCCCAGCCCCTGTTAGGCTTTTGAATTTGTAACCCTGTGAAGCTCTTTTGATTTCCACAGGACACATGACTTTTTTTTTTTTTTAATGGGTGCTTCATAAATATTTCTCAAATGGCAAAATGAAAGGCTTACACAGCCCCAGGAGATAGGTGCTTAAGTGTGTGTCTCCCTCTAAGCTGCCAGATGGGAGCTCATAAGCAAAACAAGAGTCTGTTAGGCCTTGTACTGTGGCTTTCCCTAGTCAAGCATTCTGAGCTAGTTCCTCATTTTCAGGAGCTTTATTCAAATGTCTATACTTATCAGCTACCAAGTAGCTAAGCGATCCTCCTCGAGCTGGAGGAAATGCTGCTAAAGATGGGGATTTCAGGGAACAGGTTGTCTCACCCAGTTTCTCTCTGAGTTTTGTGTGGCACACATCAGGGCTTTCAAAGCTGGGCTTCATGTAACTCTCCACTGGAAAGACCCTCGGAGGGAAAAGGTTTTGTCCGGGAATATCCCTTCTGAGGCTGCCAGGATCATTAGCACATTTTTGTGGGAGATATAAATGGAATGGTGCTTTTAGACTGATTTCTGAAATGCAGTCTCAACTCCTCAGTTCCCTAAGTAAAATCCCCTCAATGTCCTCCATCCCCATATCCTTAAGCGTAGGACACGAACTACCTGAGCAAATTGTAGGAGGTTGTGTGAGACATTTTAAAATGTTGTTGGTCTTGTATTTATTTTTCTGGTTACCTGCTCATAAAGGCAAATGATCCTGTTTTTCTATATATAGTAACAGCAATCATATTGTTTTCCTTTAAAATATTTAAAGTAAAAAAAAAATTAAGTTTATTGAAAGAAAAACAAGGGCAGGATAGTTCTGACAGAATGAGGATATGGCAGAAATGGTGAGGTGGTGATGGGTGGGACACTTGTTTGGGAAAGATTGAGTTTTCAGGGGCGCCTGGGTGGCTCAGTGGGTTAAAGCCTTCGGCTCAGGTCATGATCTCAGGGTCCTGGGATCGAGCCCCGAGTCGGGCTCTCTGCTCGGCGGGGAGCCTGCTTCCCTCTCTCTCTGCCTGCCTCTCTGCCTACTTGTGATTTCTCTCTGTCAAATAAATAAAATCTTTAAAAAAAAAAAAAAGGTTGAGTTTTCAGATAGAGTCTGAGGTTCTCTGCAAACTAGATGCCTCCCTTCTCTTTGGCTTCGGCTCCCACCATTTTCCTTCTCCCCTTCCCAATGTACATCCTAATGTAACAGCAACCTTTTACTGGTTCTTAAATATACCAGGAGGTTTCCCCACATTTCACAAATCATTTCACAGTGGCTGCATCTTCTTCTTCGTGGCGAGCATTCATTATGCCCTCTGCTAGGAGCACTCCCCCAACCCCCACTGCTGCCGCACCCCCTTCTTTTTCCACCTTGACCATATGGTTGGTGCCTCTCATCCTTCATGGCAGCCATAATACCACCTTCTGGGAGTGGTCTCTTTGGACCACCCTCTATGACATAGGTCTTGCCTCCTACTTCCTATCACAGCATCCTACCTCTTTCTTCCCCAGTTCTTCCTACAAACCAATTTGCACAAAATCCACTTCCTCTCTTGATTATTAAATGTCTCTCCCACTGTATTGTGAGCCCTTCGAGGACAGAGCCCTTGTGTCCTGCTCCCCGCCACATCTGCAATGACCAGCTGAGTGCTGAGCACACAGTAGGTATTGGATGGACGAGTGAATATTCTTCCTGTCTTTGTATCTTGGTAAGTTACTTCAAAGTCCATCCGACCTGTGAGCTATTCCTCTGAGGACTGATCGCACCCTCCTCGACCAAGATGGTGTCACTGCTGTCTCCGCCAGGTCCCCAAAGCCTCATCTGCATATCGACGCTATAGAACCCAATCCACCGTACTGTAACTGGATTAAAGGTCGATTGAGTCCCAAAGATTGTGAACTTTTTGAACACCCGACCTCCCCTGCCCCCACCATGTAGCATTCCTCCTCTGTTTCTAACCACAATGCTACTCACACCCTCAGAAGCCATCGCCTTCTAATGATGTTATTTGTCCAGAGCTGCCTGGGCTGGGGAGGGAGGAG
This sequence comes from Potos flavus, assembly GCA_028534135.1. Taxonomy (NCBI): domain Eukaryota; kingdom Metazoa; phylum Chordata; class Mammalia; order Carnivora; family Procyonidae; genus Potos; species Potos flavus. The sequence continues at coordinate 98,046,041 of CM052895.1, forward strand.
AGATGGCAAAGACCATGAGAAAACAGTTACTGCTCTGTGGGATGTTCAAGCGAAGTATGCATGGCTTGTACAGATATGCCCATAAAACTATCTTAATAAGAGATGTTCTTTCTCCAGAGGACTGTTTGGTTCTAAGGTAAATCCTCCCACTGAAAAATCTCCAAAGTGATGCTTCCATTTGCGGGGAAAAAGAAGGAGGAGAAGGAGGAGAAGCAGGAGAAGCAGAAGGTGAAGGAGGAGAAGCAGGAGAAGGTGAAGGAGGAGAGCTTCTCCCTCTAGTGGTAGAAATCTCAAACTGCAGGCATATGCATCGTTAATGTATTCTTTGTCCCAATCAGCAGCTACTTACTGACCACCTATTATGTGCTCATAACTGGCCCTGTCTTGCTCATTTTCTATGGGTGAATCATGTTTGGAGCTTTGGTGTCAACAGGTTTAGGTAAACACATCCATGGGAGGCCAGACTTCTTGGGGTAAAGGTCAAACACTGGCATCTCTGGGTCTCCTACGAGTGGCTTTTTTGGGCTGATCAGTAGCTATAAAAAATATAAGCAAGTTGGGGAGATTTAAACACACACACACACGCACATGGACTTCTGGCTCCTCTGGGAAAATGATGAGCTCTGGCAGCAGCCGCCTGAATTCTTACATCTCGGCAAGTGGCTGGAGCCAGGCGGCTTCTCCCGCGGGTGGAAGCTACTGTCTCACCCACATCTGTGTCTTGACCACGCTGTCATCTGAGTGTGATCGCTGTTCGCATGTAGCCAGACCTTGGGTGGGTTTTGATTCTCTGCTTTTATTCTTAAGGAGGGATGTCTCCAAATCTCTCCAATCCTTCCAAGAAGACCCTTCTTTTCGGGAGAAGCATTTATAGTGGGACAGTGATCAAAGAGAGAATGTGCTTCTTGACCACCCCTAGATTAAGGCTCATGATGTCTTTGGGTTTCTGTCCTTAAGAAAATCTCTTTGCTTAAATCCCCCCACTTGGTGATTTCCCCGTCCCTCCTTTTTGGTGAAAGAGAAGGTTCTTATAAAGAGGTTGACCAGTTCTCCCTCCTATTTTTTGAACAGCTTCTTAATGGATACTTGACCTCTCCTTCCTGCCGGACATATAGTGGAGGATGCGACACACGTGCTTCTAACAGAGTTGGCAGTGTGGCCATTATAAAAGGTCTGTGAGGCAGTGAGAGCTTATAGAAGGAGGGCTGGAGCCCCTGTGGAGTTGGGGGAGTCCTGGAGAAAGTAACATTGAAGCTTAAGCCTCTGGGCTAAACAGGCTGTTGGCCAAGGAGAGAGAAACATACAAATGTGATTCAAGGACATTGTTGCAGGTGGAAAGAGAAATTCAGTAGTGCCCCCGGGCTCTGGGGAGAAGTGCAGACTTCTTTCTGCAGGTGATGGGGCGTGAGGAGAGCTTATGAGCAGGGGAACGCCTGTCCATATCTACGCTTCCAGATTCTTCCACTGTGTGAAACGACTTAGCTGAGCGCTAAGGCTGCTCGTTCCCTTGGACCCCTCCTAGTTCACTTTTGCAGGGACCAGGGTCACAGGGCACGGGGTCCAGAAGTCAGGTTGGCATTCCTGAAGGCACAGCGCTGACGGCTGTGGTCCCACCCCCCTGTGGCCGGCCTTGTTTTGCCCTTTTAGTTCTTGTTATTCTGTCCACTTTCCCAGGAGTGCTCTCTGTTTTCTGCGTAGTTCCCTCGACAATTTCCGTGTAATTCAGGCATCTTCCTGGAGCTGCTGTGGGGTTGCGGTTGCTTGGAGAGCCACAGCAACGGGGTCGTGAACTCCCCACCCACCCCAGGGAGTCCTTGTAGCAAAACGTTAGCTCAAAGCCTAGTTGGAAATAGTCGATACAAAGCAAAAAGTCAACAAACATTTCCCTGGAGTCTTGGCACCGGAAGATCTTTTTCTTTTTCCTTTTGCTCAATTCCCAGCTGCCCAGCCTGAACTTCTGCCTACCCATCTACGCCCCGTGACAGCTGCCTGTCAAGGCAGGACCCCATCCAAGCCCCCACTCCTTCCAGGAGCCCTTCCCCTCTCTGACGGTGGGCCAGTGTCCTCCCCAGATAAACCGCTGGGGGTGCCTGGACACCTAGGTTCTGGTCTGAGTTGCTCTCGTTGCTAGCTTTGTGCTCTCTGCAAACACATCCCATCCCCCCTGGACCCGGGTTCCTTTTCTGGAAAGCGGGAAAGTTCATCTCTGTTCTGCCGACCTTACAGGGTTATTTTGAAGAGAAAATGACGACACAGAGGCATTCAATCATTTACGAAACACATATCGATTCCTCAGCCATGTGCCAGCCGCTGGGAGATGAAAGCCCTAGTTAAACTATAACGTGTTACACAAATCGGACTCCCTTGGATGCAAAAAATTCATGACCAGCTGGGTCAGACTGGACGTGTTTGTCTGCTTCCCGCCCCTGTCTCGTCTCCGGGGAGGAGTGACCACTACGCTACCTGAGTACCGCCCACTCCTAAACATTCAAGGCGAAGCTTTGGTAAGAGACTTAATAACTAGAGAATATCAGCCTCCAGGTGTTTGGGAGCTTTCTGCCCCGGAAGGCCGGCTCTGAGAGGATGATGTGTCACATTTTTCCTATTGCTCCAGCGTGGACAAGGAGGGCCCCCCAAAAAGGACAAGGGGGAGCTCGTCCTGCATCCTGGTGGAGAGCTTCCAACCGCGGGGCTCAGAGCTCTCTTCTCCCACAAATCTCCAGAGCTTCCTAGAAGCCGCAACCGGCCCTGCTATCGTGGGCTTCCCGGGTCCTCCTCCCTCCTTTCGTCCTGGCTCCATGATGAGAAGACTCAGAGGAGGAGGGGAAAAGAGAGAGGGAGTCATCGCGGACGTCATCCTCGTGGGGGATGAGGTGCTCGCGGGAAGACACGGAAAAGTAAGTCTCCCAGTAGGGGATGGATGGGACCCTCACCTGAGAATAATCTAGGGAAGGTTTATTTACAAACAGGAACCGCGAAAGATCACGTGGTCATGCAGGGTCAGTAGCAGTGAAGCTGTTACCCCTTCTGGGCCCAAAGACGAGTGGGGAGGGAGCTGAAACCAGAACCCAGGAGGAGAGAGCTATCTCCAGACCACCTAGAAATTTCTTCCGTGGTTGGGCAAGATACTGGTGGGTTTTAAGACAGAAGTGGCGGGAGACTTGGGAGGAAAGGTGAAACTCTGAGAGCTATTTAAAGGCAGACTTCACGAGGCTTGCAGCTGGAACGGACTCGTAAGGACGAGGGAGAGGAAGGAAGGGCAACTTAAAGATTTCAGGCTTGGGCTTCTGGGCAAGAGGTGGTGCCATGAGTCTTGGCTGGGGACACAGGGGAGGGGAGGGGAGGGTTGGAGGACCCACGTTCAGTTTAGGACCTGCCAGGCTGAGAGGACTGTGAAACATCTGGGTGGAGGTTATCTAGTATTCAGTTGAATATGGCATCTGAGGCTCCGAAAAGAGACCCCAGTTAGAAATACAGAATTAGATTGTATGCAAACAATATAATCACATATATTAAAGGTCTCCCGGTCATGTGTGGATGACACCATGATGTCTGAAGTTTACTGGGGGAAGCAACCAGTCCTTGACATTTTGAAAAATGCCCTTTGCCACCACCCCGGAATTATGGCCACCCCCAGAAGAGATAATGCTGGCCGAGGCTAATTACTGCCCATGAAATAGCCATTTTGCAGTAGAGGAAACTGAGGCCCAGAGAGCTGATGTATAGTCGTTAGGATGATTATTCTTGCAAGGGACCAAAACCTCAGTTTAAACTATTTTAAATAAACAAGAATTTATTGACTCAGGTCCAGGGGTGGTTTTCGGCTTCAGGGACAGTTTGAACCGGAGGCTCCGAAAATGTCGTTGAGACCCAGTGTCTCTACTTTGCCATTTGTTCTGCTTTTCCTCCTGCATTTGTTGGTTTTGATCTCAGATCAGCCTGGTTGCAAGATGGTGAGATAGTTACCAAGACTCCAAGCCTCATGTGCTTATGTCTTCAAATGTGGTGAACAGGGAATAAATATTTCTCGCCCAGAAGCCCTCGTAGAGGCCTGGGGTCTTTCTATTGGCCTGTTCTCGGCCCTGATCCATCACTGTGGCCAGAGGCATGGGATGTGCCAATAGGATTAGGCCAGTGTAAGCCTACTTGCGGAACTGGGAGAAGGGTCAGTCCCACCGAAACAGTAGGATTTCAGAATAGAAGAGGGGTGCATCCACAGTTGAAAATTGGGGTGCTTCTCACCTGAGAAGAGATGCTGGGGAGGGAAAAAACCCATAATCACAAGAAGAAGGGACCTGTTTGAGGTCACCCAGCTTGTTAGGATCAAAGCTAGATCTCAGGTGTTCACCCTCCCTTACTTTCTCCCAAACCTTATTGTCACCCGAGAGCTTGGTTTCCATCAACGTCCCCGGAGACTTAAGATGGTCAAAGGCCACGAATGGGATAATCCGAAAACTAGGTGGGATTTAAACATTAGAGAGGTCCCAAGACCTTCAGGATCTCCCTCTGGCCCAGTGTCACGACTTAGCCAACGCTGGACCACAGAGTAACAGGAGGAAAGCCACTGCCCCGGTGGGCAGGCAGGAAATGGTTGGCCAGGATGATGGCCGCGGATGCGCTGGCCCAGTCCACGCTCCCCTGGCCTGGAAGCAGTCAGACCCTAAGTGGCCAGGGAATTTTCAAGACCTGCGAGGAGCTGGTGAGGCCCAGCCCAGTGGTTTCTAAAATTAGCCCCAGTTTATTATTCACTGTCAAGTTATTCCATGCGACTTTGTCACTCTTCCTCTCTGCCTTCTCCGTCACACAAAGTTTTGCTGGTTGGGGTTATTTTTAGCTCCGTATGGCCCTTGGGAATCATCACAATCCAACTCGCTTGTTTTGCAGAAGAGAGAAAGGAGACTGTTTGGAAACGAGTCGATTAAGGCTGCGTGTTTCCTGACAGAGCAGATCTCCCACCTGGGATCCCACTATACTGGGGTTGCCCCCGTCCACCTTTTCGTGGCCCCAGTGAGGGGCCGCACTGTGCTCTGCTTATTAGAGAACCACACGTTCCCCCCAAGACTGATGGGGACAGGTGGCTTTTACCTTAGAAATTAGAAATAAGATGGGTCCCCCAAGAACATTTGCAAGTCAGTCTTTGAGAACTCAAGAACGGTTCCCCTAGAAGCAAGTGATTTTGGGTTTCATAGGTTCTCAGTCTGACTTCTAAAGCCCAGTGGACATGAGCAGCATGAGATCCTTAATCCCTGTGTCTACTCCTGAGGGGTGGACCCTGAACTTCACTTTGGCACTTTTTTATAGGAACGCTTGCTCTGGGAATTTACCTGCAGTCCGTCTGAGGCCCTCTCCTTGTCTTTCCTCTTGAATGATGGCTTCACCTTTTTGCAAGGCTCGCTTCCAAGCCTTGGGTATGCGTGGTGGCCCAGGAGCCCACATCCCCAGGGCCCCGTGCTTAGTTTAATGCTCTGCCGTGGCCAGCTTGAAGTTCCTGCTAATTTTATCTTTGATCTCATGTTCTGTAGCTCGGGTCAGCTGGAGAAGGAAGCATGCGTGTGAGCAGGGAAGATCCATGTGCAGAGATGCCCACTGCCGTTCCTTTGGGCCCCATTCGCCTAAAGCATTCACCACGCCCCCTGCAGACAGAGCTCAGCTGCACCCAGGATGCGCGGAAGTAGGTGAGACTCAAAATGAGTACAAGACAAGTGTGTTGCGTCGGCCCACAGAAGCTGGGCTTCTGTTCCAATCAGAACTTGCTTTGAACACAGAAAGGGCAATCGCATTCTCTGAATCATGAATGACCAAGGATCCCCATCATATCCTTTCTCGTTCACGGTACTTTCTTGGAGTAGCCAACACGTGGGCTGAAAAAAAGGGAAAAATGGGCCAACCCCCAGTTCCTTTCCTTGCAGTCCCTCCTCACCCATCGGTAAGGGGAAGGTAGAGTGTGGCTGGAATGTATGCATATCAAGAAATGAAATAAAAAGGGGCGAGTTAGTTTTTTGCAGTATTTTCGCTGCTCTGGTAGGAAGGTAATACATATACCCACGTGAGCTACAAAATACACATGGTGTAATTTCAGGGATTCTGCATCGAGTTAAATGCTCTCATGTTTGCTTTTATTGCACAGCATGCGGATGATGGTAAAATTCAGGCTAATATCACATTTAAATTTCTCTTCGATCAACATCTAACAGCAGACACAAAACACCGTGGCAAGTTGAGAGAGAGGCCATGGAGGAAAGAGAAAGCTTTATATTTTACTGTCTTTGGAGGCACCTTTTTTCCCTGCTTTTTGAACAAGGGGCCCTATATTTTCATTTGGCCCGAGGCCCACAACTCGTGAAGTCATCCCTGCCTTTCTGGCCTCAGAAGTCAGCCTCTCAACTTCTGTTGCTTCAGCTGCGGAGCTGGGACACCGTGCCATTTCCATCCCCCATGAGTGCCTCACCATTTTTCTTTCCAATACCAAGCTGTTGTTTTCATCTACTACTTTCTAGTTTATAAAAAGCTATATTCATTTTCTAAGGCTGTCCTGACCCAATGCCACAGCCTGGGCGGACAGAAGAGTGGAAATGTATTTCCTCACGGTTCTGGAGCCTGGATGACAAAGATCAAGGTGTGGGCCGTTTGGGTTTCTCCTGAGGCCTCGCTCCCTGGTTTGTGGGTGGTCAGCTTTTGCGAGAAGACCTCACATGGTCTTTCCTCGGTGAGCGCGTTCCTGGTGTCTGCGTGTTCGAATTTCCTCTTCTATGGACGTCAGTCACATTGGATTGGGTAGTCACATGCCAACCACTGGCGGGCGGCTACAGATATAATGGTCAAGAAGACAGGGAGGCACTTGTTCTCATGGAAATTAAGCTCTAGTGGGACACAGGCAAAAAACCAACCAACCAAACACCATTATAGAAGGTGATAAGCCCAAGTCAGACCACACACACAGTGTTGTGATAGAACGTAAAGTGGGTGAGATCTTTAGATAAGGTCATCAGGGAGGGCCTCTCGGAAGAGGTGACAGCTAACGTGGCTTAAATATTGAGAAGGATTCCTCAGTGCAAAAGAGCTCAGCAGAGGAAACAGGAAGCCAAAGGCCCAGAGGTGGGAAAGAGCTTAATATGTTCTGGTACGGAGAAGCCACCAGCCTCTGGAGCATAGGGTGTAGTGTAGGAATGTGTGTGTGGAATGAGATAGCAGGGTGGGATCGGGAGGGGCCATGTCAACCTTAGTTTAGGAGTTTAGAATTGTTTCTGCTTAAAATGGGAAGTCCCTGAGGGGTTGCTGGCGGCAGAGGGGCATGGCCGGCTCAGCTGTGAGTTGGATGGATCGGCAGGGGACAGGAGCGGGAGGTGGAGAAACTGAGTCCCAGAGCTGTTCCTTGATGGGTCTTCACACAACCGCTGAGCCACAGGGCTGGGCAGGTTCGAACCGGCTGCTGGGACCACGCTGAGCATTCCCAGGAACGTGGAGGAGGGCGCCCTCTGCTGTTTCAAGTACTCTTCAACCCTGCTTTGAAGGCACGTCCCCTAGGAAGGGAAGAATTTCCCGGCTCTTGATTATGGAAGGCACAGAAATTCTCCGAACACATTTCCTAAGTAGACACACCTACATTTTTGCGGTGACTAGGAGGAAATGAAGAAGTTCCCAGTCAATAGGTTCAGTCTTCTCAGTGAAGCTGGGTTGGAGATGGAATGAACTGGCTCTTGTATTTTTAAGTGTAATTAATCATTTTATTCATTTTTTTTAAATATACATGCTCGTTACAAAAAAATCAGGAACTACACAAATGTAAAAAAGCAATAAATTATTCCAGATCTTACAATTCAGAAGTAGCAAGAATAAGTCTTAACCTTCAATGAACACTATTTGAGACGTGGGCATGTATGTATTATATATATATGTAATAGGTTGGATAAAAATGTCCTCAATAAATATCCCATTACAGTTAAAAAATTACTAAAGCAATTTAAAGGACACACTCATTTCTTAACATGTAACATGTATATATAATTTAAATATATGGATATTATCTCAGTGTTAGATAACAGGTCAGCAACTATTTTCCATAAAGGGTTAGATAGTAAATATTTTAGCACATATGAGCCAAGAGCTCTTGGTCCCAACTGTTCTGCTTTGCTGTTGTAGCAAGAAAGCTGCCAGAGATGACAGGTAAATGAACTGAGTGTGGCTGTGTTCCAATAAATCTTTATTTACAAAAGCAGGGAGTGGACAGGAGTTGGCCGGAGGTTATATTTTGCTGACCCCACACTACAAAAGATAGGAGAATTACTGTACTGACTCCTCCTTCTACCTCACTTCTTCAGATTTTGCTTATCTTATTTTCAGGTTGTTAGGGCTTATGATAATGTATATTCTTTTATTCTGTCTTCATGCCCACACCTGATTAGCCTTAGCTGTGAAATTATGTAAACTTGTTTACCTTAGTTTGAGCTGCTGTAAAAAAAGCGACAACACCATAAACTGGGTTATAAACAACAAATATTTATTTCTCACAGTTCTGGAGACTGAGAAGTCCAAGATCATGGCCTTGCAAGATCTGGTGTCTAGTGAGAGCCCACTTCCTAGACAGCCATCCTTACATGGCTGAAGGGGCCTCTTTTCTAAGGGACTGATCACTTCCCAAAGGCCCCAACCTTCTCATGGCATCACACTGGGGGTTAGGATTTCAACACACGGATTTGGACAGGCGCACATTCAGACCATAGCCTTATTTCACACTGGTTCTTTTTTTCATAGTCTTCGCATCCTTGAGACCTTTATTATTATTCAACCAGGATTATTCGTCATGTGGTTTAGTTTGTTTTTATTTTAAAATGAGATTTTGAATTGAATATTATATTTATTCTATTTCATGAACTCTTTCACATCAGACAGTATCCATCTTCTATTTCCATACCGGGAGGAGCCTGACATAGGGCTCAATCTCATGACCCTGAGATCATGACCAGAGCCGAAATCAAGAGTCGGATGCCCAGCCACCTGAGCCACTCAGGTGCCCCTATCCTTAGCATGTAATAATTCAACCAAGAAATAACTCAATTTTGATCATTCTGTATCGATTTTTCCTGACCTAAGCTGTGCCCCTTTTATCTGTGAATACAGATCTTCCTTCCGGGAAATTCTTCCTGGGTTGTAGCTTTGAATTCTTTTTTGTTTTTCTTGATACTCTAAGAATACCAATTGTCCTCAGGTTGGACAATTTTTCTCTCTCTGTATCTTTTATCTTTACTTTAATCGTGTTGCCTTTTCCTTCTGCACTTCCTGTGATAACCCCAGACATCTCACGGCGCCATTTTCAGCTCTATTTTTCTCTTCTCCATTTATGGCGATTAGATCTGTAACAACGTGGCTTTTTTCTCATTTTTTTTCCTCAGCTCTACAGTCTCTTCTTTCAACTTTCATCAAGTGTTTTACAATTTTTCTTTAAGGGCTTGTTTTATTGAATTCATACTCACAGTGAATTCTTCTCTATAGTAACCATTCAAAGGAAATCAGCATTTCTCCTCTGGGTTTTATTTTCTTTCTAAGAATTGTTCGGTTTGTCTTTCTTGCCTGATCCATCACTCGCTTTTGTTGTAGCAGATCTGCATGATGTCTGTACTAATTCTTCTCCTTTTGCTCACCCCCAGCAAGGAGGAGCTTGTTCATACCTTCTCTGAGACGGTGTAGGTGAATTCTCCCATCACCCTTCCCACTTTAGCTGGGACTATTTTGTCTTCCCTCCTTCACCGTATGGTCTGAGAGCTGAGTACAGCTTTCTATTCATTTTTCAAATGTAGAATATCATTTTGAGTTCCCAGTATTTTGTTAACTAACTGCTTTGGAACGATGCGGATGGGCTTAGGAATTGTACTCACTCACATTAGAATCTCTTTCTTTTTATGGCTGCCGAACCTGAAAGAGTATGGTTCAAGTAGTGTCTCTTTCCTCTCTGGTTGCTGGTGATAAATTATTTTTAAAAATTATTATTTCATCAGGGTGCCTGGGTGGCTCATTCGTTAAGCATCTGCCTTCAGCTTGGGTCATGATCCCAGTGTCCTGGGATCAAGCCCTGCATTGGGCTCCCTGCTTGACAAGAAGCCTGCTTCTCCCTCTCCCACTCCCCCTGCTTGTGTTCCCTCTCTCGCTGTGTCTCTCTCTGTCAAATAAATAAACAAAATCATTTAAAAAATTATTATTTCATCAGATATGGGAAGAAGTTTCTGTGATCTTCTTTTACTCTGCTCTCTTTAGGAGGAAGTTGGGTGTTAAAACAAGAGTCAGGTACATTCTTAGAAGGATTGAGGTATGAAAAGAGACAGACCAGATGAATTTTAAAATCCCTTTTAGTTTGACGTTCTAAGGCATGGCTAATTTGACAGCATAGGTGACCCAACCACTGGAAATTATCACCAAGTTCAAAAGCAGTTTAATAATAAGAGGCATTGCAATTTTCACACCGCTAGAGGGCAGGCCTGGCCACAATTTAAAGAAGTTCCATAATCCAGCCTGGGTAACTATTATCAAATAAATTATACTGGAGTTCATTTAAATTTTTGCAAAAAAGTGTGTAAAGGAAAAACTGTGAAGGGAATGGAGCTAGAACTACCCGGCAGGCAGGAGCTCCTCCTTTGTAAGATGGAATCTATGTTTTTTTTCTCTTACCTTCTGTATGCATCCCTAGTTAGGAGCTCACTTTGGTCAAGCCCCCCAGTCGTCTATGTTTACAAATTATTGAGCCACACGCCACTTCTTAGTTGACTGTGCTGTTTTCCAGCTCATGTACAGAAAGGTGAAATGACTTGTCCAGGGTCACAGCTACCCAGCGTGTAAACGGTGAAGACCTGGATTGGGCCCCCCCTCATCCAGACCCAGGGCTACCCGCAGAACTCTCCAGCAGACAAGCTCCCTCTGCTGTAACTTTGTTTTCAGGATTGCAGCCACAAGACAAGCGATGCCAGCAGGTCATAAATCAGACCCCTGTCCTCGCTGTCGGTAGCTCTCTTACGTTCTGAATCAGAGTTTGGGGCTGAGTCTTCTGTGGCCCAAGGATAAGCCTCCTTACAACAGATGATAGAAACCTGCCTTTGCTGACAGCGGTATTCCATTTGTTTCTTAGAATGAGTCTCACAGCTGAGAGTACCATTTGCTGGCTCGAAAGCCCAGCCTGTGGCTCGCCAAACCCCTCCTTATATCGTTTATAACACTTTACCGGAGAATTCGAACCCTGTGTGTCCTTCTTGGGTTGGATTCTTACCCTCAGCAATTTGGTGAAATGTTTGATCATACGTATAAGACCAATGCCCACTCGTTGTACCCAGGGAAGCTCCGAGCCCATGAAATCACCCGGACCCTGTCAAAGATTTCAGATTGGGATGTAAAGTGCTCTGTCAGTAACACAAACTGAGAGTACCTTTAATAGGACTGTGTCCTTACAGAGACTTCTTATTTTTTCCATGGAGATTTAGTTTGGGCTATCCCGGCAAATCGCCATTTTTCTTTGGGAAATGTGTTGGCTTCAGTACTGCTGTTAGGTTATGACAACGGGCCGTGGGCGGGTCTGATATTTCCCCCAGGATGAGGCGGAAACACGAGTGGTAGCCAATGTGGATTAAAGTGCTCAGTGCCCTCCACACATCACTTACGACTAGATAAACATATGTGGAGAAGTGTGCTTTTTACCACTGGAGTTGCCCAATTTGGACGCCAGCGTGGTAAGCGGGGTACGTTCTCATTGTGATACATCCTGGTGAAGAAATGATTTGAGCCTTGGGTGACGTGAGGGGGAAGTGATGGCTTTACTTCCTACTTTGTCTGGGGCTGAAGGGGGTAAAGGCTTGGACTCAAGGTGAACAAGAGAAAACCAAACAAAGCTCCCTTGGGAGAGGTGAGCCAGCCCTTGAACTGTAGTGTGTAGGAGGGAGGGGAAAACAATTCCACACTTAAGGATCCTAGGAGTTGTGCTATCTGATATCTAGGTTAAAATGTTCTTTACCCCTGAATTACTTTCAAGATTTCAATAGTGTTTTATCAGACGTCACAGCTGGCATATCCTGGACTACAGAGAATCAGAACAAGGCTGTGTGCTCCCGGAGTGGGGTATCCTGAGACAGGGGCCTCCTCCCTGGGGCTGTGTCTTTTGAGAAATTGCAAACCGCTTAGAGCCTGCAAAACAACTGTGCAATGGCGAGAGGTGACCAGCAGGGGGAGGACCTGAGCAGTGGTCCAGAGTGACGGATGGAGGGCGAACGCTGGGCAAGGTAGATCCATTACAATGCGGAAATCCTCCCTGAAGATTCTCAGGAGTAATAAGGAAGGGTCCCCCAGTAAAAGCCAGACATTTTATAATAAATAAGTAAAATATCAGCTAGGGGTTCAGGCAAAATTACTTGTATACTAAGCAGAAGGGGCTCCCTTGAACACTAAAGAACCTTGAGAAATTAAGGGCACGTGTTGTGAGAGGCCTTCTGCTTGGTTGCCCAGAGCTTTACATCTCCTAAAATAAGCTCAAGTGAAGAAGGTTGAGAGCCCCTTTATTAGGAAGTTTAAAGAAGGAAATGTATTTTATCTGATGATCAGTTTCTGGCTAGAGCATACATAAAGGGAAAACAGAGGGGAGTTCAGTGCTAAGCAAACATACAGTGTAGTCCTAGAGGGAAACACGAAATGTTTTACATTGCAAAAATCAAGATCATTAAGACTCAGAAGTGTATTTGCAGAGAATGGAACCAGGTAGGTAGTGCAAGGAGCAGCCTATTTAGTGTCTAAAAGGTGATGGGAGAAGCTTGTCTTAAATAGCTATAAACTTGGTATTACCGGATTACAGATCCAGGAAATAAAATACAAATCTCAATAGGGGTGTGGCTGCGTATAACAATGTAAATGTGTTTATGTGAAAACACTCCATATAAGGAAGCTTGGAAAGATTGATGAGTAAGTAAGAGTTGTTGGGAATAGTCGGAGAACCACTTGGGAAAAAAATTATCTTAGAATCACACCTTATACCATGATGCACTGGAAAATATTTTAAAATCACCCAGGATCTAGTCTCCTTCCTATGATAACTAATTTGAACTTTGATTTTGGGGAACAACTTCTCCTCCTGTGCGTGCAGTGTGGGTGGGACTATGAACGAAGGTTCTTTGCCCTTTCCTGGTTGAGGGGTGGTAGTCACCAAGTTTGTCTGGAGGGACTGTGAATGGAGCAACAGGAAGAGGGATTGCCTCTCCATCCCTGATTGCCTATTCTGTCTACCCTGTGCCAGACAGCGACCCCCGCCCCCACTGAGCTTGTGTTCAGGTGGGTGAGAAAGGAAGGGGGAGAAGGACAGTGTTTCTTCATTTTGCCGCTCTGTTCCCTTAATGTGTGATGAGGTGGTTCTTCCTACCAAGATCCCCAGAGCTCCCTAGTTATTCCTTCTGCAAGCAAATTCATCGGTTTCACTTTAATTCTGTAAACTCTTCCAATCTTTCCATCACATTCCCTTTGGGCTTAAATTATCCCCAATCTATTACCTGCGTACAGAAATGTATAATAAATCCCATATGGCTGAAAGAAATGTTTTTCAAGCTTCAGAGACAGAAGAATCACCTAGAGGGTGGTTAAAAACAAGTATTTCCATGATCTTTCTAGAGCAATTTTGATTCATTACGTCTGTCATGGGTATTAAAACAAGCAAATACTTAAAGCGGGTACCCTGCACAGCATTCTCAAACCACTTTTTAAGAACCATCAGATTCAAGAGCCAATTAATTTAAATTCAATTAGCCAACATATAGTACATCATTAGTTTCAGGTGTAGTGTTCAATAATTCATCAGTTGCATGTAACACCCAGTGCTTATCACATCACGTGCCCTCCTTAATGTCCATCTCCCAATTACCCCATCCCCTCATGCACCTCCCCTCCAGCAACCGTCAGTTCGTTTCCTACAGTTAAGAGTCTCTCATGGTTTTTCTTCCTCTCTGATGACTCCCCATTCTGTGTTCCCTCCCTTCCCCTTTAACCTTCTGCGCTGTTTCTTATGTTCCACATGAGTGAAACCATATGATAATTGTCTTTCTCTGACTGACTTATTTCACTCAGCATAATACCCTCCAGTTCCATCCACTTCAATGTAAATGGTAAGTATTCATCCTTTCTGATGGTTGAGTAATATTCCATTATATATAGCTCTCACATCTTCTTTATTCATTCATCTGTTGAAGGACATGAGAGCCAATAAATATTTTTAAACATAGAAAGACAAGCAGAAAATAAGAAATCTATGAGATCCATAGAGAGATGGCAACTTTCTTTCTATTGCTTTGAAGAAATAGAAGCAAATGAAAAGAAAAAAAAATAGTGATAGAATCTTGTATATAAACATTAAAATATCCGTAAATTAAAAATTTAAATGAAAGGCTAAGAACCAAGGCAGAAAATGTTTTTATTGAATGTGACAGACAACTGTCTGATAGCTAGAACTTTCAAATTTAGCGTGAATGGATAAAAGGGATGTTTTTACATGAAGGAAAACATGAAGAGTAAAGAAATACATAAGAGAACGTTGTCTTCTAAAATAGTTAAGAAAATGAAAACTAAAGCAACAGGAAGGTATCGTTGTACGTCTGCTAAATTAATGGGAACAGAAGATTCAAAGACTTGGCAATGGTGGCCCGGGGGAGGTGGGGCCCCACCATAACTCTCATGCCTTGCTGGGGGCAGTTCAGTTGGGATTGAGGAAACTTTTGAAAATCTATATTCCCCACAATAACCAAAGGGTCTTCTCTATTCTCGAGGTCTATGAAATCTAGAACACGACATTCCTACTTCAGGGATTTTTTACTACCAAGGAATAAATCCCAGCTCCTCTCAAACTCCAGGAACCCCTTCAGTCCCTCAGACCCAAAGCCAGTTGTCCTTTATACATGGAAGGGCCCAAGTTACAACCCTTCCTTATGTCCAGGCTGTGAGTTTAGCAAATAATGACAATAACAGGCATGATTTTAAATATTGTACAGGATACACTTATACTCAAAAATTCTTGTTTGTCTGAAATCCAAACTGACCTGGGAATCTTATATTTTATCTAGACAACCTTCCCTAAGCACACGTATTCTGACTTTTCCCCTCTAGGAGGGAAGCTTACAAAAGAACACTCACTGAGGGGTACATGGAAACATCCAGCTTCAGGCAATAGTGGCAGCTTGGATCCTTGATTTCTTAGAACTATGGGACAAAGTTGCAACATTTTTTAAACCTTGAAATCAGCTAACTCAACCAGAGTCCTTGAATTCAGACTCTGAAGTCTCTTTCAGCTGAATCCCTTGGCCCTTGACCCTCAGGCTGGATCCTGAAGCCAACAAACCCAGAAGTAGGTGGGTTCTTGACCATCCAGCCAAAAGTCAGCTCAGGGGAAGAATGGTCAACTCTTCTAAACTTTGGTTTCCTTGTGTGTGGGTAATTCTACTTTCCCTTTTTCCATTTCTACAAAATGAGAATATATTTTTTCATTTATTTTTTTGTCCGCAAAAACTAAGAAACCAGGCTGATAAACAAGGGACAAATCAAAGTGGTTACCTATAAGAGGTGAGAGTGGGAATGGGGGTAGACGGGGACAAAGATAGTAGGAGTACTTCTCAGTATATAGTTTTTTGTATCATTTTATTTAAGAACCACGTGAGTCAATTATGTGTGCAAATAACAGCCCTCGCGTTTCTGTTGTAAGAGTGAAATGAGGCCATGCAGGTACAGCGCCTGGCATACTTAGGGGTACTTGTAAAATGGTGCTGGTATTATTTCCACTGCAGCACCTTGAACCTTCTGTAGGGGACCTGTCCTTGTCTAGAACCTGATGTCCCATACACTAAGAAAGAACAAAAGTCATCAACTGTATTCTCCGGGAGCTGGTCTAATATTTATCCACCTTGAAGCCTACGGTGACTCTTGCTTCCTTGGCTTTTGCTTTCTTTCCTTCTTGCCTTCCTTCAGCCACATTGAGTCCAATTTCGGGCTTCGTGATTTCATTCTGGCTCACTACTGCCCACTCCTTTTTTCCTTCCATTCATTAAATGCTACCTCTTCTTGTGCAGTGAACTGGTAACTTATGTCTTAGATCAAGCAACTCTAAGAATAGCAGGGGTCAAGAACTGTGTCAAGGAAAGGCATTGGCTCTAAGTCGATGGGGTCATGTGGGAAAGCAATGAGGTGAGGAAATTTAAGAGACATTTGGTTAATACCAGTAATTTAGAGATTCATGTGCCATTACTGGGTTCCAGAAACCTCCTAGGCTGACTTCATCGTATTTCTGGGACTATCTCTCTGGGTCAGGATTTATTTGTGATGAGATGCACTTTCCAGCAATGAAGAGAGAAAAGAAAGGAAGAACAATGGAAACTCTTATATTCCAGATTCATGAAAGATGGCTGGGAAAGGAAAGAGATGACTAGAGAAAAGGACCAAGGGGCCTTAGGGCAGTAGGTGAGGAAATCGCCTCACCTGAACATTCAACATGGCGACGCATATCTTCACCGTGCCCTTGCCATTTGCTTAATGGATAACCCGAAGCAAGGCCTTTCTGGACCTGGGAAATGAGAAGGTTCTGTGTGTCCTTGGCCTGTTGTCCACGTCTGAGGAACCGCTTCCTTCCCTAGCCTTGGATACTCATTCTTGTTGACCATTTTACCCATCGTATTGTTCATGGTATTCTCAACTGTGAGATTCTATTACCCCTTGTCGAACTCCAGCAGTGTATTAAATTTTCAAAAATAAGTCTCTGTGTTATAGAAAAGTAGCATATGTCAAAGATACACCAAAAATAGTCTTGAGTCAGAACTTCTTTTAAAACTTAATAATATAGAAGTATCTGGAGACATGGATTTACTTTTTCATTCACTCTATTTTTTTCTTTTTTTCATCTTATTTTATTATATTCAATTAATTAGCATATAGTGTGTCATTAGTTTAGAGGTAGAGTTCAGTGATTCATCAGTTGCATATAACACCCAATGCTCATTATATCACGTGCCCTCCTTAATGTCCATCACCCACTTACCCCATCCCCTTCTCTTCCAGCAACCCTCAGTTTGTTTCCTATAGTTAAGAGTCTCTTATGGTTTGTTTCCCTCTCTGATCATTTTTCTCTTAAAAACATTTTTGACAAGTATGTTCTAGCATCTAGCACAATCTTAGTGCTTCTCTCTGTCCTATTTTTAAACTTTTCTGGGAAAAAAAGAAAGTGCAGGTCGAATCACTGCGTTGTACACCTGAACTAAGACAACATTATATGTCAACTATATTTCAATTTTTTAAAAATAGTATATAATAAACCTTCTTAGCCTTTTAAAAATAATATACGTTCAAAGATATGTACCTCAATAAATGCATTAATTAAATATTGAAAAAGAGAAAAAAATTCAGCAAGCTACGCTATTGTAATTGAAAGCCTTAAGATGTGGCATTTATGGAAATAATGTTGAAAAGTGGGTACTGGTGTATTATGTTTCAAAAAGAAGTGTTGCTTGCTAATTCCTTCTCCCAAGGAACATTTTTGGAACTTTCCTTAAATTGATCCATTCAATTAGGACCTGGACTTGAAACCATTAAAAGTTTTGACTTTTGAGTAGGGAATGTAACTCTCAGAATACAAATATCCTTGGTTCACGTATGAATGCCTTTTTCGATTGCTTGACTTTCTCTGTTGGGTATAGAATTACTGGTTAAAATAAAAACTGGGTTATTTGGGCTGGAGCTGTTATGTCTACGTAGGAGTATGTTTGAAAATTATTAGCATAAAGAGTTAAAATGTGTGTTGTGCAACTGTACGAGAGATTCGGGTGAATGTTGCTCTCCTGTGCTCTCCATGAGGGGAGCAGAGAGGCTAGGAATAAGACAATTACACTAATTTATGCAATTTGCATTATTTACTAATGCAACACACTTTCCAAGAACTCATGAAGATACAGAAATGAACAAAATGAAGTCCCTTTCTTCATAGAGCTTACGTTCTACTTAACAGGATATTCCTTATTAAAACTCTTGAATTAAGAAATTTGGGGGAAAAGAATTGGTGGTTGAGAAGGGTTTTTGACATATGGTATGGAAGGAAGAGTGTGAACAAAGAGACACCGTGATCCATTTATGCAAGATGGATGGGCCCAGAAGCTGGGGCGATACCAACGGAGCTTTATCTACTGTAGGTGGAAGTATGGTCAGATGACGGAAGAGGCACACCTTTAATTTTCCTTTCTATAATGCTCAAGCAAATATTTTAAAAATATCACTGAGGATAGGCAACACCTACACGTAGATTTTAAGAAACTAACAGGTAACATTTTGGAAACATTGGCCAAAACATCTGATTGCACTAGGAATTTCACAGGTAGAGGAGGAAGTAGAAATATTAATAAAGAGAAAGAAGCCAGTTGGCGGTCTTTCATTCAATGGGATTAACTCACCCTGGGTTGAAATGACCTTGGCAAACACAATGGCTTTGATTAAATTCCCGCTTCCCCTGCCAAAACTGGCAGTATGAGCACAATTTTTACCTAGCCTTGTTCAATGAGAATTCTAACAGGAAAAGTAACATGTCATTGGCATGGGGCGTTCCCATCTTGACGAAAGAGAAAATTCAAACAGAAGGTAGCTGGGTCAATATAGGATTAAATGAAAGGAAGCTGGTGTTTTAAGGAAGCTGGAACATGTGGATATTTGTCTTCTCTCTGGGTAAAATTCTGCCTTGCTCTTTGATGAGGGCGATTAAAATTACAACCTTTTCTAGTGGGCAGTATTAGAGTCACAATGACCATTCTTAATCAGAGTTTCTCATTTTTCTAGACTCATTTTCTTGGATCTCACAGAGCTAATTGTCATATTGCTTGAGTTATATTTTAATCTCCTCCATCATGTATGAGAGACATCTTGTCCAATCAGCAATACGTTCTTAGAGCCTATTACTTCTGCAGACGCTAACCTGATCTGCTTCCAGTGGCTACTCTTGGCTTTAGTTTTGGAGGGCGATTCATTTAAAAAGAACATTTCATTTTTTTATTTTCTTAGTGCATAAAACTCATACATGTTTAATATAGAAAATTTGGATAGAAACATAAACAAGGGGCCCTTGGGTGGCTCAGTTGGTTGGGTGTCTGCCTTTGACTCTGGTCTTGATCCCAGGGTCCTGGGATCGAGCCCTGCCGTCAGGCTCCTTCCTCAGTGGGGAGCATACTTCTCCCTCTCCGTCTGCCTGCTGCTCTCCCTACTTGTGTGCTCGGTCAAATAAATAAATCAAATCTTAAAAAAAAAAAGAAGAAACATAAACAAAAAGAAAAGAACAAATCTTCTATAATTCCATAATATAAAAGGAAATCTGTTTCATACATCATTTGATAATTTGCTTTTGCTACAAAAAAAATCTTTTTATGTAATTAAATATTCAGGCATGCAATTCTTTTTCAATAGCTACACAGTAGTTTATTGATGGCATATTCCCTGGTTTACTTAATATATCCCCTGTTGTTGGATATTTAGATTCAATATTTAGGATTTTTAGGTTAAAAATTTTGCTGCGTTGAACATTCCGTAGTTTATTTACTTATTTTTTTTAAACTTTTGCACTCAATCATAGTTATTTCCATGAGACAAGTTCCTACATGTGAAATTGCTGGGTCAATCTATGAGATATGGTCAAAATGATCTTGCAGAAATTTGTGAGGTATATTTTCTAAGCCACATTGCTTGAGGATGCCTGTTTTCCTAGATGAAGTCTGTCTATTTCTGGGCCTTGTCTTCAAATTCTGTTTTGTTTTGTTTTTTTAATTTGGAACCTATGAATTATTTTATAGATGGTGACTGTCTGGGAAGTATAGTGAATTACTTATATGATTCTTCTTGTGTTAAGTAAGTTTTTTAGTCAAATTAATGAGTTAAGTAAGGATAGTGTTTTTAGAGACAGTAGTAACATACTCAGAGTTTTTAGTACCGTGGAAAGGATTAAATATCAGTTTAGATGACCTGGCTTTGAATTCTAGGTTTCTTTTTTTTAATAAGATTTATTTATTTATTTATTTATTTATTTATTTATTTATTTATTTGTCAGAGAGAGGGAGAGAGAGAGTACAGGCAGGGGGAGTGGCAGGCAGAGCAGGAAGAGGGAGAAGCAGCCTCCCTGCTGAGCGGAAAGAGAGATGCAGGGCTCCATTCCAGGACCCTGGGGATCATGACCCAAGCCAAAGGCAGGAGCTTAGCCAACTGAGCCACACAGGTGTCCCGAATTCTAGCTTTCTAATCCTCAACAGGTACAGTTGCTTTAATCTTCAATTTTTTCATCTGTAAAATGAGGATCCAATCTATCCTGTTTATTTGTTGGTGAAGTAGACCATGTGGTCTGGGTTTGAGTGATCCCATTCCCACTTAGAGGAGTGGGCTTTGACTGACATAAACCCTCAAATAGAATCTTACCTCCCTTACCTGGTAATTGGTTGAGAGACGAACAACCAACCTAGTTTAAGCCTAGGTTAAGCCTAGCCTACAGCATACAACGTTTGCAATAGATTGTATTATTTTCAAAATATATGCAAGCTCATCACATCTGGATTTTCTTACAGAAGGATTTTATTTCCCATTCTATCGATAACAGCCCTAGGTAATGACTTGCTTTGTCCTATAAAATGTGGGTGAAAGTTACATGTGCCATTTCCAAGTGGAAGGTTGAAGGGCCAGCATGTGGCTCTACAGTCACACTTCCTCTCTACCATAAGATTACTACGACCTAGAAATTGGCTACTCCTTCAGTCTTAGTCCCCAGATGAAGAGGGAGTGGATGAAGCCTCAGCTCATCCACAACTACCAGCAGGAAAGTTAAATGACAAATAAACCTTTGTTGCTTTGTAAACCACTGAGGCTTTGGGGTCATTTGTTACCACAGCACAACTTAGCTGATACACACATCATTTCCTGGACTAGATTGAACATTTTTTAAGAATGGGTACCTAACCTGATTTTGTCTGTTAGGGATGAATCTCAAGGCATTTGTTTGACATCTGGGAGAAGAGGCAGTCTCTTTCTTGGATGCTGTGATATATAGTGATGTCACCAGGAACTGCTGTAGCATTTTGTTACAATAATAAAAATCAGTCCAAGGAAAGAGCAAATGAATGAGAATAACACCAAGAGAACTGCCTAGAAATGGAGCCAGAGCCCTAATCTTAAATCAATGTCTAAAATTGGCATACCTTTGAACTCTTCAGTTAAATAAAGCAGAAATAATAAATTCCCTTTACAGTTTAAGCTACACTGAGTTGAATTTTCTTTTACTTGCAGCCAAAATGAGTGTGGTTGGTTCCAATGTCTGACACAACATGATTAAGCAGAACACAGTTTGGGAAGCATGAAAATAGGACAATACCATGACATGATTTCTGGCAAGTGTTTGTGCCGATGGTGGTTGAAAGAGGACAGAGGTAAAACTCAAAAGAATTCTGGAAGGTAAGGGATTCTGAGAGTAGGGTTCACTATGATTATTCCACTGTGTGGCAGAAGTTGGAAACTGGATGGGAGATAGAGTGAAGAAGGGATAGTCACTGGCTTCACACATGCTGATTTCTAGAAGTTCTCAACTCTGTGCTCTCTTTGTTCTCGTAGTCCTAGTAGTGCTTCTCACTGTCTTAGCTGACTCGACAGGAGTTCAAACACTGCCTGCTTGGCTAGACGTCCATATCCAGCCCTCCCTGTTCTGTCACAGTCCATACTTTTCAGCAGAGAGGCCTTTTCCCGGGTTCATCATTTCACTGGTAGGGGGCTTAATTAATTAGCATTTGTAAGATGTTCCTAGCTCTTTAGCAGATTAGGGATAATTAGGAAAGCAGAGCCAAGAGCTTTTTGTTATCTTCCTCTCTGCTGGTTTCTTTTCCTGCTTCTTCTGGAGAAAGTGGCATTGATGTTGACTTGAATGAACTTGTACTTGTTATGCTATCTCATTTCATTTTTCATGAAATAGATTCAGAAGTCTCCCAGGTCCCATATGGGGATCACTTTCCACGGATCAGTCATTTCTCCTATAGACTAGGCAAATTCAGTGCTGATAAATAATGCAAGTTTATAATCACCATGAAGGGCAAAGTGTTTGAAAGCCACAGGTGAAATCTGCTGGAGTCTTGCAGCTTTCTCTTACAAGAAATCCTCCTCCTAGCCAACCTGAGCAGCACATTTATCCCATGGTCCCCACCCAATAATTCCCTCCCCACAGATAGTGCACCATGCCCTGAAGACTATAGAATTTAAATGTTATGTTCTCTTTTTTGTTTTTTTCACATCTTGATTGAATTTTTCCCTTGCTTTCTTTATACTGTTTAAGATTTCTTTATTTATTTGAGAGAGGGGCAGAGGGAGAGGAAGCAGGTGCCCCCCTGAGTACAAAGCCAGATATGGGGCTCGATCCCAGGACTCTGAGATCTTGACCTGAGCCGAAATCAGGAGTCAGCCACTTACCAACTGAACCACCCAGGTGCCCCAGTTTGCTTTTCTTATTTTACGACACATAAGATGAATCAGCCAGGAACGGCATTTGGGGCAAATAACAGAAACCTGAATTAACATGATTTAACAGCATGAAAATTTATTTTACTCTCACATTTAGGGCATTCTGGAGGGTGACTTTCTATAGTTGTTATGGCGATTCTAGAATATAAACTATGTCCTAAGCTTCTTTTATCTCTTTGTTCTGTCTTCATTAACGTGTGGCTTCCATCTTCGGGGGGCATTTTGGCTTCTGCCAGCTCCAGACATGAAATCTAGATTCCAGGCAAGAAGAAAGAGAAAGGGGAAAAAGCAAAAAGACCTCCTAACTGCATCAGCCCCTCCTGAAAACCTTATCCAGAACTTATCTTGCTATCCCTACCTTAGGGCGAGGCTGGAGAAAGTCCTTTTTATCAGGGCACTTTGATGCCCCCAACAAGATCCGGTTTCTATTATTAAGGAAGAAATGGTGATGGGTAAGAAGTAAGCCATTATCAATTTCTATCACACAGCATTCCTGGCAATCTGTCTTAAATAATAATCCTTGACTCAATAATAATTACTAATATTTGTATAGTGTCTCAGGTTACCAAAACCAAACCCTCCAGCGCTCATGGCCTCTTGGGGTCCTGGGTAACTTATGAGAAGAGAGATCATTTTATCTGGGAGGATATTAGGAAATCTTTATTTGACACATGATACCCAATGATGATCCATTGAAAATAGATGTAGAGGGAGAAGCCTTCTCAAAGATTTTAATAAGTTGAAACATTATACTGATTTCCCCAGGCACCTTCCAGTAGGTTCACCTGCAATTATTCTGAAGCAGAAGGGACAGAATGTGAGGTTCTGGTGCTTTCTGTGGTGGAGCCGTGTCCACTCTCATCCAGTTGGATTTATGTCCCCTCAATATGTTCAGCAGTGTGTGTGTTTTTTTTAAAGATTTTATTTATTTATTTATTTGACAGAGAGAGAGAGAGAGAGAGAGAGCACAAGCAGGGGGAGCAGAAGAAGAAGAAGCAGGCTCCCTGCTGAGCAAGGAGCCCGACGTGGGGCTCGATCCCAGGATCTTGGGATCGTGACCTGAGCCCAGTCAGATGCTTAACCTACTGAGCCACCCAGGCACCCCCAGCAGTGTGTTTTTAAGGTGAGTACTTAATGTATTAGGTATCAGTCAGAAGGCATCCCAACAGGGGGTGCAGGAGGCCGGAGCAAGGTTCTAATCAGGGCAACAAGCAACAACAAAACAGAGATTCATTGTACAACTATCTGGCCATTGACTGTTTCCAAAATCTTTCTGCCTCAGGGAGATAATGTCAGAGGACAGCACAGGGAAGAGATGGGTAGGAAAAGCCTGGACCATTTCCTTAGTTCAGTGTACGGCAAAAGCCCAGCAGATCGCAGGTTTTCAGCGCTAGTTCCCTGTGCCCTTTGTGGTTCTGGGGCTAGGAGGTTTAGGAACTGCGGGGGAGATCGTCTCACATAGGCATTTCTTCTCGACTCATTTCTGGGCTATCATCCTGAAAGAATAAGAGAAACCGAGGCGGAAGTGTTGAGATCTTTTTCATATCAAGAATTAGAGAACATTTATTTGGCCGTCTTTCTGGGACCGACCATTTAGTATTTGTAGGTTAGACCTCACCGAGAAGCTATTTCAGTCAGCAAAGTGCACTTCCCTCTATCACACCCACTCTCTGCCCAGTTCTGCCCCTTTCAGAGATCAGGAAGCAGAACTAACATACCTTTTGATACACTTCTGGGGTCTACTAACTAGGTTGAAGTTCAAATATATGGAGATGTCTTTTCCCCAATGAGGTCTCTTTGTCCTTGTTTTCTGCTCATGCCGACTTGGAGCGGCCACTGATGCAAAGTTCAGAAAGCATATGGAACTTAAATCTCATTTTGTCCCTGGGATGCATACTGTTAATAAGGGCGGGTTCTAAAGATCTCATCCCCTGTATGCCTGGTCACAATGCGAAGAACTGAGAAATCCACTGAAAATATTTCAGCTTCATGTTGATCATTCTGTGTTTGAGTTAAGGTCGTAAGCCATTTGTTATATGTCACACTTCACGTAGGTGATAAATACTCTCCTTAAAATCCTTCAGTGCACTGCCAACTCTTCAGAGAAGTTCTAAACTCCCTAGCATAGCCTCTAAGACCTTTCGTGATCTGGTCTCTGGCCACCCACACTTTCAGCCTCACGTTTTACCACCTTCTAATATACATCTTATAATCTAGCCATATCCAGCAAATAATAATAAAAGTTCACTTTGGGGGACCCGCATCTATACTCAACACTTAGCATAAACCCCATTCACTTCCAAGTAAGAATTCCTGGAAGCGGGATTCCTGACTAAATTGAAATCTGTGGGGGCATATTCCCCTCTAGATCTTGTACACATCGTTCATCGGAGATTGCTGTTCCATTCTTTTCAAATTTCCTGAGACCACTGTGCGCCTTTCATCTAGGTTTCTACCAATTTCCCTTCATTGGATTTCTCATTGATCTTCCTGGGCTGTAGGGACATCTTTCATACTGCCTAGGGTCTGTGTTCACCCTGACCGCCAGCTCGTCTTCATCCTCCCAGCTGCCGCCATCACGGTGGAGTCCTCCTGGAGCTGCTGGGACTTGTATTTCGCTATGCAGACGGACACTTTTCCTTTGTTACCCAGGGAGCTCCAGCCCTGTCCGCCTGCCCAATCTTGGCCAGCTGGTACGGGCAACACTGCTCGCCAGAATGCCAAATCAATGGCAGAAAGGAAATTAACAGCAAAGTAAACCGCACACCTTGACGAACACCTTCTACACAGCCTGTTCTTGAGTCCTCGCTGGCAGGCAGCAAATCCGTGTGCATATGGAGTGTAGTGTAATGATCCAGGACATGTGCTCTATTGTAATGATTTCTATGTATATGGAGTATATTTGAATAAAAATATCTCCCAGACAACTTTATAACAAAGCAGCGTCTTTCAATAGGCCATAGCTGTACCTTCATTGCCTCATTTAGATATCAAAAAATCCTGTACTTTAAATAAATTAAATGAAATGCTGTTGTTAGGTGTGGAAACTGAGGCTTTGGATCGCTTCAGTGATTTCTTTAAGGCAGTAGACATTAGAACAACTCAGCCATTATACCAAAGGTAGCAAACTAACTGCTCTCAACTTGAAATCGGGCATATTTTTGGGAGGTGGGGAGGAGAAGAAGGCACAATAGATTTTATTTTTATCATTTTAAGGCATGTGAGTTCACCAAAAATTATTTTCATACACATGTCTACCCCTCCCCTGCAACAGAAATCTGTATTTCTGTTGGAAAATTAGAAAGTGTAGGAACACCAGGTTCCACCTGGCGTCAATCACTGGAGCTGGGGAGGGTCAGCCCCTTTGAGTGCAACCTGCTGTCCTCAGTTTACCACAGTAAACTAATCCCTCTTGTCTTTCTCAGGACTCAGTCCATCCCACTCATTCTCATTCGTATTGGCTGCTGGCTCCTGTGGCCATTCAAAGTTAGGACCACTGAAAAACACGCACTCTTTATAGTTCCTCAAAGCATTGTACCTTGCCATCTCCTTTCTTTGTGTTGTTCACTTGTCTTATCAGGTTCACTCAACCAGTACAATCCACTGCCTTTCCTGCCTCGCTATCACTCCCTCTACCCAACACCTCTTTCCACCTGCGCCAACTCTGAGCTTGCCTCCGCAAACACCGTGGGCACCCCTCTCTCTTAATTCTTACTGCTGTCTTCCGTGCTTGACCTTTCCATGTGTTGTTCATATGAGCCCTCTGAGAGCTAAGAGAAAGTCCTTCTCCTTGAATCTTGAGGCCCAGCTTGCTCTTGCTCAGAAAGAATGTGAATAAGTGGATGGATGGATAGAGGGATGGATGGGAGGATGGGAGGATGGATGGATGGATGGATGGACGGATGGATGAATTGTTGACTTGAACTCAGGAGGAAGCCACTCTCGACTCCCCTTCCAGAGCAGAGCAAGTGAGTATTAAAAGTCATCTGTAGTGACCAGCCCTTGGCTTTTGACGGGAGCACAGTGTGTGCTTGAACTTGTTGGTCTGCTTGGCAATTGCTTCTAAGCCAAAAATATCCAGGAGGAAAGAATAAAGTATTTTTCTCTTCCCCGAGGTGCTCAGAGCAGTAAATAATATTAAACCACAGAAACAGGTGTATGGTCATTTAGTTTTTAAGAATTAAAAAGGGCAAGTCTCTAGCATATTAGTCATTAACTATTGTTGAGTGCTGAATTTAGCTTTGAACTTCTAGTAGAGAAGATAATTCTAGTCCACTTAAGAAAAGCATTTATTAAACAAGGTGTTATACTAGCCAATCAGTTTTTTAAAAATGCCTCTTTATCTGATCACTTTACTGAAATAATTTACTTGCCACTTGTTTTAACTAGGCATTCCACCATCTGTAAATAATGATATTTTACATATACTTTCCCCATAGTTAGACTTCTTCTCCTCCTTTGTAGCTTATTGCAATTGTATAATTTCTAAACCCATCATTAATTATGAATCATTAATTATGAAGTTCTATGCCAACCTCATTCTGGTCCTTTGTAAAAGAATTATCAAAGTAATACCTGCATATGTTTGAACAAATGAAGTGAAAGGCTCAGAATAAACAAGTATCCCTTGTCCCTCTTCTCAATTTCTCTCTTTAGTAGCAATCATTTCAAGCTACTTTTAGCTACCTTCTATTTCAATTAACTAAGTATTTCTAAATGCTATGTTTTTACTGCTTTTCTTTATGTATTAATTTTAGATACTATGTACTTGACTCCTTGTTATAGAAGATGGTGATTCAACTCTCTTATACGGCCCCTGCTTCTTTTTTATCCCCTCATCCTCTCCACATGCACAGTGTATACCACTATTTTAAAAATAGAGCAATCAAATGTCAGATTTAACAGACTGAGACTTCAAATAGCCATCACAAATATGTTCAAAGAGCTAAAGAAAATCATGATCAAAGAAGAAAGGGAAGGTATGATGCAAATCAACTAGAGAATATTAATAAGGAGATAATAACAATTTAAAAAAGAACCAAACGGAAATTTTGGAGTTGAAAGTACAATAATGGAAATGAGAAATTCACTAGAGAAGTTCAACAGAAGGTTGATGAGAGATCTAGAGGTTATACAATCCAAAGAATAGAGAGAAAAAAGAATGAAGAAAAACGAACAGAGTTAATGGCATTTCTGTACACTTGTAATGAACAATCCAAAAATAAAATTAGGAAAAAGCTTTATTTTTTATTTTTTTATTTATTTATGTACACTTGTCCAGTCTTCATTGCTTCTGCATAAATAGCCCCCCAAAGTTCCCTGGTCTCTACTCTTGCCTCCCTGCATTCCAGCCTCAACCAGAGTCTCCTTCAGCAACCAGAGGACTCCTTCTGAAATGCAAGCAAAATCTTGTTACTTCTCTGCTCCCAAACTTGCAAAGGTTCCTCATCGTAAAGTAAGTGCCCAAGTCTTTATGATGTCCTTCAAGGCTCTGCATGATCCAGTCTCGTACTACTCTCTCCTTTGCCTGCATCTTTCCAGCCATGTCGGTCTTCTTGCTGTTCATCAAACCCCTCAGCAGACTCTAGACTGAGCAGGGAACACTACCTGGGGCTCCAGGGCTCTATCCCAAGACCAGGACCCTGGGATCATGACCTGAGCCAAAGGCAGACACTTAACCGAATCAGCCCCCCAGGTACCCCAAGCTTTCAATTTTTTCCATTCATTTATCTGTCAGTACTATACTGTCTTGATTATCATTGCTTTGTAGGAAGTTTTAAAAATCAGGAAGTGTGAGTCGTCCTACTGTGTTTTTCTTTTTCAATATGATTATGAATATTCTGGGTCCACTGCAACTCCATATAAATTTTATAATCAGCTTGCCAATTTCCACAAAGAAGGTAGATGGGATTCTGACAGGGATTGTGTTGTACCTGTAGATAAATTGGAGAGTATTGCCATCTTAAAATATTGTCGTCTGATAATGAACGTGAGATGCTTGTCATTCATTTAAAACTTTACTTCGATATTGTTTTAGAGCTTTCTTTTTCTTTTTTTTTTATTTTTTATGTTAGTCACCAAACAGTACATCATTAGTTTTTGATGTACTGTTCCATGATTCATTGTTTGCATATATAAGTTTTCAGTTATAAGTGTGGATGTCTTTTATTCAATTTATTCCCAAGTATTTAATTTTTTTCAATGTTATCCTAAATAAAGTTTTTTTCTTAATTTTATTTTTGGATTGTTCATTACAAGTGTACAGAAATGCCATTGACTCTGTTCATTTTTCTTCATTCTTTTTTCTCTCTATTCTTTGGATTGTATAACCTCTATAGATCTCTCATCAACCTTCTGTTGAACTTCTCTAGTGAATTTCTCATTTCCATTATTGTACTTTCAACTCCAAAATTTCCATTTGGTTCTTTTTTAAATCATTACTATCTCCTTATTAATATTCTCTAGTTGATTTGCATCATACCTTCCTTTTCTTCTTTGATCATGATTTTCTTTAGCTCTTTGAACATATTTGTGATGGCTATTTGAAGTCTCAGTCTGTTAAATCTGACATTTGATTGCTCTCATAGTTTATTTTGCCTATTTTTTCCCCCAGTATATGTGTCATATTTTCCTCTTTCTGTTCCTATCTTTGCAATTCTGTTGGAAACTGGGTATTTTAGATAATACATTGTAGCAACTCAGTACCGCCCTCCCCACTTGTTTTCATGGCTATTTGCTTAGCCACTGACTGGATTATTTTAGTGAAGTTTATTTTCCTCCCACACAGTGTTAAGCCTCTGATGTTGCTCAGAGGGGGTGTAGCCTTACGTTTGTCAGCAGGCATCTTGGGCTGATAGAGGTTTTGGCGGGCTGTCTTTGATTCTCTTTTTCCCTGTCCACACCCAAGTGTTAAACTCCACTAACTGCAAGCTGATTACTCCATTGTTTTACAAAAATGCCCTGGGGCATAAATTGCTCCATAAACAAAACCATCCAATTTAGGCTCCTTTGAAGGGACAGTTGGTGAGGTCAGTGTTTGAGGTTGGTTCTGACCCCAAATGTCTCCATCCAGTTGTG
Organism: Potos flavus; assembly: GCA_028534135.1. Classification (NCBI taxonomy): domain Eukaryota; kingdom Metazoa; phylum Chordata; class Mammalia; order Carnivora; family Procyonidae; genus Potos; species Potos flavus. The sequence goes on from CM052895.1 coordinate 98,075,627, forward strand.
CCTTTCCCTGGTTCTCCTGGACAACCTAGCCAGCCTACCGGTCCAGTGAATCTACCAATACCCTCCCAACTGCCTTCAACCAGCACCTCCACTGTCCTTGAGTATCCTTGGACTTGAACTTCACCAGTCTATTCCAAGGAAGTCAGTTCCTCTGGGAAGAGACAAGGATCTTTCTACTTTATGGCGTGCTTCTCACCCTCCAAGCAACATCTCTGAGAGGGCTGTGGAGCGGAGGGTGGGAATACGGAACCATTTATTTCTGAGTGACATTTCCACTCGAGGAGGTTGAGCTCTTGGAAGTCTCCATCTTCTTAACTGGCCTCTTCCTCATGGAAGCTTCACCTTATGAGCCAGGGCAAGGGCTCATGGAGCTCCAGGATTTTCAGAGACAGCACAGTCAAGGTGGAGTCTTCATCCCACCGGTGGAGGCTGGGTGGTGGCTGGGGCCCTCACTTCCGCACTGGCACTTGCTTGGAACTTGGCCTCGCCAACAGGTAGTGGGGGGCAGCATAGAAAGTGCTGACATCCTGCTCCTCCTGGGAAGATAGCCTGGACTGGGAGCTGAGGGAGAGGGAGCACTGTTCCTGACTACCCCAGCCTGGGAGCTGAGGGAGAGGGAGCACTGTTCCTGACTACCCCAGCCTGGAGCAAAGTTTCCATCTCACTGACTTGGGAGGGAGAAGAAGGGACTATGCTTCAGTTGAAATACCACAGACTTGTTATTACTACCAAATTTCGGCAGATTTCCTTTGGTACGTATTTTTTTATTTGCTTCCTTGGGACTATCTCCAGATATTTTAAACGGTTGTTTTTGTTTTTATATAACTTTCGCCAGTTTCACCGGGGAGCAGGTCTGTGGAACTCCCTCATGTTGTCATATTGGCCTATATATTTTTAACCCTTCAAAAAAATCAGGAGTGGGGCTTAGGGTCTGTCAAATGGTTTATTGCTTCTATTGATGTGATTTTGTTGTGAAGAAGACTTTGAAATAAAAATATTAAGTACAGATGAACATATGGGAAGAAGGAAAAAAAAGAGAGAAAGGAAGGCAAACCATAAGAAATTCTTAACTATAGAGAACAAACTGAGGGTGGATAGAGGGAAGCGGGTGGGGGAGGGGCTAAATGGGCGACGGGTATAAGGAGGGCACTTGTGATGAGCATTGGGTGTTGTATGTAGGTGATGAATCACTAAATTCTACTCCAGAAACCAGTATTACACTATATGTCAACTAACTAGAATTTAAATTAAAAAAAACAAAACTGAATAGAATATATTTTCTTTTTGTTTTATTATCTACTATGGCTGATTCTGCTAGTATCTTCTAGCATGTGATAATTTATCACTTTATTCAATTTGCTTATTTTTTTATAAAAAAAAATTCATGTCTATAAAAGGCAAGCTCAAGCTTGGGGTGTGTGTGTGTGTGTGTGTGTGTGTGTGTGTGTCTTAATCACAATTAGGATTAAAACCACTTTTTCCTTTTATAGTAATTTTACGTAGTTTGCCATTATTTTCTTTTTTTGGAGATGAAATGGGTAGTGAGGTTACTATTAGCTATTTGAAAGTTTGGAAAAATTTTTATCTAAACAAGTATATTTAGTTATGTGTGTGTGGCATGTGAACAATTTTTCAATATATTTAGTACTGGATACTCAAATTTCTTCTTCCTTGTGGTGACTATTTTGATGTTTTACATTTTTAGGGTGGAAACATGGAAAGTATAAATAGTAAAGGCCTTGCAGATCTGCATTTGAATTCCAGCTGCATCTCTTCTCTTCGTAGCTGGGTGACCTTGGACATATAGCTTCATCTCCCTAAGCTTCAGTTCTGACTGTAAAAGGAGGACGAATATTTATTTCATGGGTCATCTCACCTGCAAAAATAGCGAATGCCTGTAAAACACTCAGTACTGTGACAAGGTCCATAGTCAATACCCAGCAAGTGCCATTCCCGTGCTTTTGAGAAATATGAGAAATATGTGAAATAACTTATTTCACACAGAATTTAAAATAACTAGTATTTAACCATGCAAAGGGCTTACTGATACATTTCCCCCCCTATTATCCTGCATGCTCTCTTGCCCCCTTCATGTCTCATTTTACCGGTTTTTCAATTAGATTTGCCATGTGTTAGTCTTTTTCAACAAGTAATCTTGGGCTATACGAATCACTTCTTTTTGTTTTCTTCATTGTTTAACTCATTTGTTGTTTATCTTATCACCTGTGCAGTTTCCTATTCTCCTGTAGTTCTTTTTTTTATTCATTTCTTTGTCTTATACAATGAGGTGAGAACTTAGTTAATTTTCTTTTATTTTTGGAAATGAAGACAAACAAAGCTATGAACTTTCCTCTAAACACTGTTTTGACCACTTCCCATAGACTTCAATTCATAATTATTATTCTCTTTATATTCTGCTACTGGATTCTGAGCAGGTAATTAGAACCGGACTTTCGGGGGCTAGCTAGAAGCAGGAGACTAGTTAAAGAAGTCATTACAGCCATGAGCTTAAAGGCCAATTATCTGGACTGAGAACACTAACTGGGTCAAAGTAACCAAGGTCTAGATATAAAGATCAGCTGGTACCGGGCAAATGCCTGTTATGTACTGAGCACAGTTCCCTTCACAGTTTTGCATATGGATCTCTTTAATTACCACGAGTGTTGTGACATTTGTCTCATTTCCTCTTCTGCAATTAAAGATACTGGAGTACTCAAATGACTTGCCTAAGGATGTAGAGCAAATGTAACCCATTTCTCTGAAATCCTGGTTGGGTACTCGCTCCACTGCTATATCATGCTAAACCTCTTTATAAATCTCTTATAAGCTTATTTGGGGCCAAGTCTTATTCTCTCGAATGCCAATCGTGAGCACCATTATCTTTTAATTAACTTTGTGGCAATAGGAATGGTTTGTGCTTACTTTGCAATGTTACTTAAGATCCGTTGCTGTAGAGAAGACGTGGGTATCAGTGAGAGCATGGTCAAATTTATGAAAAGGCTTACATGTGGGGGGCACCTGGGTGGCTCAGTTGGTTAGGCGTTGGACTCTTCATTTCCATTCAGGTCATGGTCTCTGGGTCGTGAGATGGAGCCCCACATCGGGCTCTGTGTGGGGCATGGAGCCTGCTTGAGATTCCCTGTTGTCCTCTCCCCTTGCCCCTCCCCCTGCTGGTTTTCTCTCTCTAAAATAAATAAATAAAATCTTAAAAAAATATAAGGCTTACATGTGGATGAACTTGCTGATCTATTTCACAAGACTCTTTAAGACCAAGCTAAGTAAGGACAAGGTGTAGAATATTAAAAGTAGTTATGCTTAATTCAACAACTACTATGTGCCAGCCACTGTGCAATAAGAATATTATATGCAATATTTCCATTAGTCCTTATCCCAGTTGTGAGGTGGGTACTATTATTTTTATTCGCCCTTATTTATAGATTGGGATACTGCCACTCCAAACTGTTAGGTAACTCTCCCCAGGTTGTAGAACCAGTCAATTAAATGCAAGTTACCTGACTTCAAAACCTAAGACCTTGTCTTTGTTGCTTAATTGCTTCTCTTAGAAGCTAGAAGAAGGCAGAATATTAATCAATATAAAAGAAAATATTAAGAATGTACTGCTTCAGGAGGCGTTGGGCCTTTTTGTTGCCAGACAGATCTAAGCAAAAGCCTGTGATCCTCTGTCCACCAAAATAAGGGGGAAATCTATGACCTGCAGGCCACTGGTACCGACTCTGAAGAGGACTAGAATCATTTGTTAGAAATAAGATAGTGTGTGGTAGAAAAATCGGACTGTGTTGGGAGGTAGTGAGACTCTCAGTGAGTCAGGGGTTGCTGGTGGAGTCTAAATTTGGATGGATAGTTTAACTCAATGGATTTTCGTTGTTTTACTTTCATTATTTTTTCATCAATTTTCATTATTGACCTTGGGAGGCCAATAACCTCCCAAGGACTTTAAAAAATCAAATATCTTAAATATTAATTTCAATTTTGCCAGAAAGAGAAGAATAGCAGTTCTCAGGTTTTTGAGTGTTTGGTTCACATTCGACCACTAGACATTTAGAGCTTTCCTCAGTTGTTAAGAGATTCAAAAAGATCTAGATAAGTCAGCAATAATTGCAGTGCACAAACTAATCCCATGCCCTGGTGTCTCGGAGATTTGGTAGACACATTTAGAGTTGTGTACTGTGTAACCTCATTACCCATCAGCATTGTGGAACCCCTTGAACATGCTGCTGCTCTCTCCAGTTTCTCTTATACACACACAGCCACAGGCCAGTAAACATGCATCCCTTCCCAGCTATCAAGCTGCATCAATTATTCAACAGAAATTCTACCAACTCGTACTATTTTTGGTAATCCATTCAACTCAGTGTTATACGTGACAAACTTAGCCATAACAGCGTGAATCAAGAGTTACAGCAAAATTAAATTTACACATTGACCAACTGAGGGGCTACACCTGTGATGAGTCCATAGTACAAATGTTTTCCGATGAGCACTATAGAAGCTCTTGAATTTTGACCACTAATCCTGCCTGGGGCACAAGCTGGTGCCTGAATTAAGAAGCCTTTTATCATTACTGTCATGAACTAGACTTTGCCAGTGAATCTTGAACATGTCTGAGTTCAGAAGGAAGAGCTGCCTCCTATTTTTTTAATTAAGTTTTTAGATTTAATTCTAATATAGTTAACCTACAATGCTATATTAGTTTCAAGTATACAATATAGTGATTCAACAGTTCTGTACATGACTCAGTGCTTATCCTGGTAAGTGTATTCTTAACCCCCTTCACCTATTTCACCCATCCCCTCACCCATCTCTCCTCTGGTAAGACTCTGGTCTTTACAGTTAAGAGCTCATTTTTTGGTTTGTCTCTTTTTTCCCCTTTGTTTATCTATTTTGTTTCTTAAATCCCACATATGAGTGAAATCATATGGTATTTGTCTTTCTCTGCCTGACTTGTTTTATTTAGTATTATACTCTCTAGCTTCATCCATGTTGTTGCAGATGGCAAGATTTTATTCTTTTTTCGTGGCTGAGTAATATTCTATTATATATATTAAATATATAAATATATATATATTTATCTATATATATCACGTCTTCTTTATCCATTCATCTATTAATGGACACTTGGACTGCTTCCATAATTTGGCTATTGTAAAGAATGCTGCAATAAACAGAGGGGTGCATATATCTTTTTGATTTAGTGTTTTCATTTTCTTTGGATAAATATCCAGTAGTGTGATTAGTGGGTCATAGACTAATTCTGTTTTCAAGGAATCTGCATACTGTTTTCTAGAGTGTTTATACCAGTTTGCATTCCCATCAACAGTGCACAGGAGTTCTTTCTTTCTCCACATCCTCACCAACACTTGCTGTTTTTGTTTTTAATTTTGGCCATTCTGACAAGTGTGAGGTAATATCTCAGTGTAGTTTTGATTTGCATTTTCCTGAGAAGGAACATCTTTTCATGTGTCTGTTGGCCATCTGTAAGCCTTCTTTGGAGAAATATCTGTTCATGTCTTCTGCCCATATTTTAATTTGGTGGTGTGTTTTTTTGGGTATTGAGCTGTATAATTTCTTTTTATATTTTGGATACTAACCCTTTATCAGATATGTCATTTGCAAATATCTTCTGCTACTCAGTAGGTTGTCTTTTAGTTTTGTCAATTGTTTCCTTGGCTATGGAGAAGCTTTTTATTTTGATGTAGTCCCAGTAGTTTATTTTTGCTTTTATTTCTCTTGCCTCAGGAGACATATCTAGAAAACAAAATGTTACTCCCTGTGCTCTCTTCTAAAATCTAAAATCTTTATTCTAAAATCTCTTCAAAAATCTTTTAAATAAAAAAATATTTAGGTTTCAGGTCTCACATTTAGGTCCTTAATCCATTTTGAGTTTATTTTTGTGGATGGTATAAGAAAGTGGTTTAGTTTCATTCTTTTGCAAGTTGCTGTCCAGTTTTCCCAACACCATTTGCTGAAGAAATGGTCTTTTTCCCATTGGATATTCTTGCCTCTTTTGTCAAAGATTAATTGACCTTACTTCATCCTGAGCTGGAATAACCCATATTTGGAGTCTTCAGACTTCACAAGGAAATCTGGCTGCGAGTCAGCGGCCACTGTTGCCCAGGATGAACAAACTCCACGAGCTCTGTTTTCAAACCTCGTCTTCTTCTGTTGACTTATTGCCATGCAATCTGGGAAAGTCATTAAACTTTCGTGAGTCTTGATTTCTCTACCTGTAAAATGGTGATATTAATAATATCTTCTCTGTAGGATTATGCTGTGGAGAGAAAATGAAATAAAGATCATGATAGATCTTTATAAACTATAAAATGCTTTGAAGCAAAAATTATTATTATTTTTTTAAGATTTATGTATTTATTTATTTATTTATTTATTTATTTGAGAGAAAGAGAGATCAAGCATAAGCAGGAGGAGGGGAAGAAGGGGAGGGAGAGAAAGAATGTCTCACAGACTCCACTGAGGATGGAGCCCCGTGTGGGGCTCCATCTTTCGACCCTGAGATCATGACCTGAGCAGAAACAAAGAGTCAGACGCTCAACCAACTGAGCCACCCAGGTGCTCCCCCCCCAAATTATTATTATTTTAAAAGTGGCATTCAGGCAGGGCTTGGGCCATAGGCCGAAAGCCGGCTGAGTCAGAAGCAGGTTTGTAGGGGAGCTGGAAGCCTGCTGGGGCATTGCTAAGGAAACCAGGAGAGAAATATACGTCACAGAGCCCGATCCTTATCTGCCCACTGCAGAGTATCTTCCAAGAGCACAAACAGTACAAGGGACCAGTCATGGATAATTTGGGAAAAACACATCCGATTCCTTTTAAGGAGGGAAAGAAAGTGGGAGCTGTCTCTGAAGCAAGAAAATGCTTCTCTTGGTTACAAAGAGGAAAGCACTTCCCGAACATTTCTAAGCAACATGTGTAATGCCATCTGGAAGGCAGAGGGAGAAACCTGGCTCTTAGGTTTCCTTTCCGAAGGGGAAGCCTTTGTCCCTGGCAACGTTTGGATATTTGTAAGGAGATAAAGTTGAGTAGCATAGGCCCTGGGAGTCCCTTTGGGCTCAGCTAATGGGTTCAATTGTCAGTTTCTTTGTTCAGTAAAACAAGTTTGGATAAAAATGAATCTTATGACCCTGGGAACTAAAATTGTGGAAAGCTCCCCGTGTGTCCCTTTATATTAGCAACATCTCTCACATCTCCCTCTTTGCCATTAATACGTCTCCTACCGTAGTTTTGATTTTCATGGTGGATGATTTTTCTTGCTCCCTTTATACCTGGAATGGAGAATATCTAGTAGACATACCAAACTCAGCATTCCTAAATGGAACTCCTTATTGCCCTTGCTTACCCTCAAGAGTGTCCCACCCTTGCATTAGAACTCCAGGTCAGTATTGGGCTCGAGCTATAAACCTCAAGGTTATTTTGACCCTTGTGGTTCTTTTACCCGGTATAATGTCTAAGAATCCTACTGCGTCTGCTTAAGCCCACTTTATTCCACTAGGACATTCCTGGCTTGGGCCTTAATCATGTCTTGCCTGAATCATGGATTTGGGCTTCATTTCTGTTACTTTTATATCTCTTCCTGAAGCTGCTAAAGCCTCCTTCCCAAAAGGCGGGCCAGTGTGTGCCATTTCCTTACTTGAGGGTTTTTGATGACTTCCTGTTACCTAGAGAAGTGGACACTCTCCTCTGTGGCATTTGTGTGTCCTTTTAAGGACAATACTGCGAATTGTATCACCAAATAACTGTGGTGTCAAGTGGGGCTTAAGACAGTTTGCTCTTGAGCTAAGTTCTTGACACCATCAAGATTCTTCCACGGACAAGAATCTTTGTAGGAAATGCAGAGAAGACTGGATACGTAATCAAAATTGTCTTTAAAAAATGTTTTCTGAGGATTCCGTTGGTTGGTCGTTAGCAGCTATTTGGTTTCCTGGATTACATGTGGCCTGTGTAACTGGGACTATCAGAGATGTTTATGATAAATGATGGCTGTGTTAAATAAACAGACTAGAAAGTCTTTCCCATTACAGGTTTGTAAACATGAGATTTGGATTTGAAATCACCATTATTGAGAATAAGTGGGGGAGGGGGGATTTGTTAAAGAAAGCCATTTATGGACAGTTTTTAACACTAGATCACACTTAAAATTATGTATGTATTATGTATTTTGTTTAGTTTCCTGCATATTCTTGTATTAATCACTGTCTGTTATTCATAGCTTCAAAAATATTTAGAAGATAAAATATCAAGCTTGTTTAGAAATAGAAATCTTTGCTGGGGTCCCTGTTTCTAACTACTGTTACATTCAGGGAAATGGCTTAGAACTCAGACCGAGGGGTCTTCTGGGTGAGAGACAGTTCACATAGCGACGTGTAGAGAAGAAACTGGGACTACAATAACCGATCTTGGTTAAGACTGATTAAAAGCAGACAGAAGATATGCTCACATATGCTTAAATTATTCAAATGGAAACATATGAAATGGTGAACAGTGGTTACTTCTGCAACTGGGTGGGACAGTTTTATTTTGTATTTTATACCTTCTACGTACGGACTTTGTTTATCCAGTAGTATGTACTACTTCTGTTAAAAAGTAGTCAGACAGGGGCACCTGGGTGGCTCAGTCAGTTGAGTGTCTGACTTTTGGTTGTGGCTCAGGTCATGATCTCAGGGTCGTGGGATCTAGCCCTCAGCAGAGTCTCTGCCACCCTCCGCCCCCCCTGCTCACATGTGTTCTCTCTCTCTCAAATAAATAAGTCAATCTTAAAAAAATTAATTAGACATTTTTATATGTATTGTCATAGAAAAGATCCAAAATACATTGTTAATTGAAAAAAGGCAAGTGGTAAATATTATGTATTGCATAATTCCATTCTTGTAAGCAATTACTGGGGTCTATATGTATATAATACTATATGTAATATGTGTTATATACTACTATATAGATAAAATACATAATTACATACATTATATTATATATTATATTATATATAATATATAGTATATATATTATACTATTATATATGTTATATATATGTGCATATATGACAAGAAATGTTAATTTGTTTTCTTTGAATCAAAGCAAATTTGAGAGTCTCATCTTAATAGGAAGACAGGAAATTCAGTCTCTCCCCATGATTTGGGGAGAGTTTTTCTCCCTTTCTAGAGTCACATATAAATCCTCGGGTCCCCATCTCTCATTGTGGCCACTCATGCTTATTTTGTCCACGTTTGCACGGGTCCTCGGTTGGGCAGTACGGGACCTTACTAAGCATGGAGGAGAATCTTTACTGAGACCAGACTTTCCCTCTGAGAGATTCCTCTCTGGTCCTAGTCCCTCCACGGAGATGGCTCTGGGGGTCAGGGCCCTGATTCCCACTATAGGGAACCCAAAGGTCTTACCCTCTTCTGTGTCTTGAGGACTGTCTTTCTTCCAGTACTCCCTCCCCTAGTACAAATCACTCCAGAAGTTCAAGGCCCAGAAGCAGGTATCTTATTTTCAAGATTTTTTTTGTGGGGCGGGGGGGTGGGCTCTAAGTCAAAGAGATACGAAAGGCCTGAAATTTTTAGAATTCCTGTTCTTGAAATTCTGTGTGTGTACTTGTGTGTGAGAGTATGTGCACATGCATTTGTGTTAATACACATGCATTTGCACACGTGTGTGTTCATGGGGGTGTATGGAAGTTAAGAGTAGAGTGAGAATAAAACACTAATATCTTAATAAATCATTTTGCCACACTCACCTCACAGAGAGGAAACTGAGATTCAGAGCAACCAAGCGACTGGCCCAAGGTTGAACAGTTGTAAGTGGCAGTAATAATTTTGAATTCTGATCTCTCTTGCCCCAAAACTCATTCTAATTTCCTCAGACTTAACCCCAGTCAGATTTTGTAGTAGATACGAAGACTGGAAATTTCAGGCAAACCTTCCCAGATGTTCACTTTGGAAACTTGTAGGGAAAATGCCAAATTGCCTGAATTTTTTTTTTTTTTTTTTTCCTTTTCAGACCGCATCTGAAGGACACAGGTTATGGCAGAGAAGCAGCTTTAGGTCCTAGGAAGGACGGTAATAGAAAAACCATGTCGTGCCAGGATTAGTAGCCTGAAGAGCCCTTAGGGAAAATCCATGCTGTGGTTCTGATTTGTTTTCTTCTAAGAAGCACTGTGCTAGGTTTTTTGGTTTCAAGCAGCAGAAACCCATTTTGTCTGACATACGCCAGTGAGGAATGTATTGAGAGGATCCGGAGTCAGTCACAGATTCCAAGGAAAGCTGACAAACCCGACCTTAGAAAGAGCAGGTCTGCGCCTCTGAGGAGCAAAACTCTGGAGCCCAGTCTTTTCCGGGGGATTACTATGCTCTAGTTTTAGTCTGTCCTTGAATTCCGTGCTTGAAACCTTCCCGGGGGATCTGATTGTCCTGATACGGGTCATGGAGCCAGCTACGTGCTCCCTTGACTGGCACCCCCATCGAGGGGAGGCAAAGTGGGAGTGGGTGTGGTTGTTTTTGCCCAGCGTAGCCCAGCAAATCTGGGTGGAGCAGGGGTCACAATCTGGACCTTCCATCTCCAAACTGGGCAGCCCCTACTTTTGATGTCACGATTACTGTGCATTCCATTCCAAGCAAGTTCAAATTAAAAGCTACATTACATAGTTTACTGAGGGTATTTTTAGGCGCTAAGCACTTTTTAAAAGGTTTTTTTTTAAACAACCATATCTAAACAGTCAAGAAGAAAAATTGCAAACATTGTGGGAAATGATTATCTTTCCTCAACTGAGATCAGACACCCTGCAAAACTGTGGTGTGTGTGGCTGATCTGCTTCCTGATTAAAAAGTGAATGAAACCTGGAACCCTTGGCTCATGGGTTCCCAAACCTGGCTTCACATCAGAGTCGACTGTGGCCTCCGATTAGAACTGGCTTTGGAGTTGTTTGACCGGGCTGGATCCCAGCTTTGCCTCTACCCCACCATGTGACTATGTGAAGGTCACTGGAGCTGTCCAAGTCCCAGTTTGTTCATCTGCAAAATGGCGACAATTTTACTTTGGGCCTCGTGAGGCTGTTGGGAGAATGAAACAGAATCTTTTGTGGGTGGTGCGTTTATCTCCGTGGCCCGGCTTCTCGTAAGTGCTCAAAAATATTCGTTGGCACTGTCCACTAGATTGTTCTTCCTTTAGCGTGGCTCTTTAGGCTTTCCACACACGCCTTTCACACACACTCCTCCCCCGTCTGAGATCTGCTATAAAAGTCAGAATCCCCTAAGACCGCGGAGTAGGTTATTTCATGAAAGCCAAATTTCAGAAGTAAATTAGAATTGATCTCCTCTTAGAAATGAAAAGTATTTGATCTGAAAGGCTCACTATTATATATATATATTTAAAGATTTTTATTTATTTATTTGACAGAGAGAGAGAGACAGCGAGAGAGGGAACACAAGCAGAGGCAGTGGTAGAGGGAGAAGCAGGCTTCCCGCTGAGCAGGGAGCCCAACGTGGGGCTCGATCCCAGGACCCTGGGATCATGACCTGAGCCGAAGGCAGATGCTTAATGACCGAGCCACCCAGGCACCCCTCACTATTATATTTAAATCACATGGTATTTAAAAGAGCAGCCCAAGATGCTGGCCAAAGCAGAGTGCATTGCTCTCCCCCTTGAAGGTGATCGCTCCCTTTTGGTAGGAAACTTGGTCCCAGGAATCCCACTACCTTCTTGTTCCTCTTTGTGAACGAAGAGGCTGCAAAGCCAGAGGCCAAGAACTAGAGCGGAGAGATGGTTACCCGTTCCCCCTTGTGGTATCAGGGCTAGAAGGATGGACAGCAGGTGGCAGGCAAGAAGGACAGTGGCTGGCAGAGGACACCCATGGAGCGGGGCGTCTGGATGGCATCTGCCTTCGGCTCAGGTCGTGATCTCGGGGTCCTGGGATGGAACCGTGAGTTGGGCTCCCTGATCAGCTCCCTCTCTCTCTCAAATAAATAAAATCTTAAAAAAAAAAAAAAAAAGACACCCATGGAGCAATTTGCAGTCAGCAGTTGGGGAAGCTGACAGTTTATGTCGAACTTCCCGCAATCCCAGGAGGGATCAGTTTTCCAAGAAAACAGGCTATGATGAGTAAGCAACGTGTGTTCTGATCAAATCTGCATGCAGATTGAATAGAAAATCATGCCCGGGGTTTGTGAGAAAGGTGACAGTCTGTGAGCAGGTGTTCGTTTAGTCCACGTTTTCATGCAGCTAGGTAAAATTAGCTTCCCACATAACATTCATTTCTTTTCAACTTCTGTAGCTACGAGCAGTAATTTGGGCTTACCAGTTTTCGTCCTGCCCTAGATGTACTATCCCTTTGAGGAAAAGCAAGATAAAATCACAAGTCTGTTAGAATGTCCTTTTCCAATGCCCTTGCAGGTGAGACTATGTGTTGGTGGGCTCCGTAAAAGAATTGAACTTGTGGATTGAAGCCATTGCAACAGAACTGGTAGAGGGAGCGTAAGTAGGGCTTGGAGAGAGTCCTATGTTGTTCTAGCTGGTTAGGTTAAACCCCAAAGGGGGATGTAGTGCCAGTAGATATTCGGCTAAGTGAAAAAGGAAGGCAATTGACAACAGCAGGTTTTAAGAAACCAGGATTTTTAGCCTCTCCTTCTGGCTATCTATTGCTGTATAATCTCATTCCTTGTCGCCTTAAATGCTAGTGGCATAAAGCAACTCCGGCCATTTGATTATGCTCATGGACTCTGGGGGTCAGGAAGTCAGGGAAGCTTGCTCCTGCTTCGCAGTGTCTGGGACTTCAGGTGGGAATACCAGAAGCTTGAAGCAACTCAGCAGCCGTGGCTGGAATCGTGTCAAGGCCGGGTCGTGCCTATGTCTGGAGGTTAACGTCAGCCACTGCACTGGGGTCATGAGGGGGCGGGGGGCGGGCTGTTTGCAGGAACGTCTCGTGTGACTTTTCCATGCGGGCTCCCTGCTTCCTCACAGCGTGATGACTGGGTTCCAAGAGGACCAGGCAGATGATACAACCCTTTCTGTGACCTGGGTAGTCGAGGGTCGAGGGGGGGGGGCGTATCCTCAGAAAGCCCCGCTGACCCCCTCCAGCCTCTGTCCGACCTCCTCTCCTACACCCTGTCCTCGGCCCTTCGAGCCCTCAGCCCGGCAGCCTCCTTTCTGTTCTCCACCACATTGAGCTCTTTCTCACTTGGGAGCCTTCAAACACACTGTTCCTTCTGCCTGGACTACCCTTCCCCTCTTTGCACGGTCCCTCCCAAAGGAGGAATGGAAGCAGGAGCATTTTCTGTTTTGAACTTCTTGGTCCTGCGTCTGCAAGCAGTCAGATGCTCACGGAGAGAATGGGCAGCCACGTATGCATGCTTTTCCTTGCTCACACCCTGTGCCTTGGAGCCACTGCCCCGGACAGAGCGGGTACGGGGAAGGTGAGCACTCCACTTAACGGAGCCTCCTTTTTACCCTTCCTGTGTCAGTGCAGCGGGAGGGGAGAGATGAGAATCACGGGCCCCGGCAGCGTTGGTGCCCCCAGATGCTGGCTGTCTGCTTCTGACGTCAGACACGACAAGTCCCACAGGCAGGTCTCTTTTCAGATGGGCCACTGCCACTGCCACTCAAACGCCCCCACCCTTGCAGGTGGCTGCCTCCTCATAGTAGGGACAGAGGGGCTTATTATTAGGTAGTGAATTTATCTCTGAGGGACACCTGGGCCAGAGAGCGGGCCAGTCACTTTTACACACATGGAAGGGACTTTCCTTGGAACTAATATAAGTCTGCTATTTTAAACATTTAAATCCTTCCCTCAAGCAGCAACCTCAATATTGACAATTACATCTTCTCAAAAGAAACACTTTCTTAAAATCCATGGATTGGTCAACTTTTCTGCAAAGGCCCCGAGAGCAAAGAGTTAGGTTTTACAGGCCATATGGTGTCTGTTGCAATGACTTAAATCTACTTTGGTATATAAACAAATGGGTGCAGCCGTGTTTCAGTGAAACTTTATTTCTGGACACTGAAATTTACATTTGATACAATTTTCATACATCATGAAATATTCTTCTTTCGATTTTTTTTTAACCATTTAAAAAGTGAAAACCAATCTTACCTCTTGAACTGTACAAAAAAAAGCACCAGGGTCAGATTTGGCTCCTTGGCCCTAGGAATTTATTTATTTATTTAAGATCTCATTTATTCATTTGAGAGAGATACAGAGACAGAGATGGAGAGAGAGAGAGAGAGAGCACAAGCAGGGGGGAGCAGCAGAGGGAGAGGGACAAGCAGACTCCCCGCTGAGCTAGGAACCTGACGTGGGGCTCGATCCCAGGACCTGGAGATCATGACCTGAGCTGAAGGCAGATGCTTAACCTTCTGAGCCACCCAAGTGCCCCTTGGCCCTAGCAATTTAACTCATTATTCTGGGATACCTGGTTCCCTATAATTTATAGTTTAATCATCAGGTAAAATAATTTTCCAGGTACAACCTGGCCTGATGTGGTGTGTTTCCAATATTTATACCAGGGCTATACTCCTCTCTGCTTTGTTAACTATACACCTTCTTTAAATCTCAACTCGGTACCTCTGTTTTTAACTTTTTGAGGATACTCCAGGTTGTTTTCCATAATTTTTATGCCAATTTGTAATCCTACCCATATGCAAAAGGGTTCCCTTTTCTTCACATCCTCACCAACACCTGTTGTTTCTTGTGTAGTTGATTTTACCCATCAGTCTTAGTTCTGATGTGTGTTTCCCTGAGTGAGCATCTTTATATGTACCTGTTGGCCATTTGTATGTCTTGGGGGGAGATGTCTATTCAGTTCCTCTGCCCATTTTTAAACCAGGTTATTTGTTTCTTTTTGCTATTGAGTTGAGTTCTTTATGTTTTTTTTGTTTTTGTTTTTGTTTTTGGTTTTTTTGTTTTTTTGCTATTGAGTTGAGTTCCTTATATACTTTGGGTATCAACCCCTGTTCAGATTTATGATTTGCATTACTTTCTCCCATCCATAAGTGATCATTTCCTTTTGTTAGTGAATTCCTTTGCTGTGTAGAAGCTTTTTATTTTGATGTAGTTCCATTTGTTTATTTTCGCTTTTGTTGCCTTTGCCTTTGGAGTCATACTAAAAAAATTAAAAATTATTGCCCAGAACAAGAACAGAAACCAAAAGGAGCTTTCTCCCTATGTTTTCTTCTAGGAGTTTTATGATTTCAGATCTTACATTTAAGTGTTTAATCCATTTTGAGTTGATTTTTGTGGATGGTATAAGATAAGAGCCCAACTGCTTTCTTTTGCAAGAGGCTATTTTTTAGCCTTAAAAAAAGAAGGCAATCTTGTCATTTGCAACAACATGGACAGAACTGGAGAACATTGCGCTAAGCAAAATAAGCCAAACATGGAAAGTCGAATACTGTACAATATCATTTACATGTGGAATCTAAAATAATCAAACTCATAGAAGCGGGAAGTAGAATGATGGCTGCCAGGGTTGGGGGGGCGTTGAAATGGAGAGATCATAGTCAAAGGATATAAAGTTTTACTGGTGCACGATAAACAAGTGCTGGAGATGTACTATACAACATTGTGCCTATAGCTAACAATGTAGTATACTGTATATTTAAAATTTGCTAAGAGGATAAATATTATATCAAGTGCTCTTACCACAGACACACACACACACACACACACACACACACACATCATAAAGGGGACAGGAGGAAACTTTGGGAGGTTATGTACATGTCTAATATCTAGATGGTAGTGATGGTTTCACAGATATATGCTTATCACCAAATTCATCGAGTTCTATATATTAAACATGTACAGCTTTTTATATGTCAATTATACCTCAAAAAAGTGGTTTCTAAAAAAACTCAATTTGACTTTAAATCTTTAGAAAAGCCCATTAAGAAACTTAATTGGAATTAAATTATGCTTTCTCATAAGTTCCTGTGTTTCTTGGCACTTATAATTTGTGTTTATATCTTTGTTTGCATGCTCATGTAATTACCATCCACCTCTCTTATAAGACTATAAAGGCCAAGAGATCAGAAACCAAATCTCTTTCAATATCCATTGTATTATAAGCTCTAGCAAAGTGCCTGACACCTAGCAGGGACTCCATAAATATTTAATGATTGAATGAAATCTAGTTTCCTTTTGTCTATTTCTGCTCCTGCTCTGAAGAGAAGCAGATCTCTTAAAAGAATGGCACTTACAAAATCAGACTAACCGTGGAGTCTATGGGAGAATTTCTTGCTTAGGTCCTAATATAGAGGGAGGCAGCTGGATCAGAACTCAGTACTCAGATGGGGAGAAGAGTATGAGTCACAGCAGACCGTAACCTCCACATTCTGCAAGCTTCACCTTTAGTAATTAGGCTCTTGTTGCTCAGCATTCCCCTTATTCCATATGGTGTACTGCAATGGTAATTATTTATTTATTTGGTGATCATTTGATTATTGTGTCTTTAGTCATGGAGGCACTATGTACACTCTAGCTAAAAATTGTCAAAATAAGGAGACTTTTAAGACAAACACAGAACTAGGAAATTGTATTAGATAAGATAAATGAGCTGGAAAATGAGTCCATTAGGCACATTATTTGGAGCACAGGTTTTGGCCATCTTTATTTTTCAGATCTTAATTTTGCCTTGTTCTTTTGTTACCAGATTGATATAATGGTGCCTGATGCTCTGACAGGGGTTTGGAATATGTTTAACATATTATTTAAGGGTGGAGCCAGAGCAAGGCTGAGGGTCTATCATTCATTCAACAAATATTTATTGAGAAATGCAGAATTACAAAAATACAGCCCTTGCCTTAAAGAAACACAATGTAGAACATACATACCGACTTCCCTTGCCCGTTCCTACCCCATCCTTGGTTTGCTCTTGAGTCTGCAAATTAGAATTCAGTTTAGGTCAACTCTGGATCAATCCAAGGTGCCTGTGATCAACAAAGAACTTTCCAATGGTTTCCAGCCATTCATTATGGGTAAGGGAAAAGTCAGTGTCTTGGATACCCCCACAGCCTGAGGCTCCCCTTCCTCTGTCCCTTTGTGGAATGAGATCTGACTCAAGCTCTGCATGAGGAAACCTTGCCGGTGAGGGAAGGATGTCTGAAGGGCACCGGACCGCAGGTCAGAAACCTTGGTTTCATCTCTGCTTAGCCACAAATTCACTACATTTCTTAGGCAAATTGCTTTTCTCCCTCTGGACCTTAATCTCTTATAAGAAAAAGAGAATGACAAACTGGGTAATGATATTTAAGGTCTTTTTCGGGCTTACATTCTCACTCTCTACCCATCACTGTATGTCTAGAGTGGAAAAGCCCCAACAAACACTAAGATCCATGGTTTTTAGTTTAATAACCATCCGGTTTTATTAAACTTAATTTTTCAATGTTTCCCAAAAAAGCAAGTTCAACCCTTTGTCAGGTGTCTGGCTGAAAACGGATGAAGATGACTAGGCCCTAAGGTGTGAATTCTTTCAGCAAGGAGAAGGCTTCCCCCCTGGTTTTGAGGATCCTTTGGGGGGACTCCTCTTGGATGAGCCCCAGTTCAACAACAGCAGAGAGAAAGGGCTTTGACAGTTCAGAACAGTTAACATTTATTGAGCATCTGTTAGACGCCAGGCACTGTCCTAATTGCTTTGCATGTATTATCCCATTTAATCCTCTCCACGACAGTATGTCATTCAAACAGAAAATTAAAAGAGCTCCCTTCCTACAGGACAGCAAGGAGCAGGATGCTTAGCATCAGGATGAAAGTGTTAAGGGAGCAATTAAGAATGCATTTTTATGAGTGCATGGCTCTGCAAGGAAATGCTGGCGTTTCTTTTATCCACTGAAGGTTTTCTAAGCGGTCTTCCTGGTCCATAAGAAAGCCACTAGCCATTCCATGTCACTGCAGCTTAAGCCCATGGTTCATTATAAAAGGTAATGGAGAGGAACGAGGTGGCCCCTACGAAAGAGGGAAAGGCCTGAACAAGTAGGTGGAAAGGGAGGTGTGTTTGGTCTAGATTTATTAGCCCAGGGGATGGTTCCTGTCATTATAAATGCGTGAGTAGCTTGGAAGGGCAAGCTCAGAAAAATTAATAGAAGGATTTTATTCTAATGATGAAGTCACTGGTTTTGTTTGCAGGGGACTCAGAAGCCAGATTATGAGTGGCTGGAAGTGACAGCTCGAAGCAAATGCAGGAAGTGCTAGAGACAACAAAGGGGAAGAGATAGGAGGTAGGGCTCACCACAGAGAGCAGTGGAGGGTGCTTCTTGGGGTGAGGAGGGAAATGTGCAGGAAGGGAGCAGGTGTTGCAGGGAGGGAGGGGGAAGGGAAAGAGGGAGAGGGAGGGAGCAGCCAGCACCCTCGTTAGCTGTTCTGCCAGGCCTTCCACAGTTTCCTCAAGATCACTATTTCTCATCTTCTCAAAAAAAAAAGTTCAAGTTCAATCCCATTTTATTCTAAACACTGACTTTATCATAGAATAAAATGGACTTGAGCTTGTTTTAATTCTATCACAGAATCGAAACGATTTTGATTTCCCTCTTGGTTTTTTCTACCCCATTAAAAAGCCAGTTGCTCACAGCCACCCATCCCTGACTCCTTACCTGACCCCCGCACAAAACAAAATTCACCGAACTCTTCCCATGTACCAGACTCCGCTCTATACTATGGGGAATATCACAGGAGCTCTCCGACATTCTAGTGTAGGAGTCAGATAACGAGCAAAATAAAAAACGAAATGACACAACATGATAGAAGGTGGAAAGGGTCAAGAAGAACAATGAGGCAGGAAAGGTGATAAGGACTGCTGGAGACGTGGGGACATGCAGTGTTAAAGAATATGGTCATGGAGGTCTTTGTCGAGATATAATTGAGCAAAGATGGGAAGAGTTGAGGGGGTGAGCTGTGAGGACGTCCAAACATCCTGCGGAAAATTGTTTCAGGCAGAGGGAACAGAAGAGCTGAGAGCATGGCTTGTATTTTCCAGGAACAGCAAAGAGGTCGGTGTGGTTGAAACAGAGTGCATGAGTAGGAGAGGAGAGCAGAACTGTGAGGAAAGGGGCCCATCCTGCAGGACCTTTGACTGACACTCTTTGTGATGTGAAGAGCCATCAAAAGGTTTTGAGCACCTGGATGGCTCAGTCTGCTAAGCATCTGCCTTTGGCTCAGGTCATGATCTCAGGGTCCTGGGATCAAGCCCCGCATCGAGCCCCACCCCGCATGGAGCCCAGCACGAGGATCCCTGCTCAGCAGGGAGTCTGCTCGTCCTCTCCCTCTGCCCCTCCCCCTGCTCATGCTCTCTCTTCCTCTCAAATAAATAAATAAATAAATAAAATCTTAAAAACAAAGCAAAACAAAAAAAAAAAGGGTTTTGGCAGAGAAATGACACAGGAAGTCCTGATATGCCTACTTGGCAAATATCCGTCGAGCGCATCCACATCTCCCTGCCTCACTACCATCATCGTTGTCTAAAGCACTACCGTTTCTTGTTGAACTTGAAAACCTCATACTTGGCTTCCGCCGTCTGTTACCTCTCCAAGCTGCTCTGTAGGCAGCAAGCACGGTGCTCACTGAAACGTATTACCAGCTCGCCCCTGCTTGTAATGCTTCCTCGACTTCCTGCTGCACTTTGAACGAAACCTAGATTCCTCTCCACCTCGCGGATGCTGTTTCCTCCTGTTCAACTCTGCTACAGCCACACAGACTTTCTCTCCATCCCTCAAACTCCAGACTCTCTCTGCCTTAGGCTTTTTGTCCCCACCCGTCCCGACTCTCCCTCCATTACTCTCCATCAGAGCACCTTGCTCCTTCCTGCACGCCCCCCCCCCCCCGCAGTTTGTAAGGTTGTATCTATTCATCTGCTCACTTGTGAAGTCTCTGTTTCTCCTGCTAGACTGTGAACTCCAGGAGCCAGCGAGGGACTCCTCTTGGTCTCTTGGTCATGGTTGACTTGTGCATTGTTGTTGGCGCTGAGCAAAAACATGACTGACTGAGTAAAAGGAAGAGAGAGGGTCATAGAGAGATCCCGACTGTGGAGGGACATGAATCCATGTCTGTCTGTCTGCTGTTACAGAATACTATAGACCAGAGGGCTTAAACAACAAGCATCTGTTTCTCATGGTCCTGGAGGCTGGGGAGTCCAAGGTCAGGGTGCTGGCAGACCTGCTATCTGATAAGCATTTTCTTCTTAGTTTGCAGACTACCATCTTCTCATTGATCCTCAAGTGTCTGGGAGAAAAATCATCTTTTTCGTGTCTGTTCTTATAAGGGCACAAATCCCCTTCATAATGGCCTCACCCTCACGACCTAACTACCTGTAGGCCCCAGCTCCTAGTACCATCACATCGGGGGTGAGGATTTCTGCATACGAATTTCAGGGGGCCATAAACCTTCAGTAGGTAACTATACACACATGAATTGTATTATTAGGATAGAGGAAGTCAGCTTTGTAAGTAACAAAGAACCATTATTTTACAAACTGTTTTAAACATTCTTCTAACGGAAAGAAAGGGCAGCAGGTATAATGTGAATACTTGAAGAAGTGACATTCTTTTACATTATTAAATGATATTTTTAGTATATTCATTTCTCTTCTAATTTTTGCCATATTTATTTCAGTTTCCATGGGAACCCAGAGAGGGACTTCCCTCTTTTCCCCACCCTTCTGGGCTTCAGCAAAGGGAAATGGACCACAGAGAGTTTTTAAGAGCTGCTTCAAAATTCGCTGTTCATCAGGTGGTTGAGGGGCAACAAACACTTGTTGGGACTCGCTCAATATCAGAGGCCGTGCTGGGCATTGAGGAAGAGGAGATGAATGAAATCTAGTGCTTACCAGGTAGGAGAGGGGGCCGCTAAATGAATCCTTTGAATACAACATGGTGTGATGTGACAGACTTTGCGCAAGGTGTTACGTATCTAAAGAGAGAGAGGCCAAGGAAGCTTTTGGAGAGACAATGCCTAAATTGTGTTTGAAAATTGTCCTGGAGTTAGCCCAAAAAGGGATGAGAGGAAAGAGTGGGAAGAAATCTCTCATCAGTTGCCAATTATTTTCCTGTTTCCATTCAAAAGTATTAAGAATGGTTGTAACACACAAGGAAGAAATGAGAAAGAAATTAAAACCTCAGAAAAGTGAAAAATACGGTCTGCCGATTGCTTATGTCCACGTGCGATGGATGGACGTGGGTCTAGGTAAAGAAAATTCTGAACTACATAAGAAAAGGAAATTCCTAACCATTTGTGGTCTTAGGTTTTCCTGGACAAAAGGGGTCAAACCGCCACCTTTAGGATATATTCAATAATCTCATATGAGAGAGTACCTTAGAGTATGTGTGGAGTTAGAACAGGTGTATCATTCTGAAATGATGAGATGAAATGAAATGAAATGGTCAGACCCTCTGTAACCAATAGGAGGAATGCTGACAATGCCCACCCACCTGGTTGGGTATTGCATCAAAACACGACCAGCCATCTATAACCATTTAAAAATAAACCAAATCCTTCGTAGATATGTCTCAGAAACGTAGTCCCTAGGGACCTTCAAGCTCCCTCTTTTCTTGCTTCCTCCCTGCCACTTCTCAAACTGTAGGTGCTCCCTGCCCTCTTTCCCTAAATCCTTATGTCCTTTTTGTTACCCTCACCCATGTCATTTCCTCTTGACCCTGCACCCTATTATCCCAGGAATGATAGGGCTGATCTCCCTTCTAGGGGGAAGGTCCTCAAAAGCTAATTATTTTCATTCTGTCACATGCTCATTGATAGGACCTGCAAAACTCAGTTCTCCTACAGACACAGAATCCTAAATGTGAGAAGGAAATTGGGGATCTTAGCACAATGCTCTCACTTTACAGATGAGAAATTTGAGGTGCGTAGAGGGAAGGCTAGAGGTGCTTCTTGGGGCCAGGAACCATCTGATAGGTGAGGCTGTATGTTCATATTTTAATAGCTAAAATCCCTTGAATGAGACTCAAAACTTCCCTCCACTGAATTTCTGTCCCCAGAAGATTCTATTATGTCTCAGTCCCATCACAATGCTGCCTTAAAGATTCTTCTCAGGAAGTCAGAATACATTTTTTCCTTTCTATCTTTATGTTTGAAAATGGTAACAACGTTTTTAAGAATTGCCTTCCTTGTTGACATTTGTATTAATTCTTTCCCCCAACTACTGAAAATAATTCAATGCATAATATGGAGCAAAATGTATAGAATCATCCAAATGCTTATTCTTGGTTATGATCTGCCAAATTAAAAACTTGCCTTTAGAAAAGCTCTCTGAAGGGAGAGAGTGTAGAACAAACAATAATAATAACAAGATGCCTGGCAGTGAGGCTAGAGGTTTCCTCACTCAAGCCTGCAACGCTTCTGTGAATGAGGTACCTCGTTTTCATTTCGCAGGTGAGTGAAGGTTTGGAGAGGTTTTTTCCAGGTCAGATGGTAGAACCAGTATCGAGGCTCAGGTATGGTCTAATTAATGTCTGAGCTCTTCATCTTTCCATTTTGCTCATCCAAAGACAAAGTAAATTGATTCAAAGGTGGAATCATTTCACATCCTCATTATCACCGTCTAGATGTCATAGATGGGTAGGACAAGAAGAGGCAGTTTCCACTGTGTGTAGAGCCCTGAAAAGGATTTAGTTTCAGTGGACTCTTTCCTATGGGGCTGTGACAAGGCTCATTAGACAGGCTGGCTGGGGTAGATCAGCCGAAGTGCCACAGGGGACAGTTTCACTATTTTAACAATTCCTACCCTGCAATTCTCTCTGCTGTTTCTCGCTTTCGTCTAACTTGTGCCTGCTCAGAATCTTTTTGGATTCTTGGGTCAATAGCTAAGTCAATCCTTCCTTGGCAGGTCTCATGGCCCCACTGCTCAGATATACACACACATACACACACACACACAGACACAAACACACACCATGATTTGCCTTTTTTGCTTCACAATTCATTGTCAGTGTCTTTCTGATTCAAGTACTAACATAAAACTATCTTTACATACATTTCGTCATTCTTACAACTCTGCATGTCCATTAACTTTTCATTATTGTTATAGTAAATAGAACAACAGTCACTATGAAGTTGCCGGGCTTTAATCAGGATCCTGAGCATAATGTAATTTCTCTTGCTCTCTCATAAGCCCATAGAGAAATCCACATAGTGCTAGCAATCGTTCATTCAAGGGAATGTATTTTCCTGGAACTCCTTTGTGGACATTCTGGCTTCACCCAGTGGAGGATCCCCTAGGAAAGATCGCAGGCTTGATGATGGCCATCCATGCTCCTGGTGTTAAGGATGCTGGTAGCTCCTTCATTTCCATTTCCAGTTTCTCGCCCAAGATCTTAATGCTTCACTTTTAAGTGCTTTAGAGACGTTGCTTTTTAGACAGCTTTCAGCCAAAGCAAATTAGGTTTATTTTTTTTTTAAGATTTTATTTATTTATTTATTTGACAGAGAGAGGGAGAGAGAGAGAGCACAAGCAGGGGGAGCAGCAGGCAGAGCGAGAAGCAGGCTCCCCGTGGAGCAGGGAGCTGGATGTGGGGCTCGATCCCAGGACCCCAGGATCACGACCCGAGCCCAAGGCTGATGTTTAACCGACCGAGCCACCCAGGTGCCCTGCAAATTAAGTTTAAAACTCAACTCGCTGTTATTCTAGAACTATGTTCAATATGGCGGTCAACAGCCACATGGAGTGCATGAGACGCAGCTAGTCTGAACGGAGACGTACCGTGAATATAACACTTCAACTTCTAAGACTGAGTACGAGAGGGCAAAATAGCTCATTGACGATTCTTATACTGATTACATGCTGAAATCATAATATTTTATAGGCAATAATTAAAATATATTCAAAATGAATTTCACCTTTTTTTAATTTTTAAAATATGGCTACTAGGAAATTTAAAATTACATATGTGATTTGGATATTTCCATTGGACAGTGCTGTGTTAAAAGATCAAACCTGGGGAGGGGACTGTCTAACCCTGTTCCTTCTTTTTAATGAGTGAAGAATGATAATAATAGCTCATAACTGAGGCAGTTTTGCACACCTGATATGTGGACTGGCACGTACATGTATTATCTCCTCCAGTCTTTACTGCAATGCTATGTAGTAGATACCATGGTTATGCCCATTTTAAGCCGAAGTCTATGGAGAGGAAGTAGCTTGTCCAGCATCATACAGCTTATGACTTGGATCTTCTGCATAGCTTAATTCCTGTGAATGATAGCACACATGTATTTCCCAAGATACGGATGCCATCTGTATATCTCCATGGCTCTCTTTTACTCAGTCCACCTTTCCCTGATAGCCATTGTGCGATGGACTTCTTCCCAACTATCTTTGCCCTGAATCTCTGGTCTCGTTTTCTCTTTGAAAAAAAAACACATAATCAGTTTAAAAGAAAAAGTCATTCCCTTGGAGCAGGAACCTCTACAATTACTACACAATCTATTTTCTCAACTAAGAAAGGTGAAGGGAAGTGGCAAAACAGGAAGCTCTGTGATGGAAAGTGAGTTTCCATTGTGCTGACAGTCACATGCTGTCGTGGGGACACACACGCCCACACGTGGGCACACACATTGCAAATCCCTCTTCCCAGAATCTGTTGATATATTTTTTTAATCCGCTATGTCATTTGCAAATACCTTCTCCCATTCCATATGTTGCCATTTAGTTTTGTTGATTGTTTCTTTCATTGTACAGAAGCTTTTTATTTTGATGTAGCCCCAGTAGTTTATTTTTGCTTTTGTTTCCCTTACCTTGGGAGACTTACCTAGAAAGAATTTGCTATGGCCCGTGTCAAAGAAGTTAATGTGTGTGTTCTCTTCTCGAGTTTGTATGGTTTCAGGTCTCACATTTAGGTCTTTAATCCATTTTGAATTTATCTTTGTGTATGGTGTAAGACAGTGGTCCAGTTTCACTTTTTTCCATATTGTTGCCCAGTTTTCCCAACACTGTTTGTTGAAGAGACTGTCTTTTTCCCGTTGGATTTTCTTTCTTGCTTTTTCAAAGACTAATTGACCATATAATTGTGGGTTCGTTTCTGGATTTTCTATTCTGTTCTATTGATCTATTTTTGTCCTAGTACCATACTGTTTTGATCACTACAGCTTTGTAATATAACTTTAGGTCCGGAATTGTGAGGCCTCCAGCTTTGCTTTTCTTTTTCAAGATTGCTTGGACTATTTGGGGTCTTTCGTGGTTCCATATACATTTTTAAGATTGTTTGGGAATCTGTTGATATTCGCAGTGCAGTTACATCTTAGACTTGGTCTCCAAGTTAGTTTAAAGGAGAAAATCCTATACGGGCAAACATTACGGTGTTGATTTCTGTATAAAGGACAACATTGGAAAGCATCATGTCATCTCAGAACAAACCCGACTCGGCTGATTTCTTCTCCAACTTAGAATGGATTGTTGGTTCTGTAGTTGAATGTCATATGGTGTTGCTTGTTTGTAGGAAGGCAACAGGTTATATGAAAAGCACATCATTTTAGACACTAGAACGACACACAGCACAGTAAGATGCTCATTTCAGGAGACATCCATGAAAACTGAGAGCAAACGAGAGCAATAAAATGTACTCCTACCGTCTGTTACCTCCAGGACACAGTCATTTTATGGAATGGAGGGTAGAATTGCTGTTGTGTATCTAAGTCATTGTTTTTCTCTCTATTTTTTTGACAAGCATATAAAATGGATTTTGTGCAAGTTAAGTAAACATGCATATTACCTCTCAGCCTCTCTGGTAAGTAATATTGGCCTCTTATGGGTCTATCATGAATGAAGGTCCTCAAGGAGGAGATTCTTGGGATAAAGGATGTGAAGTATTTCTCTTTAGTGGGCTGAAAGAGTTCATGAGTTCATTCACTATTCTTAGCAGAATGCCCTCGCTGTGCCAGATGCTGTCCCAGGTGCTGAGGATATAGAGATGAATTAAGAGCCCATCGTGCTCTTACCTGCTCAGAGATTTCAAAGGGTTTAAGCCTAAAAAACAAAAACAAAAACAAAACAAAAAACAAAAAACAATGCCCAAGAGCATTGTGGGTATTGTTCCTAACTTGTCAGATAATAGTTTTTACCTTATTGTCATTACTATTATTGCCATTATCATTAGAAAAATAAGGTGACAGAGGCTAGGAGGACAGGGAATGTTGGAAAAAGGTTCTAGCACCTGATGGGCCCTAGTGCAGAGGGCAGTGTGGCAGAGTGGAAAGACGTTTGAGCTTTGGAGGAGGTGTGACGAAGATATTGTGAAGACCTGAGTGAAAAAAAACTTAGACTGCCAATTGCAGCTCTTTGCCTATTAAAGCATTTCTGTTTTAAACTGCGTTGAGCAAAGGCAGACAGGAGAACTCATCTGTTAATGAGTTAGTGTCGATCTTATACCGGAATCCTGCTCTTTTGGTAATTTTGCTGTGTAACTTTCCAAAGTTTGAAAACATTGATCTTGTCCAATTATCTCACTTTTTTTTAGGCTATAAAATGTAAAGAAGAGTCATTGAATTTCCAGGTTATTCGCTCAGTGTTTATCTTTTAAAAAAAATCTTTTGCTTCATTTCCCCAAGATCATGATAGTTTTCTTCGTTTTAAAAA
Source organism: Potos flavus (assembly GCA_028534135.1). Classification (NCBI taxonomy): domain Eukaryota; kingdom Metazoa; phylum Chordata; class Mammalia; order Carnivora; family Procyonidae; genus Potos; species Potos flavus. The sequence continues at coordinate 98,102,218 of CM052895.1, forward strand.
GCTAATCGCTAACGCACTTCAAAGGTGCCTCTTTGCCTTGTTGCTCTTAATCTAGAGTTTATGATATTTCTTGGTGCCAGCATGAGAGACTATCTACATCAACTTTGTACCTTTTTCTGTTTTCTCTCCTCCAGGTACTTTATGACCCAGACTGCCTTTTGGATCAGAAAGATATCGGAAGCTATAAAACACACAAAGCCAGGCTTTGTTATCACGTGGGGGTTCAGAAGGACAGCAACCCTGAGTGCGCTCCGTCCTGTGCTCATCATATGCTCCTCTCTTCTCTGACTCTACGTCCCCAGTCCGTCTCTGGTAGAGGATGGAGGAGGCCAGAGTCAAAGCTGGCTGCCTGGGGCTAGGAGCTGAGTTACCGAGTCCCCGTGGGCACACCTGGTAAGACGTGTGGGGCACACTCTTGGTTTCAGCAAGTTTGTCTCAGGCCACACCTGCCGCTCTGAGCCCTGGGAAGTGTGACTCTCGCAGGACTGTGAGGACAGCCCAGTTCGCCTTTGGAGCCAGGCTGCTTCATTTCCCATGGCTCTGAGCCCGCCTGTGGTCACATCCCCGGCTCCAGGCCCCCCCAGCACGCCAGATGCCAGCTGGTGTTCCCAAAGAGCTATGGTATCAGTGCCCAGCACTCTTTACAATTAAAAAATATTTTTAAAACCTCTGATAGGAAGTGTATTGCTTTTTTCTGATTATCAAGGAGGCACAGTGCATGCAGAAAATTTGACCAACACTAAAAGGTATAACTCAAAAAAGCAAGTAGGAACTATGATTCTGCTATCCAGAGACAACCATGGCTGTTTTATGAAATTCTTCATAGTGTTTTAATCCTGTAGCACAGTCCCTTCTACAACTGGAATGCTCTTAAACATGCTATCAGGCATCCCATTTTTTTTTTCTCTTAATGATATTTCGTGAATATTTTCTCATATCATTTAACGGTCCATGAGACCGTGTTCGGATATGTGTGTGTGTATGTACATATACGCATAATGCTTTCTAGTAATTTCTTCCATAATTTAAAACTTCCCTTAGATAGAGAACCATCCAGGATTCCTGTATGACATGAATCTTCTCTATATTTTGATGTTTTGCTCCTTATTCTGGTCTTCTCCAGGCCTCATTGCATTGTCTTAATGTTTTATTTTTTACACCAAAGCTTTAAAAAGTGAAATAATGAAGTGCTTATAGGAAAAGTGATAGTCACCGCTCTATCTTTTTACCACCAAAGAATTGGTTGTCTTCCGAGAAGATAATTCTTTTTTTTTTTCAGGTTCATCTATCAGGACTGTTTAAATTTGTACATCACAGAAAAAAAACAGCTATATCGGTTAGGACAAGGTTTACTAAATATAATGGAAAATACAAATTAATAGTTACTCAGACACTTATCATTTATTTTCTCAGGGAAAAGAAGCCTGAAGATAGGCAGTCAGTCTTTGCTATGTAAGTTCCACGTTCATTAGGGACCCAGGCTTTGCTAGTTTTCTGCTTCCTCTTGGCTTCTATCTTCATGGTTCCAAAATGCCTACTGCTTCTCCTCGCTCCATAGGAAGGTATAAGGAGCAAAAGAAATATGACATGCCCCAGGCATATCAGAAAGCTTGAAGAAGTTTTCCTGAAAGTTCCCTATAGCACATCTCTTTAAATTTCACTGGCCAGAGCTCAGCTGTGTGCTGGGAGGCTGGGAATGTAGTTATTTATTTGGAATCAGTGCACTATTGAATAAAATTAAGGTTTTGCCATTCATAGACGTAGATGAAGAATATTGGGCAGGCCCTCAAAAAAATATATTGCTCTTCATAACTGAATAGTTCAAGGGTTATCCATGGCTTCAGGTACAGTTTGATCAAGCAGATGATAACATCATCTGGACTTTTGTTCCATTTCTCAGAGATTCTCACTCATCATTCTCATGTACTGTTTTACCCCCCAGACTGGGTCTCCCTACAATGGCAGAGATGGCTGTGGCATTTCATGTGATTGTATCCTTATATCTCACTGTCCAGAGAGGGTGGGAGATGTATCTTTTTGAGACTGCTCAGAGGAGAGCAAAAATAGTTTCTTCCCAGACTCCTAGCAAAGTCTGTCTGTGTATCATTGGCCCAGATTGGACCACTTGCTCACCCCCGGATCGATCACTATGAAAACAACACTTAAATCATTACAACATTATAAATATTGTCCCGGAAGACCAAATGATATGCTTGGTTACACTTCCTTTCCAAGTGGTCAAAGACACACGTCTGTGTCACTCAAGCTCAAATCTTTCTGTTTTCAAACACCATCAAACACCTTCCCCATTTCTGTAAGTTTCCTCCTCTTATTTGAGCTAATTTGCCTCTTTTTGTTTCGTGTTCAGAGGTCTCTTCCATGCTCAGCCAGGGCAAATTAGACCACGTACTCCCAACATCAACCTTTTTTTTTTTTTTTTTTTGGTCTCAGGAATATTTTTTAGATCCTCAACATTCAAGTACCAACATCAACCATCTTACATCCGAGAGGTAGATCTGGAGCTCAGAAAAGAATTCTGGGCTGACATGCAAAACTGGGGACTTGCTAGCTTACAAAGGATAATTGAAGCAAACGTTGTGGATGAAAGTGTCTGGGGGCCTGGAGAGAGTAAAAGAAGTGGAAGGGCTGTGACATTTAAGTGTTCGCTGGAGAACGAGCTGGCAAAAGAGACTGAGTTTTCAAATCTCAGCATCGGAGAATCAATGAGCTGGGGGAGGGGCAGAGGTGATGTTGAGCCTCGCACCTGGAGCAGGGGTTCTTGCTTCAGCGTTCCTGGCAGATGGTAACCAGCCTGCGCTTTGGTACCCAGTGCTAGACGGCTCCAAATGTGGAGACAGTCTTACACCCGCTGAATTGTTTCTCTCTAATATCCTGGCCCCTGTTCTGCTTTCTCATGCCTCAGAAATCTGGCCTGCATGATTGCTCTTAACATAGTAGGAGATAGTGAAGACCCAATACATATAATGTCGTCAACCATTCATGGTGTTTATACCTTATTGTTGTTATCCTTATGATTTCTATTTCATGCTCACAGCAAAGCCTTCAAAGTCGGAGAGCCTGAATTCCAATCTGGGTCCTGGCACTTTTTAACCATGTCATGTCCCATCCATATGAAGTTCCTGAACCTTTCTCAGCACAGTGATTAGTGAATAGTGTGTGCTCCATAAATATTTGTTACGTAATAATAAAATAATGACCACAACAATAATAAATGCCATGAGCTCCATTTGCTGTGTATGCCCAATTAACTTGCCCAATATATTGAAATTATCTCTGTCCAGCCTTATCTCCTCTAGCTGGCTCTGAGGGCTTTAAAGAGAGGGATCTATCTTCTTATTTTTCATATCCCCATGGTCGAGCATGGGGCCTGCCACATGGAAAACTAGTAAATCTTTTGCGGGACAGACATTTGTCAACCCTCTAGTACCCAGATTGCCTTCTTTAAACGTGAAATGCTAGTTCAAGTCATCCACTAAGCAGCCTATTGTAAGTGCCCCTTATTCTCTGGAGGAGACCCCAAAGGAATACCACACACGCACCCCCAACTGAAACATGTCAGCTGTACTCACTTGTCCCTGTCTGCTCTGGCCCTCTGCATCGCCCACGATGCTGCCACCACCCGTCATAGGACCACCAATGCCTGTGCTCGGGCTGGGGCTCTGAATGACCTGCCTCTCCAGGTGCCAGGACATGGCCTTCTCCCCGGGTCTGAGCTCAGCTTTATTAGTTGGGCCCTGAACACAGAATCTTGACTTGTGCTCAGCTTCTCATGAATCCTTCCTGAATGCCCCCACTGGTTTTTGCTTTTGACTCTGTCTACAGTTCAAACCAGTCCAAGGAACCTGGTGGGGGGAGAGGCCATTCCAAATCTGCCCACTTGCCTTCTTGCGGCCACTTCTGCCCTCTTCCGACAGGACAACAGCTTCCAGGTTTCTGCATGGGACAAACTGGTATAGGATGGGGGGGCAGGGATGGGTAGTGGGGAGGAGGACCGGACTTGTTCATATTTGCCAAAGCTAGTAAAACATGTCCCATTAAATTTACCCTACGGGAGCCTGGATGGCTCAGTTGGTTACACGTCTCCCTTTGGCTCAGGTCATGATCCCAGGGTCCTGGGATCGAGTCCCACATCAGGCTCTTTGCTTAGCGGGGAGCCTGCTTCTCCCTCTCCCTCTGCCTGCCTCTCTCTCTCGTGAATGAACAAATAAAATCTTTGAAAAAAAAGTTAAGTTGCCCTAAAATACCCCTATCTACATTAAAACTCAGTTTCGCCATATCCTGAATGTGGTGGTGGTCATATAATTCTATAAATTTGCCCAAACTTACAGAACTCCACACCAAAAAAACCCAGCAAATTTTACTACCTATAAATTTAGAAATAATTTGTAAAATCTCAGTCGTGCCAGCCTGGCAGGTCACACTCACGCTGTCTGTCTCCCTGATGGGGCTGTTCTCGGACACTTTATTTTCCTGTTTTTCTTCCCGATAGACTAAATATGCATTTACTTGATTTTTATTGATAATAAAACATGAATTCGTTAATGGCCTTTTCAAGTGTAAATAGATTAAACCCAACAATATCAGGAAGACTAGAGGACAAAGAACAGCTAAACAAAAAAAGGGCCAGAGCCTCTTATCAGGACGCGATAACTCTGCTGGGTCACTCTTTATCGGCCTCTATTCTCTGCTGCTTCAGGCCATTGGCTTTTTTCAGTGTTCAAACAGCTGGTTCATAAAGACTTTGCCACATAGCAAGTTATTAAGAACACCCTATCTTGAATTTATGTGGTCTCGTATTCTCTTGCCTAATCTTGTTAATTCCCTTTAGGCTAGACTGACTTCCGGGCACCTCTTTCCTGACGAGAGGCTGCCGGAGGCTTTTCTCCTCCTTCCGTGGCTCCTCTCCCACCGTTTGGTTGCTGACATAGGAAGTCAGTGCGTCTGAACCATCTGTTCTGTTTCCCAATGCCTCCTGCAGCTGAGTCTACTTCTCCTGAAGCCACAGCCTCCCCTAGAAGTGAGAGATCATCCTTTCCTCCATGAGGATGTGGGTTCCTCTGGCCCCCAGGGGCCCTTGGTTCACAGGCCATGCTCACCACTTGGAAAGCATGAAAGCTCTGAATGCAAATCCAGTTGTCTGGGTCGTCCTCCCATTTGCTCGGCTCCTACCACGGGACTGTCTGCTCTAGGTCAGGTTCTTTCTCAGGTGCACAGTCTCTTGCCTTGAGAAGCTGATGTTTTACTGGGGAGGCAGAAAGTAAGCAGGTAAAAAAATACATCGATGAATCAGTTACAGAGGGAGATAAGGGCCCTAAGTTACATAAACTGTCAGGACAGAAAATCACAGGATGGGAGTAAGGGTCAAGAGGAAACCAGGCTATAAAAGAGATACCTAGGCTGAACCAGAGGAGAAGCCTTCAGGTCTACGAAAGAGTAAGTGCAAGACCCAGGCCAGAGAGGGCTGTCTCTGAGTAAAGTCCTGAAGTGCCCTGTGGCGGGAGCCCAGTGGGACAGGAGAGCGCTGTGAGCTGCCCAGGGAGAGGAGGCAGAGTCCGGAGGGCAGGGGCTGAGCCACAAGACCGCTCATCAGGTCTGAGCTGGGTCTGGGGAGTGGGAGATAATCATGCAGTCTGGGACGTGGTCCAAAATGAGAATAAACACGGCCCTCTTGGGAGATCCCACGCTTGCACACAACAAATTGCCAAACTTTCTCCGTTTCACAACTTCATTGAGAGGAAATTTTGTTCGAACTTGTTTCCCCAACATAGAACGGTTGTCTATAAAGTAAACTGAGGACTTCTGTGAATGACCCGTGTGTCTGTGGATTCCACGGTGTCTTGTGCTAGGGTCTCACTTATCCTGGGCAGTTGGTTAAAATGAAGCCCGCCCGCCCTAGCTTCATCGTTAGGAAAGGTAGCCACAGTTTGGTTTTCGTGCCTTCCCAGCTGTGTTAAAACTCTTTGTTCAACTGTTTAAAGTTTTAGCAGCAGTTAAGTGGGTGGAAGGTATGCAGGCTTCAAGTTTGTGAGTGCAAAGGGGAGCACTGATTTATTTCAGCAATTTGGATTTGGAATTTAATTTCCATCTTCTCTGAACAAAGAAGAGTTCTCTGTCTACTTTCTCTCTCTCTCTCACACACACAGCTATGTTCCATAATGAAGACACCCAAAGTGAAAGAACCTTAAAATAAGCTTTGAGGCTTTTAAGATAACCCACATAGTGCGGCGCTGATAAGGTATTCGCCCCATGGCAGGCTGTTGGGCAATAAGTACATAAAAGGACATGTGTACCCCACAAGCCAAATGTAGACAACCGGAAGAGAAAAATAGTACGTATGTGTTTCTGCAGACTGGAAGAAGTTAGCCAAAGAAAACTTTAACATATTTCAAGTCTATCAATGTCCTAATAGAATCGAGGACTTCTTCATTTCCTCTGAGCTGCGTGTTGGGCCCGGTAGCTCCTCTGAGCTATTTGTACCAGAGGGTTCCTGGCAGAGGAATCGGGCTTGGATGCTGGATCAGCACATGGCAGGGGCCTGTAGTGGCCACTTATTATCCTCACGTTGCCAGCTTCCCCTTTACCTTCTTAACAGCACCCCAAATTTACTGGGCCAATAAAATCTCCCCCATAGCATGCAGTCTTGGTGGAAGGATTTGATGCTTTCCCTCTTTCATCTGTGATTCAGAATGGGTGAAAGAGGACACACAAAGCTAGGCTCGGCCAGTGTGGTGTGTATTCCAGTGACTTTGACCTTGGGTGAGTGGCCCAAGGATGGAGACTGGCGGAGGCTGTTCCCTGTGTTAGGAGGGATGGCACACCATTCTGATGGAGTTTTTCCATGACACAGTTGCTGCGCTTTCTGCTTTTTGGTATTCTGGAGCTCTCTGGGTAACTGCTTCTCCAAGCCTGGCTCCCAGCATCTTGGGGATTCTGTGAGATTTTAAATAGTATTCCAATAATTTCCCTTTGGCTTAAGTTAGCTAAAGTCCCTTCCTGTTGCTTGCTACCAAAGGCCTTAATTGAGAGGGTACAATAAATATTCCTAGAGTGAATGGATTAATAGAATGAAGACAGGCCCGGGGCGTATTTCAAGCCTTTTGTGACTTTGCTTTTGTCATAATCAGAGAATTGAAGCTCATCTGTAGATAGGTTTTCTTGGAACTTGGAAAAATACTGAAGTTTTATATAACTTTCCTTCTGGAGGCAAAGCTAGTTTTAAAAATCATTGAACCTAACTTCTAAATATATGCTTGTCGTATGGTGGTTAGCAAATACAGGTAAGCATAATAAAGAATGTAAAAATATTCACACAAATCTTTCTATATAATAGATACCAGTTGACAAAATCATGTTTAATACCTGGGTGGTATCTCATGGTAGAGATAATATATTTAGCTAATCTCCTGTTGTTAGACATTTGGGTTATTTCCAATTATTTACTGTTATAAAAGATCCTGCTGCAGTGAACCTGCTCTTAGGTAAATCTTTGTGCACATAGACTTACTATCCTTAGGACACATTTTAAGAAGTAGAATTAGTGGGCCAAAGAGTTTGCATGTTTATAATGATTTTACTTGAAATAATAGCCCTTTTTAAATAGGGCTGATAGAAAAAAAAGAAGAATAGCCCTTTTATTGTGGCACTCTTTTTCAGTAAAAGCAAAACAAAAACAGAAACAAACAAACGTAAAATAAAGGAAAGAAAAGTCTACGGTTCAAGCTATGCATCAGCGCACCCTGTTTAAAACCACATTGCATTAACGGAGGTGTTTTATCGATTACCCCAACTGAATAGAGACAGATGGTGCGAGAAATATTTATTAATAGCCCGTCTGCTCAACGTAATCAGACACTGCACTTGCTTTCTTCATCCATCCATTCAAAGCAGTTATCGGGTCCCTACTGTGTGCCCTACACGGTGCTAGGGGTTGGGACACAGAAGGGGAGGTAAGACCCGGTCTCTGCCTTGGAGGCACTCACCATCCAGTGGGCCGTGCAGACACACAAATAACTTGCAAACAGCTCGGTGCGGTGGTAACTGCTGCAGTAGAGAGATGAACGTGGTGTTGTGAAAGCAGAGAGCTAGGAGCGGTATCAAGCTGGGCATTTGGAGCCCTGTCCTCAGTCTTACTCCCTTCTCTCCCATTAGAAAGCACCATTTGAAATGGGATATATACGTGGACAAACACAAAGTTCTGGAGAATCAAAAAAGGGCGAGGTCAGGAACAGCTCCAAGGAACCCACATGCACTGAAAAGCGTTAGGGCTGGCAATGTCGCCGGGTGGGGAGGGGGGCACTCTGGAGAGGACACCGTGCACCGGGACAGATGACAGAAGAAAAGAAGGTGTACAGGGAACAGAGCCCTTGAACCCCAAGGTTTTGGGTAGAACAAGGGGGCTGAAAACAGGATTGCTGTTCATAGCAAGATAGGGCATTGGCGTGTACCTTCACAAATAAAAGAGACGCATGGTGATTAGTTAGCTGTTGCTAATGCAACAAGTTACTTAGTGGATTAGAACAACACAAATTTGTCATCATATACTTCTCTAGCTTAGAAGTCTGATATGAATCTCATTGCACTAAAATCAAGGCATCTGCAGGGCTGCCTCTCTTTCTGGAGACTTTAGGGGAGCATCTGCTGCCTTGCCTTCCCCAGCCTCTGGAGGCCATCGGCATTCCCTGTCTTGGGATGCTTTCTTCCATCTTCACGGCCAGGAACAGCTGCTCAAGTCCTTCTCAGCTCATCATTCTGATCTCCTCTTGTGCCTCTCGCTTCTACTTTTATGGACACTTGAGGGACCCACCTGTACAATCGAGGATAATCTCCCATCTCAAGGCCGTTAACTTAATCACAAGTGCAAAGTCCCTTTTGTCCTGCAAGGTAACATATGCACAGGTTCTGGGGATTAGGACATGGTTATCTTTGGGAAGCCGCTTTCTGCCTTTCAGGGGCAGTAGTAGGTTTTGGCGCTCAGGAGTGACACCCCTGGGATCTGCCTGAGGAAAAGCATTCTGGCTGATACCAGGAAGGAGGATGGGCTGGAGGGCAGAGACCAGGTAGAAGTCCCTTTTTATGATTCCAGAAAAAAATATGACTCTGTCCAGTGGGAGTAGGAAGGAAAGGACAGATGCCTGTGGCAGAGTGGGGATAGACTCTCTGGGAACTGGAGAGTGGTTGAGTGGGGAGAAAAAGAACAGAGGTACAGTGGTTCAAGATGACTCAGGCTGTGAGCTCCCGGGGGTGTGAGGATAATGGTGTCATTTATCAAGAGTATTTGGTTTAGGGCAACGGCATAGTGATAAATTTAAGTTCGGATCTTACTATTATCAAAGAAATAACTTACAGCTTTTCCACTATTCGATTGCGAATAGGGGACATAAGATGAATAAAGATTCAAGACCTATCCATGCGAAGGAGAGAAGTAATGGGTGGGATAGACTGGGAGTGAGAGATGTTGAGACAGAGATGGGGCACAAAGAAGGTAAAGAAGAGATGTACAGACCGACGTGGGAAAAGGGAGAAGGAAGAAAGAAAAAGTGTACAGAGTTAAGACGGGGAAGAAATAGAGACCGTGAGGAAGATAGACAGGGCCTGGTAAAAGAAGGGAGAAATGAGAGGCATATCGACAGATAAGCTGAGAAAAGGACCGCTCGAGTTTCTGGCATGAATAGGTTGGTTAATTTAAATTTCCAGTTCACTCGGGGTTTGCTCACAATTATAAGTTAATAATTTTTAAGAGAGTCTTGGAAGATTTATTTGCTTCCAGAGGTTAATTACTGTCACAGCTTCCCTGTTTCGTCAGGCTTCCAGGCAGCCTCAGTGGTCCTTGTGGGGGTGAATCGTGTCCCCTGGAGGCCCCGTCACCTGTCTCCCCAAAAGGTAGACCCTCTTTGCACCTTCCCAGCATGGCTCGCTTAAGTCTCGAATTGCTTCGTCCCTAGTATTTGAGGCCTTTGTCAGATATGTTGAGGAAAAATGTTTTGCATTCTACCACAGTTGCTCACAGAGAATGACAACTAAGTGCCACACAGACAGGAACTCCGGTAAGTCCCAACAGGGCTTGTGCGTTTCTGGTTCCCATTTTACAGACGGGAGCACAGAGGCTTGGCCCGGGTCTAACCGGGCGCTCAAGGTCACCAGTAGACGGAGCTGGGAGAACAGGCTACCTCCAGATCAGGGAAGCCAAGAGTGGATAACACACAGGGGCGGGATCCCTTACGAAGATTTCAGGCCAACGAAACGCTGCCTCTGGAAAACTTGAGAGCCCTCTATCTCGGGGACTAGAAAGCTCACTCTGAACCCTGCTCCCAAACTAACCGGGCCCAGGGCAGAGTCAGAAGAATGAGAAGGAAGTAAGCTATACAGGGGTAGGATTTTCCCTGGCACGGGCACCACCGGCGCCTTCAGCTTTTCTAATTATTCTCTTCCCAGAGGGGAAACGGGCACTCAGAGAGGTTAACCAACTTGCCCAAGGTCACCCAGGAGCCCGCTTGGGCCCGGGACAGCCCTCGGGCGGGGGAGGCGCCTGCGGCCAGCCCCGAGGGGCGAGGTTCCGGCAGCCGCCTCGGCGCCCACCCCGGCGTGCGCCTCGCCGCCACCGCCGCCGCCGCCGCCGCCGCCGCGCCCGGGGGGCACCGCCGGGGCTGGGGGCGTGGATCCCGCGCAGCCCGGCCCCGCCGGCCGGGGAGGAGGACGATGCGCAGCGCGCCCAGGTGAGCCGGAACCGGGGCCGGGGTCCCGCCTCCGCCGCCGCCGCCCCGCGCCCGCGCCGCGCGCCCGCCGGCCTCCTTGCGCGGGGGCTGGAGCCGGCACCCGAGGGGGCGGCGGGGAGGGCGCCGGCAGCGGCTGGGAGCGCGGCGGCGGCGGCAGAAGCTCGGCTCCGCGGCTGCGGGTGGCCGCTGCACGGTGCCGGGCGCCTGGCTCCCTAGCCTCGGGCGGCGGGTAGGTGCGGCGGCGGCGGGCGCGCGGGGCCGGGGCCCTGGGAGCCCACGTGTGCGGGCGAGGGCGCGGCGGGGGCTGGCGGGAGCCGGGAGAGCGCGCCTGGCCGTAGGGGTGGGCGGCGTGGCGGCCCCGGGTGTGGAGGGTGGCCGGTGGCGTGGTGCAGGACGCGTCTCCGGCGTGGGACCGCCGCGGGCTCGGAGCCCGTGCCCTGCGCTTGTGTGCGTGAGTACTTGTGAAACTGCCTGTTTGTCCACTGACGGTATGGGGGTGTGTGTGTGTGTGTAAGAGAGAGAGAGAAAGAGAGAGACGTACCGTGGGCAGCGCATCCATAACCGTGTGTGTAACTGGATGCATGTGTGTGGACTGGAAGCGTGGTCCTGGGTGTGTGGCCGAGAGAGTGTAACTCCCTCTCACTGTGTGTGTCTGTATGTGACAAGACAGGGAGGTTCTTAGTGCACACCTGGCTGCGCGTGTGAGTGACCGCGAGTGTGTGGGCTCGCTGTGCGGCATGAAGCGTCCGCGGTCACTGCCAGGACTAGCTTCCTGCAGTTGTCTTTCACAGAATCCCAGTACCGGTTTCAGGAGCGTTTCCCCTCGGCGTGCACCCCAGCTCGTGGCACTGTGCTCTTAGCTGCCTTTGGAAGAAGTGGCTGTGGAGACGGAGAGGTGGTGGCCCCCAGAGGTGGACAGGTCATGGCCACCGCTCTTCTTCCTAGAGTGCAAGGTTAAGAGAAAACGTGGGCTTGATTTCCCATTTGGTTCATTAAAATGAACAAGAAAATGTTTCTTAGGTGGGTTTTGATGGAAGGACACTGCGGCAGGCTTGCCCGTTGGGCTCCCTGAGTGGGCCCCCCGAGTGGGCCCCCCAGTGTCTGCCCGGGTCCCCTTCTGGAACTTCAGCCTCCATGGTGAGGAAGGAGCTGCTGTGTGCTGCTGGTGAGCACAGGTGGTGAAGGGAAAGGACACTGTGATGGATGCCGTGCCCTAGAAAGAAGGAAAAAGTCAGGACAGGGGATGAGACTTGTTTGGTTCTGAGGAGCAGCTTTCACCCAGGAATTGATGAGGTGGAGAAAATTAGTAAAAAGTAAAGAGAGTGTTCAGCATTCTCAAGTCATTTTTTTAAATCTATTTTTTAATCTATTTTTCCCATCCACTCTTACCCTAAACTCTCTTGTGTTTGCATCCCTCCCCCCGCCCACCCTGGGAAATGTGGTGAGCATCATTAATATTGCGCAGTTGAGCCGGTCACCATTTATGCCCCAGGAGAACTTGTGCACTTCCGAGCTCACGGGAGCTTCTGGGAGGGCTCATTTCAGCGCCTGTTGAGCACGTGGAGGGCCCAGAGGACAGTACGTGGAGGGCCCAGAGGACAGCCCAGAGTACTCTTGGTTCCTCTGAGTTATCTGGATTTTATTCATTAAAGCTGGTCCTTCTAGGGGCCACAGTGGCCACAGTGGCCTCACCACCAACAAACGGATTCTCTTTCCTTCCACTCAGCTTCTCCTGGGCCTCCCTGACACTGTTCATCCCCTCATCCCCTTCCCCAAGTTCCCCAAGTTCTCTGATGAAAGGACAGTACTTGAAACCCAGCAGAAGTGACCTGCTCCCCACCTCCTGACCCTCCCCCACCCTCTGTTATTGAACTGCTGCTGTGCCCCAAGTCACTCTGGCTGGGAACTGAAGTCACCTCATTGTATCTCCTCTTCATCATTGGCCGCCACAGCTGTGGGATCAGTGGGCAGAGCTTATCCGTTTCCCTCAGTACTTCTTCAGTCTAATTTTGTTTGGTTTTTTAATTCCCACTGCCACCCCCTTATCTGGTGAACCCCACATTCAGGGATTTCCAGAGGTAGGAACAGCTGAAGACTGTGATCACTGAAAAAATGCCAAGCATATGCACAGAGGAGACCCTTGATATTATTGCTGTCTGACTAATAGGTTAAGTAAGTTCTTTGGAAGGATCTGGACCTTCTGAGGGTGGTAGCATTCTGTGACCTAGACGGAGTCTCTGGGCCTTTCTAAATTTCAATTTCTTCATCTGTGAAATGTGATGGAAAATTTCAACTGGAATCTCATTGCTAGCTCAATTTACAAGGCTTCTTCCAGCTTTACAAGTCTCTGATTGTCATTGGTGTTATTTCAGTGAGAAACATTTCCCTTCATGACTTAACGGTTGTCTTCCAATACCTCACCATCTTTTTAAAAAGTTCGGTGTGTCTTTACTGAAAGGATCCAGGCAAAGGGGCGAAGGGTGGAAACACACTATTGACTTAAGTTTGTGGTTGAGGGTCAACTGCCCACATTAAGCCTTTGGTTTGAAGGAGTCTTAGAGGTCAACTATTCTCACCTCCCATCAAGTGCCAGAATCTTCCATGCCATTGCCTTTTTGAAAATTGAAAAAGTGTGTTAAGTCTTATTAAGATAACGTCACATGATGTTGTAATTCAGGGTTTCTCAGATCTTTGTACTATTGACATCTTGGGCTAGATAATTTTGTTGTTGTTGTGGTGGTGGTGGTGGTGAGGGACTGTCCTGTGCATCACTGGCTGGTTAGCAGCATCTCTGGTGCCCATTAAATGCCTGTAGCAACCAGCAGTTGTGACGACCACAATGTGTCCTTGGGGAACAAAATCGTTTCCTACCCCCAATCCCTGTTGAGAACCGCTGCTGTAATTCAAACACAAGTCTTGTGGCCTTGTACCCAAATACCTCCTGACAAAGTAATTTAATAAGTCATTGAACTTGGGTGTTGCTAGCTGCTTTTCTACCCCCTTCCAGCTTAACCACCCTCACACATTTACCTTTATCCCGCGTGGTTTCTCACTGCCTTGTTGCTATGCCTGGAAATGCTCAAGATGTTGCTGAAGGCTGAGAAGCATTTTGGAGACATTATCATAATAATCCTAATAGCTCACATTAATCCAGCCCTTATTTTGTGCCAGGCACAGTTGTAAATGCTTTACGTGGATGATCTCATTTAATCTTCATTAGGAGTCCCGTGAGAGAGATACTTTTATTCTCCCCCTCCCCCCGCCCCGGCAGAGATGAGGTGACTCAAACTTTGAGACGTGGGGTAACGTGTTCTGAGTTCTCTGCGCTGTGAAGCGAGTGGAGCTGGGTCTGACTCTCGAGTCTGTTCTGAGCCCCCACACTAAACTCTCTTCCATGAATGGGATCTCAACGTTACAGGGAGGAAATGAATTGAAACAGCTCCTAGTTTGGTTTGTAGAATTGAGTCTGCTTCTAGGAAGGCTAGAAACTGAAGTTGGCAGTTGCGTTCATTTGAAATAATGTGATTTCTCCCTTTGTCTCCTTTTCTCTCTTTGTCATTCATGTTTTTCAGAAAGAGCTCCAGGGTGTGAGCAGGGGAAGAGGGATGGTGGCAGGGCTGGGTACATTGGGGGCAGAGGGGGTTCAGGGGGAAGGAAGGACGGAGAAAAGGAACAAACAATGGATGAGGCATTTCATTTTCCAGCAAGTCCTCACCATCATGGAAACTTTAGATATCTCTTTAGTCCCCACAACTGAAGTTGCCATATTTCTATCAACTCCCTCCTTCTGTCTTCTTAGCCTGTGCTCTCGTTCTTCTGTGCTGCATGATGTTTTCATGCGACTGAGGCAGTAGAAGGTGGTACACATTAGGACAGAGGGACATAAAGTGCAATGTAAATGGCCGTCAAGTAGGCTCATTGCTACGGTGAGAATGATAACCTTACCCATTACTATTAAGCTTGACAATCCAAGGAAAGCCCTGGGAAGGCTGACTGCTGCGTCTAAGACCCTGTGTCAACAAAGCCACAGGGTGGATAGCTGCCAGCAAATAAAGTGTAGAGCCTTGGTTTTGCAAGCTTCATAGATTGGTTAAGATAGTAGCTCTCAGACTTTGGTGAGCTCCAGAAACATCTATAGGATGGGTTGAAACACAGACGGCTGGTCCCTATCTCCAGAGGTTCTGATCCAGTGCTTCTGGTTTGGGGTCTGAGAATTTGTATTTCTTTCTTTTTTTTTTTTTTTTTTTTAAGATTTTATTTATTTATTTGACAGAGAGAGATCACAAGTAGGCAGAGAGGCAGGCAGAGAGAGAGAAGGGGAAGCAGGCTCCCTGCTGAGGAGAGAGCCCGATGCGGGGCTCCATCCCAGGACCCTGAGATCATGACCTGAGCCGAAGGCAGAGGCTTTAACCCACTGAGCCATCCAGGCGCCCCGAGAATTTGTATTTCTGATTATGATCCCAGGTGATGCTGTTGCTACTGGTCCACGACCCACAGTCTGAGGACCACAGGGTTAAGACTGAGATAACCAAATAAAGCTCACAACCCATCCACCTGAAATGTTTTAATAAAAAAAAATATTTTGAAGGTAGCTAAGCATTTGGATTTATGAAAACTAATGGATAGAGCAAAGATTGAAAGAACAGTCACTGCTCAGGACTAGTTCATGTGTCCCTTGAAGCCTCTAAGCTTTACCTCTTATTCTGAATTTCAGAGAAGCATTTGCCTTTTCTGAGCTATGGTACTTCTAGGTTAGGTTAATTCTGATCTTAGATCTTTTCGTGCTCCCTACTCCTCACACTGCCCCACGGCTACTTCTCTGTTGGAATGATAAAATCCCTCATTACTCACAGGATAATCCAAATGAAAAGTCCTTAAACATCTTATCTGCTGCCAGATACCTTCTGACCAGTACCTCTGAGATTAAGAAAGGTTTCTTATCTGTCCCTCCAGCTTTGGTTTCCTTGTAGTTGCTTTGCATTTTTTTTCTGCGTTCAAATCAACATTAGCCCAAGGAAGAAGCCCAACAGAAACTCAAGTCAGAACATTAACATGTAACCAATGAAATTTTTAAAAATCTTGATCAGTTTCTTTTCAAACCAGATTTCAAGCTCCATCAACCCCTTCCTCCTCGATACAGCTTCTGCCTCTTTTTGCGCAAGCATGTATCCCCACTTGAACAAGGCAACTCCAAGTACCTGCTCAGAAAGATCTAGCGGTTGTGAAGCTCAGAAACTCATTATTTAAATAATGTTTATTGAATATTTACCAGGTAGCATTGTGTACACCTGGCCTTCTTGGATTTGTATACCAAAATCCTGGGAGAAGGTGGGTTTCTCTCATTTACAGACAGAGAAACCAAGTCCTGGAAACTTGAAGAAAACTCTTATGTTAGTTAGACTAATTGTATAATGAAATATGTATTTTCGTGGATCCATAATAAGAGGCAATATTGGCTTGCTTTGGCAAAAATTGGAAATTATTGGAAGGATAATGAGGCTTTTCTCATGTATTCAGGGAACTAGACCCCAGGAAGAATGAGAACCAGGACATCCCCAGAGAGCTCAGCTCCAGGAGCTCATGGCCCTTTCTCCGTGGCTCTGCCAGGGTTGTGACCCACTTCCAAGAGTGCGTCTCTCGGTTCTAACTCTCAGCAGAGAGAATCGGACTGGCCCAGTCATTTATGGCCAAGTGGGCACAGCAGAAGCATCGTTGCCACGGGGCTCCCTGCTGGAGTGGTGGCTATTCCCAGTACAGGCGGTCTGGTGGACACTGGGATGAAGGTCTCCTCGGTCACACAACTAGAGTGGCAGAGACAAGATTTGATCTCAGGTTTGGCTTTATAGCCAATGCTTTTCTCCTATCAAAGGGATGCCTGATAGAGAAACACATTACTTGGCAGGTAGTAAAGATGACCTGCTTTTATTTTCAAGGTCCCCCCATGTGCGGCATTCCCTGCACGGGGCCCTGCTTCTTCCATTTGTGCTTACCTTTTGGTGTCTGAGATGTCTGTGGCTGCATCTTGGCTCCTCTCTGTCCATCTGGTTTCTCTGCCATGTGGCCTGGCTTCTCCTTCTGCTCATGCGTGTCGGGCTCTGGCTCACCTAGCATCACTCCGACTCACAGATCATTGAAGCCGAGGGGATCCATCATTTTGTCTTCTCTTTTATCTGTATAGTAAATAATATTGATAATATAGGACAAGCACTTATTGTGAACACTGCCGAAAGCTTTGTATCTCATCCAACTCTTCTAACAAACTTGTCTTTTTTATTTCCCAACATTTTATCATAAAAAAAAGAATTAAGAGAAAAGTTGAAAGAATTGTATGGCGAACTCTCATATACTCACCACAGAGGTTCCACAGTTAACATTTTACTAACTTCCTTTGTCATATTTCTATCCGTCCACCCTTCTATCCATTTGTCCATTATTTGGATGATTTCAAAGTAAGTTTCTTACTCTCATTTTTATAATTGGGAGACTGAGACCAAAACAGTTGACATGACTTGCCCAAGGTCACCACCTCTTGTGGCGGGATGGAGCTGAGATTTAGCACTGGCAGTCTGATTCCCAACCCTTTCTTGAGCATCAAGCAACATTATGTCTCCTGGAAGCGGGGAGGGAAAGACTCATTCAAGGTCAATTAGTGGCAGGGCAGTGGCCAGCACCCAGGTCATCTAATGATCAAGCTCCTGAAATTTCCATTACGTTGACCCATGATAAATAGTCTACTCTGCGAGTAAAGATAGTGATTTCCTTGCTCTGCAAAGATCTGCAGGGTTGGTACTTTACCAACTAACCTGGATCTCTGGAAAATTTAATTTTTGACATGGAAGATTTTACACAACTAATACACTGTCAACAACTTAGGATAACTTACGGCAGTGACAGACTGGAGAATTACCATTTTAGATAAGTTTTCACATTGTTCAGAGGACTTTTATGTATGTCGTCTTATCTGAACGTTATGAGTATAGAAGATCTATAAGACAGGTGGGCTGGGTAACTTAACCATACTGAACAGCTGGAAACCTGGGGTTTGTAGAAACAAAACGAGGAACTCGGAGTCACATGTACTAAGAACAAAGTGGGGCCTTGGTGAAAACAGCCTCTTTTAAAAACATTCTTAAGTTTTGAGGAGCTACATAAATACCTAGTTAATAAAATTGAGCTTGGAAGTTGAGATGTGGGGCTCTTGAGATCCTTTATGGGATAGCCTAGTGATTTAAGGTCTGTGTTCTAAAGCCACTGCCTGGTGCAGCCTTGGACAATGGCTCCTTTCTGTGCCTCAGTTTCTTCATCTGTGAAATGGGTATAATTGCAGCACTCCTTCAGAGTGTGGCGTGAAGATGCAATGAGGTAACACGGGTGAAGGGATTGGTACTTAGTATGTGCTCAACAAACATCAGTTATAGAAATCTGCCACTGCTCCCCTCCTGCCAGCTCAGCAGGAGTCTTCTCTTCTTCATTAAATGGGCCCGTCTAAAATCAATGGGTCTAGATAAATCTTTTTCCTGAGGGGTTTATTTAGGAACTATTGGAGGGAGAGTGTGCTCAGCAGCTTTTTGCGAGGTGACTTCTTTTTAGTCCGGTAAAGATGCAGATTCTGCTCAAGAATTTCCATCCAAGCTGTAAATAACCCTTGTCCTTTGAGATTGCACGAGGATACTTAATTGGATATGATAATCAGCACATGATATCTGAAGTGGAGAGTTCTGTATAAACTGTTTTCTAACTCAGGAGGTTCAGAAGGAATAGAAAAGAGCGAGGACAGAAGTCAATAGGCTAGCAGAGACCTTTCTCTTGGCATGCATAGCAAATACTGTAATCCAGATCTTTCTGTCAAGAAGGCATTTAAATAGATAAGGAAGGCTCTTAAAAGGGATTTCAGAGGGGTGTGCTCACCTGAGAGGATTGCACTCCGTCTTTGCAGAGTTTCCCAAAGTGCTCTCCATGAACCCTCTGCACCAGAATCGCTGGGCCATTTGTTAAAATGCAGATGCCTGGACCTACTGACTAGAGATGCTTTGAAGGAGGCACCCAGATCTGCAGTTTTGCAAGTGACTCTAGGTGTTTTTAATGTTAGAGACCCACTGTTGTCAGCAGTGTAATCCCGCAAAGTTCAAAACACTAATTTTCAAGACTTTATTTAGATGGACTGCAAATTTTAGCTTGACTTCCTCTCAATTCCAGGCCTCTGAGACGGGTGGGTATCAGACCCTCCAGGCATTCTGAGACTCAGCTTTCAGGGGCCTAGCCTGTAGAGAAGAGGAATAATTTCTGTAACCACATCCCAAAGTAGAGGAGATCCGTCCCTAGGTGCATAGCTGCCTTCATAGAGAAGGAAACATCCAGCCTCCAATGACCGGGGCACCGCCAAGCTGGAGACGACCTTGTCACAAGAGCTGGCTAAAAATTCTATTGTGAACTCACTGGGCACTTGGTTCGTAAGTGTTCATTTTCATTTATTTTTTTGCAACAACCTTGTGAGGTTGCTATTATGCTATCCCTGTTATACAAACGGGGGCTCTGAGGCTAAGAAAAGTAAGTGATTCGTCCAGCGGTGTATAACTGGTAATCAATAGAACAAGGACAGATACCAAGGCCATACTTTGAACTGGGATGGCCAACTATCTGAGCGGCTGCCTGTTTTTGTATGGCCTGTGAGCTGAGGAGGGTTTTTACATTTTTTTTTAAATTGTTGGAAAAAAAAAATCAAAAGAAGAATACTATTTTGTAACAAGGGAAAATTATATGAAATTCGAATTTGGTACCCATAAATACTTTTTTCTTGGAAAACAGCCATGCACATTCATGTATGTATTGTCCGTGACAGTTTTTGTGCCACAACAGTAGAGTTAGGTAGTTCTGATAATGACCTTGTGCTCCAAAAAGCCTAAGATATTTGCTAAATGGCCCTCTACAGAAAAAAAAAAAAAAAAGAAATGCCAACCTCTGCTTGAAGCCACTATGCCAGTGTCTCCCAAGCGTCAATCATCTGAATACTACCTTTGTGATTCTCACCACCTTCTCATGCCATCTGCAGCATTATCTGCCAAGCACTTTTCTTTAGATCAATTAGTTTTCTTTAAATAAATTTATCTTACAAAGGAACAAAAATGTAAGTGGAAACCAGTGCCAACGGCAAACAATAGAAGGTAGCTGTGAAAGCAAATGCAGCACATACGAAACAATATATCGGATTTCAGCTGGCTAGTTGGAACAGATACTGTCACTATTTCTCTCATTTTCCTGCAGACCCCCTCACCCTTTCTGTGTACACCGTCCTGACTTCCGATGATGAACCTGCATCATCTTTGGAGGGCTACCCCGGGTCTGCTGTAATTGACTGTGCTTACAAGCACAGTAGGCTCGAGGTACCTGGGAAACCATGTTCCCCCTGTGGAGGGCCTGTAGCCGATGATGGTTGTGGGAGTATTAATACCCCAGAGACCTCCCCACTTGTCCAGGATAATTCTGAGGCACGTTTACACCATTTCCCAGAGCTTTCGTGTGAGATTAAGCTCCAGTGGCTTAAACACATTCCTCCTTGGCTGCCTTTCACCCCTATCCCTGTATCATTAACCCCCTGTCAGTCTACCTGCACCTGCCAAATTAACAATGTGCATTTATTTGATCCTCACCTCAAGATCTGCTTCTCGGAGGACCTCAGTAAGAGAATTGTGTTTCTAGCAAAAGATGGTGAGCTCCAAACCTGTTCTTTTCTTATTATAAAATAGAGATTACCAAATGTCAGGAAGGTTTCGAAGATGAACTAGCACTTAGTCGAGTTCTTTTCTTCAACGTAAATAACAGTGATTAAAATAGAAAATGAAAGGAGAACACATTTTTAACCATATGATCCAAGAGTACTTAATGCTCTATCCACCTACTGCCTAATATCATATGCTTTCTCCAGTGGCAAGAGAACCACACTTGGGGAACTGATGTTTTACCTTAAAGAGTGGTCCCCAGACCAGCAGCATCAGCAAATTTTCCACTCTAAGCCTACTGAATCAGAAAGTTGGAAGTGGGGCCCCACTATGGTGTTTTAACAAGGCTG
The DNA here is from genome assembly GCA_028534135.1 of Potos flavus. NCBI lineage: Eukaryota > Metazoa > Chordata > Mammalia > Carnivora > Procyonidae > Potos > Potos flavus. Next base: position 98,123,017 of record CM052895.1, read on the forward strand.
CGGGTGATTCTTAGGCATGCTTAAACTTGAGAACCGCTGCTCTCCAGTAAACAGCTTCTTATTTAGTTCTGCTCTCATTGCATTCCTGGATTTCATCAGAATTCAGAATCATCTCAGACTTGCTTCCTCCCCTCAACCGTGACTGACCGATGGTTTTCTGGCTTCTGTGTGAGCCTCCAACCAAGGTGGACCTCGTTGCTTGCCAAGACACACAGGTCAATAACTGGGCAGCTCTGATGCTGGATGACCTACTTCAGAGTGAGTCTCAAACTTCTCTCGAGATTCCATCTCTCCTTTGGAGACACCAAGACAAGACTATTTCCTTCTCTAATCATCATGTGGAACTTTCATATCATGTTATGCCATTCATTTGACAAACACTGATCACGTACTGTGTGTCTCTTTTCCTAGAACCTGTGGCCAAATTAGGGGTAAGACATTCATCAAGTGATTGGAAATGTAAATACAGAATATATATTGGAGGACATCCTCCAAATAACAAATATTTAGAGGAAATCTCTGCCTTTAAAAATGTCTGATTCCTAGAGATACTCTAGATGTGCTCTGTTCAGTGTTACATGAAAAGGAAGCCCGTGTTTCTTCTTTAGTTTTCCTCTAGTCCATTCTTTTTCCCAAAAAATAGATTAAGTATGCTTCTTAAATATTCTTTCGTTAAGAGCTGTTTTCGACATGAGTTTTCTGACCAAGGGGCAAAAATTTCCAGAAGAGAAATGTGTATTTATCCAGAAAGAATATTTTCTTGGTCAATTTTTAAAAAAGTTAAAAGACATTTTGCATCCCAGTTGTATATATCTGCATGGTCCCTTCAGTATAACTGAGTTGGCATTTGTATGAAACAGCTAGAAGCTTTTTCTTTAGGACTAAATCTTTGCAGGTGACTTAGTACCAATGGCATTTTGACTGACATCCCTAGCGAGACACTTGCTAATATAGGTCCAACTCCAGGAATACAGGCTTTTTTTTTTTAATGGCCTACACACCACCATTTAGATGTCTAGATAACAAATAACACGATTTTTTTCAGTACTAATTTACGAAGAGAAATTCTTTTGAAGAATATGTATCAACTGAGGTTAAAAAACGTGCTGAAACAGCATTCTACAAATGTCTAATGTTTTCCAAAACAAAGTCCCCGTAGATAGTTGAGAAGAAGAATTTTTTTCTTCTATGTAGTGAGAATTTGCACAGTTGCAATTTTTTGGATGGTCCAAGAATTTTTTTTCACAGTAATAGTTACTAGGCCATCATGATCACCATGGGATATAGAAGGCTGTGGGAATGCTTGTGTGTTTGATCGTGGTGATATTGTGCTTTGGTACAAATGGCCACTAGTGGATTCGGGCTTGAAGTGATGGGGCCAGCAAGAAGCTTTGACAGCTAACTCTGATCAAGTATCTGGCCTTATTTGATTACAGTTTACATTGCTCTGCTTTTTGTCCCACCTGCTTAGAGATGTCTAGTCTCGTGCCCAGTAGATGAAGCCTATTTGAAACAGTTTATGTGACTTGAGCATGCATCCTTTTTTTTTTTTTAAATTGGGAAATGATTCAAAACACTTGGTCTTTTTCTGGGGATACGAGAGGCAGAACTGATAGTATAGACTGTCCCAGTCCTATAATGTTACTGGAAGAAACCCTGTCAGTCACCAAAATTCTAGTTCTCATTTAGACATCCTTACACACATGCTGCTTGAATGCCTCCAATGACAAGCGACTCACCTTTTCAAAATTTCCTTTAGCTTCTGAGAAGCTCTAATTACTTGAAATTTCTCCTTTTCTTCACACTGCCCAGGACCTGCTGGCCCAGTCCATTCTACACTTGGGGGAATTGAGACCCAGACTGGTGAGCAGACTTGCTTGAGGATAAGAACAGTGGGTTAATAACAGTGTCGGGCTGAGAACCCAGGCCCAGAGACTCCTGGTCCAATGCTCGCTCCTTCCATTATGTCAAGCTCCCACCCCCAATTTGACTATGAAGATAAATAATGTTTTACTTATTGCTGACACTTGTCCAAAATAAAGGTATTGGAATATGCCCTTTGATGTAGAAATTTAACCCGTGTAAGCATACTCTATGAAGAAACGTGGTCAATCCATGCACCGTTATGCATGAATATCCGCCCATGCAATCAAAACCAGAGGAAAAAAAAACGAAGTGCAGGAAAGCAAGCTGAGGTTATGGCATAGCTCCAGGTTGGCAGATGTTGGCACGGTACCAAACTACATCGCTATTTCACTCCAATAGGTGGAGACTATTTACAGGTGAGCCCTATGCTCACACTTCTCATAATAGAGATGCAACTACACACCTTCTGTTAACCATTACCAACTGCTCCACAGCAATCTTTCAGGATATTCTGGGTAAAAGAACGAGGGGTAAAAATGGGGTGTACTTATTTTTTGGGTTTGCCCTTTGGGTATTTAAATTTTATAAGCCAGAAAACCAGGAGTTGGAATCAGCATTGGGTGGCATAAGTAAGATGACCTCTTCCTCCTCCTTTTTTAAGGAAAGATCAATCTCAATGTTTCCAACAAGGAAAAGAAACTCCAAAGAATCTGATAGAGTTGTGTGTTGCTGTAGCTTTACTTTTGTGACAGATCAAGCATTTTGAATAATTTCAGTTGCTTGAGCTTGTCCTAGCCCTGAGAGAATACTGAGACCTCCCTTTGGACTTCACATGGTAGAAAGTTCTGTTTGACTCTCTTTTCCACGCCTTTCCCAAGACTTGCCATGCTCTTTGTCTGGTTACGAGAATCTAGGACTGTTTCCCTGAAGGAGACCAACATAGGGGTATCCTTCCTTGTCCCTTAGATAAGGATACAGCATGACTGTGATTAAAATGTACATGTGGTCTAATTGAATTTCAGATTGGCAGAACTTTTAGAAGTGACATAGCTTATACCCAGGCATTGGAGATGCTCTCAGTTGATTGCGTCTTTAATTGCCTAGGTGGTTAAGGAGCCAGAAATGTAAGTATGCAAGATAAAAACACTGGTTCCTTGAACACCCCTCTCGCTGTATGCAATCTTCCTGACAAGAGGTGTCCCTGTAATCTTGCTTCTGATTAGTTAGCCCTGGTGAGCATGGCAGAAAATAGTGGACTGTGATGGATTAATCAAATCAGGATAGATGCGAATCACCACCAATTTATCTTTTGTTACTGTTCCTTTCTCTCTCTGACAAAACGCCGGTTGTCTCACTGCCTTGTTAAATAGCAGTCATTTTAAATTTGCTCATTGGGTTTCTGATGAGCAAGACATAACAATGTGCATTGCCATGAATATATCAGGTTTTCCCCCGTGTTGTAACATTTTCAAATGCAGTTTCAAGGAGATGAACTTCAGCGCGTTCTTAACTGGTTTTCTTAGTTCCAGTTTTTCTTCCTTCTAATCTGTATATAAATACAATATTGATTTTTTTTGGGGGGGTCTATTAGTCAGTATTCTTTTGGTTCCAAGTAATGGCTGGACCCAACTCAAACTGGTTTAAGAAGGAAAAAAAAAAAGGAGTATGTTGGCTCGTATAATTGGAAAGTTCAGGTGTAAACCTGTCTTAAGACACCTCTGGATCTGAAACCTCAAGTTCTCTATGTTCCAACTCGGCTTTCCCTGTGGTTAGCTTCATTCTTGACAAGCTCTCCCCACAAAGTGCCATTGATGGCCCCCAATAGCTTCATCCTGAAAGTCGTAATAGTCTAGCAACACTAGGGAAAACAGAGACTCTTTCTAGCAAAAATCCCAGGGTTCGCTTTCCCTAGTCTAGCCGGTGAGCAAAGGAACTGGGGCCAGGGAGTGAATTGTTCTGATTGGCCAGGGCCGGTCTTGTGCTTATCACTGACCTCAGGACTGAGGCAGGGGAGGGGTGGTTCTCCAAAGGGAATTCAAAGTGCTGTTTTCAGAGAAAGAAGGATTCCTTCTCTTCCAGTAGAAGGAAGTGTGATATAATGACAAGAACTCTACAATATAAAGCTTGAGTTTTGGAATTCACAGACTTGGATTCTGTTCCCAGTTTGGCCAAGTGCCAGCTGTGTGACTGGCAAGTCAGTCAGCCTCTCTGGCTCATAGTATCTTCACCTTAGAGTAGGGACAAAGACTCTGAGGTTGGAAGAAGAGGAAGAAGGCAGTGTTTGGTACTTGCCAACACTTAGTAAAAGGTAACTAAATAGATGAGATAGTCTTTTGCTTTTAAACATTACAGCATTGTCCCCTGAATGGTTAATAGATTAGCTCCCAGTTGGAAAATCGCAAACTCTCAAACCTCTTCTTCATTTGGAAAACTAATTAGCTATTTATTTGACGAGACAAATATCTATGAAGAGAATGTAATGTACCAGGTATTTTTCTAGGCACTAAGGATGTAATAGTGACCAGATATCTAACTATAGCCTCTTGAAACTATTCTAGTGAGGAAGACCAATAAAGAAGCAATGGAGTATATAATAAGGCATGTGCTAGTAAGAGAAAATAGAGTGGATAAAGGAGATAGAAACTTCTAGAATACGAGGTCTGAAATTCTACTCAGGTGATCAGGGAAGAGTTCAATGAGGAAGTGACAGTTGAGCAGTAGTTAGGAGGCAACGAGTGAAAAGGCCCTGAGGTGAAAATCTACTTTTATGGCCAACGAAAAAACCCAAACCAGGAAGCTCAAGGGCACTGAGGGAGTGGGGCATGGCTAAAGTTGAGATTGGTGAGGAGCTGGGTGGGGCCAGATCACTTCAGGTCTGGTTGGCCATGATAAGGAGTTTGGATTTTATTCTAAGCGTGACTAGAAGCCACTAGAATTTTATGCAGGCAAGACATGATTTGACTTACATGTTGAAAATCCCTTGCTGGCTCCTGTGGGGGCAATGACAGTGGGGCAAGCCGGAGAGCTGTTAGAGAGGGTATGGAGGATCTGAAGAAAAGAGATGGTGGTGTGGACCAGGGTGGTGGTTCCGGAGGGAATGAGAAGAACTCAGTTTAAGGAATCATTTTCAAAATAGGATGAATTTGCTGACAGTTTGGTTGTAGGGTATGAGAAAAAGAGATTGTTTGTTTGAGTAACTGGGTAAATGGTGGCACCATTCGCTGAAATGGAAAGCACTAGGGGAGGATTAGATTTTTGTGTTGAGAGTAGGAAATGTAGAGTTTAGTTTGAAATGTTTTTTATTTTATTAAAAAAAAATTTTTTTTTAAGTGATGTCTCTACCCAATGCGGGGCTTGAACTTACAGCCCCTAGATCAAGAGTACCGTGCTCCACTGACTGAGCCAGCCAGGCATCTCTGACATGCTTTTTATTTTGAGCCATGGGAATGGATGTGATCATTTCAAGAAAGATTTAAGTAGAGGAAAAAGGAGGATGCGGCCTGTACCTTCAATAGTTAAGGCTTTGTACTTAAGTATTTCAAATAAAAGATTATTCTGGATTCAAAGATGTAAAAGAGATTGAAGTGGACAGAGCTACTTTGCTTGAGGTCAGAGGAGGGGATTCAGAGTCCTGGAGGCTAAGCCTTCCCCCACACCTGCCCCAGACTCAGAAATGCCCACAGAAGTCCTTGTTAATCTTCGAGGCTCTAAAGAACGAACATTGGCAAACACAGAAATCTACATCCTTTCCAGCTCTGGTGGTCTGCCGTTCTCTTCCTGGCGGCCAGGCGAATGTGTTTGGTCCACCCTGACCAAAGCATCCAAGGGCCCAGGCTGAGGTTCATGGTTCTGTTGTGTAGATAAACAGATTTATAGTTTCTTCTTGGTAAGATTCGATTAGAAAATCAGCAGATGGAATTATAGAATGTCAGAGCTGGAAGTGAACCCAGAGATCATCTCCTCCAATCCCTCTGTTTACTGAGAAGTAGATGATGAAACTCAGAAGGGAAAAGGGGCTAGTTTAGGGTCATCCCCAAAGAAGCAGCCCAGGATCTGCCTCTACATTCTCTGCCTCTCCATGGTGTGGAACAGATGTGATGCAAAATGTAGGAATTCTTCTGAGAAATGAAACTGCAGTCAGTTAAAAGGGCCAGCTTGGTGGAGATCAGTGAGTACCTTCCCAGGACAGTGTGTCAGGTCTTCTGAAAGTCCACGGCAGAGGAACTTTTGGTAGTTTGAAAGTTAACTTCCCTTCCATTCGGAGTCCTTAGCCTGGAATTCATGAATGAGCTTAGAGGAATCACGTGCCCCTCCGGAAGTGTGTATGTATGTGCGTGTCCATTGATTTTTCTGGGCAGGGAGTTCTCAAGAGTTTACTGGATTTTCAAATGAATATATGATTACCTAGCTTCAAAGAGTTTATAAAAGAGAAACCAGCCCTGAAGATCTTCATAGGAAACAAGATGGCAGACCAGTTTAGGCAATATACCATTTTAATCATAACAAGGTAGCAACTTATTTTCACTAGCTAGTGTCCTAAAGCAGATCATGTAAATAAGCTGTGTTTCTGGGAAGAGCAATAAGTAAACTGATTAACATGGAGTTCAAAGAAGTACCTGTGTGTTTTACTCTCCAGGAGATTAATAAAACGATAAAGAAACTCAGCTCTGTCATACTTCAGTACACCAATAGCTTTTTGCTGTAGTATGGTTTATTAAATACTTTCTGATACTCTATAAAACAAGTCTTTTTTTTTTTAATATTTCATTTATTTGAGAAAGAGAGCATGAGCCAGGGCGTGCGGTGATGGGGGGCAGAGGGAGAGGCAGGCACCCCACTGAGCAGGGAGCCCAACACGGGGCTTGATCCCAGGACCCTGGGATCATGACCTGAGCCGAAAGCAGACGTTTAACCGACTAAACCACCGAGGTGCCCCATAACAAAAGTCTTAATAAATAGGAAGCCATGACTAGCTGGCATTTTTTTCCTGTAGCAAGGACTTGTATTTTCCTAAATTAACTCATTGTCTAACCTTTTTTTTTTTTTCCCCACATATAGGACCCTGTGGGCACTGAGATCCAACTCACACATGCCTATTTCCTGTAATGGATGAACTTGATGCTAATGTGAGGTATATTATATTTCTGTATATACTGTAAATATGCTGCTTTAAATTATGGCCATTTGAACTATGAAGCTTCTAAAAAATCTATTGTGGTAGATTACAACCGGACAGATGGAGATTTTCTTCAGTGTTTCATATGTAACCATGAGTGTGATGTTGTTTGATTATTAGAGATTTTTTTTTCATTTCTGCATAATATAGCTGGAAATATTTCCAGGTGCTTTTACTAAAAGTCTGCATTATGAGAGGCTGCGTAACATGAAAATAAATATTCATCTCTCTAATAGGAAGAAAGAAGATGTATTTAAATGGGGTAAAAGAGCAGAAGAATGTCTCTGTGTGCGTCTAAACCTTAGATACACATTCAGATAGCTTTTATAACAGGTTCTGGCCTGCCCGCTTCTTTTTTCAACCAGGCCATTAGATGATGTGACGTGATGGCGGCACGGTATAGTTACGTAAAGCTAGATGGTTTGGTTCTGTTTTCCTGTTATTTCCTACAACCCTTGGAGATCAGATAATAGGGCGGCTCCTAAGGAAGATTCTCTGTGAAAGTTTGATGCATTTTATTTGGCATAGTCGAATAGGGTGAAGAAAATTGTCTTCATCAAGGCCTGGATGTTATGAATTGGCATTTGGGGCTGAGCATTAGTCGTCCGTATCAACAGCTGGAAAACATTCTGAAAAAGAAATACATTCCTGGTGCAATCATGGGAGCAGTGCCGCTTTCACCTGAGAACTGGAGGAAAGTACATTTCAGGTATAGATCAGGGGCGCGTCGCGTCTGTGTTTGACGTAGTACAACGCTGTGATAAAAGGGAGCTGTCAAATATCTTGACAGCACGTCTAGTGTAAGTGACTCGAGCTGCAGAGACGTACTATCACCCCAAACCTGGGAATTCCTTAAGGGCAGAAGGTGTCTCATGCCTAATTCCTGGCACAGGGTGGGTATTTAATAAAGAATTGCTGATCACCCAGTCAATGTTGATATATTACATGTATTTCCAACTGGGCTGTGTTCTGGTGTACCTAGCTATGCACGGAGGCTCTGTATATTCAGCAATAAAACATCTTCCACTTGCAATAGAAGCAACCTGGACTTCGTTACCCACCCAACACTCTGACTTGGTGCAAAGTCTTAGAACTTTGACACGGATTTTTAGGCCGGTGCTATGTGCTTAATTTTCCTCCGGAAGTTTGTGACATTCTTTGTGCAGGGAAAGCAGAGTGGAATCCGGAGAATCTCAATTGTATTTTTGTTGATTTCTGTTAAAAGGCCAAAGTGGGCCATATCGATGATGAGAAGTTATGCCGTTGTTTTAAGTTTCAAACACTGTGTCAAACTGCATCAGTTGTTAAAAATGAACTTCTTTTTGGATAATTCAGATTTTATGATCCCTAACATTGCCAGCTTTTCCACAGTTGTTTATAGCAGCGTTGAATTCTAACAGTGGAATACAGTCCAATTAAATGAACGTCAGCCACTCTCCTGGGTGCTATGGAATAATATTGTGGGGTATAAGATGGTATTGCTCCCCAGAATCTTCTCTCTGGTCCATCCTCTCTGTCAGATTTCCAACCTGATCCCATCAACATATGTTCATCCTCGTTCACTCCCCCTCTCTGCCCACACTATTAGTAACATGCAAATGTACAGGCTTTCCACTCATATCCTCCTCAGTCCAGCCTCTGGGTGTTCATAATAAAGGTGACATTTTAGGCTCACATTTACCAAATTGTGACGCATGGATCACTCATAATACATAATGATTTTAGGTGGTGTATGAATATCTTTTTTTATTTCTACCTAAATATTGATTTTAAAGTAACCATATCATGGTGCAAAATACTATTTTGGCACTTATAGTAGAGAAATACAGTTTTTTTTTAAACTACATTCATTTAAAATGTAAAAATAAGTTTGTTTAAAAAAAGGAAAGTAAGTGTATAAAGAACGATATTATGTAACTTTAAAATATTCATTAGTAACAGGGTATAAAAAAATTTATAAGGGTGCTATGTCAATGAGTAGGGTCTAGAAACCAATGTTCTAGGTATAATTAGATAGAATAAATTTTATTATTCTAAGAGCAGGAACCAGAAATTCTTTTTTTTTTTTTTTCCTTTCAGTAAGGAAATACCTTCAGTTTGCGAAGTTCCCACATAAAATGAGAGCCAAAGGGTTAGGGCCCTGGTACAGGAGGAATTTTTCTGCTTGCTCTGAAGACAGGAAAATGAATGAACAGAGGAGGGAGAAGGTTGGAGAGGAGAAGAGATGATGAGCATCGCTTGGAAAAGTATGAACCATCCAGTGACAGGGTGCCTGAGAGGGACTCTGAGAGAAGTTAGGTTGCCAATCTTTGTTTGTTTGTTTATTTGCATTGTGTATGGTGTGTATGCTGACCTCTCCCAGGCTCTAGTTCCTTAGGAAAATTTTCTAGCTTGACTAGGAATCGAGAGTTGATGTTAACTGCGTCTGAGCTATGAACTTCATACACGTGAAGTTTTTTTAAAGCAATTTTTTTTTTTTTTTTTTTTTTTTTTGACAGAGAGAGATCACAAGTAGGCAGAGAGGCAGGCAGAGAGGGGCGGGGGGAAACAGGCTCCCAGCTGAGCAGAGAGCCCAATGCGGGGCTCGATCCCAGGACCCTGAGATCATGACCTGAGCTAAAGGCAGAGGCTTTAACCCACTCGGCCACCCAGGTGCCCCTTTAAAGCAATTTTTAAGCGATCCTCTGAGGCCCTTGCCATTATTATGCCCACTTTACAGGGTGTGGGAATGAAGGCCCAGAGAGGTGAAGTAACCTGCTTAAGGCCACGTAACCGCGCCACCTCCCCCAGCCTACACATGTTTTATATGACTGTGTGTGTGTGCGTGAGTGTGTCTTAGTGACAGGGCTGACACTCCTGTCTGGGTAGGTGTGTTTGGAAGGGAGAATGCATGCATGAGAATGAACACTCAAAAGGCACAGGATGGCAGAAGGGTATGAATGCCTGGGAAAACTTCAGAAACCAGAGTAAAAGTTTTAAAAGCCCTATGGGCTGTAGAATTTAAGAGACTCTGGCCAATTTTCCCCAGATATCAAGGGACAGAGAGGTCCTAGTTGACATTTAGGGCTAAATAAAATGTCTAACATTTAAGTATTTCCTCAGGCCATTCTGGCCACTTCATTTTTCATTTCTTTGGTTTCATTCAATTGAGTTTGCTAATTACGCTCTATCCTTGCCAATGTGTATCTATCAGTGTTCTTGGCTGCAGCATCCGAAACTAACATGCTGGCATGTTCAGAGGTAAT
>CM052895.1:98133803-98178013 GCA_028534135.1 Potos flavus
AAAAAAAAAAAAAAAAGAGAGAACTGCATCAGCATCTAAAAAGTAGCTGGTAAGAGTAAGTGAAGAAGGCTAGCTGTGGAAGATCCAGGAATGGAATCACCCTGCACAGACGAGGGAAGGGTCAAGACAGTTATTTGGGGAGGATGTTCCTGACTGAGTGCAGCCTGAGTTACAGTTGGTGACAGGAGTTAGGGTCTCAGGGACTCAGGAAACTCTTACACTTCTCCAGGGGACGGGGGAAGGGCTAGACAAAAGATTGAGGGAGGGGGCATAGAGAAAGAGGATACGGATTCAGAGAAAGTTAGGAAGCAGAATTCATGGTAGAAAGTGATCACATCGCATACAAGGGAAAAGGAGGACATTTGGAAGGTGACCGTGAAGAAGGAGTAGGGTACACAAGGAAATAAGCTTGATCTGGAGCCAGTGGAGGTGGAGAAAACTGTGAGACATTCTGGTGATAGCTATCTAATAGAAAGTTGGCTGAATTTGCGTGGAGCTCAATGGGGAAATGTTTTGGGAAGGATTCTGATCCAAATTGCTGTGGAGTGAATAGAATAGAATAGAACAGAATAGGAATTAACTCCCCCCGCTCCCCGCAAGGCTCCAATGATCTAGATAAGAGAAAGATGAAGGTAACTCTGCAGATATTAATATCAGTGAGATTGCCTGTATCTGAAGCTTCCTCCTTCTTGAGACTTCAGGAATCATCTCATTTTCTAACTCTCAAGAATCAAGGAAGTTTTGAGTGTGCAAGTTAAAACTATGCCCCTTCCAATCTCCCACACTCCCAAAGTTTATGGGAGCAGGACATCTGTTGTGCCTCTTTAAGTAATGTGAAGTCCTGAATTATTTCCTTTGTACTTTCTTTTCTAGTTAGTGCAATCGTGAGAGTCAGTTTCTGTCTTTTTCGTAGTAAATAAATTCTTAATGACTCATGAGGGTTATGATGTAAGAAATGCACATTATCTGGGAGTGTATTGATTTAGTGTGAATTTTAGATAAGCTATGATAATGAAAGGTTTCCATTAATTTAATACTTTAGCAGAGGATAAGATAAGTTCCCCTCCCTGAAAGGGGATGGTTTGATTGCTTGTCCTGGGATTGAGCTGAATTTTGTCATTGCACCACTGATGAAGTTTCGAAAAGCAAACTGAATCACCCCCGAGGATCCTAGGAATCAGGAAAATGGTGGCTGACTTCTGTGTGTAACCTCAAATATATCATTATTTATGGTTGTGTTATTGATGAGCTAGCATCGTCTGGTTCGACACCCTAATGGGCGAGGAGAAGGGCCAGCCAACCGGTCTCTGTGTTGAGAGATTTTATAGCCTTCTCCGATCAGTTCTCTGGGCAATCAGCCTGAGCTCAGGATTGTGACTTCCTTTACTACCGAAAGAGGAATTGGCTTTCTTGTAATCCAGGAAGCACATTTGTGGGAACAAAATCAGAAGAGAGAAAGGTCCCATCCACTTCAGAAAAAAATTTTACTTTCAATAACCTCACGTTAATTGTTTGCAGGAACACTTGGGAGCTGCTAATTAAGAGCAGGGAATTTGGAAGGTATTTAAAATATCTCATCAAATCCAAAAAAGCCTAAACAGTTAGTCATATTTTTTTAAAAAAATCTGTAATTCATGTTTGATTATGACATGCTTCTATCCAATTATGTTGAACTGATGAGGTTTTACTCTATGAAAAAAATAACTAGTAACCTTTTTACACCAGCTTAATTTTAGCGCTGTTTTATTTAGAATTATGTAACCTTGACTCTGCAGCCCTCTCCTACCCTTGCTGTCACTGCTGTCATCAGACTTCACCATGTCTTTTCTGAGTGATTGGCAGCATCACCAAACTCCTTTCTCGACTGTGGCTGTCCCACCTCCAATCTGTTTAGCTGCCAGATGACTGGCCATCTTTCCGTGGCTTAAGCCTGACCATGCCCGTCCCCTGTCTTTTCTCAACTTCCCACTCACCCTTTCCATCCGAACGCAGTTATCTCCTACTGACCCCCCAGCCTTCCCTTCCTACCCTCTACACTCCCAGAGCTCTGTGTGCAAACTGCTGTTACCAATTATTTGTAAATATCAAAGCTGTTGGGGATTATTTGTTTTATGGGTTTACCTCCTTGGCTGGATGCTGTGTGCCCATTATTTAGCATGCTGTCTGGCATATCACAGTGTTGGAGAGATTTAACTACAATTGAGAAAGCCTTTATATTTCAATTGTCACTCTTGAGGCAAGATCTCACCATTCCTGAGGGCTTGTCTTAGGCAGGTTTGTGCCCAGTAGATATTCCCAGCCACCGCCAATACTTCCCGCCTCTCTCGTTCACACACACGGGATTTCACTGGTCACCATGGATTCTGGGGCTATGGGATTTGGAGAGGAGATGGGAGGATGGAAGGAATACCGGTTCTGCATTAGAAGATGAAAGGCCTCTCCTGTGGGGCTGTTGCTGATTTTATGGCATGGGAGCTTCAGCGACAGGGTTGATGCGCCGTTTGTTTTATATTCTGGACCTGGGAAGGAGCCCTTTGCAATGCTGTCACTCCCACCACCATTCCTGCTATTTCTAGCTTAACAGATATTGACCACTAGTGTGGGGTTGTGCTAAACCCTTTAGAAGAATTTTCTCATTCACTCCATATAACAACCCTATGCAAGGGTGGCTCATTTTATAGGTAGTAACAACGAGACGTAGAAAGATTAACTTGCCCAGATTCACATGACTCACACGTGGTAGAGCCAAGGATCCAGGATCCAAGCCTAGAAGGTCTGCGTCCCGAGCTCCGGCCCCGACTGCTGTCCTGGAACCGCCTCTGCTGTGGACACTGGTATATTACAGTGAGGCCCAAGACCGCCATCCCTCATCTTCTGCCATTTCTACTCCTCTGCCAACTATTAACGCTGTTATTTCTACCATCTCTACTTTTACGACTTTGAGTTCCTGAGACTTCCCTCATTTATTCCTACGTGCTCTGCGGAGGGCTTTGTAAACAGTGCCTTGTGTCACTGGGGGGACACTAGATAGCCCACTCTGAGAAAGAGAGCCCATGTCATCCCAGAGAGGGGGCCCCATGTGCTCTGTGAGCGGGGCCCCTCAGAGATCAGGTCCCTTTCAGTGGACTTTCTCTCTCTCTTTGACAGCCTCGTACTCTGGGAATTCTCCATCTCCAATCAGGAAGCCGTTAGCTGCATTACCTTCATCCTCCTTTCCCATCCTCAGAGATGACCAAGATCAGCTGGTGACCTCATATGTTAGCACAGGAATGGTTCTTAGGAGGCCATCGGAGAGCGGAAGCCTCTCCCCAGCATTCCCAGTGGGGTGTCCTAGAAAGCGGTCACCAGCTTCTGCTTAAAAATTCTAGTCTTTTTATTTTATTTTTTAAAAGATTTTATTTATTTTACAGAGAGAAAGAGAGAGGGAGGGAGGGAGGAAGAGGGCAAGCACAACCAGGGGAGCAGCAGGCAGAGGGAGAAGCAGGCTCCCTGCTGAGCAAGGAGCCTGATGCGGGACTCGATCCCAGGACCCTGGGATCATGACCTGAGCCGAAGGCAGATGCTTAACGACTGGGCCACCCAGGTGCCCCTCTAGTCTTTTTAAGTACATCCAGGTAATTGGTTGAATTCAAGCCAGATTATTATGTATTCAGTGGAGAAAAGCAGTCACGCAAGGTTTTTAAATTAGGCAAATATCAGTAGTTTGGTCTGGCAAAAGGTTTTATTTTATAGACTGTTAAGTTCTTCCTCTGCTCCCTCACTCTTTCTCTCTGTTGTGCTATTGTTCAACATCCGAGTTCTTCTTTTGTCCGGTTGCTGTCCCTGTCTCCTCGCACGGAGTAGGCAATGTGTGCACCTGCCCCTGACTCTGCTGGGCCATACCGCTCTCCTTCAGACGGCTTCCAATGGCCGGTTCTCTCCAACCTAACTAGAAGTCCCTGGGCAGCAAGGAGCTCATTTCCCTCTCAATCCCTGGATGTTTCCCGAGCAGATGGCTCCGTTTAAGAATGATGGATGCCTTTTCTGCTCTGTCACTTTTTCATATTCCCCACTACCTTTTCCTCTCCTCCTCTTCCTCTCCTCCACTGTGTTACTGGCATGTTGTTGTGCATCCCCTGGCCCTGTGTCCCCCGGTTCTCTTTCTCTCTTGCCTTTCCACTCGACCAGCACTTCCACTATCGTTCACAACCCCAGGAGCTCTCTTTACCTCGTCTTTTTTCTCCACATCTTTATCTTTCCTAACCCAACCCTTCGCTTGGTTCATTGGAAGACACTTTTCTTTTATTTTAGAAATGGCATTGCTGGAGGGGAGGTGGGAGGGGGAATGGGGTAACTGGGTGATGGGCATTAAGGAGGGCACTTGAGGGAATGAGCACCGGGTGTCATACGCAACTGATGAATCACTAAATTCTACCCCTGAAACTAAGAATACACTGCATGTTAATGAAATTGAATTTAAGTAAAAAATTTTTTAAAAAAAGAAATGGGGCTTTAGGAGGATATATTTGTGAATTGACAAGTCTTCAGCAATTATCTATAATATATGTGGCTGTTTGTGGTTCAGAAGGTATATGAGATGACAGTTCTGTCCAGTGATAAGACTTCATAGTAATAATTTATTTACACGATATTTGAGAGTATACAATGTGCTTTCCCTTTCATCCTTATCTAATTCTCATGGCATCCAGTGGATTAGGGCAAATTTTATTAACCTAGCTTATAGATAAAGGAAATGAAAATTTGAAAGGTTATGAAAGGGATTTGTTTTGTGCTGAAAGTCATACTAGTGATGCATGATGGAGTCCAAATTAGAATCCAGATGTTTGGTTCTTTTTTTTTTTTAAGAATCCAGATGTTTTGGTTCTTAGTGCAGTCTTTTTCCACTATACACGTGGCAGTAAGTCAAACAGGAGTATCCAAAGTACATCAGAATGATAACAGTGATGTCGTAAGATGCTAAAATGGAAGTAGAGAGGCATGCTGGTTTTACGATATTTGGCCTGGGCCGGGATGTTTGGAAGGGTAACTGAAGTTTGCTGAGAAATGTGTGAAGACCAGTTTCTCCCCCAGGATAAGGTTGGTTTGGGGGAAACATAGCAGATACATCACAGAAAGATTAGTCCGTAAGATGATGTTATAACAAGTAGCTGGCATCCAGCAAATCCAGCCAATGGTAATGTTCAGACCACAGTAATGGGGAATCTGGAAGTTGAGCATTTTAAACCATATAGAGTACTGTTCTGAGGGAAGTTTCTCAAAATACACTAAGGACTCACCTACAGTTTCTGAAGTAGAAGGAATGGTCAGGTTAGACCCCTGATGCCAAAGTAACTGAGGCTTGGGGCAGTCATTACAAGGGCAGTCAGAAACACAGGGATGCATTTGGATACCAGTAAAGCCGGAATGCAAATTGGCAGCTGGGTCTCAGGATCCGCACAGAAGCCTAGAGTCCGGAGCTGGGATATAATCCAAATGAGCAGCAAGGATAACCTGATGTCGCATATTGTCAGTAACTCAGCATGAAATAGTAAAATGACCTTTGAATTCCCTTGATTCTGGGTGGACCAGATCTCCAAGGCGAGTCCTAATAATGATAACCGGCCTTACAGCCTATTTGTTGAAAAAGACAAAATAAAAGGAAAATTCAGGGTATGTTTGCATCATCTGGGAAGATTTCATGAGAAGCTTGAAGTATAGGAAAAATATAGGTTATCCATGTAGCGGGCTGAATATTTGAAGAGTGATATTAGTCAGGATTCTCTCAGTTTCAAGAAAATTCAAAGTAGTGTACACAAAAATGAGAATTTGTTAACTTACCAAACTGGAAAGTTCAGGAGTGCAATTTGCTGGACCAGGGCCTCAAACAATATCCTTGGAATTGGTTTTTCTCTTCTGTCATCCTCTTATGTGGGGCCTTTTCATGTAGCATTATTGCCTTGAAGTTCCAGGCTTACATCTATCAGCTTCAAATGCAGGTAAAACAAGGGTCATCCTTCCTTTTAGTTGCAACAAAGTCTCAGAATTAAAGATCATTGGACCAGTTTGCGTCCATGCAACCATCTCTGAAACATTGTGGTTTGCATTAGCTTCTATTGGAATTTCCAGAGAAGTTAAATATGGTAATTGGCAGGCCTAGATTATGTGCTGTCCCTGGAGATGAGATGTGAGAATAGGCTCAGCGCCACGCAAACCGCATGGACTAGAGTAGGGATGAGCTGGAAATGGAGCTCATCTACCTCAAAGAAAATGGAGCTCTTCTACCAAATGAAGGGAGGATGAATGCTTGATAGCCTAAAAGTGCAGAAGTCCAATAAAGGAGCCAAAATTCTTGCATAAAGGAGACTGTCCTCAAAGTCAAGTTCAGTTGTGAAGGAAATCCTTTGTTTGCATAAGATCTGAATTGTATCATTATGTAAAATTATTGTGTCACCATAGACTGAGCAAACAGAGTTTGGACCAGGAGTCTGATGCAGTTAGCAGGTACTGAGAATAGGTGTGCCAGGTAGAAGGTTCCAGTGGAACTGACAAGGCTGGAAGGATCCTGTGGCTCCTGGGGTTTGGAGAGAGTACAAGTCCAGAGAACCAGTTGCGCTGATTGGTAGATGACACTAGAGGTTTTCATCCCAAGGCAAAAGCTTGGGTTTTACTCAGTGTTATGTATGAACAGCCCTGGAACTCTTGATTACAGGCAGAAGACTGGAAAGCACCGCTCCCTGAACTGGTTTCTTGCTGGAAAGTGGGAGACATGAAGTTCAAACATGCTTGAATTTCAAAGAGCCTCTTTTTTTTTGTTTTTTTTTTTAAAGATTTATTTATTTATTTGACAGAGAGAGAGAGATTACAAGTAGGCAGAGACGCAGGCAGAGAGAGGGGGAAGCAGGCTCCCTGCTGAGCAGAGAGCCCGATGCGGGGCTCGATTCCAGGACCCTGAGATCATGACCTGAGCCGAAAGCAGAGGCTTTAACCCACTGAGCCACCTACGCGCCCCCCCCTTTTTTTTTAAGATTTTGTTTATTTATTTCAGAGACAGAGAGAATCAGAAAGAGAGAGAGAGAACACAAGCAGGAGGGTGGGTTAGAGGGAGACGCAGACTCCCTGCTGAGCAGGGACCCTCCCCATCCCCATGTGGGACTCGATCCCAGGACCCTGGGATTGTGACCTGAGCCAAAGGCAGACACTTAACCACCTGAGCCACCCAGGTGCCCCAAAGAGCTTCTTATTAACAAGCACCAATGACTCTCTGTAGCTGAAATGAACATTTACAGTTGACGGTAAAAATGTGAATCTCCCTTTACCTAATGATTTGGCTAATATTCCTTCCCTATTTATGGATATTATTCTGACACATACAAATATGGTTGTGGACATATATGGTAAGTGGGTATACATGTGAGGAGGCAGCAGTGACTGTTCGTCTAAGTAAGTGTATATTCCCTAGTGGGTGTGAATTGTGGGGATACAGCAGCTGCTGGGTGTCAATGTGGTTTTCCTCCACTTAGTCTGAAACTCGACTCTGCTTCAGATGGGAAAGACAGTGAGAACTAAGTCAGGTTTTCCCAAACATCATAAGATCACAGAAGGCTGGAGAGAGGGGAAGGGACTTCACGCGCTAGCTCTGTCCAGTAGGAATAGAATGCTAAGAATAAATGGGAGCCACATATGTGATTTTAAGTTTACTAGTAACCGTGTTAAAAATAAGTAAAAGAGACAAGTGAAATTAAATTTTAATTATTTATTTAATTCAACCTATTTAAAATATTATTTCTACAGATAATCAATATAAAATTATTAGTGAGATAGTTTATTTATTTATTTATTTTTGTATTTAGTCTTTAAAATCTGGTGTTTATTTTCCACGTACAGCACATCTGAGTTTGGACCAGACGCATTTCAAATGTTCAATAACTGCATGCATCTAGAGGCTACTGTAACGGGCAGCGAAGTTCTAGAACACATTTTCCAAGGTCAGCAAATTATTCGAATGGGCCACCACTCCCCATTCTTACCCCACCCATCACCCCAACTGCAAACTTTGTTGCTCTATCACTCTTTCTTCCCGTGTCCTGGTTCTCCATCCTTCTTAACAGTTTTTGAGGCATCCAGTGCCAACTGATCAGTTGCTTGGCAGGTGACTTGCCAGTGCGGATAGTTCAACCTCGGACTTTCCCTTCATATTCTTCCAACTTCTTGTTCGAGGCCCCCGAGTTCTCACCGGGTCCTGGCGCAGAGGTTCTGTCCCTGACTTAAGATGCCCTGAGTAAACCTCGAGCCCTCAGGAACAAAGTCTCTCCCTCTTTTTCCCTGCTAATACTCTAATAAGTTTCATTTCCCACACTCAGTTTGTCTATTGCCTGTTCTTGTACCTGGCTATTTATAATGGATATTTTTAGCATGAAATACCTCAAAGCTTAAATGTTTTTATCCTTTTTAATATCACCCGTTGCCTCATTTCTGAATAAACAGACTGCATTTTCTAAGCTCCTTCTTTGGACCTGATGTGTCTCATGCTTCTCTGTTTCTTTTGTGACCCTGTCAAGTTACAGCTCATTTCCTGCTTTGGCCTTTTTTTTTTTTAATCTTCCTCCTACAGCTTCCACGATCTTGGTTGGACCAGGAAACTATACAAAGTGTGGGGACTCCCCCCTCTGCGGATCTTCTGCTGTATTTCTAATCTTGCATCGCTTGCGTTCATGGCCAGGCTGTGTGGGCTCCTGCTGGGTTCATTAGTGCTTTTCTTGGGCTCACTGCAGATCCCTATTGATAGGCCCACATTGTCTGTCCATAAAATTTGGTCTGCAGCAAGAATCGGAACAAACACAATTTGGTTTTGAAACGAGGTCGTAGCCTTAGATTTCTACTCCATTATTAACTTAAATGATTGTTTAGTTTTCAAAAAGAATTTGCTCTCTTGGTCAGGAGAAACATTTTTATCCACCTTAGAGAAATATCTTTATCTTCTTTGAACTAGCGGTGTTTGTAAGTGCATTTGTTTTTGCAGGCACGCACTATAGTTTATTAGAACTTAATAGATTGTTAAAACCGAAAGGGACCTTAAAGATGTTCAGGTCCAATCTCAGTGTTTGAGAAGTCAGGATAATGACTTCCAGGGGTCCCAAGGCCACCTACTATAAGTCATAGGCAAAGCCAGACTGAGTTTCTGGTTTTCTGACTCTGAGGTCAGAACTCCTTATCCCTATGGCTTTATTTTCCATCCATCCCCTTCCCTCCCTCCTTCCCTTGCTCTCTTCCTTCCTTCCTTTTCCTTTCAATTCCTACCAGGAAAGCTGGCTCAACTGAATTTAAGTATCATCTTAATAGGGTATATTTCCGATACTCCCTACGAAATCAACCAAAGGTGAAAACATTTGGAATCACTAGTATGTGTCCCACTCTTCAGTGTACTTCTGTGGTCACCAAAGCCTAGTCATGGTTGCCTCGTAATTTGAGTTAAATTGACAGCAGCCCTTTGCCTTGAACTTCCAAAGTTTCCTTCCATTTCTTGAATGAGGACTTTAGAGGTTAAACGGATTGGTGGTTGGTGTGCAGGAGCACTGATTGGCCGAGCAACTTGTCAGCAGGCTGGACCCGTCAAGGTACCGTAGGAAAGAGAAGGTCCGTGAAGGTGGGGTAAATGTGTGTGCAGGGGGAAACAATAAAGAGTGCTGGAGCACCCTGGAGCTCACAACAGTAGTGAGCTGTCACCACCACTACGCTTGAGGGGGGAGAATTATCACCACAACCCAAAGAGGTCTGTAGCTGGTTGTAGACACTCACCCAACAGAAGCTGTGGAAGATGGAGAAATTCTCTGAGCTCATGATGCCTCTTCCATTGACTAAATCCAACTGGGAGCCAGAGGGAGACTTGATTGATATGGTGCCTACACAGAGCCCAGATGGAGGAGGGGGGCACGTGGATCTAAAAGAGCCAAGGGAGCACATGGGCAAATGGTAGTGGATGCTTATTGTTTCTGACTGTCTAGTGTCTAGACCCCCTTTCCCCGGTAACAGCGCCCTGGTGTTCCTTTAGGGAATGGCCCCTCCCTCACTCTTGGGTTCTTGTGTCTTGGGTTGGGTGTGGTGTGTCCCCAGGCTCCAGAGTGGGCATGTACTCTAGGCCTGGCCCCACTCAGAATGCCTGACCCCTGGCCACGGTGATTGGTTCAGGTGGGTACAATCAGTGGCTTTCAGGATGAAATCACTGGAATGCTCTTTCCCTGGGACTTCCTGAGAACGCAGAAGCCTAAAGATGCTGAGAGGTGTCCGGTCACCTTTGGGGAGAGCCTGCCCAAGAATGAAGCCATTACTAAAGAGGGAATTTCTGGGATGTGGAGGCAGTGAGGCCAAGTCCCAATGACCTTATTTCAGTCCCTGATCCCACTACACATTCAGCTAGCCCCTGTTGTGAAACTTTCAGCCAGCCAGGCGAGGATCCTTTCACTTTTGCTTAAATCACTGTGAGTTGGGGTTTCTGACATTTAAAACCAAGAGTCCTAATGAATTCCTCACTGCAAGCAGTTAGGTAAGAGACTTGAAGTAGGGTGATACCAGTAGAAATGGAAAGAAAATAGTGAGGTAAGACTGGGGAATTAATAAAGCTAGCTATGGTTAGGTCAGGGGAGAAGGAGGAAGCTGCAATAAGATTAGTAAAGTTATCTTGCCCTTGGTCATTTATTCTGCTAATCCAAGTTTCATGGAAATGTTTAAATAATTATGGTATAGTGAAGAAGCCATGGAAAATTATGTTGGCTGTTGCTGATTTATAGGGCAATTTATGATTTCATGTACACAGGTAATACAGTTCTATAAGCAAAAAAATCTGTTTATGTATTAACAGAAAATCATCTAGAATGCTATGCACCAAGGTATTTACATTGCTTGTCTCTCACAAACAGGATAACGGACGTTAATGTTCATTTGTGTGTCTGTATTGTTCTGCTTTTTTGTTAATGATCATGCATTGCTTTGTAATAAGAACAAAATAAAACAGACTTAATTATAGTCAACAATTATATTTTTCACTGCAACTGAAGAGGGTAAATGCTAATTGTAGGGGATGGGAGTTGCTGACTAGGAGATAGAAAATACCCTTGTAATTAATCAGCTAGTTGAGCTGAACTGGAGGAGGAGGAGAGAAAACATGCTCAGATCCGGCTAGAAACTGTTAGAGATAGCCCAAGCTATACCCCTGAACTAGGAAACCACAGATAGAAGCCATTTTTACTTCCTTTCCCCTCTTGAGCTGGTGATCACGATAGCATACCGTGTCAATTTTCCACGGAGGAGACTTTTAAACACATTTTGGACCAGAGTCTACCAGAAAGATGTAAAATATGTGTTTGTTTCCCTACTTAGGCAAATCCAGGAGCATGTGTGTCAAAAAGGCCTAACCTCTGTAGTTATCAAGACAGTTCACTCACTGGCTCCTTCGATTTCTCTTTCATGCAGATGCTCAGAATTCATTCATCAAGCTCATACATGGCCCTTGTTGCCTAGCAACATTAGTAGAATTGCTGTGTGTGCTTCTTAATCACTGTAAAGTCTTGTCCTTTATTTTATATCAAAAAATAGAAAGGGCCGAAGGAGAACAAGACTACAGAAAGTGAGGTGAAAAAGAAAATGTCCAGACTCTATCTTCTAGCTGGAAATTAAATCATAGCATCTGAGTAATTCAGACAGGGGAACCTTTTTCAGAAGTATTTTTGGGCCTACCCGAGGAATTGATTGGCAGATGAAAGTCCTGAGTTAGCATTTGACCTGAGCAGTCTGCATGAAAGGAGGTCCTGGGAATGTAGTGGTTCAGGATCTTTCCATCTACAAGGCCATGGAGCCCCCATTTGCTCCTTCTCTTGGATAGTTGTGATAAACCATGTTTTGTTGGAAGGACAATATCATATTAGGATTGTTCTGAAACCCCTCTAGTTTCCCTTGTAGTCCTCCTGGAATTTATAAAATTTGTATTTTTAGGTTTTATGACTTCTGGGAGAGTGAATTCCATTAATTTACTTTTCCTGGAGTCAAATCTTACTCAGTGGTTTCTACATCAGCTCATGTAGTAAAAAATCACCCTTAAAAATTCCTTGAACTGGCACCTGGGTGGCTCAGTTGGTTAAGCATCTGCCTTCAACTCAGGTCATGATCCCAGGGTCCTGGGATCAAGCCACATGTTGGGGCTCTCTGCTCAGTGGGGAGTCTGCTTCTCCCTCTCCCCCTGCTCATGCTCTCTCTTGCCATCTTTTTCTCTCTGTATCAAATAAATAAATAAAATCTTTTAAAAAATTCCTTAAACTGTATGCATAAGGTACAGTATATAAAAGTAGAGCCTAATATGCACTCTTTCAATAAGCCCACATCACCATTTTTCTAGTGTTAGAACAAATCCCTTTTCTTCTCTTGAGAACTGAATAAAGTAGTTGGCTTATATTTTGGGGAAGCATGATATTTAAAAATTCAAAAATGCTCATCTCTGATCATCAAAATTACAAGCAGAGTGGCAAGTTTTGTACCCAGTGAGGGACAGGGGGAGCTGAGTCGATTGAAGGGATAGCACATGGCCAGTTTCCTTCTCATTCTTCTTTGGGGCCCTTGGTCATTCAGGGGAGTGATGAGCAGAATTGCCTGCAATATTCAATTGGTCCCTCTCTCTCTCTCAGAGTAGATGAAGTGAGTATACAGTAAAATTTCATCATAAGCAGTGGTTTATTTTTATGTCCAATATCTTACCAATATTTAGGCAACAAGGGCTCTCTACTTCTATTAGCCAAAGAATCAGTAAATAAATATTCACTCTCACTTTCTGTCTGCAGTATAGAACCAAAGTACAACAAACTTGAAAGGGACCCTGAGTGATATGAACCACTCCCCTACCTGACATAAGAAATCCCTTCTGTATCAGTATCCTTAATAGAATATATCATCCTGATTAGCCAGCCACGAGGGAGTTGATAAGGTTGAATATCAGGCAAGCTTAAGAACCAATAAAATATTAAGTCTACTGCTTCTATCTTCTTAATTCTTGTGAAATCCTTTTCTATCTTTTGGACAATGTCTTGATTCAGAACACTGTTATCTGTCACCAGGGTGATTGCAACAGCCTTGTCACCTGTCACGCTGAGGGACAGAAGGAAACATTCTCTGCTCCTGGGTCCCCTCAGTCCATCCTGCGTACTAGATATGGAGTGACATCTCTAAAATGTGACTCCTGTTATGCTGCTTCCCTCCTTAAAAGCCCTGAGCAGTTTCCCATTGTTCTCGGATTAAAATCCAAACATCTTAACATGGCTGCTCAGGATTTCTGCGATTGGCCCCTGGTCTGTCTCTGCCACATCATCCCACTCTCCACTTTGTTGCTTGTGCTTCAGTCCCGGGGCAGGATTTCTGTTTTTCTGTTATAAATGACGTTTGCCTTGTTATGGAGAGTATTCTCTGTATCTTCAGCTGGTGGGTTATGTCACAACCTCTGGGTCTCTGCTTAGCTGTCTCCTTCTCCAGGAAGCTTTGGTGGACCAATGAAGCCTGGATTGGATGCCCCTGGAAGGTGTCCCCATAATATTTCATTATAGCATTTATGATATTATATAATTGCCTATTGTTGTTTTTTTCCCACAAGGCCTTAATGTATATGAAGGCAGACACTGTCTTGTTTAACCAAGTTTTTACACAGCGTATGCTACATAAATGTGAATGCCAGATAAGCCAGGTTTACACATTGGGCTCCAACACACTCTCCCTTGCCTCTTGGTGAGATAGCTCTTCATCCATACAAGACTATATAGACTCTATTTTTGGGCTGACTGTAGACCTTGGGGTATGATCCAGACTACATAACTTTTTAGTTACAGTTAGACAGTCCAGAGTAATGGTCTGGCATTCTGGGACATTTTTCATCTTAGCTTTCAACCCCCCCCCCCGCCCCGCCAAGATTCTGACTGGAATCCACTAGGGATCACGGACTTCGCAAGATAAGACTTTGCCAAGTTAACTTCAAAAGTCTAAATAAAGAATTTCCATGATGTCTTCATTTCCACATTAACTCTCCTAAAAAAACTCTAGTCATTGAGTAAAGTGTGGGGCTTAATCCATGGGGTTTAAATTATGTTTAGATTCTAACTGCAAACCCAGTAGAGAAGAGAGAAAAGAGAATCTTTTCCTGGTACCTCCTATACAAGTATCCTTACTATGACTGGACCATCTCGGATGAATCAGTCATCGTGGCCAGAGAAATTTGGTTCTCTAACTGGCCAGACCTGTGCCACACGCTCCATCTCTGGAAGCAGAGACCCAAGAGAACACACGGGAGAGCATCCCGGCCATATTGGATTCCCTGGGTCCACTTGACCCTGATACTCATTTGAACCAAAGCCCTTTATTGTAATTATGTGAGATATTTCAGTGAGTTTCTATATTGTCTGAGCTATAAAATGGAGTCAGTATATATATATATATATATATATATATATATGAAACCTTAGTTTACATAGTGGTTTAGAGTTTACCAAATGCTTTCCTTCCATCATCTCATTCAATATTCTAGGTAACGAGCCATCTTCTTCCCTATGTTCTTACCCAGCTGGCCCAGGAAAGTGGTAGAAGAAATATTATTTTTGGAACAGCTGTGCCTGTGATATCCCTGTTTTTACAATAGTTGCAGCTATCTGAGTGATGAAGTATTTTGTATTTGTAGCCTTCTATATTGTGTAAGTGGCAGTATCATCTTGTTAAAATGTCAGCTTGGGTAAAGGTGTTTTTGGAACCCCTTCAAATGAAAATCGTCTTATAAAGTCAAAGAAAACATCAGGAGGACTAAGCAGTGACATATTAGAGAAGACAAATTGGAGGAAGAGCCTGATGAGAAAAGCGTGTGTGGTTAATTAATTATTTTTAAGGAAATTATTTTGTCGAAGTATAAAATACACTGAGAAAAGTACCCAGATAGGACTATACCTTGAAAAATTTCCCCAAACTGAGAAGACTTATGTAACCAATACCCAGATCAAGAAATAAAATGTTGCTAATACCCCAAATACCTAGTCACTACCCCTCTCCAGCAAAGGGAACAATTATCCCAATGCCTGACATCACAAATTAGTTTTGAATTTCATATAATGGGCAATTTTGGTATTTTCCTAATGCAGTTTTTGTTCAAAGGTCTCTTTCTACATTCTGGATTAAAGTCCCTTTTCCCCCCTAATATATTATTGTAAATATCTTCTGCCGCTCCATTAAAGGTGATTTTTGATGACTAGAAGCTCTTCAAAATGTAATATGTAATCAGTTTATCAGTGGCTTCTTTAATGGTTAGTAGTTTTTTTATATCCTATTTAAGAAATGGTCTGTTACTTCAAGGTCAAAAAGACATGCTCTTAAGTTTTCTCCTAGAAACTTTATTACTTTATAGTTCATATCTAGATTTATAATCCATTTGGAATTGAGTTTTTATATGGTATGTAGTAAAGGTTAGGATGATTTTTTTTCCAATATAGTTATCTGATTGACCCAACAACATTCATTGAAAAAGCCGCTTTCTCCCATTGTATTCAGTCTTCTGAATTGATGATGATTATGTGAGGGTCTGTTTCTGGACCCTATTCTGTTCCTTTGGTTTGTTAGTCTAGTCTTAATGCTGACACCACAATATCTTCATTAGTGTAGTTCAAGGTATTTAATATTATGTAGAAATAGAACTGATTTTTGAAATGACTTTGTATCCAGCAAATTTGCTGAATTCATTGTTTAGTTCAAGCAATTTGTTTTCAGATTATTTTGTATTTTCCACGCGTACAACCAGCTTTCTTTGCAATTGATGGCAGTTTTGCTTCTTTCATTCTGATCTTTGGGCTTTATCTTCCTGCCTTATTACACCGGCTGGGACCTCCAGTGCACTGTTGAATAGAGGTGGTGAAAGTGGACATCCTTCCTTGCCTTCTTCTTGGTCTTATGGAAAACCTTTCACTGTTTTTCTGTTAAGCATAATGGTGTGCACTATCTTTATAAGATGTTCTTTTAGATCAAGATAGTTCCCCTCTATCCCTGCTTTGCTGAGAGTTTTACTTTTTAATCCTGAATGGATATCACATTTTTAAAAAATACTTTTTTTCTGAGATGATGATATGAGTATTCTCCTTTATATGTGGAGAATTACATTGATTTATGTTTCAGTGTTAGACTAACCATACATTACTAGAGCAGTAGATATGAGGAGCATACCTATGCATGGAAAACAATACATAGCTTTCATTTGTTGTTTTAGATATTGTTGCATTCCATTTGTTAACATGTTGTTTAGGATTTTTGAATCTATATTTATGAGATACATTGGTCTATTATAATCATCCTTCTTGGACTGTCGTTTCAGATTTTGCTACCAAGGGCATTCTGGTTTCTGTTCTCTAAAAGTTTTTGTGTAAGATTGGTGTCCTTCATTTCTTAAATGTTTCGAATAATTCACCAATGAAGTTACCTGGCTGGGCCTGGAGATTTTGTGGAAAAGTTTCTGGTTATAGATTAAATGTTCTTGAATAAACATGGACTATTTAGATTTATTAAATTTCTTATTGAGTGGATTTGGCAAATTATGGTTTTCTAGGCATATATCTATTTCATCTAAATTTTAAGTATGTTAGCATTAAGTTATTCATATTATCCTTTTATTACCTGGGTAAGGTTTATATATACTCTCTGGTATGTTCCTTTGTTATTCCTGACACTAGTAATTTGAGCCTTATCTCTCTCTTAAAAAATTTTTAAATAACAAGTCTAGGTAGGGTCAATTTTATTAGTCTTTTCAAGGAAGAAAGTTTTGGTTTGTTAATTTTCTGTATTGTTTGTTTTAAATTAATTTCTGCTTTAGCTTTTCCTATTTTCTTCATTCGTTCTTTGGGATTAACTTGCTCTTTTTCTAACTTTTTAGGTGAACATTTAGATAATTTAAGAAGCTTTTTATTTTTATTATGTTACCAACAAATTTTTCATAATGTATGAATTTAAAGTTATGAATTTCCCTTTAAATGCTGTTTTGTTTGCTTCGCATGATTAATACTTCATATTTTAATTATTATTCAGTTCAAAATACTTTCAATTCCCATGTTGTTTCCTTCTGTGAACCGTGGTTTATTTAGAGGTCTATAGCTTAATTTCTAAATATTAAAAAATTTCCTAGTTGTTTTATTACTGATTTCTAGCTTAATTCCACATGGTCAGTGAATTGCTCTGAATGATTTCATTTTTAAAAAATTTTCTTGACATATACTTTTGGCCAGCATATGGTCAAATTTGGTAAATTTCCATGTGTATTTGGAAAAAAAAAAATGTTCCATGATTCTTGAGTACAATGTTCTGTGTGTCGTTTAGGCCACATCTGTTAATCCAGATTCTCTACCCTTATTGATTTTTTCATCTGCTTTTTCTATCAGTTCCTGAGAATGTGTGTTAGCCTCCCACTTTGATTGTGGATATGTCTTATTTTGCCTTTCAGTTTTGTCCATTTTTTCATGTTTTGAAAATATGTTATTAAATATATAAAAATTTGTAATGACTATATCTTCATGAATTGCCACTTTTGCCACTTTGAAATATCATTTTTTACTGCTGATTCACTAGTTCTGGTCCTAAGTTTATCTGGTTATATGTTACAATAATGACACCAGTTTTCTTAGCATTCATGTTATATATACATATGTTCATATTTTACTTGTGTCCTTATATTTAAACTGTCTTTATATAAGCAGCTTATATTTTCTTAATTCAGTCTGACAATTTTTCCCTTTTTATTGGTGTATTTAAACAACATTCTAATGTATTTGGTTTCATGCCTGTTATATATTAATTTTTACTTTCCAGTTGTCCCACCTATTTCATGATTATTTTCTATGCTTTCTTGCCTTACTTTGGACTAATAATTTATTTTTTATTATTGCATTTTCTCCTTAATTAGAGTTTTAGTTATGTATTCTTTTAGTGGTTGCTTTAGGGATTGAAATATGCATCCATATGTTATTAGAGTTTAATATAAATTTTTAATTTTACCATTTCTCAGACAACCTGAAGTCCTTAAACACTGTCTCTATTGATCTTCTTCTTTTCTTTTATGTTTTGCTTATTAACCCTACGTGTAACTTCAACACCACAAGACATTATACACTGTTTATACAGCACAATTTAGCTTTACTCAGAGTCATCCTTCCCATTGCTCCTCATTTCTGTCTGCATCCCTGTGTTTTCCTCTGGGCTCATTTTTCTTCACAAAGAGAACTCTCTTTAATATCACCTTTAGTGCAGGACTGATGATAATAAATTCTCTAGAACTTCTCTGTTAAGTGTTTTATCTTTCTTTCACATTTGAAGGGTATTTTTACTGGATATGAAATTTCTAGGTTGATAGTTTTGTTTTCTCTCAGCACTGAAAAAATACAATTTCATTGTCTTTTGACTTCCCTGTCTTCTTGCTCCTGTGAAGGAACGTGTTTGTTTTCTTCTCTGGCTGCTTTTTAAATTTTCTATTTGTATTTTAAGTGATTTGTATTCATTATTCTGTGCCTAGGTGTGCTTTTACTTGTATTCATCTTGGTTGGATTCATCGTATTTCTTGAATCTTGGGTTTGATGTATCTCAGCAGGTTTAGAAATTTCTTTAAATACCACTTTTGCCTCTTTTCTTCACCTTTCTCAGATATGGATTGCATTTATGTTAGACCTTTTCAGTGTATCCTATCCATCTACCATGCTAATTTGTGTGTATTCCATACTGGTTTTTATCTCTGTGAGTAAGTCAGTGTGCAATCTTCTTACCTACCTCCCTGTCTCTTGATGCTTTCTTTGTTCATATTCCATCTGCTATTAAATCCATCATTAAATTCTTAATTTCAAAAATTGTATTTTAATGTTCTAGAATTTTCATTTTAGTTCTTAAAGTATTTTAAAGTTTTCTTGTGAAATTCTGTCCATCCTGTCATCTGTTTTTTTGAACATATTAATTATAGTTATTTTAAAGCCTGTGTCTTATAATAACTGCGGTGTCTGGATGACCCATCAGTGATCCATTCTACCATTCACCGTGAATTTGTTACCAGAAGGAAGACTACTAGGCAGGCAATCCCAAAAAAGTCTGCCACACTCCTAAAGAGTAGGTTTATTTTAAGTAGAAGGGGATGTGGTCAGATTCTATTTAACAACTGTTTCTGTAATGCCTCCTATGTAGCAAGGTGCTTTTTTAAATGCTAAGCTACATGGACTGATGGTCTTACCAACCACTCACCTTCACTGAATTCACTTATTTTGATCTCAACTCCTCACCTACTGTGCCTTGCCTTCCTGTCCCATTTCTGTGCCTCAGCCCCCCCCCCCCATTACATCCTACCCCAACCTATCTTCCTTTCATTGTCTCCTCGTTTTTTCTGACTGACTGATCCCACCTACTCTTGTCTTGGTCCTACTACTTCCTCTTAATCTTAGAAGTGCGCTGGACTCGGCCTGATGGATACTCTCATATAAATCTCCTCTGCCTCCACTGATATTTATTAGACAGCTTTGAATGCCTGGGTGAGAGCTGGACTTGGAACAGTATATGATGAAAACCAATCAAGGGTTGAAATTGGGGATGGATTAAATTTGAAGTTTGCTTCAGGAAGATAAATCAGGATTACTTGCTAATGAGTTAGTGGCAACTATACCATTTTAATAAAAAAAAAA
This sequence comes from Potos flavus, assembly GCA_028534135.1. Lineage (NCBI taxonomy): Eukaryota > Metazoa > Chordata > Mammalia > Carnivora > Procyonidae > Potos > Potos flavus. Next base: position 98,153,486 of record CM052895.1, read on the forward strand.
AAGATTTCTTGGGACATATTCGGAGACTAGTAGGCTGTTTTGATCACATCCTAAGGCCTTTCACACATGTTGTGCTTGTCACTTAGAGTGGGCATCGGGTAGCTACAATCCATACATTGCATTGTTAGACTGCTGATTAGCATGTGCTTAACTACTATGTCCTCAGTTGCTGCTCCGGGTTTCAAGAGAAGCACAAATACCATATGTTGCGACTGATATGCGGCCACAGACTTTGATCGGAAGTCCGTGGGTGCTGGTTGGTGTCTGAGGCAACTGATCTTCTGTACTATATTTTTAACTAATGTGGAGAGATGAAAACACGATGGTGCAATGATTATTAGTCACGGCAGTAAATAAGTGTGTCACTATTCTGACTCCTCATGCAGCCCACAGTTTTATGGATTTTCATCCTTTTGAATAGGTTGCATCATTTTTAGAATTTATATCATTGAAATTGGAAAATATTTGTAAAACAACTTTTTGAGGATGCCGGAGGGTGGAGAGGGGTCATGGAAAATCTAGAAATTATCTCTCACATCTCACATAAAGGGACGGGAAAGGACAAATTGAATTATTCATTACATTGAGAATTCACAGTAATCGCTCTCAGCCAGCTAATTCATATAGAATGGTAGATGTGTCAATCTTGTCAGGCCAATAATTAACATAATGATATCATTAGGAGTTAAAGCAACCAAAATATAGGTATGCCTCACTTTTTTTAAGTTGGTGTTATGACACTTCACTTTTGCAAAAGACCTACGTTAGTTTTCGCTAACCAAAAGAAATCCAAAGAGGATTTCGGTTTTTATGAAAAAAGGCAAAAAGCGAAAATTGCATTCAGTGTTGGTTTTGCAGCAAGTCCTGTAGGGAGGCAGCACGCATGGACAGCAGCGAGAGGGGCACCACCAAGACCATTTCAACTTAACGAAAGTTTTCATAAGAACACTCTGCTTTTGGATAGTGAGGGAAACCTGTGTATGGAGATTCCAACTGATTCAAATATTATGTCATTGTATTGTAGGATCTTTGAACACATTTCCTGTGTTTGGGGCATTTTTTTGTGTCTCGTGGGTAGGATTTGTCCTGTGTCCTGGGGGCTATTCAGGCTTGTGTCAGTGAAGTGTTTGGAAGAGAGGAATGTGATGGTGCAGATGCCATGGGAAATCCATTTTCTGGCTTTGGGAGAGAGCAGAGGATCTGGCTTTGGAGGACAGTCGAGGTGATATTGGCTTTGATGCCTACCCCAGAGTCCAGAGTGTGAGCTGTGGCATCTGTGCCCGGTGGTGGTGGCGGTGGTGCTGATGGAATTTTCTCTGGAGCAGTCCCATAATGTTCCTTGAGTGTTTTTCTGGTTGGGTTGACTTCAACTCTGACTCTCTGATCTTACAGATTCTAGAACTTCCTAATGTCCTTTAATAAATGTCTTCTCTGCCTAAATTAAAGGGGATTTTTGCTATTTGCAACCAGAAATACTGATTAATACCCCTTGTATGATCCCATTAGTTTAAAGAAATTGTTTGTACAGAAAAAGCATAACATTGGTTATTTGTTCCAGGTGGGATTTCTGGAGATTTCTGTCCTTTTTTTGTGTGTGTGTTTGCTTTTCTTTAGTTTTGTAATTTTCTGCAGTGAGCAACTATCCCTTATGTCACAGCTTCTGGGGAACATCCATGGGAGAACTTGATACTTTTTAGCATTAGTTTCTTTGTGGAACATGAGAAATGAGAAATTCTGTTGGCTTTCTGAGATCGGGTTGAAATTATTGTAGAAAATAGGATCTATAGCCACAGCGCTTCGTGGAAACTTAGGATATCAGGGTCTATACCAGCTTTGCCTCCAGCTTGTGCGACCTTGAGTATATTATTGCCTTTTTGGGTTTCCAAATTCTTTCATTTGCACAGTGACTTGGTTGGGGTAGATCAATGACATTTAAATTTGCCTCTGTGGAGCCTTTTTTGTTCCTGGTGAAGTAGAGAAGGATTACATGTATCTAGGGCTGCGGAATCCTACACCTTAAAATAACCCAAAGGAAATTCACATATATCTGTCTTGCATATTGGATTTCTAAGTTTTCTTTGAAAAAGTTTCCTGACTAGTAACAAGTTTGAGAATCTATGGAGCTAAATTATCTTTAAGGTCTCTTTCAGCTCCAATATTCTATGATTTCATTAGATTTCCTACTGAATTGCCCCTACTATTGTACCAGGTAGTTTTACACACATACACACACACACCCCTCCCTGCACAGAGTTACAGAAATTTGAACTGGAAAAGACCTTTTTAACCTCATCCTATTACTCTTATAATTTCTTTCTTTCTTTTTTTTTTTTTTAAAGATTTTATTTATTTATTTGACAGAGAGAGAGAGATCACAAGTAGGCAGAGAGGCAGGCAGAGAGAGAGGGGAAGCAGGCTTCCTGCTGAGCAGAGAGCCCGATGCGGGGCTCGATCCCAGGACCCTGAGATCATGACCTGAGCCGAAAGCAGAGGCTTTAACCCACTGAGCCACCCAGGCGCCCCTAATTTCTAATTATATTATCTAAGAAGCTAGTTCTTTAAGAGTTCACTTGAGTTAAGATAAGCATTTATCTGCTTGTGAGGATTCTATTATATTGGTCATTGACAGTACGTTTTATAGGACATAAAATATGTTATTAGGAATATATATTATGTTGTGACTGGAATATAAGCAAATGAAAATAATTCCACTAATACTTAAAAAGTAGACCATTGATGTTGGCTATTAATATTCTTTAACTATTAAGCATAATGAAGAAAAACAGTTTCATCATCAGGAAAGGTGTGATAATTCATGCTGACAAGTTGGCACCTGAACTTTATGGCTTAGCTTATAATTTTTCTAGGATATTCAAAATATATTCTGGGGAATCGTAGTGGGTTGAAAATTTAGTATGAATGAGGAATTGGTCATTTGGAGGTATTGAAAGGAAATTGGTAAGAGATAAAGATTAAAACAAATCAGACTTTCAATGACCTTGAATTTCATCTTAGATTTTGTGTTTTATTTAGAAGGTGGCATTGGAGGGGCATCAAAGGTTTTTAAGCAGAAAGGTGACATGATTAGATTTGAATTTTAAAAGACCAGACTGGCTGCAGTGTAGATAATGAATTAGAGGAGGTCAAGTCTTTTGGCTAAGGGATAACTAGGAAGCTTATTTCACATATGAGATTAAAAAAAAAAAAAAAAAAAACTAAATTAGTTTCATTAGAGATGGACAGAAGTAGATGTTTCCCAGAAAAAGTAAAGAGATAGAAGCCATAGGATTTACATTTTTGGATGAGAGAATAAAAAAATATGAGGCATTAAGGATGATGCTATGTAAGTTTCTTCACCAGTTGACTAGAACAAAATCTGAAGGAAAAGTAGTTTTAGGAATAAGGGATAAAAGTCTGATTTTGTAATGTGGATGTGGGGTTCAAATTTCTACTATTCTCATGGTCTGGGAACTGGCAAGCCAAGAAAATATAAAATTGGCCCTAGAAGATTTCCTGCTGAAGAAAATTCAGAACTTATCTGGACAGACATATATGGAAAGTAGGAGGTATGGAATTATTCCAGGTAAAGTCCCACCAAAGATGAGCTTACAGTCCAAAACTGCAAAATATGTGAGGAAAAAAGTTGCTTTCAGTGAGTCAGCAGACCCCCAAATCAGCAATATTTTAACTTTGAGAACTTCAGATAGTAGACCAATTTGATACAAACTAGAAAATAATTGTTTAAAATCAATTAGACTTTAAAAAAATAAAAATATTAAATCAATAAGACTTTAAAATGGGAATCAAAACCATAAGAAAATTATGAGACACCATGGTAAAAAATAAGCCAAAATAGATAACAGCCTTACCTCAAGAAACAAGAAAAATCTCAAATAAACAATCTAACCTCTCATCTAAAGGAACTAGAAAAAGAACAAACAAAGCTCAAGTTAGTAGAAGGAAGGAAATAATAAAGATCAGAGTAGAAATAAATTTAAAAAGTAAAAATCTCAATGAAGCTAAGAACTGGTTCTTTGAGAAATAAACAAAATTGATAAACCTTTAGCTAGACTCACCAAGAAAAAAAAGAAAGAGGACTCAAATAAAATAAGACGTGAAAGAGAATGAACATCACAGAAATAGAAATGATTATAAAAAATATTAAGAAAAATTACATGTAAACAGATTGGACAACCTAGAAGAAATGAATAAATTCCTAGAAACATACACTCTTCCAAGACTGAATCAGGAGGTAATGGAAAAAATCTGAACAGACCAATTACCAGTAACAAAATGGAATCAGTAATCAAAAAAGTCCCAACAGACAGATGCTCAGAGCCAGATGGCTTCACAGGTGAATTCTCCCAAAATTTAAAGAAAAGTTAGTATCTATCATTCTCAAATTATTTCAAAAAATAGAGGAAGAAGGAATGCTTCCAAATTTATTCTGTGAGGCCAGCATTACCCTGAAACCAAAATGAGACAAGCAAACTACAAAAAAAAAAAAAAGTTGGGGCGCCTGGGTGGCTCAGTCAGTTAAGCATCTGCCTTCAGCTCAGATCTTGATCCCAGAGTGCCGGGATGGAGCCCCGTGTCAGACTCCCTGCTCAGTATGCAGTCTGCTTCTCCCTCTGCCCCTTCCTGCTGCTCATGCTCTCTCACTTACTCTCTCTCTCTCTCCCAAATAAATAAATAAAATCTTAAAAAAAAAAAGAGAAAGTTACCGACCAATATCCCTGATGAACATAAATGCAAAAATCCTCAACAAAATATTAGCCAGCTGAATTCAGTAATACATTAAAAGGATCACTGACCACAGTCAAGTGGGATTTATTTCAAGGATATAAGGGTGATTCAATATCTGCAAATCAATTAACATGATATACCATATTAAGAAAAGGAAGGATAGGGGTGCCTGGCTGGCTCAGTTGGTTAAGCATCCAACTCTTGATTTTGGCTTAGGTCATGATCTCAGGGTCCTGTGATTGAGCCCTTCATGGGGCGCCATGCTTAGCAAGGAGTCTGCCTGGATTCTCTCTCCCTTTCCCTGTCTCTCCCCCTGCACATGCTCACTCTCTCTCTCTAAAATAAAATTTTTTTTTTTTAAAGATTTTATTTATTTGACAGAGAGAAAGAGATCACAAGTTAGGCAGAGAGGCAGGCAGAGGGAGAGGGGGAAGCAGGCTCCCTGCTGAGCAGAGAGCCCAATGTGGGGCTTGATCCCAGGACCCTGAGATCATGACCTGAGCCGAAGGCAGCCGCTTAACCAACTGAGCCACCCAGGTGCTCCTCTAAAATAAATCTTTTTAAAAAAATTAATAAAAGAAAGGATAAAAATTATATGATCATCTCAATAGATGCAGAAAAAGCATTTGACAAAATCGAACCACCCTTCATGATAAAAATTCTCAACAAAGTGGATGTGAAAGGAACACACCTCAACATAATAAAGGCCACATATGACAAACCCACAGCTAAGGTCATATTCAATGGGGAAAAGCTAAAAGCTTTTCCTGTAAGGTCGGGAGCAAGACAAGGATGTCCACTCTCACCACTTATATTCAACATATTGCTGGAAATCCTAACTAAAGTAGTTAGACAAAGAAAAGAAATAAAAGACATCCAAATTGGTAAGGAAGAAGTCAAACTGTACCTATTTGCAGATGACATGATACTCTATATAGAAAACCCTAAAGACCACCAAAAAACTATTAGAATAAATGACCAGTAAAGGTGCAGGATAAGAAATTAATATACAGAAATCTGTTTTTGTACACTAGTAATGAAATAGCAAAAAGAGAAATTACAAAAAGAATTCTATTTACAATGGCACCAAAAAGACTAAAATATCTAGGAATAAATTTATCCAAGGAGGTGAAAGACCTGTACTCTTAAAACTATAAGACATTGATGAAAGAAATTGAAGACAACAGAAACAAATGGAAAGACAAACCGTGATCATGGATTGAAAGAATTAATATTCTTAAAATATCCATATTATCCAATGTATAGATTCAGTGCAATCCCTATCAAAATACAAAAAGTATTTTTCACAGAACTAGAACAAATTATCCTAAAATTTGTGTGGAACCCCAAAAGACCCCAAATAGCCAAAGCAGTCTTAAGAAAGAAGAACAAAGCTAGAGGTGTCACAATACCAGGTTTCAAGATATACTAAAATACTATAGTAGTCAAAACAGTATAGTACTGGCATGAAAATAGACACATAAATCAGTGGACCAGAAGAGACATTCCAGAAATAAACCCATGCTTATAGGATCAATTGATCTATAACAAAGGAAGAAAGACTATGCAATGGGAAAAGACGATCTCTTCAATAAATGATTTTGGGAAAACTGGACAGGTACATTCAAAGAATGAAACCAAAGCACTTTCTTATGCCATACATAAAAATAAACTCAAAATGGGTTAATGACCTAAGTGTACAACCTGAAACTGTAAAACTCCTAAAAGAAAACAGAGAGAGTAATCTCTGGGACATTGGTCGAAGCAGTATTTTTCTGGATTTGCCTCTCTAGGCAAGGGAAACAAAAGCAAAAGAAGCAATCAGGACTACATGAAGCTAAAAAGCTTTTGCACAGTGAAGGAAACCCATCTATAAAATAAAAAGACAATCTACTGAGCGGGAGAAGATATTTGCAAACAATATATCCAATAAGGGGTTAATATGCAAAATATATAAAGAATTCATACAACTCAACACATGAAAAACAAATATCCAATAAAAAATGGGCAGAGGACTTGAGGCATTTTTCCAGAGAAGACATAACAGATAGCAGACAGACGCTTGAAAACATACTCAACATCACTAATCATCAGGGAAATGAAAATGAAACCCACAGTGAGATATCAATCAGAATGGCTAATATCAAACGAGAAGAAATAACAATTGTTGGTGAGGATGTGGAGAAAAGGGAACACTTGTGTATTGTTGGTAGGAATGTAAATTGGTGCAGCCGCTATGGAAAACAGTATGGAGTTAATTAAAAATAGAAATTAAAAATAGAAATACCATATGATCCAGTAATTCCACTTCTAGGTATTTACCCAAAGAAAATGAAAACACTAAAACTTGAAAAGATATATGCACCCCTATATTTATTGCAGTGTTATTTACACTATCCAAGATATGGAAGCAACCTAAGTGTCCATTGATAGATGAATAGATAAAAAAGATGTGGCATATAACCACAATAGAATATTATTCAGCCACCAAAAACAATGAGATCTTGCCATTTGCAGCAACATGGATGGAGCTAGAGGGTATTATTCCAAGTGAAATAAGTAAGACAGTGAAAGATAAATACTATATATTAACTTATATGTGGAATATAAAAAACAAAACAAATAAATCAGAAATAGACTCATAATTACAGAGAACAGACTTTGTTTGCCAGAGAGGAAGGGGATGGGGAGATGGGCAAAATAGGTGAAGAGGGTTAAGAGGTACAAACTTCCAGTTGTAAGATAAATAAGTCACAAGAATGGAAAGTACATCATAGGGAAGATAGTCAATAATATTGCAATAACTTTGTATAGTAACAGATGGTAACACATTTACCATGGTGAGCATTTTATAATTGTTGAATCATTATGCTGTATGTCTGAAACTAATATAATATTGTATGTCAGCTATACTTCAAATTTTAAAAGTTTATTTGAGAGAAAGTGAGTGAGATAGAGCAAGCATGAGTGGGGGAGGAGCAGAGGGAGAGGGAGAAGCAGACTCCCCACTGAGCAGGGAGCCAGATGCAGGGCTTGTTCCCAGGACCCCAGGGTCATGACCTCAGCCGAAGGCAAACTCTTAACCGAGCCACCCAGGCGCCCACAGCTATACTTAAATTTAAAAAATATATCAAATTGATTTCCAAAGTAGTTATGCCAATTTACATTTGCACTGGAGTTTGTATTGTTAAAAAAAAGAATACATTTTTTAAAGTTTTTACTTAAATTACAGTTAGTTAACATACAATGTAATATTAGTTTCGGGTGTACAATTTAGTCGTTCATCACTTCCATACAACATCCGGTGCTCATCACATCAAGTACACTCCTTCATCCCCGTCACCTGTTTGACCCACCCCCCCCACCACCCTCTGGTAATCATCACTTTGTTCTCTATAGTTAAGAGTCTGTTTCTTGGCTTCCCTTTCTTTCTCTTTCACCCGTTGCTTGTCTGTTTTGTTTCTTAAATTCCACACGTAAGTAAAAACATGCTCACCAACACTTATTTCTTGTATTGTTGATTTTAGCCATTCTGACGGGTGAAGTGATAACTCATTGTAGTTTTGATTTGCGTTTCCCTGATGATGAGTGATGTTGAGCATCTTTTCATGTGTCGGTTGGCCATCTGTATATCTTCTTTGGAAAAATATCTATTCATGTCTTCTGCCCATTTTTAAATTGGATTATTCATTTTTGGGGTGTTGAGTTTTAGAAGTTCTTTATATATTCTGTATACTTACCCTTTATTGGATATGTCATTTGAAAGTATTTTCTCCCATTCAGTAGGTTGACTTTAAGGGTTTTTTGTTTGTTTTTGTTTATTTTTTGTTTTGCTTTTTTTTTTTTTTTTAAATTTGTGCTTGGCTGGATTTTCCTTGTTGCATTTTTTAAGTTTAAATTCGATTAGCCAAGGTATATTACATCCTTAGTTTTTGATATAATGTTCAGTGATTCACTAGTTCAATATAACACCCAGTGCTCATATTATGCCTTTTAGGTTTTGTTGATTGTTTCTTTTGCCGTGCAAGCCAAAATAACAAATAGAACTTCTAAAAAGAAAAATACGGTAATTCAAATTAAAAATCCTCAAGGGAAAAAAAAATGTGAGATAAATTATAGCTGAAAAGAGAATTAATGAACTGAAAGACAGAAATCAACACAGTCGTAGCACAGTGATAGAGAATATCTGAAAATATAAAAAGAATGGAGAACAGAAAAAATAATTAATGGACTTTTAGAATGAGACATAAAAGCAAATAGGCTGAATGAGGGAAAAGCAACGTTCAAAGAAATTAATGGCTGAAATTTTTCCAGAATTGATGAAAGAGATGAATATTAATGTATAGGAATCATAATGAGTCCTAAGTAGAAAAAAATGCAAGTCAATTCATCTATAAACATGTTTCAGTGAAGCTGTGTAAAATCAAAGACACATAGAAGAGTAAAGGTTATCAGAAGGAAGAATATGTAGAACAGCAGCAAATTTTCAGCAACAGAGGCCAAAAGACACAGGACTGTTATCTACAAAGAGCCAAGGGAAAATAAATATTAATTTGGGCATCTGTATCCAATTAAAAATCTTTCAGTATCATTTTTGAAATAAACACATTTTCAGATAAGACTGAGATATAGCAGTCCCTTGCTTAAGTATTAAGGATGAAATTTAAGAAGGAAACTGAGCCAGAAAGTAGAACTACAAAAATCAATATTAAGCAGATAATTTGATGAACATATAGATAATGCTAAACAAATATTTGTTCTTCTGTTCTATAAAAATAAGAATAATAGTAATGATTTGGAGTAATAAAAACAAGGTAGGATTAAAGTCCTGAGAAAATAGCATTTTAGGTTGGAAGAGTATTATGAAGACCTGGTATAGTATTAAGATAGGAGTAACATCTTTAATGAAACACAAAAATCATATTCAACAATAAAAGATTGTTATATTTGACTACATAAAAATTCAAGCATCTCTATGGCAGCCATTCCAAAAACAAAGTGAAAAAACAAGCCAAACAAGATAAGTTATTTGTAAGCCATATAGCTAACAAAGTTTTAGTACCCAGAATATAGAGTCCTTACAAAACAGTAAGAGAAAAAACAAACCTGAGCAGAAAATGAGAAACAAGGCAATTCTTTGAAGAAAACTGAATGACCAGTAAATAAATAAGAAAGCTACATGATCTCACAAGAAAGCAGGGAAATGCTAACTATCATACAATGAGATGCCATCTGATACCCATCGTACTGGCAAAAATTAATGAATCAAAGACACCTTGTGTTGGCAGAATGTAGAGAAACAGGAAGTTTATTTATGGGAAGATGAAATGGTATAATGATTTTGAAGGACCATTTGGCAAAATTTTCATCTATATATTTTGCAAAACTTTGATGTAACTTTTGGAAAGCAGCAGAATGGAGGAGCACACGCCCAATAACTTAGAAATTCTCCTTCTAGATTTCTGTCCTAGAGAATCTTTTGAACTTGTGAGCAAGGGAGTTTATAGCAGCTTGTTTTTATGATAGCAACACAGTGAAAACAAATGATCTGTCCTTCATAGGAGAATGGATAAATTGTGGCTTATTCATATTAGCGTACCAATTAAGATGAATTAACTTAGTCAGTGTGAATTCTCCAGGTAAATCTCCAAAGCACAACACTGAATAAAAGAAGATACAATCAACATGATACCATTACATATATAAACATAAAAAACACATAAAATGTAGAAAAATGTAAAAAATAGTGTATTTTGTTTTTGTCTATGTACATATATGATAAAAGGACTAACAGATACGAGTGAATAGTTTATACTAACTTCTAGTGTACAGGTAACTTCTGGGGAGGGAGGGTAAAGAAATGAAGGGGTTAGCTATATCTGGTTTTTCCCCATCGTCAAAGTCCAGCATTGTCCTAGAGTTTAACCTTCAGGCAGCTAGAACCCTTTCCTCACACTTGCTCCTAGAATCGAGAACTTTCCCCCAGTGAACATTGCTCAGTCCTGGACATCTGGTCATTCCATTCTTGTTTGCTCAAGTCATATTTTCCCTATTTTTTTAGAACATTTGAAATGTTTCATAATTAGAATTTTTTTTTTTTTTCATTTTAAGGAAGAGCTTCATCAACAATGCTAAGTGGTGCGCTGGTTACATCAGACAGATGCTGAGAAAAGTCCGTTGATTTTACAATCCCACAGCTGATTGATGGTTTAGCAGGGGAGACCCAGAGCTGGTTGGTGGCTGCTAGCTCCAAGTCTTAAGAGTCTGGGTTTTAAATTTCTTCTACCTGATCACACTGCTTTCCCGTGTGGTTAAAATTACTCCTAAGGTCCTTAAATCTAGTCGGAAAGGTAGCAGCGAAAGGCTGATAGTGAAAGGTACAAGGTAGGAAAGCCCAGGGTGGTCATCCCCCTGCAGAGGTGAGTGTGGTCCACAGAGGAAGTGGAGGGGTGAGGGGTGAGGGCTGCTTTCCAAGCACAGCTTTGATATCTGCTGAGAGATGCTGAGGCTGAGTTACTGACACTCACTCCTTGGTAGGATTTTCCCTGGAGCCCAGATGGGAGGCTGGGCAAGAGAAGAGAAGAGAGCTCTACAGCCTGAGTTTCCCTCTGTTCCAGACTGTCTTGTTTCTTCAGAGGTTTCGTTAAGGGAACATCATTCTCTCCCACAGTTCGGATCCCCACATAACCTGCTTGGGAAGAATAAACAGTAATTAGTTATATAAAGTGACAGAAAAGATACAGATACAAATTAGTGAAGGAGGATGAAGGCACAAATGTATCATTATGCAGGAGGAACAAGCATCCCACCTTTCAGAGCTCTGCTGGGAGGAAAAGCCTGGGAAAGGTGGGCTCAGCCCAGGCAGAATCTCGATGATGAAAACCCACACTCACCGCCCAGCTCTCTCCCACCCCCGGCGCCTCAAAGCATCCCTGTCCTGTACCAGGCCCGTTCTGTGTGATACAACCAAGTTCGAGTTCCCATCCCAGGTCTCCCACTGCCTTGCTCTGTGACCTTAAACCAGTCACCAGTCTTTTCTAAACTTCATTTTTTTCTCATTCTCAGATGAAGGAAGTAAAACCAGACCATTTCCAAATTTCTTCTCCCTCTGATATTCTACGCAACTATTAACGTCTTTAAGATATTGTTCTCCATGCCACAAAATTAACTTTGGATTACACAGTCAAGTGTCTTCTACCGCTGACAGCTGGGGAAATTACATCTGAGCCATAATACAAAGCTGGCAAACTCAGATGTCTCCAGGGACCAGGGAGGTTGTATAAATTTCTGAAGCAGGCAGGTGTAACATAATGGAGAATGGCGTGGGTGTCGGGGAACTGGAGAGTGTCTGCTTACCCAAAGGCATTCACGTGCAAATGTTTCATAAACACTGTGCTGAACAAACAAAAATCTTCTGGGGCTGGATTTGGGTCAGGAGTCACTAGTGTGCAGCCCCTGAGAGAAAGGAGGGATAATTGGTGATGGAATTTCAGGCATCAGTCACAGGTTAAAGAGGATTGGGAGCAGCAGTGAGTGAAGAAGTGAGAGAGGTAAGAGCGTATTATAGTCAATCATCATTTGCTACCTCATCCCGCATTCATCTAACTTTTTAGGTAGGTGGCCGGTGATAGATTTCACCTCCAACCTCACCCCCTGTGGACATCGACTGAATTCAGTCAATTCGACCTTGAGGCAAGCCCTGACTTCACTCTCCTCCCGTTTCACGTGAAAGAGCTGGAGTAGCTTTGTTCCAAAATCTCATCTGCATTTTATAGTCTACGAAGTTAGCTATGAAATGGCTTCATGATTCATTCTTTCATTCATTTAACATAAATTGCCCAGCACAGCTCACACATGAAGATTGCCTCGAGAGCCTAGAATTCTAGAGTTTAAGGCATAATTTACTGTTTGGCAAATATTTCTCGGGTGCCGGTTCTGTTCCAGGCATGGTTCTGTCCTCTGGAATGTGGCAGTGAGCAGAGCAGACCAGGTCTCTATTCTTACGCAGACCAAGCAGGTGAGAGAAAAAAAAAAAATTGTAAGATAATTTCAAAATGGTCGTGTAAGAGTAATATCTTTCAAGAGATCGTCATTGAAGCGGCATTCAGATTGAGACTTAAATAAGGCAAGAATGCTTCCAAATAAAACTAGGGAGGAAGAGCAGCCAGACAGAGGGGACAGTTCATGTAAAAGTCTTAAACTGGAGCGAGTTGGACAAACTTGAGGAATTACAACCATGCAGAGAGAATGAGAGGGGGTGTAGGAACTGAAGGGAACGCAGGGATCAGGTTCCGTTTGCCGTCATCATGATAGGCGGCAAAGCATGCCTTGTGCTGGTGTATAAAAGTTTAGATCCAGGAGGATCCTGATCTAGACAAAAGATCAAGGCGGTAGGAATCAGCAGGCTGGAGTTCTGCTCCGACAACTGCCATTAACCGCTGTGTGATGAGCTAAGTCTGAAAGTCACTTCGCCTTCCTGGGCTTCAGTTTTCTCTACTGCAAATGACCTGGTCATAGCGGATACAGTCTGGCAGGAAGGCACTCATGGAGTATAAGCACCATAAGAACAGGGGTCTTATTTCACTTACTTACTGATATATCTATAGCAATAAGGATGGTGCTGAACATATATTTGGCACTCAATAAATATTTGCTGGATAAACACTGAGTGATCTTTCTGGCTTTAGCATTCTTGGGTTTTGAGGCAATCTTTGAAGAAGATTCATTAGTCTTGTTTTGATAATTGTGCCTTCCACGGCAACTTAAGGTATGAAGTTGTGAGTGTAATACATAGTGTTTGCTGACCGATTAGATTGGTTCTGCATATATCTTCTGGTTATATATTGGATAATAATAAAATAATTTTGGAATTGATTCCTGGATTTAACCAGGCTACCATATACTAAAGGTTTGCAATGTGCCTTGGTACCATTGTAAACACTTTATATGCACTATTTTATTTAATCTTAAAACAATCCTGTGAGTTGAGAAGACTGATACTCAGAAAAGTCAGGTAATTTCCTCAATGTCAGGCAGTTATCCTGGACTCAAACCTAGATGTGTCTCAGGCCATGCCTTTAGGTATGATCACGCATCGCTTTCTGAATTGTTTCTTGTCCTTAATAAAAATATAAGGAGGTCAGTAATATCAAGCATCTGTGTTCCTTCCAGCTTTCCATTTTTGTTGTCCCTTATATATGGCTGCAATTGCTGCAGACATCATATTCAAGTTCAAGGGGAAGAGAGGGAAAGGGATGAAGCCAGTGATGTCCATCCTTTTGTTCAGGGAAGCAAAAGCTTTCTTCCCCCCCGCCCCGCCTGACTTCTGCTTATTGGTCAAAGTTGTATCTTGTCACCTCGGCAACAGGGGAGGTTGGAAAAGACAGTAGCTTCATGGAGCAGGGCATAGGGGTGCCCCCAAAGAAAACTGAGGTTCTGCCGCCCAGGAAGGAGGAGATGGCACCAGGGAGGGTAGCGGGTGGTGTTTGCAGTACCTGCGTGGAACAGCCTGCTCATTGAATTATGGCAGAGAATCTTTGCTTGCTCACTAGTACTTATAAGCAATGATGAGCTATTTTCACTTGGTAATGATTTATTTGGCTTTTTATAGAAACACATACACACACACATACACAATGAAGAAGCCGATCACCAAGCAGTGCTTTGGAGACTATAAACCGAATGCCAGGTGGAGCCACGTCATTGAAAAGGGTGTGGCACTGGGGGGAGTGGACCCCATCTAGTCCTGATTCTGCCACAATTTCATGACTCTCTGGGGTGCCTGAGTCGCTCAGTCAGTTAGGCATCCGACTCTTGATTTTGGCTCAGGTCATGGTCTCAGGGTCATGAGATCGAGCCCCACATAGGGCTCTGTGCAGCGCATGGAGCCTGGTTGGGATTCTCTCTGTCCTCTCCCTCTGCTCCCCCTCAAAAAAGAAAAAGAAAAGAAAAAAATCTATTCTTTAGTTTTTTCTTCGGTACAATGAAGAAGTCGAACCAGATGAAATCTAAAGCCTCTTTGGGTACCCCTATCTGCTGACCTTATTTATGTTAATTATGGATTGACATTTGAAAAGAATGAAGGGTGGTTTTTTTTTTAAGATTTTATTCATTTATTTGACAGAGAGAGGGAGAGATCACAAGTAGGCAGAGAGGCAGGCTGAGAGAGAGGGGGAAGCAGCCTCCCCACCGAGCAGAGGGCCTGATGCGGGGCTCAATACCAGGACGCTGAGATCATGAGCTGAGCCAAAGCCAGAGGCTTTAACCCACTGAGCCACCCAGGCACCCCTGAAGGGTGTTTAATAGCACGAAATGTTTTATATGCTGTTTTAAGGTTGAGAGAGCTTTCAAATACTAGTCTCTCCTGAAAGTTGGGTACGATGCAGTGAAAAGCTTAAAAATAAATAACAGGTAAAATTAGATAAAGGGGATTGTAGAAACCAGAAAACAAAGATCCAATGCAAATGTTAGAAGGGATGCATTTTACACTAGGGAATGCAAATTCCACCATCAACGTGGTGTTTAGAGACTGGAAGCTTATGCATTATGGTGTGTCAGTCCCAGGACGAGCGCTTCAATGGCAGCTCTCCCTGGGGTATTACAGAGGCAGCCAGAACAATGGGCAAGCATCTTCCCAGGGAACAGTGGCTCCTTAGACATGTCTTGCAAGGTGTTCAACATCTCCATGGTGTTTACGTGGCCTGTGTTAAGAGTGTGTGGTGGGTGCTATTGTAGGCTTTGGGGTTCTCCTTTCTAATATAAAAGTGAAGGTGGCAGTATCTACTCTTTATCAGCTCTCCGCATGCACCAGACCCTGCGATAACTGCTTTATAGATGTCATTTTTAAGCCTGAGTGTCCTCAATCTATAGAATGGGGTAATAGTGTCTTTGCCTCATTCTTTCATATAATGAGTAGTTATTGGAGGACAAAGCAAGAGCAGTCACCCAAAGAGTATCCTGGGCTCACTCATTTCAAAATGGCTGCTCCAAGATGAAGTAGTGAAAATAGGGAGCCTAACCCTCAACGTAGTCAGTACTTGGCAGATTTTATCATTATTTCTTTGTATCCAACTGACTTTTCTAACCTGGTGAGCACCAGTGTCCCCTTGTTTGCCTGAAGATCATGGAGCCAAACTGCCTTGCTGTGCGTAGCAGAATTCTAAGATGCCCTCTGGGATTTCCTGTTTTCTGGAGTGCACAGTCCTCCTATGTATTCAATGGAACACTACTCTAGGTATACTTCTGTAAAGGCATTTCAGATGTGATTGGAGTCCCCAATCAGCTGACCTTAAAATCGGGAGATTATCCAGGGAGGCCTGACCCAATCACATGAGCCCTTTAAATCTTGGTCTAGAGGTAAGAGGCAGGGAAATTGGAGATTTGAAATGTGGAAGGATTTCGATGTGAGGGGAAAATCCCTGTTGATTTTGAAGATGGCCGTGGCACAAAATGTGGACAGTCTCTAGGAGCTGGGAGTGGTCCCAGCTGATGGCAGCAAGGAATGGGGGTCTCAGTTCTTTTACTACAAGGATCTGGATTCTGCCAACAACCACCGGGAGCTTGGAAGAGAACCCTGAATTCCCAAAGAGACAAGCAGTGAGCCCTAGTTGAGTCTTGTTTTCAGCCTTGTGGCATCCTGTGCAGAGAACTCAGTCACACCATGCCTAGATTTTTGACCTACTAAACTATGAGCTGAAGAGTAAGTGTGGTTTTTAGCCATTAAGTGTGAAGTAGTTATGTGGCTACAGAAAACTGACATGCTTCCCTTGGGGTGCGTGACCAGCCTATGACAGAGCTAGGATTCAAACTCCAGCCTGGCTGACTTTATAGCTTTTGTCCTGAATCTCCCTTATATTGGGGAATAATGCAAATTTGAAAATTTTATATAAGACAAGAAATAGATATTTTAAATTGCTAAGTGCAAGTATAAAATGCACATAAATGAGGTGATGAATTTGGAGCAAATTGCTAAGAACAATGAAGAAATAAATTACTTGAAAGTTACATATTCTTTAACATAAAGTATTATGAGAATGAATGTGAGAAAGGTTGGCCATGTCCATGCCTTCAGGTTTAAAGAAAGAATGGTGACATGTAAGTCATTAAGTGTATTTCTCTAGTTGCCAGGTTAACTTGGCAGGAAATGAGAGCTATGAGTGAGGTGAAGAAATTATTTTCTAAGAGGGGCATCTGAGTGGTTCAGTTGGTTAAGCATCTGACTCTTGGTTTCAGCTCAGGTTGTGATCTTGGGATTGCGAGATTAAGCACCATGTCCTGCGCCGTGCTTAGCACGAAGTTTGTTTGAAATTCTCTTTTTCTTCCTCTGCCCTTTTTGCTTGTGCTGTCTCTCTCTCTCAAATGAATGAATGAATGAATAAATAAATAAATCTTTAAAAAGAAATTCTTGTATAAGAAAAGAATGTCTAGAATCTGGACAAATAGAACTTGGTGTGCAGGAACCAGAAGACTGGACATCACCACGGGTTCTCCAGTGTTTTCAAGGGCAACTGATTTCCAAGGGTTAGCACAAGTAGCAGGGGTGGGCAAGGGACATCACAATTCTTCTAGAGAAGGACCATGAACTGAACTGGGTGTGCAGATGCCGTCATAAAGACCCTTTCCTCATAAGGCAGAGACTGTGGCTATAAATTAATAGTAATGATAATAGTATTTATCAAGGGCCAGTTATGGACCAGAAACTTCTCTATGTGCTCTACATGAATCTCTTTAATCCTCAAACAGTCCTAAGAGGCTGTTACTTAACATTATTTCTGTTCCAAAGACGAGAACCCTGAAACGCAGAAAACTTGAATACCTTCCCCTAAGTAAATATTAAGCGTTACCAGGAACTTAGGCATATCTCCAAAGGCGGTTTTCTTCGTTACTATACCTTTCTCCCCGGAAAAAAAAAAAAAAAGCTAAATATCTAGGAAAATGTGTTTTTTTAATGAGGGATATACATTTATATGAGCAAGACATGTTAATTGAAAGTATAGGTGTTGTGTTATCACTTCTATAAAAAAGAAAGACCCACTTGTTCGAACGATGCTATATGTATTGGGTAGAAAAGAACTACTAATAATAGTAGATACCTCTGGAGTATGTTGGGGATTAGGCATTGGGTAGTAGTCAAAATGAGTTTAAGGTTTATTTGAAATGTTCGATTTTTTTATAATTTATTATGAAGTAGGTCAAGCTAACAAAAGAGTACATAGTAGAACAAATGGAACAAATTCCTGTGTACCATCATCCAGCTTAGGAAATAAAGCATGACAAATAAGTTGACTCCTCCACGTTTACCCCCACAGAAATAATTGCCTCTTAGGATTTGGAGTCTGTTGTTCCCATGCATTTCTTTATACTTTTTAGTATATAAGCATGGATTCCCAAATACTATCAATCATTAATATGTTAATAAAATATTAATATGTTTTATGTTTTTAACTTTACATAAATAATATACTGTGTGTAATATTTTACAACTTGTTTTTTTAAGTTCAGCATTATATGTGCAAAATGTATCAATAGTGACATGTTTAGTGTAATTTTTTTCACTCCTGCATAGGCAGCTACTCTATGATCATAATTTTTTTATGGTTCTCCTGTTGTTGAAGATAATTTCCCATGTTTTGCAATTACAGAAAACTATCCCATAAATAATGATGTCACTTGGATGTCTGTGTGAATTTCTTTAGGTTCTATACCTAGGAGTGGTTTGTAGGGCATCAACACCTTGACTTTACTAGGCTGTGCCAAAATCCTCTCCAACGGGCTGTGCTCCTTCCAGCAGTTCATAAGAAGCCCCATTGTTCCTGATGTCTGTCAACACATGGCCATGATTAATTATTGCTAATCCAGCTTTGTTAACTGAAGAATGCGTTCATGTTTTACCCATATAATTAAGAAAGAAGGAGAGGGAGGTGGGAGGAAAGAGAGAGACAGAGACAGACAGAGAGAGGGAGAAAGACAGAGGGAGACAGAAGAAAGAAATCAGACATCAGACACAGGAAAAGAAAGGAATTCAGTTGGTGAACTAGTGTGCAACTTTGGTGTTTGGAGAGAGCCAAACTGGAGTCACGGGCAGGCTGAGTTGAGGTTTAGACCTCTATGTAATTGACCGAGGGTTACTACCTCTCCTTTTATTAAAGGCAATACTAACCCCAGAGTTGGAGGCTTAGAGGAGCCTGTAGTAGCTCCAAGTTGGTGAGAAGAGACAGAGGCAGGAAGAGAGAGAGGAGAGGCACCCAGAAGCTCTTCTCTTGACTGGACCGGTGAGCCCCAGTTCCATCAGCTAGCCAGCCGTTGTATCTACAGATGACATGGCTCATTTTCTAGGGTGCCTGATGATAAACTCTCATGTGGACAAACTCATTAGTTATCCTATAGTGCTTGCTTTCTCTTGGGATGTTATAATCAGCTCCACCATGGGGATATTTTCACAGCAGAAACCAGAGAAAATTATTTTATGTCACTTGGTGATTTATGAAAAATACAATAAATCCTGTGGTGGGTGGAAATGTGACTTAATAGAGAATGTCAAAGATAAATAATTTCCCCGAGAATGCAAGAAGTTCCATAAATTACAGGACTCATGGTCCCTCAAGCCCAACATTCCATTATCAGCTCTGGCGATGAGGAGGTGTTGGTGGGGTGTTGAGGTGGTTCCTTCCTCATTATGTCAATTTTGATGGATTCGAAAGTCAGTTTCGGACCCACCCGTTCACGTGCTTTCCCGGGCACCACATATATAGACTAGCTTAGATAAGAGTGAGCAAATGAAATTAATCTTTTTGAATCTGAGTTTCCTTATCTGAAAGTATTGACTATAATAATAACCCCGATCTCTCTGAATTATGTGGATTAAACAGCAATAACCGAAAGGTTTTGCTAACTGAAGGCTGAATTCAGATGTTAATTTTTAAAATCTATCATCTGTGTGTGTATGTGTGCGTCAGAGAGAGAGAGCCTTTAACGCATACTTGCCTTTCCTCGGATGTTGTATCTATCACTGATTAGTCTGTGGCTAATGGGCTCTGGTGAATAGCAAATCATTTTCTCTCCTAACCATTTGCTGTTCTGTCTGTAGTGGAACAGGGGGCTGCTAGTCAGGTTCTGGTTTTTATAAAGAAATCTTAGTAACACTACATATCTTGCTATCAGGGTGTCTCCCAATGGAAGTCCTTTGCTTAGCTTTCCGTTTGATTGATCTGATCATTGTCCTTAGGGAGGGAGATAATGTAATTAACTTTTTTTGTCGGAAAAGACGAACAGTGATGGAACAGTAACAATCAGCCCCTGTTTGGGTCTGATTTAGTTGAATAAAATTCGGTGCTGGGCCGTTTAACTGGTTTGAGAACTATTTCTTTCTAAAGATCTGGCTGCACTCGGTGAAGGGTTCCCCAGTGCCAAGTTCTGTGTATTTCGGTGTGGTAAGGGATCCTTGTAGAAACTTAGCATTGTGGCTTTCTTATCATTCCTCTGTGGTGTCATTGACTGGTAGTCCTCTAACCTTTTCTATTTTCTTTAATGAAAAAATAGGACACTTAGTGAATGTTCTTATACTTAATGCTACATTTTAGTGTTTTTGTTTTTGTTTTTTTCTTGCTGACACACAATGTTAGTTCCAGGTGTACAACGTAGTGATTTGGCAAGTCTTCTAGCCTTTCCTTGTACCCCTCTGGTCTTGGGGAGCTGACCACACTGTGAGGCATTGCAGGACAGCTCTGGAGATTAGGGTAGGAATGAAAAGTACCATACTTAAATGTCACAGTGTCTTAGCTGGATCCATGAGGAATGTCACTGCTCACTGTGCTGCTTTTGGTTCTCATTATGTTGCTCACCTCCTTCTGGGCACATGGTAGATCTGAGTAGCCTACCTCCCTTATGGCTGGATGGGGCCATGTGACTAATTTGGGGCAGTGAGTTGTCGAATGGAAGTGATGTGAGTCACTTCCAGGCAGTAGCATTTTATTCCGTTTGTGACACACCCGTGCACTCTCCCACTCTCTGAGTCCTCTTTCCCTCTGGCATGGCAACTGGCAACATTTAAAATGGTGGCTACTCCATCAGTTGGGTTCATGAGCGAACGTGATGAACAGAGCCTCCCTGAGTACCCACAATGGCTATGTATAGTGAGTGAAAATAAACATTTGTTCTTCTAAACTACTGAAGATGGGAAGGTGTTTGTTATCAAAGTAAAGTCTAGCCCATTCTGACTGACATAGTGACTGAGAACCCATTCTCAGAAACCTTCTCAATATAGCATTTCGCTATACAAATGGATTGAATTTATAAAATGAGAAGAAAAGTATTTGTTATTTTCTCTTAGTTTGATTTGAATTCTTTCCCATATTTCCCCCTCACAGGACCCAGTCACACTCTTTAGAGCTACCTGCTGGTGTTTCAGAGACTAGAGTTAGCTACCCCAGCACCTCTTGGTCCCTTGGCCTCCAGGTTGAAATCCCCACTTCCTCAACTGCTCTACCTGTGACACAGGGATTAATTCAAAGGCCTTTTTTTATTCTCGTTAACGCCATCTAGGTATTTTTGAGTATCTGTGGTTAATCATTATCTAGCGCAAGTCTCTGGTTATCTTCAGACTTCTAGAAACTTTAGCATCCATATCTTTAAGATCCCATAACCTGGTTAGGGTGTGCCATGTTCAAAGGAGAGAAGAGTGAGTGATAGTGAAAACGGTTTTGTTTGGGTCAATGGATTGAATATCCTGAGAGAGTCAAAGCATTGCTAGAGTCAGAGTGCTAATGGGATGAGTTCTAAAGACAGGAAATGGTTGGAAAATGAGATATTTGAAAGTACAGTTGTTGGGGATTAGAGTTATCAGTAATGAAAAGTTCAAGGATTGAACATTGGAGTGAGTAACTGAGGAAGTATGGAGCACAAGCTCACTGGAGGAGAACAGGTTTAGGAACTCGTAGATCTCAAAGGAGTCATCCAAACATTAAGAGGTAAGCATTTACATTCATCTGTATTCCAGATGACCTGTTTTGACTTTTAGATTATCTTCAGAAATTACACCATGGTTATTAAATTTTCTTTAACATTTTAGAACATTCATCTTAGTACATCATAGGTTCTGGACTGAGGGACACCTTGGTTCAAATCCTGAATTTACTACTTACTGTTGTAGTGTGACTTTGGGAACATCAGTTCAAATGTTTGTGCCTCAGTTTCTTCATCTGAAAATTGGATGCAGTAGTAACACTTATCTCCATAGGCTTGTTGTGACAATTGAGTTAATGCTTCATAAACAGCATTCTTTCTGGCACATGGTGGCACTCAGACAGTGATAACTCTTCTTTACCCCATCATTATCAAGGCAGAGAGGCCAAGGAGGCCTGAAGGATTGGAAGGCCGCCAGTGTCAGCCCTAAGGGGTTACCCTAATTACATTAGATCACATTACATTATATTACATTACCTTACATACTGCAGCCTAGCATTTATTTTCAAGCTACCACGAAATTAATTTTTCTTTCTCAGCAGTTTCTATTGCATAGAAGCATTTCTACTCATAAATTATTCTGAGAAAAAATAACACACACACACACACACATAAGCAGAATTCCACAAACTTGATTTGCAAATATTGTCAAATTAGATATTCATAAGATAATGAAATACAGCTTTTCATGGAAGATGTGTATTATAGCTGTTAAAATCCTTCTGGGCTGTGAATGAGAAAAGCTTGAAGCTAGAGCAGATCTTTCTAATTTTCTTGATAGAGAAATAGTATGCTGCCTCTGCCTCTGCTCTCTTGTTTCCAACCTTTGACATTCACTGATCTTTAACTGCATATGTTCAGGATTGATAAATCAGGAACACTTCAGTGCCTTCACCTGAGACAAGACGTCTGAAGTTCAAGAAGAGGAAACAGTCAAGCTCTTGAAAGTTACTTTACTTTTTTAGACCGGTGATTCTCAATCATATCAGATCAATCACTACCCTGCCCTTTTTAATTTTTATTTATTTATTTATTTTTAAAAAGATTTAATTATTTATTTTAGAGAGACAGAGAGAGAGAATCTCAAGCAGACTCCCCGCTGAGCACAGAGCCCAGTTCAGGGCTTGATCCTAGGACCCTGAGATCATGACCGGAGCCGAAATCAAGAGCCGGCCGCTTATCTGACTTGAGCCACCCAGCCACACCTACCCTACCCTTTTATACATAACTATTTTGTAAAATGCCTTGATCATGCTGAAATGAAATCCATGATTAATATAATCTAGACACGATTTTACAAATTATCCATAATGCCTTAATTGGATGCCTTAATGGAATATAAAAAGACAATAAAAAAGTGATTTATGATAAAAGAATATGTATCCCATTACATAAATGTTCAGGCTCGTTTACAGTAGAAAATACAATAAAGCAGCCAGACACTTGCCCTTGTGTGTTAAATCCCCATGAATGCAGCAACTACCAACAAAGGCCAGGCGTGGTGTGCTGGGGACTCCAGTACCATGAGGGACATTGCTGCTGGTGACATGTAGGCAGTACTTGGCTCTGAACAAAATAAAAGCAGAATCTTCCCTTCATTGAGTAAATATAAATTAACATGCAAAAAATTATTTGTGTTTACATGGAAAAGGAGTTAAGTTCTAGATTAGGTAATTAGAAACAAAATTTTCACTTACCTAAATGGCTGGTAGGACATTCTAAAATCGTGGAAAAGGTGGAATGATTTTTTTTTTAATGAGAGATTGTCTCTCATATTGCGATGTCACCCCTCCTACCCCCCTAGTGCTCCTCAGTCATAACCACGACCTAATGCCCCATAAATCCCTCAAACAGCCTCTATGAAGTGGCACCTCTTTTGTTAAGAAACACGTTCTAGATAAGTTGACTGACGTACCTGCAAGGAAGAGGCTTTTAAATTAATACAGCCAAAGGCCATCCTCAAAAGCAAACAAACAAAAAAGCCTCCCAACAACAAGCCACAGTTGTCCTTCTACACTTCAGACATGTCAAAATTCAACTCTGATCAGGTCACTCCCGGTGCCAACTTCTAAAAACAGTTTGTGACTCCCCACTGAAGTCAGGATGAAGGCCTAAGCACTTCGTCCAGGGTCCAGTCGCCTCGCCGTCTGCCCCATTGGCCTCTTGCGATGGTGCCTGTCTGGCCCCCTGCATTCCCGTTGCGGTGGTCTTCTTCCAGCCGCTGGAGGAAGCCGTGTCATTCTCACCGCCGCACACCCAGCCCAGGGCCCTGACATCCCCGCCTCTTTTCAGTCAACTTTAGTTCCTTCTTCGAATCACAGCTCAGTTATCACTCCCTCAGGAAGGTGTTTTCCGATCTCCCACTGGGGTCAACACCACCGTGTGCACCTCTTCTCACAGCTTCCACAACAGCTGTAATTTTGCACACAGGCACTTACTGGATTCATGACTGTCGAGTCCAGTAGCTTCTGAGCTCCCCGAGGGAAGGAGCCACGCGTCCTTTCTCTTCTCAGTGACTGAAATAGAGGAGATCCTCAGATATTCTGTTGGGTGCATGTACAAGGGGCTGGCTACACAGAGGGATGGTTGAATGAACAAGTGAACGAACATAAGCCTATAGCTAAGCTGACATTCCTTGGGGAGGCATCGATGAGTCCGGGAGTTTATTTGTTTTCTAGTTAGAACAGAGCTCACGAGGTCCAGCTGCTTAGAGAAATGAACGCTCTCATGTATGACCTATGTGGCAGGAATAGTGCCTTAACCTTCTTGTGTGAAGTGACAAAGCTGTGAGTTTGCCAGAAGTGCAAGAGAAGATGTGGTTCA
>CM052895.1:98178513-98227689 GCA_028534135.1 Potos flavus
CCCACCACCAGGCTCACCCCCCCCACCCCCCTTCCCTCCAAAACCCTCAGTTTGTTTCTCAAAGTCCACAGTCTCTCATGGTTCATCTCCCCCTTCGATTTCCCCCAATTCACTTTTCCTTTCCTTCTCCTAATGTCCTCCACGTTATTCCTTACGTTCCATCTTCATATTCTTTTTAACATCTGCATAATATTTAAGGCTATCAAAGTACTGTGATTGAATTAATCATTCCTGGAATGGTGGACATTTATACTATTTTCAAGTGTTCATTCTTTAAAAACAATAGATTTATTTATTTATTCAAGAGAGAGAGAGCTTGAGCAAGAGGGGCAGAGGGAGAGAGAATCTTAAGTAGACTCCACACTGAGGGCAGAGCCCTACTCAGGGCTCAATCCCATGACCCTGATATCACCACCTGAGCTGAAACCAAGAGTCCGACGCTCAACCGACTGCACCACCCAGGCATCCCAGGTGTTCATTTTTAACAATACAGTGACACACATCCTTCTACACCTAAGCAAGTGTTTAAACATTTCCCTAGACTAGATACGTGGAAAATGTGCATTCAGAATTTTCAAAGATTTGGCCAAAGTAGTATCCACAAAGTTTTGCCAATGTATCTTCCCTCCACTAGTCCTGTGAGTACCTTTTTGGCACATCCTTACCAGCTCAAATGATTGCAAACTTAGTGTTCTCCAAATCTGATGGGAGGAAATTATCCCTCAACGTTTTAAATGACATTTTCCTAACAACCTGTATTTGTTGAGTACAGTAATCCTCCCTTACCCATGGGGGGATGCATGCAAAGACCCCCAGTGGATGTCTGACATTGCGGATAGGACCAAACCCTATAGGTACTATGTCTTTTTCTCTCAGTACATACCTACGATAAATTTTAATTTGTTCATTAGGCACAGTAAGAGATTAGCAACAATAACTAAAAATAAAACAGAACAGTTACAACAATCTACTGCAATAAAAGTAATGCGAATGTGGTTTCTATCTCAAAATATCCTACTGGACTGCACTCACCCTCCTCATGATGCTCTGATAATGGGATGAGTGATGTAGGTGTTGTGACATAGCGCTAGCTACTGCTGACCTAAGACCATTGTCAGCAGGAGGATCGCCTGGTCCCTGGGCAGTTGCCTGCAGGTATCCAGAAGCAGGAAATGGAACCACGGATAAGAGGGGACTGCTGCACCTACTGTGCGTCAAGAAACAGACAAAACCTCAGCTTTCACGGTGCTTGAAATCTGTTGATGGCGAAGCCATCAGTAGACACCAAAGAAACAAAGAGACAGTATGTTAGATAAATGCCCCGAAGAAAAATAAAACACTGGAAAGAGTCTGAGATGCTGGGGCACGTTCCATCAGTTAGGATGGTCAGGAAAACCCTCTTTGATGAGGCTGCTTTGAGTAGAGACCTAATTGAAGGCCAGGAGGAAACCCAGTGGATATCAGCGGGTGAATTTCTGGGGGAAAAAAAACACAACAGGTGCAAAAGTCAATATGCTCTTGACATATTGAAGAAATAGTGAGAAGGCTCTTAGGAGGTGGTCACGGTAGAAACTTCAGGTATGCTTCATGAGCTGGGAAGCCACTGACAGATTTTGGGGCAGGGAGCTCACACTGTCTGCTTCGATCTCAAGGCTATAACTCTGGCTTGTGTGTTGAAAATAGGCCATCGGGGCTGGGGATCAAAGACCAGGATTTCTTGCAAGAGACTAAGTTGGAGTTTATACTGGCTTAGACTAATGTTAGTGATGCCACTGGTGGGAAGTGGTCAGATTCAGGAGGAAATTGGAGACACCCAAACATCCACGGAGGAGGGGGAGGAAAATTTGGAAAAAGTATTAAAGTTATTCTTTCTTTACAGCAGCATCAGGTGGATGGGCAAAGACTAAGAAAGAATCGATTCCTTTAAGTAAGCTCCACAGCTTACAACTACATTTGCAATGAATAACTCTTTTTTAATTAAGCACAGCAATGAGTAAGCTTAATAATTGGCTAGAGAAACAATACTTATCGAAGCAATATACTAAGCAAGGCAGTTTTAGAAGCAGAGCTAGGTATAGGCACTGCGTTTTGAAAAAGATAACTTGGGCATTGGGGACATATTACACATTTGATATGAAAAACTGGAAGTGGTAGAAAAATATAAAGAAGTAATTCAAATTTTTCTAGAGTGTCGTTATCTAGAGATAACTGTTATGTTTGTATATAATTTCAATGTATGGGTTATATGTAATGTAATCTATAGATTATTACACATATAAATATTAGTTAGGTACTGTATATGGATCATACATATGGGTGTGTATGTAAGTATGTGTATTATGTGTTTGTATTTCACATGTACTTACCAGGCTCACATTTGGATTTTACTCTACAAAATTCAGCTGTAAGAAATGCCCCATTTCCCTCAATCTCTGAATTTAATGAACTCTTCAAGATGGATCTCGTGGGGAGATTCAGTCTCTGACATTTTTTGTACCTCTTCTCTCTGGGCCAGGCTGGGCCTTTTGCATTCCAGTCCACTGTGGTACCACTGCCAATATATCTGTCCGCCTCCCTGGAAGGGACCTGCTGCTTCTACGTCAACCTTGACCCAGGGGTCTCTGATCCTAGTGGTTGGTGTCTATGAGTCCTGAGAGGGACTTCTGTGTTCCTTCTTGCTGTTTGTGGAGTCTGCAAACCTCTGGCTTCTCCATGTCATAGCTCTTGAAACCTCCCTCCTTCCTTAACTGGCTGTTTCTGTCTTTAGGGCAGGTGATCATGTTCTAGTGCCAGAAACTTCTGCCTTCAGCCTGCAACTTGAAAAACTATAATGAATGTTGCTGATAAAACACAAATTTTAGTTATCTTTTTAGGATAAGGAAGGAAGATAACCACTCATTTCTCCTAGTCTTTTTTTTTTTTTGTGATTTTTAACGAAAGAGTCACAAGTTAATCTCTCAACAGTAATTTTTCTGGACCCATATGTAAAACAACATTTTTATAAAAAATTGAACTTGCGCTTTACTGTGTCATACCTGCTTTTAGCACTGAACAATATTTATGAGAACTTTCTCATGTTCTTATATTCTTTTCAAATCCGGATTATAATGGCTGTGTAGATATTAAATAAATAGGATATTGTTTATGTAACTGATACCCAAATTTAGACATTTAGGTTGTTTCCAATGTTCCCAATTATAAGCAATATGATTGTGAGTCATACTGTGTCAAGGCTTTCTTTTTTTTTTTTTTAAGATCTCATTTATTTATTTATTTGAGAGAGAGAGAAATGGGAGGAGGAGCAGAGGGAAAGGGAGAGGCAGAGAATCTCAAGCAGACTTCATGCTAAGCACCGAGCCTGATGCTGGGCTCGATCTCACAATCCTGAGATCATGACCTGAGCCGAAACCAAGAGTCAGACGCTTAACCCACTGAGCCACCCACGTGCTGCCATAATATACCTGAGTCTTTAAGAGCAGCTCTAATAATGTATTTTTTAGGATGAATTTTTAGAAGTGGGATTATTAGAGCACGAATTTTTTTTTTTAAAGATTTTACTTATTTATTTGACAGAGAGAGAGAGATCACAAGTAGGCAGAGAGGCAGGCAGAGAGAGAGGAGGAAGCAGGCTCCCCACCGAGCAGAGAGCCCGATGTGGGGCTCGATCCCAGGACCCTGAGATCATGGCCTGAGCCAAAGGCAGAGGCTTAACCCACTGAGCCACCCAGGCGCCCCTGGAGCACGAATTTTTAAGGCTCTTTCTACATTTGTCACACACATGGCCTGGACACACGTTTATGGACTGTAATACAGTTCTTAGGTTTGGCAGGTTGGAATGCCAAGCAGTCCTCTTTAAGCGAGCTTACTCTATGTGATTCTGTTGTAGGGATGCCTGCTGGCATGCAGATAGAGAATCCAGGTGACCCCGCAGTTACTCTCCGCCTGCCTTCCCCTCTTCCCATCACTCCCCAGCTTGCTCTTACGGACTCTGTGCCTGACAGGGCGTGTAGGTGTGAGTGGGTGTGCACATGGCCATAAGCTTGAATGCGGAGCTTTCTCTTCAAAACCCTGTGCCCCATCACGATATTTGATACCCTTCACTCCTCAGGCTTATGGTGGCTTGATGGGCCCCCCAGTTCTTATATTTGCACACCACCCTCCAAACTCCATCCCTACTCCTGTGAACTTTTAGCACATTTCCTTCGTTCTCTGCTCTATCGCATTTGCTTTTCTCCTAGCTGTGTCTGGAAAAATTCCAGTGTGTTCTTACTCATTATCTCCTTCCTCTGGACTGTATTTTTAGTTGTTATTTCAAAATCCCCCAGCCAAATTACAACATGCTGTCATAATGGCCAGTCATCGACCAGGCTGCGTGTCTGGCTATGCTATGAGTTAGAGGACCAGGATGCATGGGAATGTTGTGTGTGTATATTTGAAATAAACAGAAAAGGTGAATAATAATAGCTAGCATTTATTGAGCATGTAGTATAATCCAGGCAATATCCTGAGTGTTTTACACGTATTTCCTTAATTAATCCTCACAACAACTCCAGCGCCCAGGAAATGACTAGAAAATAGATTTAAAAGCATTGTCAGCCTTCAGAGTGGGAAAGGCTTCTGATGTTCTCTAGGGAAACTAACTATTGGCAGTCTGCATATGGCATCAACAGTAATATAAGTTGTAACTCAAAGAGATGATTGGTGGCCTTACTACACCTGATGCAGACAGTGGTTTAGATAGAGCTTAAGTAGAAATACTGAGTTGAAGAAAGAAAAACAAAACAAAACAAAACACACCTTTATGTTGATTGCTAGGGCTTGAATATCTTTTCAGGCATGGGTTAACTTACACATTTTTTTTTTACTTGTTTAATATGTATTTGTTGTGCTGGGCTCTGCAGATACCAAAGTGAATAAGACAGTATGGTTGAGATGACGTGTATATTTAAGTGAATAATTAAAATAGAGTGTGATAAAAGCTATGATATGTAATTATAGGCGCTATAAAACATGTAGGAAGAGGAAGTTCTTGGAGTTTCCCAGAGAGGAAGATGTTTAACTGAGCCCCAAAGGACATGCAAGGGCTTGGCGGGGAAAGAAGGAGAGGGAAGGGAAGGGGACAGCAAGTGTGTCCCATCTCCTTTAGTGGGGATTTGGTGTTTCTTTGTGGCAGAGTTGGTTATGGAATAGTGTCAGAAATAGAGATGGAGAACTAAGTAGAGCCCAGGTTAAATCAGGTCAAATTTGGTATTTTACTGACATTGCAATAGGGGAGGACATTACAAGATTTTGGACAAGTAGGGGGACATGAGTTAGTTCCTTCTGGAAAAAAACAAAGCGGCACATTTTAACTTCAGTGCTGCTAATGGTTGGGAAGAGGAAGAGTCAAGGCAGATGACCAATTAAAAGGTGACTCATTCCCTTATTCATCCAATTGTTCATTTATTCCTTCGTCTTTCTGAGTACTTGTATGTGCCAGACACTATTTCAGGGGCTAGAAATACCATCAGTGAACATAACAGACCAATTCAGTGGGATTACATTCAAGACATTCTGGTGTGTAGGAGGGCCTACTAGCTAACCGCTATGAAGATCAACCACGCAAGAGAGGGGACTAGAGAGCGAGAGGAGAGGTCTTGTGTTAAATCTGGTGGTCAGGAAAGCCATCTTGAGGGCGGTGATTGGGGAAATGACATGTTCCAACCAAAACATTTTACAAACCTCATTCTATCTACTGGGTGAAGAGTGGATTGTGTACAGAAAACAGTGGAAGGCCTTTGCCATCACCCAGGTGAGGCGTGATGTGGTTTAAACTAGGGTGGTAATAGTCTAAAGAGCGAGGAAAGGGTCCAAAGCAGGAGACATTTTTAAGGTAGAGCTACAGGGTTTGCTGATGTGTGTGATATATGAGAAAAGAAGGCTTACTGAGACTTACGCTAAGATCTGTGGCCCGAGCAATGGGAAAATAGGCTGCTTCTTGAGATGGGAAGCGGGGTGAGCTGAGAACTATGAAGAGTTCAATTATAGACTGATAACTGAAGACACAGTAGGCAGCGGGACACGAGTGGTTGCAGTAGTCTCTGCGAAGATGACAGAAGAGCCTTCATTAGGGTGTTGATGGCAGACTGGAGAGGAGAGAGGAGTTTTAAGAGCTACTCAAAGTAGGTAGTGGCTTAGGTCAAGGAGGAGAAATGGAGTCAGATGCCTGGTTTCTGGCGTGGTCAAGTGGAATAATGCCTCTTTCCACTTAGTGAAAAAATCCAGAAGAAGGAATGACTCCCAGTGAAATAGGTTTCTTTTAATAGGTTCTCATAGATCCTAGGGTCTCCATACCATATTCTTCTTTAGGCCAAACTCATTTGGGGTTTCAGAAGAGCAGAGGTCATCAAACTCATTTCAGAAGGGATCGGAATAAGTCATTTCAGCTTCGGCCGTCCGCACAGTCTCCGTCATAATTCCTCAACTCTGCCTGTGTCGTGGAAAGCAGCCACAGAAAATACATCAGTGATTGAGTGTGACCATGTTCCAATGAAATTGTATTTACGAATACAGGCAGAGGGCTGGATTTGGCCCACTGGCCATTGCACGGCTGTCCCTATGGTAGAGCAACACCACATGCTTTCTTCTTTCATCTTGAGCAGAACAGTTTTACGCCGTCAGAGCAGAAGGAGGTGAGAAATCCGAACACTGAGCAACCTCAAGCCTGGACCCTGGCAAAATATGCGGAGTGGGCTCCATTAGCAGCTGGGCCCAGTGACGGGGGCCAACTACAGCCGGGGGATGGGGAGCAGCTTGTTATCAGAGTATGGGAAATTCCGTTTTTCCTTGAGCCCTTATCCTCAGGGTAAATGATTGACCACAGGGGAGAGGCCTCATGTGGCCCACATTTCCCACCCCCACCCCACACCGGGCTGGATTTCTTATAACCACAAGAATAATTTCAAGGGAATGATCAGCCAAATACTGAACACATGCCACTTCTCTTCTTCCAAAGGAACACATTTCTGGACCTGATGGGCATTAGGGACCCTCGGCAACTGTGGGCAAAGAGGTGTTTGCCAAATAGACTAGAGACCCTATGCTGAATTTGCATATAGATAAAAAAATATATACTGTAAAGAAAAAAAATATCTCTTAAGCTGTTTTCTCAGTTCCAATTTTGGAAGAATGGATTTTCTTAGAGTGAGACTCACCTCTCAGGTGTAATTTACTGGCACCAGCATTTAGCATGTTCTTTCCTAAAGGAATGGAAGCTCCCATAGTTAACATGCTGTACAGCAGTGAGAATCTTCCCAAATGTAGGTCTCACCTCGTCATCTCAGTCCTGGCCTGGCTTGGCATTCAGGCACAACCTCGGAACACAGTGTCTTTGATCCTGATAGCCTTTGTATTCCTTGCAGCTTTGAACTCCCATTATACTCTATACAGACAGAGCCTCTTAAGGCTTTGAAGTTTTTCTCATGCCCCACATATGTGATCTTTGAGGACCTCGAAGAGTCTATTAAAAGCTTGCTACTAGAATTTTCCTCCACAAGTTTGCATTTGAAAAGTACCTGACCTTCATCAGGCTGTGCATCAACCACTACCACCGCCCTCCCACCCTCCTCTGTAGGGTCTTCAAAAACAAAAGGAGTTTTTGTTTTTTGTTTTTCTTTTAAGAATTGCATAGAAACTCCATTTTGCATAACCTTCTTCCAGGAAAGATTTTTTTTATCCCTACCATGTTCTATAGCCAGCATATTTTCGCAAGGCATATTAGCGGTAATCGTCATCATGTTGGGTATTAAGTTTATAGACAAAAAGTAAAGCTTTAGCAGGTTTTTTAAAAAAGAATTTTAATGAAAAAAAAAGAATTTTAATGAATTTCCAATGAGCATGTGTAAAATCTGGTGGGAAGAGTACTGGGCTTGCAATCAGAGTGCATAGGTTTAAGTCCCACGCATACCACTTGATAGCTTTAGGATCTTAAGTTTCCCGACCACCCCGAGCACCAGTCTCTTCCGACAAAGGACATCGTGATACTAGATTACATCGTGACTGTGAGGATGAAATGAGGCAGCATCGGAAACCTCCCTAGTGCACTGTTGGCCATAGAGTAGGTGCTCAATAAATCCATGTCAGAATTTCCCCACTTACAAGCAGAAAGTTCCACACCTAGGAGCAAAACAAAGTAACTTGCGGTGGAGAAATGAGGGCAGGGCGAAGGGCATCCTGGTTCCATGCTCTAGGTCAGTGGTCTCCAAAGTGTGGTCCCCAGACTCCGCAGCATCCGCATCACCCAGGAACTTGTTAGAAAGACAGATTTGGAGCTCCACTCCAGAGGTACTGAATTAGAAATTGTGTAGGTGGACCCAGCAATCTGTGTTTTAACCAAGCTTTGATACTCCCTGGTGATTTGGGAGCACCATGCTCTGATGCTCTTATGATAGAATAGTTTTATACGAATTATCATATTTTGTCTCTCTGTAAAAAAAAAAGGTTTTTTAAGGAAAAAAAATATTAAAAAAAAAATCTAGCTGGAAGACCTGAAAACTTACCATTAAGGGCCCATAGTAACGTAAAGAAAAATAATAAGAAATACTCCCCCAGAGTATTTTAAAATAATAGGATTCCAAGTCAATGGAACACCTAGAATACACCTAGAACATGGGAATAAATGAAGACCACATGAATGGGAACAGCGGCATTCTGCAGAGGCTACAGCAAGGGGGTTTGGGGACCAGCCATCATCACTTGCAGTTCGCAAGGACTCAGTCAGGCATGAGAGTAGAAAAGCTTATAGTGAAAATAACAGGGCTTTAGCCGTTCTCTAATTGGAGATTGTTGGCACAGGGAAGCAAAAGTTGAGCTAACAAGAAGGGGAGCCTCTCGTGTAATCGGTTTGGGGGGCATATTTGTCTTTCTGTGGCTGGTCTTGAGGGAAAACATACAGAGGTTGGCCGTCCCTGAATAAGGCCTGACCTTTCTGGGCTGGTTACGGCAGACAATGCCGGTCGGAGTTTTATTGTTATATAGGGTCTGCCCATTGTTCGTACATTAGGCTCTCAAGAAACCCAGAAAATAAGTGCATATATTTAAAGGAAATGATTTTTTTTTTAAGGTTTTATTTATTTGTCAGAAAGAGAGAGCACAGGTAGGGGGAGAGGGAGAAGGAGAAGTAGGCTCCCCACTGAGCAGGGAGCCCGATACGAAACTCTATCCCAGGACCCTGGGATCATGACCTGAGCTGAAGGCAGATGCTTAACCGACTGAGCCACCCAGGTGTCCCAGGACATGACGTGTGCTTCAAAAAGATTATAGTTACAGGGGTGCCTGGGTGGCTCAGTGGGTTAAAGCCTCTGCCTTTGGCTCAGGCCATGATCTCAGGGTCCTGGGATCAAGCCCCGCATCGGGCTCTCTGCTCAGTAGGGAGCCTGTTTCCCTCTCTCTCTGCCTGCCTCTCTGCCTACTTGTGATCTCTCTCCTCTCTGTCAAATAAATAAATAAAATCTTTTAAAAATATTAAAAATAAATAAAAAGATTATAGTTACAATATTTCTGAAGTTATTGGTATACAGGAAAACCATTAACATACCCATGGGCTCTACTATTTCTACTTTACCTAAAAAGGCACTTAAAAATTAATTTACGTAAGAAATACTACCAACACAAACATTATCTGAGCTTGAGCCTCCTGCATGTGCTCTGTCATGGGTTTTGTTCACGACAACTAGTAAAGGTAATGAAGACCGTACACACACGACACGACATAATTAGTTGTAAAAGTGATGCATACTGTCAAAGCAAAAATTGCACTGGACAAAATTAAACAGATAAGCATGACTTTTTCAAGGCTTTTGCTATTGGGGAGAGAAACCAGAATGCAATCTGAACTCAATTTCTCTGAAACAGAGGACAGGAGATATTTCCAGGAATGGAGTGGGGGTGGGGCTCACAGGCCATCTGTGTTTGCTATTTGGCCTTTCCCAAAGGAAAACAGGAGGTAGTTTTACAATTCAGAGCAATGTGTCCATGGAAGTTAGGCTCCTACCCTCCCACAGAAACTGGGAGGTAGGAGCTCTGTCTTTTTTAATGATAACATTTCAAAGGGATGGTTGCTAGGTCCGTGAGAAAGACAGTTCTAGCTTGTAAAACTGGAAAAGGGCTTTTAAAAATATTTCTATCCCAGAAGCCAGAGAAAGAATTTATAATTACAAGTTTTCTAAAGTAAATGCTCTAAGATCACGCCTGTCAGAATGGCTAACATCAAAAAGACAAGAAATAACAAGTGGTGGGGAGCTTGTAGAGAAAAGGGAACCCTTGTGTGCTCTTGGTGGGAATGTAAATTAGTGCAGCCATTATGTAAAACAGTATGGAGGATGCTCGTAGAAATACCGTATGATCCAGTAATTTCACTTCTGGGTATTTACCCAAAGAAAATGAACACACTAATTTGAAAAGATACATGTACCTCTATGTTTATTGCACCCTTATTTACAATAGCCAAGGTATGGGAGCACCCTGTATCCATGGATAGGTGAATGGACAAAGAAGATGTGGCGTATATAAACCATGGAATATTACGCAGCCATAAAAAAGAATGAAATATTGCCATTTGCGACAACATGGATAGACCTAGAGGGTATTATACTAAGTGAAATAAGTCAGAGAAAGGCAAATGCCATATGATTTGTGTGTGGAATCTGAAATACAAAATAAATGAACAAAAAAGCCAAATCAGAAGCAGACTCCTAAGTACAGAGAACAAACAAGTGGTTGCCAGAGCAGGGGGAGGGGGATGGAGTGAAATAAGTGAAGAGATGTAAAAGGTACAAACTTCCAATTAAAAAAGAAGTCACAGGGATGTAAAGTACAGCATAAGGAATATAGTCAATAATATTGCAATAATTTTATATGGTAACAGATTGTAGCTACACTTATGGTGGAGACCACTTCATAATGTACATAAATGTTGAATCACGATGTGGTGCACCTAAGACTAATATAATATTGTATGTCAACTGTATTTTAATTTAAAAAAATAAAGCAAATACTCTAAGAAAAGGGAGGCCAGAACCTGGAGTAGGGAGAAGTCTGTCTAAAGTCTAATCAAGCTGAGCAGAAAGTTAAGGTCACCTTGGTCAATACCCAATCTTTTATCTTTATTGAAAATACCAGGGACCTTACATTAAGGTTAATAAAATCCACACTAGAAAAACAATCCAATTTTAGTCTGGGTCTCTCTTTTAAGTCAGAGTACTTTAGCATCCTTTGTTCCGACTGTTGACTGGCAAGAAAATAAATACTGTCTTTTCTAATTTACCTGCAGTTCTTTCAGAGGACCATGCAGTGGTGAATGGGATGGGTGAAGGAAGCCTTGGATAGGGAGTATTTTGAACTGTCTGGGGTACCGTATGGATGTGCTTTTGGGAAAGATGCTTCCCATGTGACCGTGACTTACCAGGAGTGGAAGAGGAGACACATTCTCCAAAGATCATTGGTACAGGGCTGGAGCCCTCTGATCAGATATTTTATTGTACAATTCAATACATAAAAAGAAAGAGAAGAACTGCTCTAGTCACCCTGCCTCTTGGTCTCTCCTCATTCCTAGAAGTGGTCCCGTGGTGTTTCTGGGTAGCTATCAAGAGACACTTTTTTTTCCCCCACTTGACATTTTCTTCACTCTTGGCTTCCACAGTATCTCTCACCTGATGTTCCTCAGATATCCCTAGGCATTTTTCCCTCATTCTCCTCTGCTGATTTGTCCTTCTCTCCGGCATTACTTACTATTAGAGTTCATCAAGCCATTGGCCCTCTTGTTGGATGATTGTATCCCTCCTCCAGGATCTAAATCCCATAGAAAGCTGGAAATCCCAAGTGTATCTCCTTCCCAGCCACCCCTTCTGAACTCTAGACAAACATATCTAATTGTGTCTTTGACATCTTCACCTGAATGTCTTTTAAAAACAATTTTTTAGTAATTTTTAGTACGCCCAATGTGGGGCTTGAACTCATGAGCTCCGAGATCAGGAGTCGTATGCTCTTCCGACTGAGCCAGCCAGGCACCCCTTCACTTAAATGTCTTCTAGTTATCTCACACAGCATGTTTTTTCCCATCTCATGAAATTTCTAGCTCATTACTCATATAAGCAATTCAGAAATGGAACTTCCGTTTCTTCTTCTTATCCATCCAAGGATCTGTTGTTTTTACCTATCCCTTGACTTCCCAAATGTAGCTTTATTCCACCCATGGCCACAAACCTACTCCAAGCCACTGTCCTCACTTACCTGAACTCAGGCAAGGGCCCCTGACAGTCTTATTCTCTTTCTCTCACATTTGCATCCTCAGGGCACTTTTCTGCATAATTCACTTCATTGCATTCTCTTTTATTGTCTGATAAACTTCTCAGCAGTGTATACAAAGCCCAAGGGATCTGGCTCCTGGCTACTTTTCAGAGTTTACCCCAGATTCTTTATTCCTTGCTCATTCCCTTCCTAAGATAGTGAATACAAAATGTTTTTCCTGTCTTAGGACCTTTGCACTTGCTCTTCTCCTGACTCCTCTAACTCATGGTATTCTCCGCATATATCAGAATTCAGCTAAATGTCACTTCCCATGTTCCCTGATTACCTAGAGTTTCCCTCTAATTCAGTTGTTCTCTATCCACTGTCCTGTCGGTGCCTTTGATAGTTTTACTGCCCCAAGTGTGATTCATGAACCAGCAGCATGGGCATCAGTTATGTTCTTTGTGAGCCTACCTGCTTGTGGGAAGTACAGAACTCCAGCCCCTGTCCCAGACCAAAAAAATTAGAATTTGCATTTTAACAAGATCCCCAGTAGATTCACATGAACATTAAAGTTTGAGAGTGTCACTTTGAAGTATTGATCACCAATTATATTTCTTTAGCTATGCACTTGCTTAGTGTCTTTGTCCGTTAATAGTGTAAACTCCATAAAGGAAGGGTCTTGGTCACCTTCTTTACTGTGGTGTCCCAGTGCTTAGCACAATGCTTGGCATATGGTTGGCAATCAATACATATTTGATAAATGAGAGATTTAATCTAACTTTCTCAATTGATCCATGAAGAAACTAAGGCTCAGAGAAGGCTAGTGACTTCTTTGAAGTTACATAACTCTTGTTACATGGCCAGTGCCAAAAAAGAGACAAGGGTTCTTTTTTTTTTTAATTATTATTATTATTATTTTTTTTATTAACACATAATGTATTATTTGCCCCAGGGTACATGTCTGTGAATCATCAGGCTTACACATTTCACAGCACTTACCATAGCACATACCCTCCCCAATGTCCATAACCCAGCCACCCTATCCCTACCCGCCCCTACCCCCAGCCACCCTCAGTTTGTTTTGTGAGTTTAGGAGTCTCTTATGGTTGATACAAGGGTTCTTGACTCCTAAGAAAGTGTATTCTCTGTGTGTGTTTAACCTTGAGACCAATTGTTCTGGATGATGTAACAAACCTAAAACTTCCTTAGCTATTGTTCCTATATGGGCTTCTGATATTAATAGCAATGATTACTTATTTATATTAGACTTTGACATTTTTATTCCATTTTCACATACACTAACCTATGCGGAAATTTAACCGGAATAATTGTCATATGTTTTCTTCTACGAAGAACAGAGAAAACGGTACAGAGAGCCAACAAGTTTGTGGTTTCTTTATTAATAGATTAAGAGATCACTAGCTTTGTGCAGTGGCAGTATCGTAGCCAATGAGGTTTATCCGAGGCGCGATTATTGCTAATTGAAAAGAGATCACTGAAAAAAAGCAAAAAAGAAGAGAAAGGAGGGATGCCTGAGTGGCACAGCTGGGTTAAGCATCCGACTCTTGGTTTCAGCTCGGGTTATGATCTCAGGGTCATGGGCTCAAGCCCTGAGTCAGGCTCTGCACTCAGCGGGGAGTCTGCTTGAGATTCTCCCTTGCCCTCTCCCTCTGGTGCTGCCCTGCTTCCCCCTCTAAAATAAATAAGTATTAAAAAAAGAAGAGAAAGGACAATTTCTCATAGGAATAACTGTCAAAGAACCAATTTAGTGGAGTGGGCAACTCTGGCCAGAGGAGGACTGCCTGGTCGCGGTTGACCGAGTGGTTGGAGGCTGTCAGAGATAACCCAAGGATCTAACTTGGATTTCGCTGAAGTGGTTCCTGATTTATTGTAATTATCATTCCTGGACTTACGTTTAGTTCAGTGGACAGTTCTATTTAATTAGAAAAGCTCCTTCCTTGATTTAAATTTTGCTTGTCACTCACAGTTTAAAGTTCAAGCTCCTAATTGGCGGCCACCAATGGACCATAACGCAGAACTTGGCATCTTCTGACCCTGACATACGCTTTTGATCTGAAATGTACATTCTCTGATGCCAGAGGTGTTCACCACATATCTTGAATCTGGCTTTTTCTCCTACAAGAGGAAAGGCAGTACAGGGGAGTTGGTTCTAATGATGAGGATGTGTTTGATGGAGAATCCACGTTCTAAGAATATGTTCAGATCATTGTCCATAGACAAAGAAACAACCAAAAATCAGCCAGTTCAACCTGCCTCCAACACAGGAGCCTTATACAATATCTTGGTATGTGGTCATCAGTGTAACCTTTTTTTATTGTGATAAAATACGCATAACTCCACAGAATCCACGTGGTTATCAACACTGCCCATTTTTCAGTTTTGTTTTATTTTTATAATAGCCGTCTTAATGGGCGTAAAGTGGTAGCTTATTGACATCTAGGTATTCTTAAACATTTCCCTCCTGCGGTGGCGAGTTCAAAACAACACGAGGAAAATGTTGCGGACCATCTCTAGTTGTAGAAAATTCTTACTATTTGTTACTAAATCTAACCTTTCTTTAGCAGTGACTCTCAACCTTGGTTGCACATCAGAATCACTTGAGAGCTTTTAAAAATTCCAATATTTAGGCTGCAGAACCCAGACCAATTAAATCAGTGTCTTTGAGATTGGAGCCCATATATCAGAATTTGTGAAGGCTCCATAGGTGATCAAAAAAAATGTTTTATTTAAATTCAAGTATAGTTAACATATAGCGTATTCTTAGTTTTAGGGGTAGAATTTAGTGATTCATCAGTTGCACGTAATACCCAGTGCTCATTGTATCAAGTGCTCTCCTTAATGCCCATCACCCAGTTACCCCATCACCCCACCTACCTCCCCTCCAGCAACCCTCAGTTTGTTCTCTAGAGTTAAGAGTCTCTTCTAGTTTGCCTCCCTCTCTGTTATTTTCTTTCTCTTTCCCTTTCCCTACGTTTTGTCTCTTAAATTCCACATGCGAGTGAAATCATAAGGTATTTGTCTTAATACGTAACCAAAGTCTAGAACCACTGCTTCCAACCATTGGTCCCACTTAGTTCTGTAGCCTGCAGGACATCAGTTGCGACAACCCTATCACAGTGCCTTCTCTGACAACTCCTATTAAATAGCCAGCCTTTCATCCCCCTCCGGCAGTCCTGTCCTCCACTCCCTCCTAGATTATTTTTACCATAGTATGTATTGCTGGCTGATACTTGGCATAGTTTCTCATTTATCTGTTCATTGCCTATTCTCTGTTTCGCTTATCTCTGCTTCTAGAAGACATACAACAATGCCTAATGCAGAGTAGGTGCTCAGAAAATAGTGTGGAATGAATGAATGCATAAATCTGCTCTTATTTCAAATGACAAGGCTTCAGTTAGTTCAAAATAGCTTTTGTGTCTTCTCTGTGGGTCTTCTCTTCTTTAGATAAAAGCTTTGTACCTACAGCCAATCTTCAAAGACATTGATGAATAAACCTCACTGTTATGAACACATTGTCTTTCTTTCACTAAATTAGGAAATAATGGAGTACTTCCCATGTACTACCCATACCTGTACACACACATTGTAGATCAGACACTGTGCTAGGATCTGGGAATTGCAGTGAAAAGAGAACCAAAGTCATTCTGTGGGAGTGAGGCACAGACAATGATCAACAACACAAATCATTTCAGATAACAAGTGCTATAAAGAAAATGCACAGTGTTTGTTGGCTGTGGTACATTAAATGGGGATTAATTTTAATCTGAGACCTAAAGGACAAGGAGAAGCCAGCCACTGAAGAAGCATTCCAGGAGGAAGGCACAGCAAGTACAGAGACTCTGAGGGGGGCTGGGCGGGCATGTTTCAAAAGAGCTCTCGGTCAGAGCCTCTGAGAAGGACAAGGAGAAAAACCACTGTTACCTCCTTTGTTAGACATTTCACCTGCATTCACATGGCCTAAGATCAGATTAGTTCGGGGTAGCCGTATCACCCTCTTGAAGCCTTTTCCTCCTGAATTAAGTCTTCACTGTCCTATATTCGTAACATGTTGGTAGTTGGAATTCAGGTATGGAAGAGTGATATGGATGAACATAAGTTGAATTTCTGTTCATGAACCCTTAGCCATAACAACTTTAATCAATCAGTCAAAACACTTGTCAGCAGAGTGGAGGAACTTGCTGGTTTTCCAACCACTACAATGCTGGTTCTTTATTCCAACTGGCACCTTGTCTTCTGTGCCTAATGGAAAAAATTTTGGATGAGGCCAGAGCTAGAACGTGGTGGGCTACTGCTATTTGGGGCCAGCAGCCATCTTGGTTTTCAGTCAAAGTAGCTCAGTAAAGACAGCTGTTTCTTGTATCTTGGGACCCTATGTTTCCAGTGGTGTGCTCACAGGACCAGCAACTTCTCCCAAACCAGACACTAATATATTTTGAGAGTTCAGTTCTCCCCTCTGGGCCTCAGTTTCTCCATATTGTAATGTAGGGTTTGGGTCTGGAGGTTTTGAGATCCTTTGAAACTTCATTAAAGAAGAAAATTTTATTATTACTCTATTAAAAATAAAACTTGTTCTTATAGCTTCTTAATAACCTACAGATTTTATTCTTTTATTGATGAGGACACTTGCTTCCAAATTAATAAAATAAAATGCTGAGTTTGTGCTAGGAGGGCAGGGTTTATAGGACCAAATCAGATGCTGAAATTGACAAGAACACAGATTTGAGCTGTGATGTTGGGCACCAAAAGAAAGAATTCAGGGCAGTGAAAGGAGGCCCTGAGCATATTGATTGGCTGCTGTCATTGAGATGGACTTCCCAGAATCAGAGATCTGTTTATTCAGGTCAGAACAATCTTCAAGCCCTGACCTCTCCTCTGGACAGCCCTCTTGTACACAGCAGCTTCCACACGTGCAGGGGCGGGGTTCTGGAGACACGGTGGCCTTTGTATTCACGCAGACCCTGGTTCAAGTTACTGTCATTCATTCATCCGACGCCATTTTTCCTTCGTCTAATAAATGTGAGTGATCCATTGTAATTGAAGTGATCAGTGGGTAAAACAGACAAGGGCTCTGGCTCATGGAGCTTACATTCTAGCTGGGGAAGTGCACAGAAGAGGAATCAACCAAATCCATTTCTGAGCACAAGCTGAGGTAAGTGCTCTGAAGGAAAGTCACAAGCACTCTGATGGAGAATAACTGTGCAGTTTCAGGGTAGTTAATTCCCCTTTCTGAGCCTTCTCCTCCTTATGTAGGAGTTAACTAGGATAACATGTTAAGTGACAGGTACAGATATTGGCGTACACTGGGTGCACAATAAATGTGTATTACAGCTGTGATGTTAAAGTTACCTTCCTGAGGATAAGTGAGGGAAAAAATTTTCTTTCCCGTGTCTCAGAGTTTCCTTTAATTCTGTGTGTGTGTGTGTGTGTGTGTGTGTGTGCCTGCCTGTGTGCATGTGTGTCTTTCAGTTCCAAGGAGGGTTTTGGGTCAGTGGAGAAGGTTGTGCTGCTCACGTTTCTCTCAGCGGTTATCCTGATGGCCATCTTGGGGAACCTGCTGGTGATGGTGGCTGTGTGCAGGGACAGGCAGCTCAGGTGAGTAGCAGGAGGAGACCTCAGGAGGAAACCGCGGTAGAGTTCTAGACTCTCCCTGGACATTTGGGGTCTGACCTATGAATTCCATTACAATTGTAATTATGAAAGGTAAATGATATTGCGAAATAGAGCAGGGAATAGATGACACATAATTCCCCATGACTAACATAACCAGCGTAAGCACTTGCGATCATCTCTGTCCCATCTTTTTTCCTGTGTTCAACTTAGGGTTTTGGCAGGGGGTTGGTAATAGGTGTGGTCACTATATGTGTATATACACACATGCAATTGTTGAGGGCATATATAATCTAACCTCCCCACTTTATCACTGGTTCAGAAAAGGGGTGGCTGCCCAGTGACTGATCTAGGATTTGAACCTGTGTCTTCTGCTCTTTCCACTGCATGAGTCTCAACCCAGCTGTAATTAAAATCACCTGAAGACCTTTTGAAAATTGCTAATGTGTAGAATAAGTATGTCCATGTAGTATTTGGAACATACTTACACTAAGTAGTTGTTCGTTTATTTGAAATTAAAATTTAACTAGGAGTCCTCTATTTTTTCTGAAACTCTTGGGGGGTGGGTGCGTGGGTGGGTTAATCACCCAAAGTCTCTGAACTAATTGATCTGGGGAGAGACATGGGCATTGATATTTATAAAAATTCACCACGTGATTCTAGGGTTCAGCCTGGATTGCGATCCTCCAGGCCATAAAGGGGCATAAAAGGTGTGGTCCTGCCTGACCTGCGGCCTTCCTCTCCAAGCAAGGCATGCA
Source organism: Potos flavus (assembly GCA_028534135.1). Taxonomy (NCBI): domain Eukaryota; kingdom Metazoa; phylum Chordata; class Mammalia; order Carnivora; family Procyonidae; genus Potos; species Potos flavus. The sequence continues at coordinate 98,197,167 of CM052895.1, forward strand.
CGAACCCAGGAATGATGCAAAGAAAGTGTAAAAGCACAATTCTGACCAGTGTCACGAACGTGAGGCACACAGTAGTCAGTCTCAGAGTGGAAAACAGTGGCATTTGACACCGTTTATGAGGAAGGCCCTTTGGGAGGGTCCCCTGAAAATAACCAAACCATGACCTGAAGGGAAGGGCAGGTGGGGAGAGAGGGCAGCCTCCTCCTCCTTAGGCCCTCAGAAGGGGATCCACGCATGGGGGACTCAAATCAGGCCCGCGTGGCCTCAGGGAAGAAGATGGGAGGGATTTGGGTGCAAGGGGATCTGGAGAAGTCAGGTGGTCGGACTGTGCATGCTGTGTGACAGAGGGAAAGGGAATCTCACAGAATGCATTGTGCAGTTGACTTTTTTTCCTTTGTCTCTCTCCCTTCTTTCTTTGTTTTCCTCTCCTCCTTTTTTCTCCTGGTCCTTTCTCTCCCCTTTTCCTTTGTCCCTCCCCCTGCTTTCACTCACAGGAAGATAAAAACCAATTATTTCATTGTATCTCTCGCCTTCGTGGATCTGCTGGTTTCGGTGCTGGTGATGCCCTTCGGTGCCATTGAACTGGTTCAAGACATCTGGATTTATGGGGAGATGTTTTGCCTCGTCCGGACATCTCTAGACGTCCTGCTCACGACGGCATCGATTTTTCACCTGTGCTGTATTTCTCTGGATCGGTAAGGGCAGAGCAATGGGCACAGTGGAGCTCCATGCTGGGGGCAAGGACCTGATGGCTACTGGACCACGCCCTTCTTTCTTCCCTAGTTCATTAGAAGCGATGAATCTCAGAGAGATGGATCTGGCTACTCGCTGGTTCCCCCACTCTCCAGTCTCCGCAGAGGGCTCCTTTTTAGGCCCTCCTCTCTCAAGTCCTGCAGACACAGAGGTTTGTAAGGCTTAGAACCTGCCTGCGGGGAGCTCACAATCTAGACAGTGACAGGTAGCGGCAATCATATTCACCCTAGAGCTCTATATTCTATACTGATAGCATGATCAAAACTCGGAGGGAGCAAGAATCAATACACCAGCCCCGTAGGCAGCAGGGCTGGTTCAGAATGATAGTCTGATGTTTAAACATGACCTCCTCCCCCAAAACTGTGTCTGTACCATGATTTTATATGCATGCAACTTTGAGAAACTTTTCCGGAAAGTTAATTATAAAATCCCCAATAATTGCTTCTTTGGGCGATGCTGGGCTAGCATGCAAATTTTATTCTTTTTCTTCACATTTGACTTCAGGAGGCCTACTGATTTCCATCTTTGCCTTATTTGTTTGAGATGTACATTGATCAGTCGTATTAGGACTTTTTATTTTCCAGGTCCTGCACGTTTGTATTCAGTAGAAAAAGCAGAATGCAATTTAAAGCTCAGATGATTCTAGGATCATAGGCCACCATGGTATCCGTATCTTAGGGGTAGCTCCCAAAAGAAAGTGTGGTGTGCAAATCACATGTTATCAAAATGAGCAGGAACAAACATTTCCTGTCTCTGGAAGAGTCCAACAGACCCAGTTTTTCCTCTGGTCCAGGGATAGGTTGCTGTTTCTTTAATTGGGGGATAGGAAAAGCAGTTGACTAAAATTAGAGATTGTGATGTATCCAAAATATGTGTCTTTAAACACAAAAATCAGAGTCTGTCCAGGGAATTACTCACTCTGAGGAAGGTCCTAAGGGCCTGAAACCAGCTGCAGGAACAGCGGATTCGTCTTCTATCCCATGGGACAGGTGCTGATTGATTGGAATGGCAAGTGTAATGGCCAGCTCTGTTTAAATTGTGTGAGTTCTTTTTCTCTCTCTTGCTCTACCAAGAACACATAGTTGAATGTGCTGAAGTTAAATGCGCATATGATGAGACTCTCTAGCTATAGACAATGACATTGGTAAATCTGAGCTGCTGGTTGGCAGCGAGACCCATAGCATGTCTTCGCTTGCAGTTTGTGTTTATCTGACTTCAGTCCATGAAAGACTTGAAGATGGTCACTATATACATGGAAATTTGCATGAGAAGAAATGAAATGTCAGGGAGTAGAAAACGCATGGAAATGTTGCAGGCTAGTCTGCATGTGATCATTGCCAAAATGAGTGCCAAGATGGGAGGTATTATAGGGATTTGGAGAAGGCAAAGCTGAGGGGATCGTGGCACCTGGAGGTAACGTTCCATTTGGGGCAAAAGCAAGGGGAAGAAAATGAGCTGAGTAGAGAGTGAAGAATGGGGGTGACGTGTAGAATCGTCTTCCTGATATGGGAAATTTACTCTGAGTGGTCCTGAGGGAAGGACTGAAGGTTCCCTAGGGAGATTTGGCTTTAGAGTTCCAGATTAACTATCAGGTTCTTTTGAAATCATGAAATTTTCCCCGAGTAGGCAGGAGCTGTCATGAAGCAGGATGGGCTGGTCATTACGAACCATCTGCTTTAGAACTGAAGAGATTTGGGTTCAGATCCCCACTCTGCCAATGTTCAGCTCTAAGAATGGTGGTAGGTTATTAAGCTTTTCTGTCTCAGTTTTCTCATCTCTAAAAATGGGGGCAGTAGCATCTATTTTATAGGACTGAAGTTAGGATTAAGTGAGATAGTCCATCGAAGGCATAGCACTGGCCCAGCTAAACACCGTCCACAATGCTAGTGGATGTTAATATCAGTTTCTGCAACTGTGCGTGCACCTCCTGACCCTTCTTACGGAACTTGGACCTCCTCGGCAAATAGCCACTCCAGCAGATGCATCCTCCAGGAATCAGGTAGTTGTTCTTAATGTGGTCTTTCCTTATCCCCTGCATTTAAACAGTAAGTGCTACTGATTTTCCTTCCTAAACAGATCCAACTCTGTTTCTTTCCATCTTTATTATCCTAGTCCAAACGAATGTCATCTCTTGCAAAAGCCACCTCGGCAACCTCCTAATTGTTCTCCCCACGTCTACTTTATCCTCCTCCAGTCTGCTCGCCCCTTACAAGAGCTCATTGCCAGAGTCAACTGTGCAATTCTGATCTTATTGCTCCTTTGCCTGAAACCCTTGAATGGCTGTCATCGGACCGAGGATCAAGACCAGACTCCTTGGCCTGTAGGGTTTTGTGCCATCTGTCTCCTGTCTCTGTCCCCAGCCTCACTCGATGCCCTTCGCCAGTCTCACTCCCTGGGCTGCAAGCTGTCTTGGCCTTCTTTCTCTCTCCAGTGCTCTGTGCTCAGCTATCCCAGACCTTAGCTCCACCCTCTGCCTGGAAAGCTCCTTTGCCCCCTCCTTTCCTGCCTGTTTTTCAGATTTTAGCTCAATCCTTTCCTCCTTCCAGAAGCCGTCTCTGACCCCATCAAACCAATTCTGCTTTGTAAAATTCAGCGCAGTTGTGATTTAAATTAATTCTTTAACTTTTTTGCTTGTATACTTTTTATTGCAGTATAATCAACATGCCATGTTATATTACTTTCAGGTGTATACACAGTGCTTCAACAATTCTGTATATTACTTAATGCTCACCGCGATAAGTGTAGTGACCATCTGTCACCGTACTACGTTATTACAGTTTTATTGACTATATTCCCTGTGCCGTACTTTTCATCTCTGTGATTTATTCATTTTGTAACTGGAAGTTTGTACCTCTTATTCTTCTTTATCTATTTCACCCATCCCTGCCCCCCTCTTCCCCTCTGGCAACTCCCTGTTACTTCTCTGTATTTAAGAGTCTGAGGGGTTTTTGCTTCTTTTTTTTTTTGTTTTGTTTTGTTTTCTTTCTTATATCCCACTCATACGTGGAATATCTCCCCCAAGGGGAGAAAGTGCAGGGATATGAATAAGGACAGGGTCCCGCCCTCACGGAACTTTTTTTTTTCCCTTTTTAAAAATGGGGAAATTAACAATCGACTAGTAATTACATAAATACTGATTTAGGTATTTGGTAAACACTGTTGAACAAATGGAGTGTCCAATACACTCTCTTTTTGAGGGAATTCTCTCAAAAATCCTCTGTTTGTGCCACCATTAGTTCCATTTCCTTCTCTGATAGTGGACGTCAAAACCTCCGATGCCATAAATAAGATGGAGTCAGATGGTTTCGTTTGGTTTGTTTTCCTCAGGGAGCCTGGGAAATTTGCCAGTTATGTCTAGCATCTCTTATCCCTACAGCGATATTCTCATTGGGCTGGAAGGTCCACCCTAACCATGACAAGACATCTTAGCCTGGAAGAGTATGCTTTTATTTATCATCTAGCTTCTGTTTTTCTGTGTCCCTCCCAGCCTGACAGTTGGTCTGGACTGGACTGGGCTGAGCCAGAGCACAGAATGAGTGTGTAAGTGAGATGTGATTCCTGACAAGATGTTTTGTCTTCCTCTCTGGAGCTACCATGAGTCTGTGGGGACAACTGATCTAGGGTAGTGCTTCCCAGGCAAGAACGCTCACGGTGATTCTTAATTCCACCTAGATGGCAGACCTTTGGATCAAAGCAAGATGTAGGACTCCATTAATATTATAAAATGTTTTTTCCCAACTGCAGTCCTCCATCCTCTGTGTTTCCTGGTACTTTGAGAATTGAATCCTATTAATGAAAGTTGATTGCCTTGTTAAAAATCATTTCCGAAGCATAATTAAACTACATGCAGCATATAGTATGGGTCATGGGAGACCAGAAAACTGCATTAAAAGCACTATAGTACAGTCGATTATTTTGAATCTAAGGTTCTGTGGTGAATGAAAACCAAGTATCTGTCATAGAGTACTGGTTTTAATCCAGCCACTAAAAACCATGGGAAATAGTTATGTGTGTTGTCCTAGAAAGATATCACTGGTGTGTTATTTGGAAAAAGCAAAAACAAAACCAAAAAACAACAACTGTCAGATTTTAATGTTTAGAATAATTCCACTTTTGTAAAATAAATATAGAGATGTTTATATCTAGGCGTACATGAGTGAGTGTGAGCCGGGCAGAGACAGAAAGAGAGAGAGAGAGATTGATTACGAATGAAATTGCACCAAACCATTAACAACAGTTACATAGGCGGGGCGGGGGGGCAGTTGGGAGTGGTCCTGGTGAGACTGGATAATCAGTTGGATTGGGATCGGGAGACATCACTCTTATTAACTTCTAAAATATAAGTTTTAATAAAACTTCAGTTTTCCTTTTGCTAGATGTTGACACTTCTGAAACGTATGAGTATCCATGATAGCCTTTGGCTGGAAGAGCTCCTTAGACCAGCACATTCTCAAGTCACTGAGAACATTCTGAAATTAGGCTAGGAGTTCCCTCTGAGAGCTGAGCAAGCAGAGAGCACAGACATCTTTCTGGCCAACATGTCCCCTCTGCTTTCCCACAGGATGCCCCAGATTCACCCCCAGGGGGAGCCCTCACCATCTCCTAGGGTCAGCATACTCTACCTCCCCCGACCCTCGCATCCATCTTCCTTGGCCCCGCCCCAGGTCATGACCTTCCACCTGACCCACTGCAGCAGCCTCTTTTCTAATCATCACAGTTTTTAACAAGCATGACAGTAATACCTGGGCATTGTAAAAAAAAAAAAAATGCCATCAGTTTACAAGTAGAACAAAAAAGGTCTCCATTCTCCCTCTGCACTTTCACAGCTGAAAACCCTAGAGGTAACCACCGTAACTAGTAGCTCCCCACCAGTTCCAGTCATTTTATATGCAAGAAGCAGACTTCAGTGAATATATTTTTAGTTTACTCAAACGGATTTATGTTTTAAATAAGCCTTTGAAAAGGGTTTTCCCTGTATATATCCAAATGAATTTCCTGAATGTAGTGTCTTGACCAACTTGCTTCTCAGATGATATATTAGTAAGATCTTTTTCAGCAGCGTGTGACAGAAAGTAAATTGATTGGTTCAGTTAGCTAAAAAGTCTGGCTTTAGACATAGCTCTCGGTAGGGTTTGAACAATGCCATCGTTCTCTCCCTCTGCCTCCCTCTCCTGCTTGTGTCTGCCTTTTCTTCTTTCTTCTGTCTCTTCCTTCTCATTCTGTCTGTCTTCTTCTCCTTCTCTGTACATTTCTCTGTGTTCTTGCCTTTCTGTCTGTCCTCTCCGTCCCTATGCTGTGTTCTTACTGGATTCAGTCTCAGGCTGGGGTTAGAAAATGAGTCTTAAACCATCCTTAACTCATGAGTCCACAAGAGAAGAAACCTAAATGCTCTTTCTTACGGAAGAACCTTGGCTGCCTTTGCTGGAGTCACTCTCGTCTGGACCAATCACCATGGTGGGACGACACGCTGCGGTTGCCGGGCAGGGGTGAGGCGCTACGGCTGTCAGCCTTACCCGAAGCATGTGGCATGGGAGAACAGCAGTTCCCTCTGGAAAAAGGATGTTGGGCAGACAAGAATAGCGGACATCAGTTTCTAGGCTGGTTGAGGGACGTGCAGATGCCTTTATGGAGCCTCCACAATAAGACGAAGGTTTGCTATTCCCACTTCTTCTTGTTTTAGGCCAAACATCCCTGGATCCTTCCACTGGCTTCATAGGCCAAACTTTTTAGACTTTTAACCATCTTGATCCCCTCTCCCTTATCAGTGCTGTACTTTGGCCTGTATTTGGCATCAAATGCAACCCCCTTTAAAATGTCTCACTTCACCCAGTATACCATTCCCTACGGCATCGCAAGATTTCCTCGTTGATACCAAATTGCCACCCTTTCTCTTGGCAGCCCAAGAACTTGATGAGTTTTATCTGCAAAAACTCTTCCAACCCTTTCTCAGTCACAGATTTTCTTTTAAAACAGGTTTACTTGTTAAACATAGGATTCTGACTCAAAGGTTGCGTATTTCATCCTGTGCTAGAGAGAAACGTGTCCGTGCTTCTTAAAGCTCTCCTGGTAGTGCCACTCAGTTTTGTAACATATATGTGAAAAGTGTCTGTCATTGTGAACTTGTGTCACACAGTTACATTTTTTTAACCAATGGGATTGAAATGTGCTTCTGTAAGGAAAGCGTATTGTGTTTCCCCTTCTCACATACTCTCTGGGGCCTGGTTCATGCTTTGTACATAACAGTAATATTTGTTGAGTGAATCTCATGCTAGAGGATGTGAACTCTTATTTTTATATTCATTTCATCAAATATGCTTTGAGCACTAATTGCTAGGAGCTGAGCAGAGCAGTGGAAGTGCAGTGCTGAACAACCAGAAAAAGCTCTGAATCACAGAGCTTTTAGTCTAGTGAATACCGGTAGTCAATATGGAATTATGGTAAAATGGTGGCCATTGAAATCAAGGAGGACTTGGCCTCAAAAGCGGGGGAAGCTCTGGGAGGAAGTAACGGTGAGGCTGGGATCTGTGGAATATGCACATGTCAGTAGGTAAAAGGGAAGAAGAGGAGGCATGGGGAAAGAAGGTTCCGGAAAACAGCATGTGCAAAGTCCCAGAGGTTTCTCAGTGACACCTTATCAACTCTAGGCTAAATTCTTACCTTGTCTTTCAGTTCTTTTCCCATCTTGTCCTCAGTCTGTTTTTCCTACCTCCGCTCCCACGCACGAGTGATCCATTATCATATCCTGAGTATGATGTGTTTCCTCATAGCCTCATGTTACTGCCTGTGTCTTGTGTTCCTTTTCTTTCCCTGACGAACTCTCACCTTTCGCTACTCAGGCAAACTATGTCACCTTCTCTACCAACTGGCCAGGGTTCATGCCCAAAGATTTGTTGTTTCTTCCTCTGAGCTCCCATAGAATGTCAAATATCAGTCATCATGTATCTTAATCATTGGTTTATGTCCTTCTCACCCTAGACTAGAAGCTCCTTGAGAGTCGGCCTTCAACTCACTTGTCCTGTGCTCTTCTGGTCAGTCCCCAGTATCTGCTCCAGGCACATTTAGCTGATGCTCTGAAATGTGACTTGTGGTTGCTTGGGCAGACTTCGGTGTTCATTTTTCTGCCCTTCTAGAACATGCAATGTAGCAAACAGTTAAGGACGAGGTCTGGGGTGCTAGACTGCCTGGATTCAATCCCGGCTTGAGCAGTATCAATTGTCTAATCTTGAGAAGTCACCTAGATTTTCTGGGTTTTGTCTACTTAGCTGTAACATTGTATTAATAATAGTACCTTCTCTTTGGAGTTTATGAAGAATAAATAGCTGAGTGCATGCAGAGAACATAAATCAGTGCATGGTACATAGTAAGCATTCAATAAATGCTAACCACAGGACTGTTCCGTTATTGTTTTCCTTTTCAAGTGCAAATTTCTACTGCTCCTTGTGGGTAACTTCGCAGATACTGGTAACTGACTTTTCCTTTGTGTTGAATGACTGAGCATTCTTCAAGGTTCGCCCCTCAGCCTGCCAGCACTGGGCCTCTCCCCGCTTTTCTTTGGAGAGCTCCGCCATTCAATGGCTTCACCAGCACGTCTGCTCTCTTCTCGCCTGCAGTCTTGTCCCCTGCTGGACAGACATCTGTCTGTCTTCTTAATGCTAGTGTGCCCCAACTGGAAATTTCTATCATAAACTGATATCCTTCTCTGTTTTGTACATCAAAGGTGCATCTATTCGTCATCTTTTAGTCATTGAAATGCAATTCTTTGAAGTCATCTTTGACTTACCTATCATGACCAGCTGGATGCCAAATTGTAGATGTATTTTCATAAATATCTTTCCAATCCATCTTCCTCCTCTTCACTCCTTCCCCCCCTTTTCTTGATTGTTGCAGTAGGTTTGTAGTTATTATTCCTGTATACTGTCTTATTTATCAGGAGTATCTTTAAATTATTTAAATATATTTCAATTTTTTCCAGTGTCCTCATCTCAGAAAGCTTATAGGGTGCCTCATATTCTCCTTCCTCTTCCTAAATAGGCTTGCTTTGATATAAACTTGCCCATTTATTTACCAGCACTACCAGAGCATGGATTTTGGCAGATACGGGTTTAAGTCCCAGTTTTACTGTATCCTGGCCGTATGATATTAGTCAAGTGGATTGAACTCTCTGGGGCTCAGTTTCCCCATATTTAAAACGTGGATAATGAGGGGTGCCTGGGTAGCTCTTGATTTTGGCTCAGGTCATGATCTCAGGATCATGATATCGAGCCTCGCACCAGGCTCTGCGCTGAGCATGAAGCCTGCTTAAGACTCTTTCTCTCCCTCTGCCCCTCCATCCCCCCCCCCCCCAGTGGCTATAGGAATTAGATACAATATAGAATATACCTCCGGCCGCATAGCGTGCACTCAGTGAGTGGGTGGCATGTCTGGTAGGAATAGCGGTTTCTGTAGCAGAGAGAAGAAACAGACGATTATGGTACAAATGGAGAGCGGCTGTGTCACAGGCATAGACAAGGTACTATGAAAAACCAGGCTGGAGATGGGGAACTGATTCCAGATCTCTAGCAGAAACAATTCTCTCCTAGTGTTTTTTTTTGGGGGGGGGGCATTAAGAACTTTCAAGCTGATAGGACCCTTGAGCTGAGTCTGGAAGGGTGGATGGGACAGTCATCCAGTGCCTGCTGGCAGATTGATCAATCCATACATGTCCTAAAGGATACCTTGGAAACCTTCCTGTGTGTCCAGTAAGCCCGGCCACAATGTTTTCAGATGAGTTTTGGCAGATTATTCCTTTTTCTTTAGTGTATAATAGTTCAAGAAGACCCCTTCCTAGACAGCTGATAACGCTCCTTCTTACAAGTTTTCTGATCTCGAAGGTACAGAATATTTAACAGAGAGGAGCACAGTAAGCATTAGATCTGCAGATTGCACAGGGGGCTATGGCTCCTGCAGAGGCCCAGTCTGATGCCCTTCAGATCTCTGATGGAAAGGCATCTCTCCCTGTCCCCTCACCCCCACAATTTTTTCTTACTAGAACCCAAGTTCTCACTCTGCTTTTGGGTACATTCTCAGCCCCCCTTCACGTCCCTGGCTCCTGATGAATATCCCTGCTGGGGTCTTTCTTCATTGATCCTCTAGGTGACTGGCCACTTGCCAAGCCCCTTGGGGAGCATAAGGAAAGCCCTTTAGTTTTTTTTTTTTTTTAAGCTTCTGCTGCTTCTCTATCTCTTTCAAAGGGGAACCAGAGCAACTGGAATATTATAAAACCAGCTACTACAAGCAGAAAGATAAATCTCTTTATCCAGAGCTCTGCCACAAAAATGTTTGGCTAGATCCCCCTACTGGAGGGAGGACTGCTATCCAGCCAACGAACTCCACAGTTAAACCAGACTATATATTACTTGTTTACTTGTTGTGTTTATCTATATAACATCTGCCCCAAAACGTAATGGCTTGAACAACAATGTGTTATTATTAGGTCTCACAATTCTGTGCACCAGGAATTTGGGCTTGGCTAAAGTCTCTTGACGGTGTTTAGCTGGAGACTGGACTAGCCTGGAGGGTCCAAGGCAATTTATCACGTGCATAGCACCTTGGTGAGGTCATCTGGAAAGCTAGGCTCAACTGGGCCCCTCTCCCTGTCCACATGATTCCAGGTCTCTATCCCTGAAGTCATGTTAATCCATGTTAGATTTCTTACATGACAGCTCGTGGCTCTGAGAAACCAAGAGCCCTCTTAAAAATTAGTCTCGGGACTGGCATATAATACTTCTCATGAATTCTTGGTTGCAGCAGTCACAAGACAGCCCAGATCCAAGGGAAGGGGCAGGCTCTCCACTTCTGGATGGGAAGTGTCAAAGTACTTATATTATAAGTACTTATATTATAAGTACTTATATTATAAGTACTTATATTATAAGTACTTTATTATGTGGCCATCTTTAATCCAACACACTTACAACCTCTTACAAAAACTGAGATGTAATTAATCCGCTTTTACACTTAAGAAAACAGACCTAAGGACACCAAGTGATTTGTCAAATGTTGGAAGGAATATCCGTGAAAAAGTTGGGACTAGAACTGCTTTTCTTGCTAAAGGCAAAATGCCCTTGTAACTAATAAATTTACTGATTCAGTGGAGCTCTCTATCCCCTTAGTCCAAAGTCCTGAAGACCATTAATGAATTGGAAACTGTGGGGGGAAAGTCTGTGGTGGAAGATTTGTTTTCCTGATCCCATTGCAATACTTGGGTCTTAGAAGTCAAGTGCTGCTTCTTCTCTTCTCTTGTGCAGTTGGTATTTCTTTCTTTATCTGATCTTGATTAGACATTTGGTCTTAGTGACCACCTAGGATGTTGTCTTCGATCATTTCAGGTAGGAGAACTAGTCCATAGGAGGATACTGCACATAATCAAATTCATTGCTTGCAACCAATATGGTCTCAATGCTTCCATCACTTCCAATTGCTTTTAGGGACCAACTCATTCACTACTTTGTTTCTTATAATTGACTACTAGAAGAGATGTTGAACCGAGTGACTTCCATTTTATTTGTTAAATAATTTAGAGCCCCTCATTCCAAAATGTATTTGAATGTATTTGAATTCATATATATACACACACACATATACATATATATATAAATGCCCTCTGATCTTTTACGTATATATGTGTATATATATACTTATATATATTTATGTGCTTAGATATTAGATATATACATAAAAGATCAGAAGGAATAGAGGTAAAAATAATAACCATTATTATTTATTAACCTTTATGTGCCAGGAACTTCCTATTTCAAAACGTTATTTCATCAGTTCTCACCGTCAATCAAGGAGGTGGACCCAGTGATTTCCACGTTACATGTGAGGAAACCAGATCGTGGAGAGGTCATATAACTGATCCTGAGACCACAGAGCTAATAAATGGTTAAGGCAGGGAGACTGGATACCCAGATCAAGACATAAAGTTGACTGCTCAAATCTCTTCTAATTCTGAGAATCTAAGGTTCCAAGTCATTCTCCTTGCTCCTTCTGCTTTCCCTGTGGTTGGTTGGATGGCAGGAAGTGGGGAGGAAGAATTTTCCTTAATTGCAGGACGAGTGGGGAAGAGATTAGCATGGAGCTTAAAATACATGACTGTCTGCTAAGAGCTGTCAAAGTAAATTGTGTCCCCAGAGACATTTAAAAGCAATTTGAGCGCACATTTACACATGGCTGCAGTTGGGGAAGCTGGTGGCTGGTCTATCAAAGGGGATTTTAATGGAGTTCTATAAGCAATAGTTTGAAATGTTTTTGCATAAGACATTTCTTTGCAAAAGCCCATGCCACATTTTAGTTAATCCGGGCCATCTGGAACCTCACTTGTCACTTAAACATTCATTTAACTACTTTGTAAAAGTTTTCTAATTAAAAAGGAATGGGACTTGTCCAAAGGAAGTCTAGAGAACAGATCTTGCAGATAAATCTATCCCTAAGATGAGACAAAACTGCTTTCCCTAATGAGCACTATCCACCTAGCCTGTGAACCAACAATCCTTTCTCTTGAATTTGTTGTAATTCAGCTTCTTTAGTGGAGCACGCAGCAATGTTGATTGCAGTGGACATTTTCCAGTTCAAAAAACTTCTGATCGCTCATCCTGGCATAGCATGCAAAAACCTCTGAGACAGTGGTTCTCAGAGTCCCCAAACCACCAGCAGCAATGTCACCCAGGAACATAATAGAAATGGGAATTCTTGGGCCCCGTTCCAGATCTTCCAGCAACCTGTTTCAGCAAACCCTCCAGGTGATTCTGTTGCATGCTACAGTTTGAGAACCACTGCCTTTCAGCCGGCCTTTTCAGATGTATTTTTTCCTACGTCCTTACACACACTCTGTGGTCCAGCTAACTTGTACTCTTTTTACGTTTATGTGGCTACGTGGACACATGAATATGGATTTATGGATTTATTATATATATTTTTATATAATATATATATTATATATAATTATATATAAAATATATGTATATATTATATGTATATAATTATGTATAATATATAATATAATATATTTTTATATATGATAAAAATATATGTATAATAAATACATAGTTATTTGCATATTTATATATTTAATATATAATATATAAATTATATATATTTGATATGCATAAATTATATATATAATTTCTGTCTCCTGGCCTTTGTCCATGCTATTTATAGTACATAGATTATACTTTCTCCTCTACCATCCTGATGCTCTGGTGTCCACCTTAAAAGACATTTGTTGGAGGAAACCTTTCCGTTCCTCTGCTAAATATGACCCTTACATCCCTAAAACTTGGTCCCACATTGTAATGGAATTTATTTTAAATGGTAGTGACGAAGGGTTTGTTATTTATTCAACCCATTCTGTGAGCATCCACTCTTTCTAGCATTGTACGAGGCATTGGGGATATAGTGGTAAACGAGGCAAACATTTCTGGAACTTATAAATCAGGTACGGTGGACTTTTCTCTCCTCCTGTCATAGATCATAGCTCTTTGAGGGAGTGCAGGTGTCTTGTACCGCTGGGTGTCCCCCAGGCTGTATTAAGTTACGGCGAGCAGGTAGAAGGCAATGTGCTAGTCTTCTCTGGCCTGTAGAGAATGCACGGGAGTCTTGTGCTGTCATTGGTAATGGCACACTGTAGCGCATGCCGAGGACACGGAGGCCTGCTATTGGGGCACCTCACCTCCTCCAAACCAGGCTTTCTTAACCTCGCCACTGTGGACGTTGTAGATTAGATGATTCTTTGTTGCGGAGAGCGGGACGGTCTTGTCCATTGTGAGACATGTAGCATCTCTGACCTCTACTCACTAGTTGCCAATAGTATCACCCTTCCCGGTCGTGACAACAACAAATGCTCTAGACATTGGTGAGCAAACTCAACCTGGGTCGAATCCAACTGCATATATGTTTCCTACAGAAAGTAAGACTTCAGAAAAATATAAAAGCTCTCCTTACATGTCTGTAGGACCATTATGCAGAAAAAGAGTTCGAGATAGAAATGTGTAATTGAGCCAGAGGGTGAAGCTGGAGGTTGGTAGAGGATTGGTTGTGGAAGGAACTTTCTTAACTTCAGGATAGTCTTAAGTTTAGAAAGTAGTGCGGTGGGCTGTGGCGAGTTCCCAGTCCCTGGGAATCCAGGCCTGGATACACTTCATTTTAGAGAGGATTTGGGACTTTCAGAATTCTGAGGATCCTACAAGTTCTGAGATTCAGCGTTTCTGATTGTTTCTAAAGTGGCTTTTAAAGAATTAGAATCATCCCTTGGGGGTGGCTTTTAAAGAATTAGAATCATCCCTTGGGGACTTTGGGAAGGAGGCAGAGTGAAGTTAATAATGATGAGTTTGATGTCAAACTGCCCGGGACTAGATCCCAGCTCAGCTCTCACCTTGGGCATTCTGAGACTTCTGTGTGTTTGTTTCCTAGTCTACGACATGGGTGCCTTTGTCGTTCCTGTCTCCAGGGTAGTTGTGAGGACTAAATGAGATAATACAGGGAGAGCCCTCAGTAAGTAAATGTATAGTAACTATTAACTCAGCCAGTGCGTTTTGTCTGAGAGCTTGCAACTTTAGCTACTTCTACCTGGCGGTGGTGTTATGGGTGTTTTGAGGGCAGTTCATGAAAGGCTAAAGAGTTTTGTTATTTGCAGGGGTAATATAATTCAAATATAAGAATTAAAAAGCAGCCACGACAGGTAACAGTCAAGTTATCTGATTTCTGTCCAGTCCCTGATCCATAAACAAAGGTTAGAGTTTTTAAGGAAACTCCATTAGTCAGTTAACACTTGGACTCAATTTTTATTAATCATTTTATTCAGTTTTGTTTATTTTCACCTACTTAATTTAGATTCTTGAATGCAGACTTCAAGAGAATGTTTATTTTTCTCAATTCATTGCTAGAAAGCAGAGATTATAAAGTTATCAGGAAAGATAGAAGGATATGATGTGGCTTACTTAGGGCAGCTGCCTCATGCATGCTGAAGCCTTGGTAAGAATCGTGAACCCGTCAGTCACGTGGCTGCTGTGATCTGAGCTCCAAATAAAAACCTCGTTTTTTCTACTCCATGCCACTTAAAAATCAAAGTATGTCTGTCATTAGACAGCATCAGGCTGAATACAATGTAGAGGGGAAGATTCAAGTCAAACAGATATCAAGACACAGTTTGATATTTTTCCTACTCATCCTAACCTATCCCTTCCAACTTAGCCAATCCAATTTAAATAACATAAAATTCTTTTTTTTCCTTTTACTGATTGCTGATTTTTAAAGTAGGAAATAAAGGACTTTTCTTAGGCTTACCCAACCACCCCACAGCATGCAAGAGTAACTTTCTATGACTGTCTGTGCAAGAGACCACAGATGCCTCCCCAGTGACCCCCTATGGAATGAGCAGTCCAAGCAACCTTCTTTCAGGCATCCATTGTCCAGCATACTAACCGCATAAGTCAAATAGGGAAAAGACGGTAAAATGTGTATGACATCCACAGTATTCCCCCTTGAAGTTGAACTTCAGCGGGAAATCTGCCGCCACTATTTACTTCTCTGTGGCAGGAGCTCCTAGTAACCTAGGGTAATGCAAATAAAGTGAGAACATTGGACCAGCAGACCATGGAGAGATCATTTTTTAAAAAAAAGTTTAACTATTTTTTATTGAAGTATAGTTGACATACGATACTATATTACTTTCAGATGTACCACACAGTTATTTGAACTTACATACTTTATGAATGATCACCACAATAAGTCTAGTTGCCATGGGTCACCATACATGTTATTGCAATGTTATTGACCATATTCTCTATGCTGTACTTTACATCCCATGACTTGTTTTTTTTACAATTGGAAGTTGGTATCCCTTAATCTTCTTCACCTATTTTGCCCATCACCCCCCCAATTTGAACATGAGGAGATTTTAATTGTGCACAAGATATTAATTATGCCGTGGGAATCAGGCGATCACTCTGGCCAAGAGAGACTTTCACAAAAATGTTCTGAGCACTAATATAACTATATATTCTGAAGTCTTCTTCTGTACATTCTGTTGTCTTCCCAACATAACCCTCTAAATATCTGTATGCACATATGGAAGTTTAAAGTTTCTTTGCAGCTAAGATATCCTGCTTCCTCAAACTGACCTTTTGTCCCACAAGATACTTAATTATGCCTTGTCTTCTGAACTTTTGGATTTCTGTAACATTGGAGACCCAACCAAAATTCCTGAGATCTTGTCTTCACTTAACATCTGTTCCAAGCCTCAAAAATCATCAATTATACAGCAAAGATAGGGCAACATCTGTTCTACACTTAGCCCTTGATTGCTTTCTTTGGGGTGGTAGATGAAGGGATGTTATAACTTTGAGCATGATCTGAAAGTATGTTGAATCAAACAAAGATAATCTTACCTAGAACAAAGGATCTATGCAGGACATATCTGACATTCAAAATCATTTTTACGGAGGCAGGAAACTTTGCTGGCCAGAAACTGACTTAAGCCAACTTTGTTAGTTCGCTAGAGCTGTCATAACGAGTACCACAAGCTAGGTGCTTAGAATAGGAAATGTATGGTCTCACCGTTCTGGAAGCTAGGAGTCTGAGGTCAAGGTGTCAGCAGAGCCATGCTCCCTCTGAAACCTGTAGGGGAAGGATTTTTTCTTGGCTCTTAGCTTCCAGTGGTTTGCTGCCAGTCTTTGGTGTTCCTTGGGCTGCAGAGGCATCATTCCAATCCTCCATCTCTTAGCATATCTGAATCTGTGTCCAAATTTCCCTTTTTCTAAGGACATCAGCCATATTGGATCAAGGCCCACATTAATGGCCTTATTTTTATTGTATTACCTCTGTAAAGACTCTATACACAAATAAGGTCATAGTCCAAGGGACTGAGGGTTAAGACTTCAGTGTATCTGTTAGGAAAGGGAGAGGGGACACAACTCAATCTGGGACACCAGCTTAAGCAAAAAAAGGAATTTATTGGAAAGATATGTGGTGACTTACTAAATTGAAGGAAGAGCTAAAGCAAGAAGACCTAAAAAGGCAAGAGCATGGTTGCCCAACGGTCCCAGCCCCAGTAGGAGGCTGCTGTATCAAGGGACCTCCACTGACTTCCCCATCTTTGCATCACTCCACATGGCATTCAGAGTCCCAGGAGAAAGTCTGATTGGGTCACTATGTGGCCAGAAAAGTTGGGAGCGCCATGATTTGCTCTCCCAACAACACGAAAGCAACAGAGAAGAGATAATTCCCAAAGGCTTTGGGTTACTATTACCAAAATAAAGGAGGAAGGATGTTAAATGGATAAAACTAAATGTCTTATCTAGACCCTCCAGCAGGAAACGAGGAAGGGAGCACAATTTGGGAAAAAAAATATTTTCATGTACTCCCAAGTTCATGATTAATTCTATGTTCATAATAAGTCCTTGATGATTATTAATACAGCCATTCAGAAAAATTTGTCATTCTGATATGATTTGCCTTCCCTATAAGTCAAGATCGTGGAGAGAATTCCAGCTAATCATGATTCTTTTACTGCATTTTCTTTAGTTATATTTTGCAACCATGTCAGTTTGTAGATAGAGAAAATGAGTTCCCAAGTGAGCCTTTCTCCCATTCTTTGATCCGTTGTTCCCTGTAGTCTGGTCCAGGTCAGGACACTGCTGTGTTGCTGGCTACAGGAAGCCTCCTGGCACGGTATGGTCAGCTGCTCCCTGATGCCTCGGAAGGAAGGGTATAATTCTCCCCTCTCAACTCCAGAGGCACCCGCTTCTCATGTTCCGACACTGAGGGGGCTTTCCTTCTTATTCCACCCTCTTTCCCAAGTCATCCTACCACCACCTCTTCAAAGAATATAGCCATTGTTATGTTAGTTATGCTTTGAATTAAGAAAAAAGAAGAGGTGGGAAAAATTAAAGCCAGTTGCATAAAGTGAAGGATATAAGGGGGTGTCTCATCATTAAATGGTATAAAATCTTAAAGAACAGACTTATCCTCCAAGCTTTCTGTTTGCCCTTATTCTTTGAAACTTCCAAAGACAAATAGCTGATAGACCTACTGGAATATTCTGCCTGTTGTTAAATTCCCTGAACTGCCTGGGCATGATCTCTAAGACTGGAATTGCATGCAAGAAGCAGTCTGGGAGTTAGAGACCAGATCACTGAGCAGAGCAGGTTGCAACTGTCTCTGGAGGAAAGAAGGAAGCTAGTACATTGGCAGAACAGGGAGTGGTAAGCAATGAGCCCCAGGAGGGAGAGCATACCCCGATAAATGAGGGCGAGGTGGTCTCTACCAGTAAGTGGGACATGATGGAGCAGGGAATATTTGACATTTTACATTCTTGGCATCAGAGAAACAATTAAATAGCCTAGTCCCGAAGTAATGCGTGTCAACTCTATTCACAACTCCTTGGCCAGACCAGTCACTTGGCCCCATCCAACCACAAGGAGGCCAGGAAGCACATGTGCCCAGAAGGGGGAGCTGGACATATTTAGCAAATAGCAGCAATGACTTCCACTTGTCAAAATGCAGACTCCCTCCCCAACGGACTCTGATTCAGGAGATCCTTGGAATCTGCATTTTAAATGGGTCTCCTCGGGTGAGTCTGATGCAAGGGAGAAGAGTAGAGTCTCTGGAACACTGACTTAGAACTTAACCTCAGGATAGCCAGGTGATCAAGAGGATGGGGGCAAATCTGACATCCAGTTCTTAGAGCTCAGATGTAGGGCCAAGCCTGGGAGACTTCACCTTGTTATCAAATGGGGCCATGGATGCCTGGACGCTGCGGTCCAGAGGGCTGGACAGAAGATCCCAAAGTGCCCAGGCATGAAGGTAAGTGTTGGAACCATGCCTGAGACAGAGCAGACCCTCAGGTGTGTATCAAGCACAGGGAGACAGGGAGAGGAAGGGGGATGTGGGGTCAACTCCAGCAGTGACTCTCAGCCATGATCTAAGGTTGATACTTACGCCCACAGAAGTCACGGGCCAATATCACATCTCATCATGTAATTGCTGCTTTCTTTCCTCCGTCCTTTTCTGGTGCCATCTTCCCTTCCTCTACTACCCGCTCTCTCTGCCTTCCCCCCATTATTTTCTCTTTTCTTCCTTCTTTATTTTTCTTCTTAGTCCCCCTCTGATTTTCCTCTTTCCCAATATCTCCTCTTCTTACACCCCTTCTCTTCTCTGCTCCTTCTCCACTCTTCTTTCTCCTGAATCATTCTTCCCTCCTTCTCCCTCTCATTCCTCCTTTCCCGTGGTACCCATGCCTTCTATTCTCTCTCCAGGTATTATGCCATCTGCTGCCAGCCTCTGGTCTATAGGAACAAGATGACCCCTCTGCGGATCGCATTAATGCTGGGAGGCTGCTGGGTCATCCCTATGTTTATCTCTTTTCTCCCCATAATGCAAGGCTGGAATAATATTGGCATCATTGATCTGGTGAGTACCTGTGCAGACCCTGCTGGTTTACTCTCTGATGAACTTTATTTACTTGGGATTCCGAATAAACAAACAATATCAGGTTGGGTGGATAGTCTAAGAAAGATCCTGATAGTGGTCTGAGTGACAACAGTAACAACCGAAAAATGCAAGCTAACATTGTGGAATGTTTGCCGTATGCCAGACAGTATGCTCAGACTCTACATAGGATCCTGACAACATCCTTCTCTCATCTTATCCAGATGAGAAAAGTCAGGCTCAAAAAGGTGAAGTAACATGCCCAGTAAATAGCAGAACAGGTACCCAAAGCTTAGCATTCAGACTACAGAGCCTGAGGCATATGAGGTGCCCCGAGAGTCCTTCATCCCATTTCGTGGCTTCCGGTGATCAGCAGAAACCACATCACATGGGTGCAGGCTCCTAGAGAATGAGGAGAGCCCTGGGCCAGGGGTCGAAAGAACTGGACCCTGAGCCCAGCTCTGTCCCTGACCCTGAAGGACTGCAATGAGAAGGTACATTGGTCCTCAGTGGAGGAGCGTGTCTCTCAGGGGCATAGGAGAGCAGCACGGGACGTGCGTGCCGGGCGGTTGCCAGCCCCTGCCCTGATGATCTTCAAGAGTCCTCCAACCCGACACACTGTGTTGATAGTGTCAAACTTGCAGTGAAGATCAAAAGTTATGGTGGGGGTTCACTGGCGGCGATATATCCCTAAGGAAGTTGTCAAGCAGTCACTTTGTGATGGGGACCATGTTGAGGTAGGAAGGGGAGTGGAGATGAGAAGAATGAGAGCAGGCTCCCGCCCAACAAGACTAGTTAGAGTAGGAGCTGCCTGTTCTTCTCTCCACCACATTCCCAGCCCCTAATCTTGCCTTGTTCTTTGTCCAGGAAAGGATATCCAAGCCAAGGCTGGGCCAGGATTTGCATGTGGTATGTCAGAACAAGAGTTCCTTGGGCTTCTGAAAGAAATGCTGGGGACAAAGGAGTGGAGAAGTAAAAGGGGATTCATACCAGGGAGACTGTATGGATATTTTCTTGAATCCTATCCTTCTTCTTTCAAACTTCCAGTTTCACCATTTTCAAGGGAAATGAAATTCAAGTTTCCAGTTACCAGGAGAGTAATAATTATGGCCGACCAATGTTGAACACTTACTGTTGGCCAAGTCCATGTTCACTTAATCATCACTTCTGTGAACCTCACTCAGGCCTCACAACCATGCCATGAGGTTGATCCTACCATTGCCCTCAGGAAACGGAGCATCAGAGAGGTTAAGTTTCGAGCTAAAGTCAGATTGGCAGGGAGTGGTCGTGACTCTAGCTACGCCAAGGCTTACGGCACTCCAGAGTCTAGGCTCTTAATCTCTGTGCTAAACTTACTCCCTAATGAAGAAGACATTTGGAAGCATAAGCTTTTGTGCATCAGAACTTTCAAAAAGAGTGCAAAACTCTTATCTGTGGATATAGAATTTCTAAGGGAAATAATTTAGAGAATTGTCCATTTGGACAGTGAGATAGAGGCATCCCCAGTTCATTTCATGCAGCTGGGGAATGGGGCATCTGCTCACTGTGAACATGCCTAGTATTTGCACTGTGATGCTGTGATTGCACTGCATATCTTTCCACTCATCTGCACATTGAACTGGCCTACAGAGAAGCTAGCACGACCCATACATTCACAATACAGATATAGTTGATTCTCACCATTCGCAGTTAAGTAGATTCTATAAAGTAGGCCACAAGTACTGAATTAGCAAATACTGACTCTGCTTCTCGGAGAAATACAAGGTTAAGTTCCTACAAGTTCTGGTCCCAGTATTTTTACCAACTAGTCAATACATTATATACGCTGCTTATGAGAGAGGCCCAAGAAACGTATGGTGACAGTAAGGTTGATACAAAATAATGGAAAATATCTGCAAACACTAACCAGAAGAAAGCTGGTGTAGCTGTACTATTATCAGTGATAAAATATATTTAAGGCAAGTCATACTGCTTGAGGTAAAGAGAAATATTTCCTTATGAGAAAAAGGTCAATTCAATAGGGAGTCTTATAATATGCTTATATGGAGCATATATAATATGCTTATAATATGCTTATAGGGAGTCTTATAATAGTCTTACAATATGCTGTGAGACAAGATGCTAGATAATACACAAATAAAATAACATATGTGTGTATCATATATGTTATTCATGCATTTGCTCATGTTTGTGTTCACATTGGATGCGGGCTGACCTCGGACAGCTCTCATCGGCCAAGGGCTCTTCCTAGACAAGGCTGATAACACGGAGCTGTCAGTAGACAGAGTTTATAGTAGGGAGAAGAGCCTTTCAATCTTTAGAAGAGATCCAGTGTATCACGGTATCTAATACTAGTGAGGTTTATTCCCGGAGTGTAACACAATCACTGTAATTCACTGTATTAATAAATACACAGAAAACCCACATGATCATCTCTTTACTGCCAAAAACTCATTAACAAAATTCATATCTATTCATGATTTAAAAAAATTCTCATCAAACTAAAAACAGAAGAGAGCATCCATAAAAAACTTCCAGCGAGTATCATACTTAATAGTAAAATATTGAAACTCCCCTTCTGAAACCGAAAATGTAAAATGGTATCCCCTATTACCTCTTCTATTCAGGATTACACTGGAGGTCTTATCCAGTTCAATAATGCAAGAAAAATGACATTAAGACTGGGAAGGAAGAAGTGAAATTTTTATTATTTGCAGATCACGTGGGTACTTATGGAGAAAATTCATAAGAATCTAGAGATGAAATATTAATAAAAAACTTAGCAAAGTTGCTGGGTACATTGCCATACAAAAAAATTTTCATTAGATTCTACATACCAGCAACAAACAATTAGGATTAAGGACTTTAAGGTGGTATAATTTGTAGTAGGATAACAAGTCATATACTTAGGAATAAATCTGACAAAAGATATGCAAGACATTTGCACAAAAAAAAATTGTAAGAAATACATTTTAAAAGATTTAAGTAAAGGAAAGAATCACCATGTTTGTGAATTGGAAGGCTTCCATTTTCCTCAATCATTCTACTCTGTCTCCAATCAAAATCCCCAAAGATCTGAATGGAAATTGATAAGCGAATTCTAAATTTTATATAGGAAATGCTGAGATGTAAGAACAGTCTTGAAGGAGACGGGCCACAGTTCAAAGACTTTTACTACCAGACATATCATGTACAGGCAGACGGGGAAGGGAGGAGACACAAACTCCACTCTCGGTTGGGTAGAGAGATTGAAGGATGATTTTATCCCTATCTTATTTCTCCTCTTTCCTGGGGTCTTCAGCCCCCTGTGCAGAGACATTCTCTCTGCGCCCCGGGATGCAATCATATTCTTTTCTACCTTTGCGGTTCTATGTGCTATAGCCTTATTAAAAGAGAACTTGGCTGATAAACCTTCTTCTCTCTTTCCTCCTTTTTTTCCTCTTGTGTTTTCTCCTTCCTTTCCTGCTGGTCCCTGTTTCCCTCCTTTTCTCTCTCCCTGCCAATCCCTCCTTTCCTTTTTTTTTTTTCCCCTCCTTTGCTTTTTCATCTTTTTTTTCTTTTCTCACAATTTTCCTCCTTCCCCTCTGGCTTCTTTCTCTTCACTTTTTCCTTCCCATTCTCCCTTATTTCCTCATTTCTTCTCTCCCTCCAACTCTCAGATAGAAAAAAGGAAGTTCAACCAGAACTCTAACTCTACGTACTGTATCTTCATGGTCAACAAGCCCTACGCCATCACCTGCTCTGTGGTGGCCTTCTACATCCCATTTCTCCTCATGGTGCTGGCCTATTACCGCATCTACGTCACAGCGAAGGAGCATGCCCACCAGATCCAGATGTTACAACGGGCAGGGGCCTCCTCAGAAGGCAGGCCCCAGCCAGCCGACCAGCACAGCACTCATCGCATGAGGACAGAGACCAAAGCAGCCAAGACCCTGTGCATCATCATGGGTTGCTTCTGCCTCTGCTGGGCTCCATTCTTTGTCACCAATATCGTGGATCCTTTCATAGACTACACCGTTCCTGGGCAGGTGTGGACCGCTTTCCTCTGGCTTGGCTACATCAACTCTGGGTTGAACCCCTTTCTCTACGCCTTCTTGAATAAGTCTTTCAGACGTGCCTTTCTCATCATCCTCTGCTGTGACGATGAGCGCTACCGAAGACCCTCCATCTTGGGCCAGACTGTCCCCTGTTCAACCACAACCATTAATGGATCCACACACGTACTAAGGTGAGTGCTTAGGGGTTTGATAAAGTTTGCTTATTTGCATGACTCAGAGCCGGTACCTCTCCAGTTTTTTTGTTTCCAGAGGGATTTTTCTTGAAAAGCTGGGCAGCCTTTACAAAGATTAAAGAAAATTTATTATCTGGTCATGAAGTAGAATAGTGGATAAGGAGGACTCGGGCTCTGGGGGAAACTGGCCTGTATTCAGATCCAGCCTCCGCCGCTCTGTGACCTTGGGCAAGTCATTTAACCACCCTGAACTTCAATTTCAATTTTTTTAAAAAAATTGAGATCCCAGTCACAGTATCTACATCCACAGGGTTTTTCTGAGTGTAAAATTAGCTAATGTGTATAGAGCGCATAGTACAAATCCCAACACCTAGTAAGCACTTAGCAAATATTATCTATTATAACTTATAGGTAATGTTTTGCGGTAGTGGTTAAAAGCATGGATTTTAAGGTAAAATAGACTTTATTTTGACTCTTAGTGCCACTACTAACCATTTGTATAATTTCTTTTGATTTTATTTTACTCAACTGTAAAAAAAAAAAAGTAATAACATCCATCTCATCGGGCTTTTGTGACAGCTAGAGATAATGTATTTATTTAGGGCCTGACCCAGAATAAGCACTCATAATACTCCTAACGATGTTACTAATATGATTAGTAGGAGCAGTAGTAATAAAATATGGCTTGATACCCTAAGATGGCCACAAAATAATGTGATAAATGAAATAAATAGAAGCATGAATGTGCAACAGTAATTCCACATGATAAAGGATATAATGGAGGTATGGATAATCGAGAAAGGGAATTTGAGGAGGAAAGAAGCTGATGCGGCTTAAGAAAATCAGGAAAGGCTTCAGAGAACAACATTTTTTAAGAATTTGAGACTTGGGGGAGAGATCATGGAAGCCATTCTAGGAAATCAAACAGCATGAAGCAAGAAATGGAATGTGAAAGAACATGGGAAGGTCAAGTGGTTTACCCAAGGTCACCTGGGTTGATGGTGGTGGGAGTGACTTTGGAGCTGGATGTTCAGTGAGCAGTCACGATGCCTCTCTCTAAACCCTGAGAATTTTCTGGCTCCCCCGGGCTAGAGTCATTCTCAGCCATGAAAAACCGTGTGTTAAATAAGTACATTCATCCTGTAGCAAAGATAAATTGTCAACAGCATTTTCTTTCTTTGTCTCGAGATGCACAGGCATTTCTAAAATGCAGCTTCTTCTTTGACACAAGCATTTAATTTTTCTGATGGCAGCATTCAGTTGTCCTGGCAGCTGAAAATTGGGGAATTTTCATTTGCGTGTGTAAGAAAAGAAGAAGAGAAAATAGGGTTTGCAGCGAAATAGAAACACTTTGCCTCAGAGATTGCTCAGAAGCCTGAATTCAATTTACTGCCACTAGGGTGGGCAGACTTATAGTTAAAGCCTAGTCTGGTGTTGAGATTCCAGCAGGTGGAAAGGCCTCCGAGACTACTCCTCTAGGCCTGCGTTCTCTCCTGATGAGTGTGCCTTAAGCGAGGGTCATAGGAAGAATCTAACCATAAAGTGTGTGTGCAAGAACTTCTGTGTGGCCTAAAAGCTATTTGCCTTAGCAGTTGCCTGAGTCCAGGCTGCCAATGACTCAAAGAGTATGCCTTTGCTAATAAGTCCATTGTTTAGAACCAGAGGGGCTTTTTCGCCATAGAAACCATCCCAGAAAGTGTTTTGGGGTTTCAAGGGCAGCCCAAGAGACCTATTTTACTGACGCGGTATTTGATCCCCGCTGCATTTGGAAACGTGCGGTGGGTTATGAAAGCAAAGGTGGTAGTGCTTGTGGATGTAGTCTCCATACTTGGTTTTCCTATTTCTGCATAAGGTAGTGAAAAGTGCAGGAAGTTGGTCTGAGATACTTTTCTGGGGGAGGTGAGGAATCTTTTAAAAGAGTAGGGGAGCCGACCCAGAGAAGACTGTTTGAAGCCTGAATCCGCTATGGTATAAGCTTTGCGAGGACAGGAATCCTGCCTGTTTCGTTCACTGCTTCATACCAAATATTCCATATGTTGCCTGATGGACAACAGGAACTTAAACTCTTTTTTTTTAATTTATTATTTTTTTGGAACTTTTACTCTTGATGAATGAGTTAATAAAGCCTATAATTAATTCTCTAGATCAATTGTATGAGCACCACCTAAGAAGAATGTGTGTTTTTCTTAAAAATCCTGTAAGTAGGACATCAACAAATTCAGATGGATTCAAGATATATAAAACCTAAACAATCAAAAGCAAAATCAGTTTTTTTCCTGTTGATCCTACCCTTCACCTCAGAGACAATTGAAACTCGTCTGGTGATTTTTTAAATACATTTATGAACATCCATAAAAACATACACATTCATAGATTTCTCTCCCTTTGTTCATTTTATTTTATTTTTTTCATCATCGTAAGTGCCCTCCTTAGTCCCCCATCCCCTGTTTCACCCATCCCCCCTCCCCACCTTCCCTCTGGTGACCATTAGTCTGCTCTCTAGAGTTAAGAGTCTGTTTCTTGGTTTGTCTCTCTCTTTTTTTCCCTTTGCTCGTTTGCTTTGTTCCTTGAAACCCATATATGAGTGAAATCTTACGGTATTTGTCTTTCTCTGACTGATTTATTTGCTTAGTGTTATAACTCTCTAGCTCCATCCATGTTGTTGCAAATGGCAAGATTTCATTCTTTTTATGGCTGAATAATATACCACTTTTTCTTTATCCATTCATCTATCAATGGACGCTGGGACTGCGTCCATAGTTTGGCTGTTGTAAATAATGCTGCAATAAACATAAGGGTGCATGGGTACCTTTAATTTTGTGTTTTTGTATTTTTGGGGTAAATATCCAGTGGTGCAATTTTTGGCTCATAGGGTAGTTCTGTTTTTAATTTTTTAAATTAGGCTGTTTCCACAGTGGCTGTATCAGTTTGCATTCCCATCAACCGTACATGAGGGTTCCTTTCTCTCCACATCCTTACCAATACCTGTTGTTTCTTGTGTTTTTGATTTTAGCCATTCTGACAGATGTGAAGTGACAGATCATTTTAGTTTTGATTTGCATTTCCCTGATGATCAGTGATGTTTGAGCATCTTTTCATGTGTCTGTTAGTCATCTAGATGTCTTTGGAGAAATGTCTGTTCATGTCTTCTGCCCATTTTTTAATTGGAGTGTTTGTTTTTTGGTTGTTGATTTGTATAAGTTCTTTGTATGTCTTGGATACTAACCCTTTATTGGATATTTCATTTGCAAATATCTTCTCCCATTTAATAGATTGTGTTTTAGTTTTGTTGATTGTTTCCTTTGCTCTGCAGAAACTTTTCGTTTTGATGTAGATCCAATAGTTTATTTTTGCTTTTTTTTTTTTAAGATTTTATTTATTTATTTGTCAGAGAGAGAGAGCACAAGCAGGGAGAGTGACAGGCAGAGGGAGAAGCAGGCTCCTCACTTTTGATTTTATTTTACTCAACTGTAAAAAAAAAAAAAAAGTAATAACATCCATCTCATTGGGAGCAAGGAGCCTAATGGTGGGACTCGATCCTAGGACCCTGGGATCATGACCTGAGCTGAAGGCAACGCTTAACCGACTGACCCACCCAAGCATCCCCATTTTTGCTTTTATTTCCCTTGCCTCCAGAGACATATCTAGAAAAAGGTTGCTATTGTCAACGTCAGAGAAATTACTGCCTGTGCTCTTCTTCTGAAACCTTTGTGGTTTCAGGCCTCATATTTAGGTCTTTCCTCCATTTTCAGTTTAGTTATCTTTGACAAAGGAGAAATGACTGACAATGGGAAGAAGACAGTCCCTTTAATAAATGGTATTGGGAAACTTGTACAGCCACATACAAAAGTATGAAACTGGACTACTTCCTTATTCTCTTTATTTTATATAAATGAGTTCATTTTATATGTACTTTTTTGCACCTTGCTTTTTATCCCTTAAGAATGTATTTTAGAGATCATTGCACCTCAGAACATTTAGATTTAACTCATTCTTTTTAACTGTTCCATAAGCATGTTAAAATTTATTAATTTCCCATCAGTGGATATGTGTTACCAATCTTTTGCTGTATCTAACCGTACTGTTTTTAATGGCCTTGAACACTTTTCTTTGTGTATATGTATTTCTTTTAGAGAGCTCCCCAAAGTGAAATCGTTCCATTTAAAAATACTAGATTTCTTTTAAGAGCGACCTCCGAAAATACCGTAGTGATTTGCATTCCCATCAGCAGGCTGTGAGAGAAGCCTCTTCTCCTTCCTTTCACCAACACAATACATAATTTTTCTTTTACTCTTTTGCTAATTACGGCAATGCTGTGTCACTTAATTTGCATTTTCCAGGTGATTTGGTAGGTTGAACCTCTTTTAAGTTAATTATTGACTGATTTAAAAGTTGTCGACATATATTTATCCTTATATAAACTTCATCTTCACATATTTGGTGCTTTGTGTGACCAATTTATTGTATTTTTCTTACTAATTTCTGAATATTATATTCTAAATATTAATCCTTTGTTATATAATTTGCAAATACATTTCCTTCTCTTCTGCTTACTTTTGAACTTTGGTTAACTTTTTTCATAAAAAAAGCATTTGAATTTTGAAAGCACTATTGATTTGACCTCCTACAGTTAACCCATCTTCCTTCTTGAAATATTTTTCACATTACTTTTCCTTTTTTTTTATTGTGTTATGTTAGTACATCATTAGTTTTTGATGTAGTGTTCCGTGATTCGTTGTTTGCGTATAACACCCAGTGCTCCATGCAATCCGTGCCCTCCTTCATACCCACCACCAGGCTCACCCATCCCCACACCTCCCTCCCCTCTAAAACTCTCCATTTGTTCCCCGGAGTCCACAGTGTCTCATGGTTCATCTTAGGAGAAGGGAAAAATGAAGGGCAGAAATCGGAGTGGGAGACGAATCACATTAATTTTCCTAAACAGTATACTTTCCTGGTTTGCCTCCTGACTCACCAGCAACTCGTTCTTAGTATCTTCTATAGGTTCTTCCTTCTCTGTCTGACCTCTAAATCTTAGAGTTCTTCAGGGCTCAGTTCTTCATTCTCTTCTCAAATGATGTTCTCATTTAATGTGATTTGACCGTCCATAGTTTTTGTGTCATCAATCTCTCTTTAATTAATAGCTCCAAATCATAGCTGTCCTCTAAGCTCCAGACCACAAAATCCAATTTGCTTTCTTGACAGTCTCACATAGGTGTTTCTTAAGAATCTCACATTTCATGTACTTTAAACAGAATTCTCTTGTATACCCCACCCACCCATCTACTCCAAGCTTCCAGAGTCTCCTCTATCTCCATAAGTGGAACTGTCATCTACCACGTTACTAAATCTGGACACTTTCTGTCACTCTCAGGGAGAACTACCATATTAAACTGCAGACTTAAAGCTTTAAAAAAGAAAAACCAATCAGCTGATATTGAAAATATGGAATATTTTCTGATATGAAATATTTTCTGATATGAAAATATGGAATTCAATCTAAATAAATGTGAAATCCAAACACAGAGACAAAATATAAATCACAAAAGTGTAGGATGATGTCTGAACATCCTGCTGCATATTTAAAATTTGGAATTTGAGGGGCACCTGGCTGGCTTGGTCAGTAGAACATGCAGCTCTTGATTTCAAGATCATGAGCTTGAGCCCCATGTTGAGGGTAGAGATTACTTAAAAAAAATAAAAATAGAATAGAGTAGAATAGAATAGAATTTGGAATTTGATAAGTGCAACTTCATTTTCCTCATGCAAAGCATTCATTGACAAATTTCTATCATTCTATGTTATTAATAATAATGATTATGATGCCTAGCATAATTCCAGAAAAATGTGCCAGTTACTATATTTAAGAACTTTGATGCATTACTACATTTAATTTTTACAACAACCAAATAGGTTGCTTTTATAATTATCATGATTTTAACGATGAAAAAACCAAGGTTTAAAGAGAGTATAGAACTGGCCCAAGGTCATACAAATTCTTCATGATTGTCTTCAGGTTAATGAAAGATTAAAACACTCAATAAAATTGAGAATTATCTTGCCTTTAAAAAAAAAAAAAATCTTCCCTGAGAATCTATAATGTATAGAGGACTTAGTCTGCAACCCAAGAATCACACTGGGGAGAGCCAAGTCATGGCAAAACTCCAAAACTGTGAGACCTTTTTTATTTAGAGTCTCTTTGAGAGAATAGAATTTTACTTTTCCAGGTTGACCAGAAACAAGTCAGTCTGCCTCAGTGGAATAGTAGGCCTTCCAGTGTTGGTCCTATTCTTGTAGTCCTTTGACTTGTGCAACTTATTTATTTATTTATTTATTTATTTACTTACTTACTTACTTACTTATTTATTTAGATTTATTTGTTTGAGAGAGAGAGAGAGTGCACGAGCAGGGGGAGGGACAGAGGCAGAGGAAGAGAGAGAATTCACAAGAAGACTCCCCTCTGAGCTTGGAGCACCATGAGGGGCTCAATCCCAGGACCCTGAGATCATGACCTGAGCCAAAACCAAGAGTTGGCTACTGAATTGACTGAGCCACCTGGGCACCTCTGCTCTCTTTTTTTTAAAGATTTATTTGCAACATCTTATTATTGAACAAACATATGGGCAGCCAATGAAATAAAATATGTTTTTGCCAGACAGTCTTAGTGGACTTTGACCACTCAAATTGAACAAACTAATGTAGAATGTAGCAGAGATGTCTGCAGTCCTGTTTGGTTTTCTGTGAGATAAGCATCTTTTTTAGACTATCCAGCTCATGGTCAGAATAGAAGTGAACATACCATTTGGTTGGCTGATGAAGTAGTTTGTCTAGATATGTAGGCTACATAGCCTTTTTTTTTTATTTTTTATTTATTTTTTATTTTTTAATTAAAGCATAATGTATTATTTGCCCCAGGGTACATGTCTGTGGATCCTCAGGCCTACACATTTCACAGCACTTACCACAGCACATACCCTCCTCAATGTCCATAACCCAACCACCCTATCCCTACCTGCCCCTACCCCCCAGCCACCCTCGGTTTGTTTCATGAGTTTAGGAGTCTCTTATGGTTTG
>CM052895.1:98228189-98339122 GCA_028534135.1 Potos flavus
GGAGTCTCCAAACCCAGCAGATTCCTGCCGCGAGCTACCGCGCCGCTCCTCCTGGAGGAGGAAGGAGGGGGTCTCTCCGGATCTGCCCCTTGTGGGGTCCCTGCTCGAAGAGCAGCTGCCTGACTGTGCCGTGATCACGGTTCAAGGTAAGCCCGAGCTGGTAGCTCACTATTCGGCTCGGTCTCTGCCGTTGGCTTCCCCGTTCTGATATCCGGGAGCTCTGCCACCCTCAGACACCCCCGGTCTTTCTGTGACCCCGCGGGTCCTGAAACCACACTGTCCCCGTGAGGGCTCCACCCCCGCTTAGCCTCTGAAGTGATGTCCCTCAGTGGAGCAGATTTCTAAAAGTTCCAATTTTGTGCTCTGTTGCTCTGCGGCTGCTGGGAGCCGGCCCCTCCCCCTGCGGTCTATCTTCGCGTCGCTTTGGATTCACTTTTCCGAACGTCCTACTTTCCGGAAAGTGGTCGATTTTCTGTTCCTAGAGGTGCTGTTCGTCTTCTCTTCTTTTTTCTGCTAAGTTTGTAGTTGTTTAGAGTGGTTTGATAACTATCTAGCTGAACTTCTGGGATCAGACACTATCTCTGCCTCTTACTCCTCCGCCATCTTGCTCCTCCCTTGGGCTACATAGCCTTTTCAAAAGAGTTTCCAAACACGAATTATTGTGATATATATGTCTCTTGGGCAGTTTTAATTTGTATGCCCCCATATATTAGGAAAAGGCATAATGCCATCATGTGGGCAGTAGATTCTGAGAGGTTCATCCTGGATGTGAACTGATTCTTAGCAAATCTGGAGCCATCCTCTCTCTCCTTGTCACATCTTTAACCTGGCTCTATAGTTGACTTCCCCATGCACCAATCTCTCTTTTAGTCTGATGAAGTCACCTTTCCCACTCTAGGAAACTCCCATCAGACAATGGAAGAAATAACCTAGTGAGAAGACATTGGCTGCATTCCCACTCAAGTCTGAGACAAGACAAGGTTGCCTTGTCACCTCTGCTGTTTAACATTGCATACAAAATCCGAATGACAGAAAGAAGAACTATGAAATATAAAAATTAGAGAAAAAAAGAGCAAAACTATGACTATTTATAAGCAATATAATTTTTTGACTAGGAAAATCCACTGTAAACCATGAAAACTAAGACATTTCACAAGGATGTCCAGATACTGAATAACTAACCCAACATTCAGTGACTCCTACACACTAGAAATCACCAGTTAGAATGTGGATTAGGAAAACTACCATCATCCACAGAAGCAGTAGCTAAAGTTACTAAAAAAAAGTGCAAAATGAAAATATAAGACATATATTAAAGGGAACTTTAAAACTTTACTGAAGGAGAAATCTGAGATCTTTCTAAGGGTTCACTGTGGACAGCAGAAGAGGGTACTAAAACATCCAAATTTTTCCTTGGAAGTTATAGGAAACTCATCAGAAATGAGGTTTGCAGATTCTGGAACTTGATTTATTAGGTTCTGAGGTTTGATTTAATGTAACTGTGTCCTGAGCACCTAATATGTCAGGCACTGTGTATGAGGTGGGAGATAGAAAGATAAATGAGAGTCGGAATCTCCCTGAGCTCACAGCCTAAGTAAGGAAAGAGACACATAAGTAGATAATTACAGTCAGTGGACATTGCTGGGGTTGTGCACAAGGTTTAATGGGAGCCAAAGGGATTGCTACCTAACCAACGGTTTCCTCATCATCACTGATGGGGGTTACCCAATCTCTGCTTGAATTCCTGCAGTGAGAGAATCATACTACTCAATGAGCCTGCTCAGTGGTTGGGCAACTCTAGAGTTTAGAAGGTCTTCCTTATATTGAGGTGAAATCTTCATCCCTGTGACTTCTGCCTGCTGGCCCTAGTTCTACCTTGAGCAAGAGAAAACAAGGCTACGTCTTTCTGTATGTTTTAGCTCTATGTCCCTTCCGAGGCTTTTCTTCATTATTCCCATTACTCTCCATGCAATCTTGTTAAAGATTTGGAGAACATGATCATGTCCTCCTATTTGTAACCTTTGTTATTATTTTTTTGATCATTTTTCCTTCAAACTATGGTCAGTAGACCACTCCCATTTAAGTCACCTGGGAGCTGAGTAAAAACACAGATTCCTGGACCCCATTCATGGAATTGGGGCAAGTCAGGGAACATAACATTTTTGCCAGGATGATTCTTACGTGTGTTCAACTTGGACAACCACAGACTCTGCCCCTGGTGGATCGGAAGGGTCCAGTGCGTGCTGGCATTGACTGCGCTTCTGGGTTATAACACACATTATAATTCTTAGGTCTTTTAGAGTCCCTTAAAGGGTAATAATTTTATATGATTGAATTTGTAAAATTCTTTTGGAAGTTGCCTCAGCTCAGCCATTTTTCAAGCCAAGTGATTCTAGCCACTTAGGAGGTGAAGTGTGATCACATATGCTGTGACCACATAGTGTGGCAGGAGATAGGGAGAAGCCATCTTGATGTGATTTGGAGTTTATTGGGGGTTTGATTCTGGAGTTCTTTGTCCATTATCCTTGGATAAAGGTCAAGGATCTTGCTGGTGCTGTTCTCTGCTGAGTCTTCAGAGCCTAGTAAAGTGCCTGGCACATTGTAAGACTTGACAAGGAGTAAAGCAATGCTCCTGTCCCTTTTCCCTGGTCTCGCTTCTCTTCTGTTTAACTATCTTTATGAAGGTTAGCCCTGATGATCCAAGGCAGAGCAAGGATTTGTGGTGCTGACGGTAACCTTAGAACAGAAATTTTTCTCTACATGAAATCCACTGAGGATTCCAGTTTTGGCTTCTTGGGTAAATAATCCCTGCCCTGCCTGTCTCACTACCTCATTGTGAAAATCAAACGAGGTAATGGAGGTGAAATTGCTTTGCTAACTGCAAAGCTCCATCCTCAGGGGAGAGAGAATTATGTTATGAGAACAGACTATTTATAAGTTAGGTAAATAGCTAAGATTGCATGCTTAGCAATGCAGAGATGGCACGCAGAGTTTAGCTTTGGGGATGGATTTCTCTGCTCTCAGGCCAGGCTTAGATATCTCCTGTGGTTCTCCAAGTTTAGACCTTGCCCAAACCTAGGACACTCACCCAGTTCCTCAGAAGGCTGAGAACTTCTGCAAGCACTTCCCAAAGAACTTCTTGTCTACCTAACTGGGCTCTTGGCTCCTATCCTCCATTATCCACCCTCAATCCCCTCTGATAAACAGTTTTTCTGTTGACTTGGGGATCTCTAGAGCTGTGCTATCCAATAGGGTAACCATTGACAGCATTCCAGGGATTTAGTAGCCACATATTATAAGTAGGACATTTTCATTATTGTAAAAAGTTCTGTTGGACAAAATAGCTCTAGATCCTTCTCTCTGGCATTAGGTAGTATATGCTTTTCCTCAGACTTGCTCTTACCAACCAAAGCTCAATAAAAAAGCCAATTCTAATGGATGTGCTATAGAAGTCTTTGACATTTCCATGCACAAAATTAGTATGCTCAAGTTTAAATATGGAATCAATAGATGTGGAAAATATGAGGATAGAGAAAAATTGAAAGTGAGAAAGAGGAAAAGAGAATGAGGGTTCAACTAAAAACAGTAGGAGAAAAAAATTTTTCTAGGCTATTGCTTTTTGTTGGTTCCTTTATAAATAACAGTTATCAGAATTTATCATTGTATTTATTTTTTGTTGACTTGTTTATTATCCATCTCCTCAGCCAGACTGTCCATACATGAGGCCAGGTAACAGGTCTGTTTTATTCCAAAAAGTTCCCCCAGGGGAGAGCACATGGCTCAATTCAGATACTCAAATAAGTTTTTGCCACTTTAAACAAATATTTATTAATCCCATAACCAGAATCATTGTCTTTTTCACTGTGACATCACTTGCCAATTTTCATTGTCAACACAACAGATTTCCCTTTTTTTTTAATTTTTAATTTTTTTTTTTTTTTAGAGATTTTATTTATTTATTTGACATAGAGAGAGAGATCACAAGTAGGCAGAGAGGCAGGCAGAGAGAGGGGGGAAAGCAGGCTCCCCACCGAGCAGAGAGCCTGATGCGGGGCTCGATCCCAGGACCCTGAGATCATGACCTGAGCTGAAGGCAGAGGCTTTAACCCACTGAGCCACCCAGGCACCCCCAGAATTTCCCTTTTAAACAGAAATTTTCACACTGTGGGTTGGAAGATTACCCAAGGATGAGACAATAATTTAGGTTTGATTTTACTTTGGGTGCTTAGAGGTTTCTGCTAATGTTGGAAAGTTGTTTGACATTTAAAAGCTATTTTGTGGCCTTCGCCTTGAACTCTGGAGGTTACAGTTTGATTCAACATTTACCTCATTGTTTTGAGCCAATGCAAGACTTAATCTGGGTGAATCAAAGATGGGTGAGGATGACCTTGCCTTATCTCCCCAGCCTCCCCCGGGGCTGGCTACATAACTGGCAGGCCCAACACAAAATGCAAATGCA
Source organism: Potos flavus (assembly GCA_028534135.1). Lineage (NCBI taxonomy): Eukaryota > Metazoa > Chordata > Mammalia > Carnivora > Procyonidae > Potos > Potos flavus. The sequence goes on from CM052895.1 coordinate 98,232,649, forward strand.
GGGCCCCTTGATCAAAGGGCGGGTAAAAACTTCCATTGATAGTATTAAAATGTACAGCCTTTTTCTTTCATCTGCTGTTTTTCTCTCAACTTGTCATGGCGTATTTTCTTTTCTATTAACCTGTCCTCCGGGAGAAAAATAAAATATAATTTTAAATTATTAGCAAATATTTACCATTCATCTGTATATTGTGCAGTGCCAGTTTTCAGTGCAAATACAAGATCATTTTGCTTATATGGAATCACCAAAGTGACACAAGTCACACAAATCATATTTCACAATTCAAGCGTGCATATGTATTTTGTTTTAACCAGCCCGTGCACAAAACTAATGCAACTGTTTGTACTTCACCTCTTGATAACACACACATCCTACTAACACTCTGCCTCCTTCAGCTTCCTGCTCAGCAAGGAGGCACTAAAAGGGAAAAGAGCCGTGGTTGGCCATATCTTATCCATTCTTTCTGTGCTGATATTTTCAGCAGAAGTAGTTGGCTAATACAGGGGAGCAACATGAGTGAGAAAAGACGTGATAGGGCTTTTTTGTTGGTTCCTCCTTCTTAGCATAGCCCTGCCTTCCTCCTGCATTGGACGAGTTCCAGTCAAATAGAATCTGTGACCTCTCAGGGCTGTCTACATTCCCAGTCATTCAGTCATAGACGTGTTGATGAGAAGCATGGGTGCGGGATTCTGGTGAACCCATGATCTGTGGGAATTCAGTAAGACTCAGTGGTAAACATGTTGTAGAAGTTGCTGATAGAGAGACCATGGAGAAAAGGAAAGTGCTTTCTCTATATAAGGTGTTTGCCATGTACTTGCTTGGAGTCTTAGTAAACTCTTTATGCATGGTGAATCTTCCAGAATTCTGTGCTCATGGGGCATCATTAATGTTTTGAGGCAGCAAGGAGCCATGGCATACACACACATGCACACGTAGCCTGTGACCCCGGTGCCCCTCTGTCACCGGTGCATGTTCCATTTTCCCTTCAGACCTCACAGGTTCAAAGATAAACTTCTTAAGAATTTCAAGATGGCGACAAGCAGAGCATTAAACCAAGGTCTGGGTTTCTGTCTGGCTGCGCTGGTCACACAACTATGAAGCTGGCCTGTCCCCAGTCCTTCCCAGTCACAACCTAAAGCAGTGTCTCGGGAAACATCATGCTTGTTGGGATCACACCAGAAACACGGGCAAAATAACAGCATTGGAAGAGCTCCCCTTGCCTTGAGTTTAGTAATCAAGTGGCCTAAGCTGCCTTCCAGAATGCCCTCTTCCGTGCCGAAATGCTGAGGCCGAAGAGTTATTCCCTCCACTGAGACATTTTTCTAGGAAAAGTTCCCGCCCCTGACCTAGAAGAAGGTGGGCTAAAGAGCTGGGGCTTGGCACATCTGGCTTTTAGTCCCAAGACTTGTCATTTACTATTGATATACATTTCTGGGTCCCTGTTCCTTCATCTGTAAGACGGGAATACTATTAGAACTCCTCTCTTGATGTACTGTATGCTGGCTAACAACATTAAAAAAAAAAAAATGTCCTCTCGGGCTTTTGTGAAGGTGACATCTCTGTGCAGAGCTGAGTCCAGTTCCTGCCATCACCCAGAAAGGGCTCCCTGGACGGAAGCAGATGCAATTGCTGTTATTATAATTGTCTATATAACATCATTCATATCTTGGTTAAACAAACTTCTCCAGTTATTTTCTCAGCTTCCTGATAAGCATTTCTTAAGAAATGAGTCAAGAGAAATCTCTGTGTTCTAAACACTGCCGTCAGACAAGGAATGTAGAGCTCCCTCTGCCAGAAGAAAAACCCAGAGATGAATTAAATTAAATTAATCACACTGTTTATAAATAATTGTTTAAGCAACACGAGACGAGCCTTGTTTCCTGGGTACATGGTGCCCCGTGCTGAACAGTGGGGGCTGTTATGTTGAATATGCGTCTGGCTTTTAAATTACCTGCAGGCATGTCTCAGACCCAAACTCAAACACAGTAACCGTGTCCAACGAGTCGGGTGCGTTCCATGTGTATTTGTTTTTCCCCTTTGGCTCTGCAGGCGCGCTCGTTGCTAGGGTGCTAGGGTTCTGTGTACCAGCCCCCTGGCACTGGTGCCCACAGTGCAGAGGGATGGTGTGCACCGCCTGCGGGGCAGACTCCCAAGCCACACCCGGCTCCAGAGATGCCTGAGGTGGTCCAAGGTCATGGACACGGGCAGTGTGGTGTGCCGTTCTGACCCTCGACCTTGTATCGCACTAGAGGCATTAGGCGCTTTTAATAGCTGAGCTTGGGTTCCACTTGTAGAGAGTCTATTTAATGGGTCCACTTGGGAACCAGAAATGTACATGTCTTAGGAGCTCTGATGTACAGCAGTACTAAGACCCGCTGGTACAGCAGGGAGAGCGGGAAGCTGGTGCCGATCACCAAGCAGCCCATCATCTCTTTCGGCACAAATAAAACAAGGAAGTTGTAGGGGTGCCTGGGTGGCTCTGTGGGTTGGGCGTCTGCCTTTGGCTCAGGTCATGATCCCAGAGTCCCGGGATCAAGTCCCGCATTGGGCTCCCTACTCAGTGGGGAGTCTGCTTCTCCCTCTGCCCCCCACCTTGCTGTCTTGCTCTCTCTCTCACTTTTTCTCAGGTGGATGAATAGAGTCTTTAAAAAAAAAACAAAAACAGGGAAGTTGGAGGTAATGCTTCAAGTTTAGGGCTTGTTCCGCGTCTTAAACTGCTGAGGTGGTGTGGATCTAACCCATTAGTTCTCAGACGGGGACCATTTTGTACGCCAGGGGTATTTGGCAACGTCTGAAAGCATCTTTGGTTTCCAGCACTGGTGGGCGCTACAGACACCCAGTAGACATAGGCCCGGGATGCTGCTCAGCCTCCAACAATGCATGGGGCAGCCCCCGACCCTGACCCCAGCAAAGAATGGTCGGGCCCCAAATTTCAAAATAGTGCCAAGGTTGAGGAACCCTGCTTTAAACGAGTCCTCTGGGCTTCGCAACACAGAATCTCCTTACCATGGCCAGGGACCCGCAAGAGGGGTCTTTCCTCGGCGCCGGGAGGGGCGTGTGCTTTCCCTGCCCACGTCCATGCGGCCCCGGTGCCCTGTGGCTCCTCCTAATTCACATCCCTTACCAAGACAAGACAGGTTCAAATAAATTAAATAAACAAACAAACAAACAATCAAACAAACCACTCTATAGCTTTGTTTGTAGAAGGCGGTTGGTGTTATTGCTGCGAAGAAGGACCCTGAATTTCTGAGGGTAGCCTGCCGGCAGTCACCTTGCAGACAAGCCCTTTCCAGCAGGCAGGCTCTCCGAGCTTGTTCCCTTACAGCATGTACTTGGCAGGGACACAGCCCTCCCGATTTAGTCAGAGCAGCTGTTCAGGAAGGAATCGCCTCCAGAGCATGCAAGAGACCCACCGGAAAACCATACTCCTTGTAAACGCGTGTTCGATCCGCGGCGTCCGGAGGCAGGTCCCCGGCCCACAGAGGCGGTAAACTCCATTTTATACTGGGCGTCGACAAACTCGAGTGTGTCCAGAAGAGGGCAAACACCACGATTTTCCTTGCAGAATTAATGACCTGGGAGCGGCCATGTCAGGAACAAGGGATGCTAAGCTTAGAGCATAATCAGGTCTTAAGCATTGATTTTATTTATCTAAGGACTGTTACAGGAGAAAAGGGCCTGGCTTGTTCTGCAAGGTCCCAGGGGAGAGAAGTAGGGACAGAAGATCGAAGTTTTAAGAGTATTTCAGCACAGAATGGAATAGACTGCCCCGCTAGGGGGTTCCTAATAAGGAGAATCAAGTAGAGAATGAGTAGAATAAAACAGAAGGAGAAAATGGGATGACCACCAGCCACGTCGAAGTGGTGATAGACATCGGTCACTGGAAGCTTTGACTGAACTCGTCAGCATGGCCGAGGAGGTGGTGGGTTATCTAAGGAGACAACCTTCCTTTGTGCTTGCATGAGTTACAGAACCACAAGAAGTCCTCCCTCGGTGCAGTTAAACTCAAGACGGAGCAAAACCTACTTCAGCCAGCATACTATTTCCTTTGGTTGAAGCTGGAGACCTTCTGGAAAGATTGTCAGTGGGAAGAAATGTGCCAGAGGTAATATTGTTAATTTCAGCGCCATTTTGTTTTGGTTTATGATTCCTCTGGCAGTCTGTGGACGGTAGGCAATTTAGACTTATCTAAGGAAGAAAACTCCTCCCCAGGCTCTGTAGATGCTCAGAGCTATGTAGCCGATTTGGTGCCTGATACCCCATTTTAAAAAACATTGTCCACCCATCAGGATAAATTTCTATCATTCGAGCCCTTCATATGAACACAATTACTATCTAAATATATTTATGGAGAAGGACCCCGAGGCTGGGTTTAAAAGACACTGCCCTCAGTGTGGTCTTCACATTCTTCCTTTTTCACATAGAGATGCCAGGGCCATGACTTCAGGCTCTGGAAATAAAAAGGCGGGATCCCAACCTAGAGGGAACCAGAGTCCTGGTAGAGCAGCTTAGTGTCAGCGCTAAAAGCACAGGACGTGGTATTTCATGGACCTCAGTTTGACTTCAGCTCCTGCTACCTTGAACCCGTGTGACCCTGGGCAAGTTGCTTGACCTCTCTGTGCCTCCGTTTCTTCCGGGGCAAAATGGTTCTTGCCTCATAAGACGGTGGTGAGGTTTGTGTGAGATCTTGTGCATATGGATCTGGAACAGGTAGTTTATTGGTAAATTGTGTTCTCATTATCATAATCATCATCTTTTGAGGCAAAAATTCAGGAACACAGGTTCATAGAGCAAGGCTCCGATTGCTGGAACACTGCTTCGTTGTCAGAACGGGTGGTAAGGGGAAATGGTTTGGTGCCACCGTAGTACCCTTCTGATAAGGGGCAGGATAGTTTCTGAGCGCTGGGGTCAGAAGTACTTCGCCTGCAAGGACAGGGGAACTGTGGAGAAAGGAGGCAGGAGAAAGTTCTAGCTGCTACTAGAACTGGAAATGCCGTGAAATTGTCTACAAGCCCTGAGTGAGGAAGCCCGTCGAACAACTTCTGGTTGTAGAAACAAACAATTGGGTGCACTCTGGGTGAGAGTCAAACAAAGAGCCAAGAACCCACTTTCCACGAAATGATCTCTGAATGTCTTTTCTTGTTTCCCTGCCTATTTCAGGTTATTTTTAACAAGATTCTTAGAAACATTTCACACTTAGAATTGTTCTTGGAGAGCCTTTTATTCTCTAAGAAATGAGTGAATCTATATTTTGATAAACCTGACAAACAAATATATTTGGTGACTGCTCCTGTTCCTTTTCTTTCCAGACTTTTATTTCCTTTGCTGGCTGGTTTAATGTCATTTGTTCCTCTCTTTGTGAATGGGCGTTGGCTGCTTTTAAGTCTCTGGCTTTGGGGAAAGGAGTGTGTGTGTGTGCGTGTGTGCGTGTGTGTGTGTTTGTATGTGTGCATACAGGCATATACACACATATACATATATGTGATCGTCATGTATAATAATAATAATTAGATGCTTTGGGAATAATTTGGTTTCCTGGCCCAGACATCCCCTCCTTCTCCCCTTCTCCCTCCTCCTCCTCCCCCCTTTCTCCCTTCTCCTCCTCCTCCTTCTATATCATCATCGCTGTAGCATCTACCATTTACTGAACATTGTTTTATTTTTATTATTGTGTTCAATTAACCAACATATAGTACACTGCTTTAAATGCCAGGTATTGAGCTAAGTGTCTTACATGTACCATCTTCTTGAATCCTTAATACACTCGATAGAGCAGATATTATTATTATTCCCATTTTATTGATGAACAAACTGAGACTCAGAGAAAATAATTCGGCCAGTGTCTTACAGCTGGTGAGGGTGAGGGCCAGGATTCTCACAGCGCGTTCATCTGATTTCAAAGCCCTTGCCGAAAACTAAGCTATGCTCCATGCTAGTTAACTGAAACCTCTGGAAAGAATATGGGACTTCTGGCTCTTAGACACGAGAAAGGCTTCAGAAGTGATCTGGTCGCATCTTCCAGCCCGGCCAGTGGTCTCTTCTGTAACTGATCTGACAGCTGTCTATCTCCCCTCCCGAGGAGAGATTCAGCTCCTTATGATCCAAAGCAAGACATTCGATTGTTTGAACAGTCCTCTCGTTGCAGATTTTGGTCAAATTTTACTTGTCTATGTCATCACATCATAAAAGCTTACAGTTTTATAACTGGAAGCAATAACAGAGCTCGAGTAGTCCAGCAGTTTTGAAACACTTTTTTTTCAGGTGTGGAAATCTTTTGTTCAAGGGGAATCCTGCTTGGAACTGTGGACGGTGAAACTCTGTTTTGTTAGAACGCATGCTCATCTGCGCATGTGTGTGCACACGACCATCAAGCCCCTCCAGTGTCTCCTGTGGCCACGCCATGGGCTTGTTAGTCTTATTAAGAGAATAACCTGAAAATAGACTGATGAACCCAATATTTTACAGACAAGTACATTGAGGCTCAAAGACTTAAGATGTTTGCTTAAAAGAAAGCTGCTGTATCCTCAGAGTCTCAGAACTCTCAGCTCATTCTCACTTATTCATACATGAGTGGCCTCTGTTTATATGTCTCATATGGACCAGGCACTGTTTTAGGCAGTGGGATCATGGCGGAGATCTAGACAGGCAAGATCCCTGCCATCGAGGAGCTCACAGTTGAGATTTTACCATCCGATTTCTTTTTGATGGTTTGAGCCCTTGGAAACAACACACACACACACACACACACACACACACACACACACAATCAAAACATCCTGGACAACTTCCTCTGCCTTCAGGCCAGTTTGCCCATGACTTTCCAAAAGAATGGGCTCTAGGATTCAACTCAAGGCTATGCACATATTTGGTAATTTTAGGATGACCTTTTCTTGACAATATTGCAAATTATAATTGATTTTTTTCTATCTCTGATTTTCTTTTGGTATATGTGTGGAATATACCTGTGGCTAGACAACCTATTTCATGTGTATCATTCAAGAGGATGGAAGGGCTCTTCAGGCATGTAGGATTTTAAACTGTAAATGCCTGCTGGATTGAGTTGTAATAGAATAACCTTGAGCAAGAGCGTGGGACTTAGGGAGGATGCACAGAGAGTGAAGGGCATATAAAGCCTTTCTTGCGGGACCCAATCTGGTTGTCCAGCTCATTTCCCTCAACTCTTTCCTGACCTAACTCCCTGTGCAATGTGCACGTAAGACTGATCAGTTTTCCCCAAGTAAATAATGAGTTCTCCTGCCTCTGGATTATTTCTGCTGTCTTAAATGCTCTTTCTCAATTTCCTGCTGGCACAAGCCTATTCATCCTTCAAGGCGCAGTTCCAACATGAGCTCTCTAAACTTCCCTGATCCCCGCCCCCTCAAGCTCTGAGCAATAACCAGTCACTTCCCCCTCTGAACTCCCTTACCACCTGCTTCTCCTTCTCTTGGAAGCTTAGTTCATCACGAGGGATCTTGCTTCCTCTTATGCACCTGACACACTCTCTCTTCACCTGGGAAGCTTGTCAAGAGCAGACCATTTTCTCACCTGAAGTGGCTGGGAGCCAAGGGTACCCATCCAGGGAGGGCACACATTTGGAGGTGCAGGCTGGAGTAGTGAGACTCTCGTTGGATTGCCTAGTTCGGATCCAGGCTCCCCTCGTGACACGTGTTTGACTTGGAACGAGTTACCAGGCTTCGTGCCATTCAACCAGAACCTGCAGATAATAAAACCTCGGTCAGGGGATTGTTGTGAAAATTATATCCGGTAATTCGATGATTTGTTTCTGTGAATGGCAGTGAATGGCACATAATAAATGTGGGCTGTTTTTCTTATGGGTTCATACTTTTAAGGCATTTTCTCCTAGATATGTTTAAGTTCAGTCATATTGAAACAGTTCAGTGGAAGAAACGGGCAGTCAGTCTGATTCCCCCAAAGACTCACAGTTCCAACCCTTTTATTTGTCATTTAGGAATTATGGTAGACAATGGGAAAATAAATCTCACAGGAGAGCGGTTTGACCTTATGTGTTCACATCGAGACATAGGGTAAGAGGTACACTAGGATTGGAAAGAGTCGTGCCCACTGGGTTGATCTTGCCCTTTGGCAGGCTGAAACATGGCCACGTCTGAGGTCGGCAATGGAATTAAAAAGCTCTGGGAACACATTTTGTCCAGAGGCCAGAGGGCGGGCATCTTAAACTGTGCAGACCCAGCTCTTCGGGTCTTTTCTGCAAGTAGCGGAAAATCGCAGAACGTGTGCTGACCGTGATTTTAGAGCTTCCACCCCATGGACATGCTGCTTTCTGTCCTTGCTGGGACTCTGTCTTCCCTGCAAGTCAGTTTTCTCATCTGATAGGACCTTTTGTCACTTGGCTGCGACCCTCACAACTTTTACCCTATCAGCATTCTATACGTGCTATTATTTATTTACTATTTACCTTTAAGTACATTTTTTTCTTTTTTTTGAACGTTGCTTTTTTTTTTTAGTAGACAGGAACAGGGGAAGAGAAGCTTTATTTATTTATTTTTAAGGGGGAGGGGAGGAGGCAGAGAGAGAGAGAGAATCTTTTTTTTTTTAAAGATTTATTTATTTGACAGAGAGAGATCACAAGTAGGCAGAGAGACAGGCAGAGAGAGAGGGGGAAGCAGGCTCCCTTCTGAGCAGAGAGCCCGATGCGGGGCTCGATGCGGGGCTCGATCCCAGGACCCTGAGACCATGACCTGAGCCGAAGGCAGAGACTTTAACCCACTGAGCCACCCAGGCGCCCCGGAGAGAGAAAATCTTAAGCAGGCTCCACACCCGGTGCGGAGCTGGATATGGGGCTTGATCTCACAACTCTAAGGTCATGACCTGAACCGAAATTAAGAGTTGGACGTTGAACCAACTGAGCCACCCAGGTGCCCTTAAATACATTTTTAATCTAAATAAATATATTTGTAAAGGAAACTGCATCATGACCTTGAATGCAAAATCATATATGGAAGATTACTTTAAATATAAATGCAATGAAAACAAAACAAATTGTTCTTTGTATAAATTATTATTACTAAAATATAACTTGATCCCATTGCCTGCCACAGGCTCTGAGCCTGAGACCTGCTTTCCATTTGTTAGGTACCAGAAACTTGCTAAAGCCAGAGTAGGGGGCAACCGAGTCTTTCTCTTTAAAATAAGCAGAATGGAAGAAATATCAAATACCCTTAGCGTGACTCCAATTATTAAATGCCGTGCCCATTGTTTGACATTTCACCTGTGGAACACATCTCACATTTGGGAAATACTGGATCTTTCAGAGTCCATATTCTATTCTGGTGGATAGTGAATGTAAAGACAAATGAAGAAATCGACCTAGGACATTGCCTTTTGAGTGACTGAACTTACTGATAACTTAGTACAAGTCTATGTGCTTACTGTTTCTAGACAATTCGATTAATTTTTATCAGCTCGTTGTACCCAAGCATTCTATTTTTTCATCACATAAAGAACACATACCAAAAATTGCTTTGTGTATCTCTTTACGTTTTTAAATTCTCACATTTATGAGTCCCCATCCAGTCTCATTTTGTCATCAATGTCATAAAAACCAGTAACTTTCTCCCCGTCCACTTGGCTAAAATGCGCTGTTTGCGTGTATCTCGGTGCTTACACTCCGATCGCCCGTGGAGCCCCAGCGAATGCCTCATACTGTAGCTCTGGCCCTTCCTGATCGCCTGTGCTTCCTCTTTGCAGCCCCCTGAGTCTCTGGCCCAAAGCACTGCCTCAGGTGTGAGTATAGTAACTGGATACCCACCTGCTCGGGGAATCTTTACTCCTCTCTAAAGGGAATTACCTGAGAGCATTTTTTTTTTAAATGCAAATGTCAGGGCGCCTGGGGGGTTCAGTTGGTTAAACATCTGCCTTAGGCTCAGGTCATGATCCCAGGGTCCTGGGATTGAGCCCCACATCTGGTTCCCTGCTCAGCAGGGAGCCTGCTTCTCCCTCTCCCTCTGCCCCTCCTCCCATTTATGCACTCTCTCTCTCTCTCTCAAATAAATAAATAAAATCTTTTTAAAAAATGCAGATGTCTGCTGTCCCCACCTGACCCCTTGCCCTCTCACCCCCACTGACAGAGGTCAGATATGGATCTTGGGAGTCTGAATTTATTGTAGCTTCCCAAGATAATTCTGACACACATAACCTCTAGACCACTTTGTGAAGGATGACTTCGCTTGTGTTTTTTCTCCCCTTTCCCTTCTCCTCCTCCTTCTCATCCTCCTTCTTCTGGAACACAGGTAATTGTAAGTCTATTTCATAAACTGTTAATATTAAACTTCACCACCAAAGTCTTCCCTCCACACAGATGACTTCCACATTCCCCAGTGGACAGAATTCCTGGTTTGGGAGGCAGAAGGCCTGATTTATAGCACTGGCCCCACCACTTCCCATCGGTCAATCCCTGCCCCTACATTGACCTTCTTCCTCTTCTGAAATCGAAAAGAGACTCTGTACCCTCCTTCCTTAGGGATTTGGGTTTAAGATTAAATGTGTGAAAAGATATAAAAATACTTTGTAAATTGTAGAAGATTTCACAAACATCGTTAAAACAAGAAACTGCACTTGAAAAACTCATGTGTTAAAATGTCGGAGGTTCTTTCTCAATGATGTTTGGCGTCGGGGATTTCGAGTGGACCTGCCAATGTTTCTGCTCAAGCATATGTTTGAGGAGAGACAGTTGTGGTCTCGCTGCATTTTAAGTTGTGGCATCTCGGCTATCTTAGCCTATCCCACCCAGATCCATTTAACAGCTTTGCAGTGTAATTTCACAGATTCAGAAATTGAGGTCTTTCAGATTCTTTAATACAAATCCAAAAATTACCCTCTCTGTGTTTCCAGCGAAACCTCTACCCTCCCTTCAGAATATAAAGTATCAGATACTAACAATAGAATATTAAAAGCCAAATTCAAGCAATTACCCACAGCTTTGGAGAACAGTCCCACACACAGCTGGTGCCCAATCAGAAAGTCTGTATCTGTCACCCACCATCGCTGCTCCCCTTGGAATCAGATTGTCAGAGCTGCAGAGGATCTTGGTGATAATCCTCCTCCTCGTTTAGCAATTGGGAAAGTGAGGCACACGAAAGTGAGTAAGTCATCAGAGGCATGTGTGGATGAAAGCCAAAAAGGCCTTCATTCCCGGGTCCCTGGGCGCTGGCTTACCGCTCACGTCGCTACACCCTGCACATTCACGTAGCCTGAATTGGGAGTGGCGCAGACATCCAGCAGCGATTCGGTGGTTGTCTCAATCTTTCTTTGACTCCCTGGCAGGACTGTGTGAGAGAGCCAATGGAGCCTTTGGAAACACTTCTCAAAGAGCCTCCTTCATTCTCCCCAACTGCTCTGGAGCCTCCCACATAGCCGACTCCACGGCTCTCCCCAGCCCTGATATCCTGCCGTGTCACCCATCCTCTGTGCTCATTCTTGGCTATGTGTTTTCACCCACCCACTCCCTCTGAGTCTATCTTCCCGACTTTCCTCCTGCCTTTCCTTCCTCCTTCCTTCCTTCCTGTTCTTTATTTTTTTTCTTTTAATACATATATTCAGTGATTAAGAAATAAAAATGGGGGGAGGTATGCAAAGACTTGAGGCTGCATCTTGAGTTATCCAGAGAACTGATACTTGAAAATAGCATGGAAGAAGGAATATATAGCCAAGGATGAATCAAAAGCTATGTTCAGAGCAAGTAGCAAACCCAGAAATAATAGTTAGATCTCAATATTTAGGGAAGAAATCTTACATAGTCTATTGCAATAAGAATAGTCTTCCAGCCGGAAAGATGAGAATATTATAGGGAGAAGGTTGCTGTCCAAGATTCATGAAAAGTATTTAACTGTCTCTGAGCCAAGTTGTATTATCTCAGGGGATTAAAGGAACTGGTCGGTAAGATCTCTGACCGGTACTCTTTCGAGGGTGGGAGAAATAAGGGGAGCCTGGAGACTAGTAAATATTGCCCCAGTTCTTACAAAAGACTAAAGCTAGACTCCAGAAACTATAGACTCATAGCTTGAAATAGACTGTACCAAAATTCTAAGACAGCTACTACACAAAGGATTTGTGAGCAAGAGTCAATGTTGTTTCATTAAAAAAACAATTCATGCCTCGTGCCAACTAATTTTATTATCAGGACAGATTTACTGCGTGGCAGAGACATTTTAGCAAGGCACTGGATCAAGCCTCCCACAGGTGGGTTTATTCTCAGGCACACTGAATGATAGCTCTTTGCTGGGAGGGCAGTCTGTGCCTAAAACAATTCTCAGTTTTAGCCTTGTCCTAAGCAATGCGGAGTTTTTTGTTGTTGTTTTTTTTTGTTTTTATCTTGACTGAAGCCTGAAGACCTAGCAGGCAGACACCAAGCTGAAAGATCTAGGTAGCAATAAATTATCTGATCTTCTGTGTGCTTGTGAGACCCTTGAAGTCTGGTTTGAATGGGTGCTAAGTAATCATATCTTGAATGGCGCAGTTGTTATGATTTAGAATGATCTCAATTGACTAAAACCTATAAAGTGAAATTTATCTGAGACTAATGCAATGAGTTGTATTTTGGCATAAATAAGTAAATAAAATAAAATAAAATAAAATAGGCTGTACCAATGTAATAAAGAACCACAGGAATGGACAGCTGTTTCTGTCAAGAAGATACAAATTGGCAACAAACTCAGTGTAAGCCAAGAACATGTTGCCATGAATTTGGTGTTGACCACATTCATAGAAGTAAACCAAATTGATGATGAAAAGTACATGGTATATACATGTCAGGCTCACTGTGTAGATTTGTGCTCTTTCCAGATGGTGTGTTTCCAGAGATAATCATAGTAAGGATTGTTTTCAGAGGACAGTGATCATTATGGGCAATAATCCAGAAACCATAATATATAATGAACCATTAAAGAAAATGAGAATGTGTAGCCTGGAGAAGAGAAAACTTGGAGGATATAATTAGCAGAGGGAAGAATTTTGAGTGGGCCCAGAGGGCACAGTAGTTCCACTGGGTTGAAATCACAGGAGGAAGATTTTGGCTGAACATTAATAAGTTCTTCTAATAACTAATGTTGCTCAAAGATAATAAAGGCCTGGCCGGTCATTGGAGATTCCTAAGTAGGGTCTCAATGACCACCTATCTGCATGGCAGGAGGGGCTCTTCTGCACTGGGTGGGCTCTTTGCTGAGATCATCCGGAGGTCCGTTCCAAATCTAAGGTGCTATGATCTCCCCTCTCCAGGGATGCGGTGGAGTGTGGTGGCCAATGGGAGAGTCACTGCCATCCTCCAGCAACTTCTTCCTTGGTGGCTGCTCAGCCTGGTGACCCTTAGACCCTGGGGCCGTGACTCAGAAGACAGCCGTCCCTCGGAGAGAGGGCAGGTGCTAAGCCGCTGCTTGTGTGGGACCGCTCCTGCCATTCTCTCCACCACGCCTTCCGCCAGGCAGCCACGCCCACCGGGGATTTTCTCTGGGTCTCCAGCAGGTGGCGCTCAGGGGACAGGAGGCCGCCTTGTTCCCTGGGATTTCTCCTCCAGAGACCCCTGCAGAAGGGATTTTTTTCATTTTTCAGCACTCCTTCTTCCTGGCGTCTCGCCCTTGCGTCACATTCTCTGTTGTCCCCAATATGTCCCCTTACTGTTCCTGGTTTGTCTCTCTCATGTTCCAAACACGGTTGCTCACTGTGTCTTATCTCAGTCATAGATGTCTCCAAATATGCCTTCTTTGCTGTGTCTACTCACAGACATTGTCAAAACACATCCTCCTGGCGCCTGTCTTGGTCAGAGCCATGTTCCAAAACCATGCATTTCTTGCTCGTTCACTCCTGTTACAGCCGTGTTCAAACTCCTCACTCTCTCGTCTCTGTCATGTTCCGGGCCAGACACTAATACGCTTTCTTCCCGGTCTTTGGGTCCAAACCTGCGTCCTCCTGGCCAGCCCCCGTGTCAGTTGCAGACTTGCACTCACTCTTCTTGAGGCCCATTCCAGTCCTCTTCAGGACATGCTCCATTTATTTACCGTGGAAGAAACGGGAGCAGAGATCTATCCGAGGAGAACAGTCTCTGCGGCACCCTTGGAGCTTGGCCAAAGACAGCTTCCCTCAGTGCCGTGGCCTGGGGCCCTGCTGCTCTGACATGCTTGCTTTTCTTGCTTTTCCTTCGTGGACTAGAACCACTTCTGCTGAAGAGCCTTGGGCAGGGCCAACAACATTGTAGTGTTTTTTAAAGACTTTGGAATCTTTCCCTCGAACTTGTGGCAAAGCCCACAGTAGCAGCTTAAAAGCCTTGAATCTGGCCTTGTTGCTCCCGAAGGAGAGAACTGTTGGCAGCTCCCACTGGGGAGACGTGAGCCTCACCGCAGGTGGAGGAGGGCCGGACTAAGCAGTGCCTGGGTGGGAAAACAGTGTTTGACTTGAAGTCAGGGACCCCGATTCCAGCTGTGGCTCTGCTCCTAACATGCTGTGAGAACTTGGCCCACGACCTTCCATTCCTGGACCTCACTTTCTACAGCCGTGAACTGAAGTTTGGACTCGGGGATCTCCAAGATCCCTTTCTGTTTCTCGGACCAAGGATACTGCTATATCCCTCAGCTACCTCGAAAAGCCATGGCTTGCCTGCCTTTTGACTTTGTTTCAAAGGAACCACCCTCCTCATTTGGACCTTCTAGACTCTCGATCTTGCCAACTTTGCCCTTTAAATTAAGTCTTTTATTCAAAGCTGAGGTCCTTGGCTCTTACCAACTGCCCCAGAGTAAAAGTCCCAGGGGAGTAGACACCACCATGTCCCAGAGCCATATAAGGTTCTAACAGTGAAGTGATCTTGGCTGTGATTTCATAGCATCTCAGGACTTTATCATACTCATTGTTCCTGCTGCTTAAGAGATGTCAGTTACCATTTCCACTGATGTTGACTTTAGTTCTGGAATTGAACCGAATAGGAAAGAGACTGGAATAAGGAAGAAAAGATTGCCCCCAAACCTTTTAAATGCCAAAAAAGCAAACAAACAAACAAAAAAACCTAAAACAAAACAGAAAAAACCTCTGTCCTATAAAGGCTTAATTTTATTGGGGGAGAAAGTCATGCCTTAGGGAGGGGAAAAAGCCTCTAAAGAGAAATGTTATTTAGTACTCCTGAATGCTGTTGAGACCAACGGCACCAGGCTGAAACGTTCCCTGTCTAAGCTGGAACTCTCGCCGATCAGTGGAGATCAGGTTGAACAGGGGATCTAGTCTCATCCAGGATGAAGACAGTTTATGTGAGTCCTAACGGGCACCTTGACTCTGGCTGGACCAATCTCCTTTGCTTTTTCAAGTCCCTGTTCTCTGCCGACTACATTCAGGCTTAGGGGACAACCATCATCTTGAGGATGGTCTTTTCTTAATACAAAGCAGGGAGCAGCAAGGTTCTGAGTCCCAAAGCCCTGAACCCGGCGATGGCCCCCAGCCTCTGTGCTCGGCTTGACATGCTACCCATTGCCTCTGTGAGCACGAGGGAGAGATGGATGTGGTAGAGAAGCACCAGGGGCAGGGAAGCATTGTGACCCGCTGTGTGGCCCTCAACCTCTCCGGCCTCGAAAGAATCCTTCTTGCCTACTTCGCAAAGTTGTTATGGAGATAAATAAGATAATTTTTGTGAAAACATCCTGTAAATCATAAAATGCCATTTTGTATGTTTATTATTACTTTGAATTACGTTGGATGCTCCTGGGCTCCCAAGGACAAAGAATTTCCTCACCAAGATGTGAACCAGTTTAGAGAATGAGCTTCCCATGTTGAAAAGCAATACCAAGGGAGCGCCTTTCAGGGCTTCTTTCTTTCAAATCCACCCCTCCTCATTTGGTACTGATACTGCACACAGCCACACTGCAAATTTATACAGCGGAAACATTCTCATTTGAAGGGATATTGTTGTTCTTAAAGTAGTCGGTGGAGGGAGATGGTGACCACAGGCTAATTTGGGTAAAAATGAGCCTCGATTTCATGAAACGTCACAGTCACATGGCAAAAATTCAAATGCCCTTTTGCCATGAAAACATTTATTTGGAGAGAAAAGACCTGGGTCATCAAAATGATCCCCACTCTGTAAATGTTACATATATATATGTATATATAAAAATTCTGTGAAAATATAAAACTCAAACATGGATTCATTATGAACAAGCAGCTGACAAGACTGTTACATAATCTACTGAGCTACTGAACCAGCTGATTTTTAAAATTTTTTCTAATCTGATAGCCAATGTAAATTATTGTTAATTATGGGTTAATGCTGTTTAACCACCACCTAAATTTAGTTTATTTTCAATAAAGTAGAATTAGAGTGGGGCCACTCCTACACTTTATAATGCACTGAATGTCCTGTGTAATCAACATGTAAGGTACATGTATGCCTGTTATAGAGAACATGGAAACTAATGATATAATTTCAAAGGACTGCAAATTTTAGTGATGGCTGTATCTTTGGTTTTATGAACTTATTAGTTACATCTGTGATTTATCTGAGGCTAAAGCTTTAAAGGTACCGGGATCCCTCAATCTAATTTGTCTCTCTGGAAAACACCCTTGACTTTATGATGATCTGCTTTTGATACAGTTCCCAGGAATGCATTCTGGGAAAAACAGGAATTGACATAGACTTGTTTTTGTAATAGATAAATTCTATTTACTGATAAATATTGATGAATCACACATCTGTTTATATTTATGCATTTTGTACATGTTTATATAAATTATATATTGAGGGAAATCTTAAGTCTCAAAATTAATAACTGAATTTTGAATGCACAATAAAACGCCAAAGTCAATCCCATGCCTCAGTTTTGTGGAGCTTCTCTGTAACTTTGGTAGCCCAGCCCTTCTCTTAGAAGCTTTGGTGTTTGAAGCTGGAGAATTTTCTGTTTCCAGCATCAGGTTCTCCGAAAAGTAAAGCCAGAAGCCCAGGACCCTTAAATGTTGTGCTTCTGCCTGTCTGCCTGCCTGCCACCTTTGTTAGGGCCTCATGCCCTGGGACAGATGCCTCTGAGATGGTCATCCCAAGAGCAGAGACTAGAGAAGGTTGCGGCCTAGCCGCTCTCAGGGCACACACTGTAGGAGCCATTCAAGGCATCTGGACAGTTGTATATCCAGAGGTTTTGGATTGAGGTCATTACGCGTGTGCTTCCTGACTGAAACCTTTTTTGGTGTCCTGAATCATCCAAGAGTCTGGAGTCCAACTCCCTTACCCTGGAGCCCTTGGGAGTTAAGCCTAGAGTAGGTGTTTGTGAAATCCAGGCTCAATCTCTTCTGAGTGTGGGACAATGGAAAGGTGCCGTCAGCATTCAGGGCATGGTACTCATCTCAACCCTTCTGTTTCATCCGTGGAGCCTCCATCATCTCACATAGAAAATGCAGGGGGTGGACAAGAATTAGGTTTTCAAATCAAAATCCTTTCTTCATACACAAATTTCCTGGGAACCCCATTGCACATAAGTCAAAGTAGGATGGAGAACAGGTAGATTTGGATCCCCCATCTCTGCTCATTAATACTATAATAATGACTATATAATGATTATAATATATTATAGTGTTATAATGTAATATATTATCCATTCTAATATAATAATTATATTCCCGGAAGGAGCCTTCTTTATAGCCTAAAACCCTAAGCAGCTGGGCCAGGCTCACTCTTTCTTTCTTTCTTTCTTTCTTTCTTGATTTTATTTATTTGCTTCAGAGAGAGCGAGCGAGTACACAAGCAAGAGGCAGGGGTGAGGGAGGCAGAGGGAGAAGCAAACTCCCCGCTGAGCAGGGAGCCCGATAGGGGGCTCGATCCCAGGACGCTGGGATCATGACCTGAGCCGAAGGCAGATGCTTAACTGACTGAGCCACTCAGGCTCACCTCTGCGCCGAGTTTTTCTTCTGAAATCTATGATGGTGCTTGGTTTTCCCCCCTCCTTAGTTTTCATAAAACATTCATAAGACTCCTGTGAACTATTCCTCTAGATGATGTGCCTCAGAATCACGCCTGTCCCCTTACTTTCAAAACCTCTTCCTCTGTACAGAAAATGCCCCATTGCCTGAAACTTCCATCCTAAAAGGAAAATCTGAGACTCCACCCCCCTGTGAAGCATCCACTGTGTCCAGGCAAAGAACGAACCTCAGAAACCTGATTGACTTAGCCTTGGGCCCCTGACCCCTTCCTTGCTTTCCTTCCAGATTGTCTGTCTTTACTTTGGAGCCAGCCATTCTCTGGACCCATGCCAGGAAGAGGGACTGCCACAGATTAAGTACTCATGTGTTTTACGTGGTTTCTATGTGTTCCATAGATTAATCCTGCCAACGGCACTACAGTCTTTAGAGAAACAGAAAATTCTCAAAAACCTATTATGTGCCAGGGGTCTGTTGCCAGAGGCCCGTTAATAAATACCACTGATGATGTGTCTGCTCTGCCTTCGGGGACCCGAAAATAAACAAAGGGACGAAAGTACACAAATTGGACAAGTTCAGATACTCACCAGTGCCATAAAGAACATAAAAAGTACAGATGGGGCACGGTGTGTACCTTATCTGGAGGAGTCAGGGAAAGCTTCAAGGAGGTCAGCCCTGTGACACGGGACAAGAATGCCAACGAGGAGTCAGTCCTGTGTCGATCTGGGGGAATACGATGTCGGGCAAAGGGAACGTGCGCGCAAAGACTCTGAGACAGAAATGAGTTTGGTGTGTATGGCTGGTTCTCCGTGAACGTGGGGAACATGATAGGAGATGGGGTCAGATGAGGAAGTGAAAGCTGATAGCGATTCAGTAGATTTAGATGTTATTCATCAGTTACTTACTAGGTACTGGCGTGGTGGGAACCATTTTATAGGAGATCCTGGGGGTAAGTGTCATTTTCCCACTGCATTGATGAAGAAGTGGAGCTCAGAGGTTAACCTGAAATTTCCCTAAGGACGCAGAGATTACCGGGAGCTGGAAATGAGACCCAGTCCCTGCCCAGGCTAGCCTTTCTCCCCCACGTCCCTTGCTGAGGGAGCCTGACCCACCCGAGGCCTGTTCTCTTCAGCAGCAAGAACCATCCCTGAAACAAGACGAATCCTTCTCCCGTACACTTTTTCCCTTTTGCCTCCCATCTTTCTCCATGCAGTGTTTGCTGTCCAAACAAATAAAGAGGCATTTATACAGTGGTTCCTCATTGATTTTAAATAAGCTAATTCCAAATACCATCTAATTAGAAGTAAAAACCAATTTTTGGCCAACCAGAAAGTAGTTTCCTATGAAAACTACTCATTATATCAGAAATAAGAGGAAATTCGATCTGGTTATATAATCAGAATTTTTTTCTCCTGCATTTCCTTATCTCTATCGTTCCTCACATCATCCTTCTACAACTGGTGTTATCTTCCCCTGGACCGGGTGTTGGGCTCTGAAACACAACTTGGAGCATGCCGTTTCCCTGATGAGAACCCCATGACGATTCTCCACCGCCTACCAGATGCTGGGCTCCGCATTGTTTTTCTAAGCGTCCTGTCTAGTTTTACTCCAGCCATTCCTCTGCATCCCTGCAAAGCAGACAGTATGTGTGTTAGCCTTTGCATCTCACGGTCCGGCGGTCGGTCCCGCTCTTCTTTCCTCTGGGCACACGGCCCCCAAACTCCCTTACATGGCCCCTCTCAGAGGACACCTTCTACTGGAAGTCTTTTCCAGCCTCCAGAACAGCATGAGGTTTTTGACCTATTCCAACCCCCAAAGCACTTGATTTGTTCTTCTCCTGTGCTTTTTCCCTGTGGTTCCTTAATTATGTACATTCTGACCTTCCCTACCAGATTTTGAGCTCCTAGGGGACAGCGGCCAGTTCTTATGGGTCATTCTTCTGTTCTCTCACCCATCACAGGGTTTTATGCCCTGTCCGATAAATTCATTGAATTTGCTCCTTTGGAAGAATTTGGAGCTTTTTTCACTGTCTGCAGAGTCCGCACTGCGCTCTCCAGATCTCGCCGCGGCTCTGCCGTGTCTCCACCCACGGCAAAGGCTGCAGCCTTCTGATAAGAGAATTTTCCTGTGACCGCCTTGAATAAAATCAAGATGCTTATCATATTTCTTGCAAGGAGCAAAAGGATTAGGGCTTTAAAATACCATTATTTCCCTGATTCGTGGCAAGGTTTCCTTTTTCTTTTTTGGTTCCTGTCTGCCTCTTGTAAAAAGAAGTCAAGCTTAAAGTTTTACATTTGCCGAATGCAGTGGGGAATCAGACTGAGGTTGCTCCAGGTGTGCGACCTACTAGAGAACACTGGCCACCGTTTCACCAAGAGTGACATTTCCTAAGACAGCGCAGAGCACAGAGTGACTGATGGCTGGGCCGGACCGCGAGTGTGGCATGGCCACAGTGAGATTGCTCAGGCTAAGTTGTGGTGTGGCGAGTTCAAGAGGTAATAAGTATGTGTCCTCCGCCCTCAGTTTTCTAACTAACTTGCACTGGCTGGCGCGGGTCCCTGCTCCTTTCCGGCTTAAGTTTTGAGAAGCGTTGGGCTTTGTCATTAGGCAGACATGGGTTTAGATTCAGGCTCTACTGACTGCTGACTGGTGTGTGACTTCGGGCAAGTTCCTGACTATCTGAGCCTCTCTTTCTTCCTCCCCCAGAGAAAATGAAGGTGCCTCCCCCAGTGTTGTCGTGAGCCCCCAAGCCCTGGGAGGGTACAGGCTCATAAATAGTGGAGCATAGGTATGCAGGACGCACTCACGGGGGGAGGGGGGCTGTTACCATTATTACTCTGGATCCCGTGAAATCTGAAATTTCAAAGCCACGTGGAGAGTCCTAGGGAAAGTGTGTTGAGACACCAGGGGCAGGGCAGTGGTGAGAACGGCGGGGGCTGGTTGTGTCTGCGTCAGTTGCGTGACCCAGAAACGGACAGGCTGTGACCTGCACGCAGGAGGAGATGCAAGCTGGTTGTAGAATCAGAGAACGTACGACGTGATGAGCAGGGACAGGAAGCCGAGTTGTCCCCCAGTCGCCTTATTACAGAATCCCTAAATGTCTGCGTATCTGCTCCAGTTCACGAACTTCCTAAGCAAGAGTCACGCTCTACCTGCCAACAGGTAAAGGGACTCAACTTGGTTGAGCACCTAAGATATGGCAGTGCTTCCGTGGCCCTTTACGTATCTTATTTAACCTTCAAAAAAAAAAAAAGGGATTGGCTGGATTGAATCTTGGTTTTCCAACTTGCCAGCTTGTTTGGGCAAGTTAATTCACTTCCCTGAGCTTTAGTTTCTTCAGGAGTCAAAGAGAGGCGTTAATGTTACCTAACTTGTGAGGTCATAGAATTAAATCAAACTACATATACGCTGGCAATTAGGACACCCCCAGGCAGATAATTGGTAGTTTTTATTATTATTATGTTCATGGTTATTTTATATGATAAGCCCCATTTTGTAGATAAATAAAATGAGGCCCAAAGACACTGAGCTCCTGAACCAAGGTCATACAAATGCTAATGAGCCGAGCCAGGACACAAACCTAGATTTGCCTGTCTTGAGGATCGTTACTCTTATTTTCCTGCCTGTGTAGAAGATAAGAGACAGAAGCAAGGCCATCAGATTTGAAGAGATGCCCCCTCCGAAATTAGAAGACATTTTATAACATGTGTGAGTAACATGTAGCCTGGATGGATAGTCCTTTAAATTGGCCTGGAGCCTTGGATGAAAGGTCAGACATTATCTCTGTTTTGAAAAAAACTTGGTTGAGACCAGATAATTTAATTTCAATTGAGTCCTTCTCGGGGTTGAATGACATTAGGGGGTTACGTCATTTCATTCCAGCCTCTGTCCCCTGAATAGCATGGTAATCATTCGTATATAGTCTTCCGGTCAGCAGGGTCCAAATTGGGGCCCGTATGCCATTGTTTAATGATGAGGTTCTTGGCCAGAATACAGACTGTCCCCCTCCTCACCCCACATTCTTCCTCCAAAGCCTATAGCAATGTGTCTTTATCATCCTCGGGAACTTGCCTTGGAGGAGCCTGTGAGTCATCCATTACTAAGGCTTTGTGGAAGGGAAGTTGAGCGAGGGCTTTTTAATTTCAAGTGAAAAGCACCTGGCTGGTTGAGCCAAGGCACCATTTCTGGTGGGACTTCTTGTCCCAGCCAGCCGGAGCGTGGGCAGTTGGTCAAAGGGATGTGAGTCAATGGAAGGAACCAGGAAAGAGTATTCTTATCGGGTCACCCTTATTACTGCATCTCCTCTCCTCAACACAGAGCCTTCCGGAAACATTGAGCTTCTAAAAGTAAAAGGCCAAAGTCATTCCAGAATTCTGTCTCATCTAATAGTAGCCCTCTCAGTGGAGAGCAGTCTCTATTTATTTTCTAATTTCCTGGCATTTATTTGCTATTCAAACCTTCCTATTGCGGCTGATGGTTTCGCTTGCGGTAGGCTGTGTGATGGAAAAAAAACATGGACTCTCATTCCCCCTTGAATTTTGCCACCAGCTGAGTGTCTCCTGGCAAGCCACTTCCCCACCGAGCCTCAAATCTCTCATGAAACAAGTGCCCTAGCCTATTTCACAGATACCGAATATTGTTTATTCACTTAACAAAGATTTTTGTGCTTCCAGAGGAGAGAGAAATAAATTAATGTTGTTCGCTGGCCTTTGATGGCTTCCATGTTAATAGGTGGGAAAAGACACAGTCCCCAAAACTAGAAAGCCAGACGAAAAGTGCTGAGTGCAGTGAGGTTAAGAAACCATATGCTAAAATGTATAGGATTGGGCAACAAATGCTAAGTATCATCATCATTTTCATCACCATCATCATCATCATTATTCCGGTACTCTCGGTGGGAAGTCATTCCTGATTTCTCAACCATCTCCGCCTCCTACATTCAGTTTCCAAATTCTCTTCCTTTGAAAGGTCTTTTATCTCATCTTTCCTTTTTTGTTTCATTGCCAGCTGTCGCGGCTCATCCCCCGTTCCCTCATACCAGAGAACTCCACTGTTTTCAAATTCTTTTCCCTTTACATCTCTCTAGGTTAATGTATTTTTAAAATTACACACATGCACATAATAACTAACAAAAATAAAAAATAAAGTAACGTCGTTCCCCCAATTTTCCATATGCTGAAAATTTTCCATATTCAACGATGCTCCTGAGAAACTTCAAGTGGTTCCCAGTAGCTCATCAATATGTCGTCCGTGCCCAAAACACAATCCCACCTCTAACCATCAGGTCCTTACGTGGACGTTCCCTGCTCTGCTGCAGCCCACTGTGTTTTTCTCCCACTGCGTGCTAGTTAAAGCCAAGGCCCAGTTCATGGGCAGCCCTGTCTGTGAAGCCTAATCCAGCCCACCCCGGTCTCAGTCCACAGGACCTAATGCCCTGAGGCTACAACCACAGTCCCCGAGGAAGGATGCTTTCAGGCCACACACAAAACAGAAACTCCAAACCAGGCATCTCAGTATAAAAACACCCTCTAATTGACAGAGACCGACCAGCGCATAGACAGTGTACTTGAGATAGTATCTCAAGAGATACAAAAGGAAACAACCTTATTAATGATCCTAGGATTGTAAGGAGTAATTGTTATCAATTTCATTAGTATCCTGAACTTCATTCAGATAGACTTTTATAAAACACCTGCTGTTTAATAAAATTCTGCTGGGCACTAATAATGGGGAGAAAAGCCTCAGGGCTTGTTATGGCGGTCTCGGGGGGGCCCATCTTGGGGCAAAATAGAAAGCGTAGGAGACTGTCTTGGTGGGTGGTGGGTCTGCTTTACCCCGAGTGCCTCTCACTGTAGCCAGCCTGGACTGGTGATTAACCAGTGGATGTGCAGACCCACACACCAGGACCAGTGGGGCACTGGTGAGTTGCTTGGGGGAGGACCCTAAGTGGGTATCTCGAGGGCTTAACAAAGCATCGTACTGACAAGGACATCTGCAAAACCCAGTACTGCTCACCACATACCAGAAAGTTTCATCTTTCCCTTCTCCTCATCACGTGGAAACTACACTGCAAAAAATGTATTACAGTTCTAACATTTAGGGCACAATAAAACTCTTTGAGAGCCAGATAAAATCTCTGGCCTTTCCCCTAAAGATCTGGACATAGACACAAATTGTCAGATACATTTCCAAGAAGCTCATTTATTCTCTATAAAGTAGAAACCCAAGGTCAAGATAAAAATCCCTGCCTAAAGGGAGGCTGCGTTGGTGGATACGACAATATTGATTTGATGACGTCACAGAGTCTTTTCTCCTGTCTGGCCTCTGGTTGGTGAGATATTTATTTCAAAGCCGTAAATACGGCCTCCAATGCCACTGTTGTCTGTCGAGTGATTTGTCGTAAGGAACATATTTCTTCTCGTAACATCTTTCTTTCCCCCAAATAGCTCTGTGACAATTATCTCATAAACTGCCACAGATTCCCCCTGAGCTAGATGGTGGAACATATCATTGCCTTCATTTACTGACTCCAGTACAAGGTCTAGAAGAGTCTGAGCAAATGGCTGAGATCTTGGTGAATCACTGAATCCACTCCGGATTATTTCACTCAGTGGAGATTTGTGTGTGGGGCACGGTCCTTGGCTCTGGGTCTGCCAAATCTCAGACATCTGGCTTGTTCCTAAGTCTGTTCCAAGAGGAAAAAGGCTGTTCTCCTTGGAAATTGACTGGGAAGAGTCCAGCATCCCTAACTCAGTGAGGATACCTGACATTTTAAAAGCACCCGTGAAAGCCATTGACAGTTTTTGGAAGCAAACTGGATTCAAATCCTAACATCAGGAACTTAAACACTTGAGGTTTAGTTTTTTTATTTGTAAAAGTAAAATTATTTTTAAAGCAAGCGTCGGGCGCCTGGGTGGCTCAGCTGGTTAAGCGACTGCCTTCAGCTCAGGTCATGATCCTGGAGTCCCGGGTTCGAGTCCCACATCGGGCTCCCTGCTCCGTGGGGAGCCTGCTTCTCCCTCTGACCTCTCCCCTCTCGTGTTCTCTCTCTCTCTCTGTCTCAATTAAATAAAATAAATCTTAAAAAAAAAAAAACACAACTAAAGCAAGCGTCAACAAACTACTGTGGGCCACATCTAACCATCGGCCTATTTCTTATCACCCTTGAGCTAAGAGTGGTTTTTATATTTGCAAAGGGTATAAAAACAAGCAAAAATCAACAACATAAAACTAAACAGAAAAAGAACAAAACAAAAAAGACGGAGAAGGAGGGTATGCAACAGAGACTGCATGAGGGTGATAGGACCTCCCTGCCCGAGGAAGTCAGCCCTATAAATAGTACAATGACCTAAAATACTTACACCCAGCCCTGTATGGGAAAAGTTTACAACTCCTCTTCTAGCATCAGGATGCCTGTTTGATTCCTTGTGGCCTCTTCCCAGCAGCATGATCTTGAGCAGATTAGCCAACCTCTGTCTCTAACTTTCCTCCCATGTTGGGAAGGAGTGATAATAACACTTATTGCTCATGATGAAGGGATTACATACGAAGCTGAGACTGGAGGCTGGTCTAGGGTAAACACTGAAGAAACGTTAGCCATTGCTATTAAAATCATTATGGCCATCATCACCAACTCGTCCCAAGGTGTTTGCGAGTATTAAATGAGACAGTGTCTCTTGAACACCTAGCACCGTGCCCTTCTCATGGAAGTTACTAGGAAATGTCAGCTACCCTTGTTATTACAATCCCCATCACCATTATCATTTTCAATGCTCTTTTGCATTCATGATCTTACCAGAAGCTCCCAACAACCCAGCGGTTGGTGTTACCATTCCCCACTAATAAATAAGAAACTGAAGCTCAGGGAAGCAAAGGGCTAGACGCTGAGCCAGGAAGAGGGAGAATAAGGGCGAGTGTAGATTTTGCATTCTGGACCAGCCTGTCCTCTCCCCACACCATGCTGCCTCTCCCATAAAACAGCTGAGGATCTGTTGTTTGTTAGTTTTCTCCAAATGATATACTTTGAGTCCTGGGAGCCTGACAAGACAGGAAAACATGACTGTGTTCTTCCCTGGCAAGGCTCTGCAGACAGGAAGCTGGGATAATTGGATTCCAGCCATTTGATCTCAGGACTGTGTATGTAACCAGCCAACCGCTGATGACCAAGCCTAATGGAAAAAGCCCTGAGCAAACAAACACAACCCCCCTTTAGGACCTCATTGTTTATGCTGCCAAGAGTGAAATTCACCAACAGCAGCCAGCACCCACCTTCCCCATAGTTCCATTCAGGACAGAGATGGCCTCAGAATGTGCCAGACTTCAGTCTGCCACTAGGAACCAGCCGAGCTACCTGGCGTGGGGACGCATGAGAGGAGGAGCCAGCACTTTTTTGACAACAGAGCTGGTGTGGTCAGATGCGTACTGTATTGTATTTGGTCCTGGCCAAAAGCCAAAACACATCTGAGCAAAGCGTGCCCTCGGAGTGATGTGTAAAGCAGGTTCTTAAGATCGTAGTGGTAGATAGCGGGAGAGTGAGCTCATGACTAAAAATAGGGAACATTTCAAAGTTCGCTCGTGGAAAGAGTCCCTGTCATTTCCGACCGACGTGAGCTGTAATTCGGCGTTGGCTCAGGTTCTCGTTACGGCCGTAGATGCAGATAGACTCTGTTGGACCACGTGGAAGGTCATGCCCCCTGAGGCTGTCGTTGCAGAAGTCGTGAAAATGACCCTTAAGGAGCTTCGGCATTGCTCCTGATGCATAGGGAAGAAGAATTAGAAGGTACTTTGTAGAAGGGGCATAGCCCCGCGAGGGAGAGCTAATGACCTTCCTCTGCTCGTGGCGGTCAGCTTTGCTTCAGAAACAGCTCTGTGGCTTGTTCCCCACCCGTCATCTGGGTACCGGATACCCAGACACAGAACCGTCAGTATGAGGAGGACGACACGACCTCCCTGCCCAGGGAAGGCAGCCCTGTGGGTCTCTGTGTTGAGCCTGATGGAGTCTTCTCATATGAGCCCATGGCAACGATGTCGGGAAATTAACACAATATTTGTGAATAAGACCCTTTTACGTAAGCGTTCCTTTAAGAGTGACAGGAGTGGAGCTGATCAGAGAAGGCAGGGTCCTCAGAATGTCCAAGCAGGTTGCAGGAGCTCTCCGGGGTGTTTCAAAGCACTCCAAGCCATTATTCCAGGATCCCAGCTCCCGGACAGGCGCCCCTCTCTCTCTCTGCCACCGAGCCTTGTCTGCTTGGCTTTGAGCTTCGTTACCACCTGCTGCCAGGCAGCTGGCTAACCACCAAGCAGTCCCTGGCCGGTCACATCACCATCCGAACAGCAGCCAACGCAGTTCGCCTTGTGCGGCTTGCTGGGTCTGTCCCGAGCTCCAGGCTGAGGCCGTGTCTGGACTGAACATGCTTGAACTTAAGAAAGGTAAGCCTGGCCAGGGAGCGTGGTCTAGCGTGACCATTTAAAGTCTCCCGCACTGTCTGGGCAGAGGAAGGGGACGAGGGACCTGTGTTTCATTCAGATCTTCACACCACCTCATGGGTGTGTGGCGAGTATAAAAGTAATGGACGTCAAAGGGGTTTTGTAAGATCACGGTCTGCAGTGCAAATGTAAGGAACAATCTCTGTGAATAAAAACAGAGATCTGATTGGACGTGGCTTTATGTGATCGCTCTAGCCGGTGAGAATGCAAACAGCGAGAGGTCCCAGGAAGACTGTCCTGTTAATCCAGCAAGGTTGACACGGACAGGGGACAGTCGGTACAGTCTTTAAATACAAATGATAAAATTTCTGGTAATCTAAATTTTTATTCCTATTAATATTTTAAATTTCATCTTAACCTTCAGGGTGTAAAATTAATCACAACTCCCATTTTTAAGGATCGGGCAGTGCGAAAAAGTGTTAAGAATTACATTCTAGTCTAAGATTTTCACAAGAAAAATTTTTTGGTTTTTGTTTGTTTGTTTGGTTGGTTTTTGGCCAGCATCTGCTATGTTTAGACATGTCTATAAACTTCCCCACACATTGCCCTTTCAAAAGTTCACTCACTGGACTCGTTAAGGATTATAGTCAAGAAAAATTGTATTGTGGCTTGCATTTAAAAGGAAAAAATTATAAATAAATATGTAAGAGTAGTTACAATTTTAATTAAATAATTTTATTAATTTAATTTAATTAATAAAATTAATTAAATTAAATATTTATTTAATTTAATTTAATAAATATTTAATTTAATTAAATAAATAAGTGTATAAAGGAGATATACACACACACACACACACATATACACCCCCCCCCCCAAGTATTAGTTATTTGTAGTAGTTTACAGTTCTATTATCCTGTGAGTAGTCCCAGCCCTGCATTAATACTTGGAAGCACAGAATTGGGGATGGAAGACCCAGAGAGAAGGAGTGATTTCCGCTCCTCTTGCATAAAACACACCATGGCTTCCGGTATTTGAATGGCTGGGTTCCGATAGTCTGACTTCCAGGGAAACATGTCAGGCAAAGAGATACCCACACATTTAAGTCTTCAACTGATTATTTATGGCCTAATGAAAGTTTCCTAGTTTCCCAAATTTTCACACCAGCCTGTGTATTATTGAAATTGAAGAATTTCGCAGAATATTCAGGACGCCCCGCCGGTAAGCCTTAGAGAGCTTTGTTAGTGAAGATTTGGGAGGCACGTCATGGCACTGTGGAAGGGCTAGAGAGAGCCGGTTGAAGGAAGCAAAAGTTGGGGGTCCAAGTTGCCATTTAATCACGTCGTTAACTGAAAGTTTGCTGAGAATAGCGCCAGCTCGAATTTACTGAGCCCCGTGCACGTGATAAGCGTGCTTTGTTTCAGTTAACACTCACCGTGCTTTGCTCTGTGTTTTCTGGGTTACAGATGAGGAACTTGAGGCATGGGGAGGTCTAAGGTTGAGAGGCTACTGAGTAGTGGGGCTGAGATTAGAATTCTGGACTATTGACTCTCAATCAGCATTGCCTAGCGAATAATGATCAGTAAGGTGAGTAAGCTGTGGTTCCTTTCCCGGAGAGGCTTGTAATTTATCAGGAAACATACCATGTAAATGCACGTAAAGGGTGCACTTCATTAAGCTACATCAAGGGCTGTCACAAGGCCGCTTATATTGTCAAATAAATTATAGAAGCAGGAAGTGCGATGTTTGTTTACAAGAAGGAAAGGGGTTATCATATTGAGATGGTCAGAGATAGCTGAATGGAGGAAGCGGCCACATCTATCCAACGATATTTTCAAAGATTCTTCGACGAGACATTTCACAGGAGATGAGCTAAAGAAGAGAGAGGAGAGCTAAGAGGGTATGTTCTGTGCTTTTTAACCTTATGGTGAATTAGTTTGATCAGACTGCCCTTAGAAATCCTAAGTGCGGGATCCTGGCTTCCTGCTTGACCGCTTGTCTCATCTGAAGTGGAACTTGATGTTTGCCAGGGGAGGACGTGGGCAGAGTTAAGAGAGCCTTTGGGAGCCTAGAGCGCTGAAGGGAATAGATACTTGGGTGGGGTTTCCTAGTGCAGGGGTTGGGGGCATCTCTGGGAAGCAGGAAGGAGCCACACACGGCTCTTCCTTCTTGGAACGGGATCCAGAGCTCAATGGGAAAAAAAAAAAAAAGAGCCTCATTGCTTTCCTGGCCCAGAATCTGACACAGGAAATCTGGGATTTTAGAATCGAGGCTCAGAGATTCATGATGCTCGGGGTTTAAAGGTGTGTGCTTCTGAGTCAGAGGGCCTGGGGGTCGAGTCACGTTTTCCCTCCTGCTCACCAGATTAGCTTGGTCACATTGCCTCAAAGC
The DNA here is from genome assembly GCA_028534135.1 of Potos flavus. NCBI lineage: Eukaryota > Metazoa > Chordata > Mammalia > Carnivora > Procyonidae > Potos > Potos flavus. The sequence continues at coordinate 98,262,382 of CM052895.1, forward strand.
CTCAGTTCCTCATCAGAAAATGGGGACAGGACGTGCTGCCCCACAGGTGGTGGTGAATATGACGTGGGCTCACTCCTCGTCCAGATAAGGAATGCGGGATGGGACCCGGCAGCCATGAGGACTCAGGAAATGGCGGCTAGTGATGAGGAAGAGGAAGGGGAGGCAGGGGACTGGCTGTCTGCGCATCCCGGAGCCACATCACCGTGCAAGGTCACTCAGAACGTGTGGCTTTCAGCCGTGTTCGCTGCTGGGTACTTGCGGACAGGAGACTGCGCTCTCTAGGCCTGTGTCCTTCCGTGGTAAATTCAGGGGGTCACCCTCACAGGGACCCTCCCAGGCTGCTGTGAGACCCACGTGAGATGCCAACTAGTAAAGTGCTTTCTAGGCAAACAGTGTGACGTAACCATGTTGTGCCATAATTATGCTCCCCGCTGTATCCTCCCTAAAGGCACTTTGAGGCTGCTGGAATAGTCCTTTAGGCTAAGATCACCTGTCCACTAACTTGTGTGTTTCCTTTCTTTTTTCTTTCTCAACTTCTGCTTGGCTCCCCCTCATCTGTGGCTGTTTTCTGTCTCAACTAGAAGTGGCTGCTCCCCCGTCTCCGGCTTCCTCCTGCTCTTCTGCAATAGACCAGTTCCTGTGTGACTTTGTAAGTCTGTCGCTGTCCGTGTTGGGAGTCTGTCTGTCTCGTCACTTCTCCCTACACCATGTCCTCGGTCTCTGCCTGTTCTTCTGTCTTCGCTGGACCCACTTGTCCCATGGACGCGCCACCTGACAGGGAAACATCACAGTTGGTGGCAGACGCCCACCGCGCCCGGAGTTCCTTCTGGAACTCGATCACTATTGATCTGAAGGCCAGAGATATGTATGGTTTGGGGGCTTTATTTCATTTTATATTCTTCAATTTTTAGATTTTGTGTGGGGCTTCTTCTCCGTTCTGGGAGCGCAGCCTTCCCAAAGCCTCTGGGAGGCGAGCCCCCGCCAGAGCTGGATTCATCCTGTGAAATCACGGTCCCCAGAGCTTCTGTCATCTGAGTCGTCCCAGGTCCCCATTCATCCTGTCTCGCCTTGGCTATAAGTGGTGAACTCTTTCATCTTTCCTTTTTTTCAAAGATTTATCTATTTATTTGAGAGAGAGAAAAAGAGAGAGCATGAGCGCAAGCGGGGGAAGGGGCAGAAGGAGAGGGAGGGAGGCTCTCAAGCAGACTCCTCACTGAGTGTGAGCCCAACACAGGGCCCGATCCCACAACCCCGAGATCACGACCTTCACCGGAATTAAGAGTCAGCTGCTTAACCGACTGTGCCTCCCAGGCGCCCCACCCTTCATCTTTCTTAAACAGGTGACTGTAACCAAATCAGGATAAGGGGGGGTTTTTGATAGTATTTTATTAGCGTCTTATTTGGAAACACATTTATATCTGTGGAAGAACGGTCCAGAGACAGTACAGAATGTTCCCGTATACCTTTCACACAGCTTTCCCTAATGCTAACATTTTACACAACCATGGGATGGTTGATCAAGGCTGGAAAATTAGCATTTTCCCAAAACTAGCAGCGGAACTACAGACTTTATTTGGATTCCCCAGTATTGGATCAGATTTTGAGCCACTTTATTCAAAGCTATGATTTTGATTTTCCTGCAATAAGCCATCCTAGTATAGTCATGGTCCAGAGAGACGAGTGAAACATTTTCATCTTCACCAAGTGGCCACTGTTGGCTTCACTGGGTCAATTTCTGTCGACTTTCTTACATTTCTTTGCTCTTTGCCCACATCCACTGTCCTTTTATCCTGCGGTCAGTCTGTCCAGCGCCAGCGAGCTCTGCTCTGCCGTGTGCTAAAGAGGCACCAAGCTTTCTAGAGTTATACACAAACCCAGTGTGAATATTCTCTGAGTGAAAAACCAAGGAGGGCTAAGACAAGCCAACACCTTTGTGACAACTACTCTGATGATTCAGAGGCCTTAAAAAAGAACAAACAAATAAAAACCTCTCAGTCAGGTTTCTGGATCGCTAAGGTCACTGGATGCTTGGCCTCTAGATAAATGAAGTGTTGTTAGTAAGTGATTCCCAGAAGCAACCACTAACTCACACCCTTCTGGTCATTTATTTTCTCTTGATGCCTCAGGTTTTTCTGAATTAAGGACTTAAAGACAAAAAGTCCTGTCTCTCCAACATACCCTGTCGTTTCCTTCTCCCTCCCTACACATTTTTGCTTTGGCTCCTTAAGATCCCCAGTATTAGTCTGCTTGGGCGGCCATAACAAGCTATCATAGATTGGGTGGCTTAAGCAAGATTTATTCCTCACAGTCTTGGGGGTTGGGAAGTTCTAGATCAAGGAGCCAGCAGATTCGTTTCCCAGTGAGAATCCTCTTCCTATCTTGCAGACAGATACCTTCTTACTGAGTCTTCACATGGCAGAGAGAAGCAGGGAGGGAGAAAGAGAGAGAGAAGGTGCTCTGGTCTCTGTTAAGGGCACTAATCCCATCATGGCGGCTCTACTCTCATGACCTCATCTGAACCTAATTATCTCTCAAAGGCCCCACCTCCAAATACCATCCTGTTGGGACTTATGGACATATTTGGGGTGGGATGCATTTAGTCCATAATACCTTCAGTCCTCTACCAGCTGGAAAATATGCCTTTCTTCATCTTCATACTCCCAGCTTCTCTGCCAAGGTGTTTCCATGGGAATGACGCCAGCCCATGATGTGATTTTCGGGCTAAGGTAGCTTTCTCAGTCTCCTTCCCATGGAGAGATTGAGAACCAAAAGTACCCACAAGCAGGGCCGTTTCCAAATGTGGAGGGGACCCCTCACCCAGAAGCTACGGCATGGAACATAAAAGAATGGAAAGCACATCACAGATGCAGAGATCATCTGAGCAGGGCAACACACAGAGCTGTGTGAGGACCAGGGACAGAAGACTTTCCACCGTCCTTTGTGATCAGTATAAATGCCAGGCAGTGTCGGGGAGGAGTGTCTCATTCTGTAATGCATTCCATGCATTCCATTTCTATAGATTCCATGATATTCTGCACTCCGTGTGAGTTGTCGTGAGCCCTATAGCAAGGATTAAGAAGGAATAAGGTTGGGAATTACTAAGAGCAAAAAGGGCTCCGGATTCTAACACGTGTGGATTTGAATCCTGGCTTTGCCCGTTGCTGGCTGACTGACCTCAGGCAAGTCTAAAGCTCTTTGAGTTTTAGTTTCCTCATCGTGAAATGGAGATATATAAAATAAGAGCGCCGACATCATAGAGTCATTGTAATCACTAAATGCAATAATATTTTCCAAGCACGTAGCACAGGGTCTGGTATAGAGGGCTGAAAGATTGTTACCTCTTATAAGACATGGACCTTGCCTTTCAGGAGTTAGGAGGCCAGAGATCTATGCAATCAAACACCTGACATTAACAGATAATTTGTATTTCTACAGACACTAAATGCTGATGAATAGTGTAGAAGGCTTCTGGAAGGCCTCCTGGTGGGCATTGAACTGGGTCTTTAAAGATAGGTAGTATTCGAATGTGGCAGAATTTGGGAAGTGACTGTAGACATGGAAGACAGGGAGTATGGACATTACATCATTCAGAACACTTTGGCCTGCAAGGACAATCTACAACACCTAACTAAAATTAACTTAAACAGAGAGGTCATTTATACAAGATAGAATGTCCAGAGTTGGGTAGTTTTGGGGTTGGTTAATCCACTGAGTCAACAACAGCATGGAAGACCCAGATGCTTTGTATCCTTTTTATCTTTCCATTCTGCCATTCTCAACCTGTTAGTTTTCATCCTGGGATGATGCTCTCATGGTCACAAAATAGCTGCAACAGCTCCAAACACTGCATCCTCCTCAAAAACCATAGCCACAACCACATGCTCGAAAATAAGGCAGACTCTTCTTGCACTTGTCTTTTATTCAGGAGGAAAACATTTTTCAGCAGACTCCTCTAGCAGACCATCAGGTCCTATCCACCAGGAGAAGATCACTGGCCAAGCCCTTAGCTGCAATGCATGGAGCATTTTTGCCTCTACTAAGAGACATGCTCTGTCAGAAAGAAAGAAGAGAGTATGGGCACTGGATTTAAAGGACATAATTCATAGTATCTACCACAGGCTGTAAATCCATTCATGCTTCCTGAAGAAAAACAAAGATCTGTTGGAGAGATACAGAGACATCTCGTGAATCTCCAGAGCAGGAAGTTTACTGGTCTTCCCTGGGGCTAAAATAAGGAATAGGGTGCTCTCAGGGATTAGCATTCCTCTTTCCATCTCTCCGAGGCCATAATCTCTGGCCTGCTTTGTCCTACACATCAACTTCAGTCTTTTCTCTTTCTGGACCACCTTTCTCTGTTTCTGTAAACACATGGGCCAGACCTGGCTCCCTCAGGCAGCCCCACCCATTCTCCCTTCAAGCAGTTAAGAATCTGATACAGTGTCTTGACATCCCCAGTCACATCTTCTCTGGAGATGAAAGAGGAATGTTCTAGCTTTGGCCTCCACTGTGACCAGGGAGAGCCTGCCGCAGGGGTGGGGATCATTCCTCAGACTGTGGGAGACAGAGACTGGTGCCACAGCCTCATCTTACGGTGAAGAAGCACATTTAGGAGATTGTGCGCCCCCGAAAGTATGGGGTGGGGGGTGTGAGGGGAACACACTTAAAGGAAACACTCCTTGTTTCGGAATAGTTATAAACACCTATATAAAAATGGACACCTGGACCATAAATGTGGATTTTGATCCTGATTCCACTGAAAAACAAGGGGAGAGCCTGAGGCCAAGGTCCCTTAGCCACCTGCAATATCTGTTTTCAAGTGACAAAGGTAAGCTAGTCCGGAGAGGAACAACCAAGAAGCTGAGGAGAGTAGAAACTCTGATCTGTGGGGAATGTTGAGGAACTGGAGGTGTCTCTACCGGAGAAGAGAAGGCTCAGGGTGGTCGGGGCCCCCTCGTGAATGGCATCCACTTAGTTGCCCCGTCTAAACTCAGGCTCACTGGGACACCCTTCGTAGTGGGTCCCCACGTGCAAATCCATGATGGCGTCTTTCCCATCACTCCCTGCAAGATCCTCTTTCTCCTTTCACTGCTACTAGCCTTGCTCATGACCTCATCTTTTCCAGAGGAAGGATCCTCCACGCTGCTCTCAGTGCCCTTACCATCCCTCCTACTTCCCGAGGTGCAGCCAGTGTTCATCTCAGTCTCCATCACCTAAGGATTCAGCCCAACCTCCCTAGGCCAGCTTTTAAGACCCCCAATAATGCCACCTCACCCTCCTTTAAGCTTCATTTCCCAGCACCCTCGCCTCACCATGGAGGATATATTCTTAGAACATCCGCCCTTCCTCGAACAAAGCACACCACTCTGTGCTCGGTCCTGCCTCGAGCCTTTTCTCACTCATGCTGTGCCTCAAACACCAAACACCCCCATCACCCCCATGGCTGAGGCATCAGTGGACCCTTCAAGATAGATATATCCTGAATCTGACTTCTCAACAGCCCCACTGGTCCCATCCAACATCTCTGAGCCACCTCTGCACACCTTGAGAATCATCTGTGGCGTGTAACATAATGGCTGTCCTAAAGGGACCACATCCTAACCCCCAAATCCTGAGAATCTATCACCTTACGTGGCCAAAGGGACTTTGTAGATGTGATTGAGCTATGCATTTGAGATGGGGAGATTATCCCGGATTGTCCGCTAGGCCCCTTGTACTCACAAGCACCCTTATGTCGAGAGGCAGGAGGGTCGTCAGTGGAGGGGGCTGCCGATGCAAGCAGCGGGCGGGGCGGGGCGGCCATACACCAAGGCTTGGAGGCAACCTTCGCAAGAGGCAAGGGATGAGCCTCCAGAAAGAATGCAGCTCGACCCCATCCTTTGACTGTAGCCCAGTGAGACCCATTTTGGACTTCTGATACCAGAACTGTAAGGTAATTAGTGTTCCTTTAAGTCAGTGAATTTGTGGCTATTTGTATGGAACAATAGGAAGCTAATATACCTCCTAATTTACCTCTGGGTCCCCGCTCCAACCTCTTTCCAGTCCATTCTACACACCACAGCTAGAATGTTCTTCCAAACATAAAGTCCTCGTGCACCTGCTCTGCTCACAGCCGTGGCCAGCTTTCCTTGGCTTGCGGCTGAGTGAAGCCCTCCTCGGTGTGCCGAGCCTCACTGAGTCTTCGTGCTCATCTTAGACTGACCCGCAGCCTGTTCTACTCGCAAGCACCCACCCGCCCCTGTGGCAGTGGTCCTTCTGCCAGCCTTCCCCTCCCCTGGCCTGCTTAACCCCTCCCCACCCTTTAGTTCTCATCTCCACCGCCTCCCGGCCCACGAGACCCTGACGCATAGCCTCGCCTGCGTCCCTGTGACGCGCTCTCACGGCAAGCCCAAATACCTCCCGTCCCAACACCTCTTGCGGCGGTGACTTTGCACCTGACGATGGGTCTCCGGCGCCACGCTGCGGGCTCCAGAAGGACAGAGACTGCGGATTTTCCTCACCACCCTCGTGTCTCCAGGGCGTGGCATATTCCTAGACTGTGGTAGACACTGAAAATATGTTTTTTAAATAAATAAGTGGCTGAATGAATAAAGGCCAAGGACCTGAAAGTCTCATTCCTCCCAACATCCAGAAAACGCCCCATGTGAGGTCTCTGTTCCCAGGTGATGAGGCTCCAGCTTCAGGAAACTCTGCTTTAGGGCTGAATCCCTTTAAGCCCATGCACGTTCTATTTTAATAATTAAAACCTCTTGCAGGCATCCCATGTGAGCACCGCCATGCCGGGGAGCGCTGGGGTGACGTGGAATAAAGTCCAATCATTTCCTTAAAATGCCAGACTGGGCAGGCAGAGGGGGCTATTATTATGTGACTAATTATTGCATCCAAGCTGCTCTAAGTGCGATGCTAATTGCTCAGTGAATGAATTGTAGACTCAGGTAATTACTAAACCTAATGTGGCTCCCTTCATGTTTGAGTAAATTAATGCTAAGCGGGGAAGCAACCCAGCTTGAAGGGAGCTCCCTCCTGCCTCGCCGTTGCTTGGGAAACAGCAGTGAGTTTTTTCAGCTGGACTCAAAACTGCCCAGGTTGACACCCACACATCTGGGGTCCTCATTCCACCGGCACAGCTGCAAAAGGCCAACTAAGATCTTACACCAAACCGAACCGAGAGGCTTTTGCCACTCCTCAGACAGAAGACAGGTTGTCTCTGGGCTTCTTTCTTTATCTGTAAACCCGTCATGAAGGTGTTTTTCGGTTCTGTGATCAATTGCTAGGTGAACAAATGTCTGATCAATTACTAAAGAATGGATTTCTGCACCGAATCAGCAATCAAATACCGGCTTCAAGTTTTATGTCTAATGTCAAGTCGCAACAGTACTCATTAACATTATAGATGGCCAACTACTTGGCCATCACTATTCTAATCAGCATTTTGTGTGCATTATCTCATCTAACGCTCGCAACAACCCAGAACATTAGTAAGAATCCACAAAGTCAGTGAGTGTCAGAGCCAGGATTTACCCAGGCATTAAGAGTCTGTATTCTTAACCGTCCCATGTCTAACTACTTCTCGGGCCCGGGAAAGTCACGTTTTTCTGAATCTTGATTTCCTTAACAGTGAAGATACTGGTATCTACTATGTGTCCAGCCCTTTGCTAACCCCTTCAGAGATGGTAATTTTATCATCACAAAGAAGCTGTGAAGTAGGCAGAACTGATCTCCTTGACCAGGTTACACAACCAGTAGATGGTTGAGTCAGGGTTTGAAGGCTGTTCTGTTGTCTAGAGTATCGTGTACTTTCTTTTCCCCACTGGTCCTCAAACTGGGGATGTGTAGATACGGTGAATATACTTATAGACTGCTGGAGGTTCATGCGTCCTACTTGGAGAGACATAGCATAAAGTTGGGCACTGTCAGTGCGACATCAGGGTGGACCTTGTGCAAATGTGGGATCTGAATTCACAAGGCAGTGTGGGTTCATAAGGTGGCCGTCCTGATGCCCCCGGATCTGCTCAAATACCTGTCATAGACTATGAAAGTGAAAACACCAAGTTAAAGACCTGTATCTCGTGGAGACCTGGCAATGCATATCCAAGCCCAGGAAGTACCTCTACGGGCCAGACTCCATTGCGGACATACCGCCTCTCGTACGGTCCTGCCGCTGAAGTCTCAGACAGGTTCCTCCATCCCGTGCCTACCACCCACCACACCATGGTGAGGACCCCCACACGTGTTGTAACTAGAAAGCATGCCCTTCTGCCTACCCCCATCTCTCAAAAAGCTGCTGCCTTTCAGCTGTGCTCTGGGGAAAGGAAACCTCCACTTGCAATATCCACTCCAGTTCCAGACCTCCTCTCTAGTCATTCCCGAACGATCTGCTCATGGGCACATGAGTAGCAGACACTTAGGAGAGACAGAGGAGAGGCTGCCAGAGATGCGTGCCTAGACTCCGTGAAAGAACATTTTCTAATGTGATCACATGTATCAGTTTGCCTTTTCAACCAGGACGTCCTTGTCACGTGAACTTGGCGTAGGAGGAGGTGCCCTGGATGGCCTGTGAAAGTTACTTCCTGGCCACGAACAGGGTAAAGGGTTAAGCGTTTTGAGGTCAAGAGTGTGGGCGTCATGGACACTGTGGCCTTCTGTCAATTGCTTCACTTCTCTGAGTCTCGGTTTTCTCCTCTGTAAAATGGGTTTAAGTATAGTAGGTACCGCTTAGAGTTGGGAAGAGTAAATGATACAAATAAAACAATGTATGTAATTATAGCAAATGGTGCCTGGAGCCTGTCTTACTTCCTCAGTCGGGTGAGCGGGGTCTGAAGCAGCTACTACTTCCAGGGCTGAGAGGACAAGACAACAAACAAACGAAACACAAACTTAGAGGAGGGACCCCATGGAGCGGAGACAGAGCCCTCTGAAGAGGAGGCGCTGGCCAGCTGGCACCGCCGTCCTCGAGGGGCTGCCGTGAAGCTGCTCGTGCAAGAGTTAGACTGTGAACTGCACTCAGCTGCTGGGCTGAAGAAGCCTGGCTGGGTTGGTGCCCGCAGGAGGAGCGAGACCCTCTGCCTTCTCCCGGGCTTCCGTCCTCCTGCAGTGCCCCCTGTTGGAGAAGCCCGCTTGGAGCCCCGTACAAAGCTGATGCTCGGTTTGCCGCATCCTTACAAAGCCAAGCGTGAAGAGTGGTTTTGGGGCTGAGCGTGAATGACTCAGTAGCTGGAACACGGACTTCCCTGAGGTCTTTTGTCACATACCTCCCTGGGACACCGTCCCTGGTCACCCTCACTAGAAGTGTATGATCTTCCTCTCCAGAGCCATTTCCGCTCTAGTCTTCGCAACGCCCGTCTAGCAGGTGCTAGCACGTGGTTTTCCAAGTCCCATCCCCGCCGCTAGCCTCGAGCCCAGCGGCAGCTGCGGCGGACGGGTCTGTGAGAGCTCAGACTCGCGCCCGTCACCTCGTCTCTGTTCCTCAGCTAACATCTGCTCTCAGCCGGCTCAGAGGACTTTTTATTCTCGATCAGCGTTTCTCAGCCTTGGCACTATGGGCATTTGGGACCAGGTAACCCTCTGTCGTGGGACCCTGTGCTGTGTATTGCACGATGTCCAGCAGCACCTTGGTCTCTACCCACTAGATGCCCTTGCCGTGACAACCAACGATGTCTCCCCGTTGTCCCTGTTGTGACCCACCGTCCCAAGTTCATACCTGGTCCATGGGTTGTGTGAGAACATGGGTATTGGCATCAGATAGAGTTTGATTGACTTTATCTCCACATATTACCTTTATTCTCTTGGGCGAGTCACTGAAGCTCTGTGTCATTTTGCTCAACTGCAAAATATAATACTATCTGTTGTGAAGATTAAATAAGGTACTGCTGGAGAAGGTTTAGTACGGTACCTGCTAAATACCAATCAATACAAGTCAGCAACAATTCATTATACTTCAAAGCAAAGCATTAATGTAATTCACGAGAAGCCACTGCCAAGTTGATTGTCAACATATGATGCCAAATAACTAGCACGTGTTCATTGGTTCTACTGAATGGGCTTGACGTTGGCCTGAGGGAAGTGAGCGGTGGTAGTGCTCCGAAACTGTAGAAATTCGTAAGAATAACTGCCAGGTGCTGGAATCTGGGTTACTGATGATAAGACCCGCTTGCAATAGAGATTGAATTAAAGGCACTTAACATATGAGTGCAACTGCGTGATTCTGCAGACAAATAATAAACACTTGTCGAGTAGTAAATTTCACTGTGATGCTTAGAGTCCACAGGCTGTTTGATTCATCTAATTGATTTACTCTCCCAAATGTCACCAAAAGGAATCAAAGAAACAAATACAGTTACTGTGTCTTTCAGACTCTGAGTACTTTACGAATCTCAGCACTTTGATATTACTGGATTCAGAACCCTCCCTGGTAGAGGAAACTTAGCTTATACCTGAATAAGGACAAGAATAAGTACATGGAGTCCATGGTGACGATTACAAAAGAGCCTCAGGCTTTGTTGGGAGGGAAGAAGAAATCTAGGTTCTAGTCCAAACTCTGCCACTAACTCTTGGTGTAATTCTGAGCCTGTCACTTCCCCCGGGCCTTCTGTTCCCTAGTTTTAAAATAAGCAACTTGGATTCAGTTCTTGGGACTTCCCTCTTGATGTCCCCATGCCCAGCCCCACCTCACCACGCTCTCAGAAGCATACAGTAGAAAGGAGGTCAACAGTAGTGGGAACACTCTCTTGGGGGCATTTGAAGGACTCCTGTTGAATTCTCATGCTTTCTTGCCTTCTTCCCCAGGTACACAGTTCTGCACAGTGGACATCACCAGGAACTTGAGAAACTGCCCATACACAATGACCCAGAATCCCTGGAATCATGCTTCTGATTGAGAACATGGCTCACGATTAAGCCATTCATTCCCATTCATGTCTGCATGAACAGGACCCCTGGCATCTCTCCTGATCCTCATCACCACCCGTGAGGCACGAGGCAGTGGCGCCGAGGGCCCAGGGAAGGTACATGGCGCGCAGTGTTGGACAGCACCCAAGGCCAGAATATGGAGGATCTCAAGAGTTGAGAAGGGACTTCGGGCATCCCCAGATCGAGCCTCCCATCCAATGCAGGAGTAGCATCATCTTCCATAGCATCCCTGGAAGTCTGGTCAGTCTCTGCTTATGCACCTCCAGGGAGATAGGAGTTCACTACCTCCTAATGCAGTTCCTTCTATTGTAGGGAAGCTTTAATTATAAGAAAGTTTTTCCCTTTGTTGGAACACAATCCTGTCTCTGTTCCATCTTCCATCGGGGGCTCTGCGGTTAACTCCCCATTCCCTTTGGGAACCCTTAGATATTGGGAGACACTGATCTGCCATCCACCCACCCTTTCAAGTCTCCTCCCCATTCTGGCCATCTCCTGGACATGCTTTGGTGGGTGAATTAATCAAGGCTTTTGTAATGAAGTCAAGTTGATACCAATGCCAAGATGTCTGTCCAGAAGTACTAAAGAGCTGATGAGTGAAACATCAATATTTTCTGGTTCATAGATATGAACATTTCTCTTTTTTCTTGGGGATAGATCTGGAAACTGCTCAGGTTTTGATTTTGGATCCATTACCCAAAGGCATCTTTCCTGTTGGTCTAATTTGTGTGTGTGTTTAAAGATGACGTTTTTCTCATTGGCATACTGGCTCTGAGGTCACATGGAATGAATCTTGATCCACTTTCCTTCCATAACAATGGGAAAAGGAACCACACCTTTACCGAGAACGCTGCTGAGGGATGGTCTTGCAACTCAGATTTGGCGAGGAATTGAAGTTGCTCCAAAAAAAACACATTTCAGGGGCTTTCCGGGCCCTGTACTGAGACGGTGCTCGTCTCAGGCCAGGCACTTTGCTCGTTGGGGCAAAGACGTAATCACAGACCAACTTACTTTCTGGGGAAAATTCACTGGCCCCCTGCCTGCGAAGCTGCTGGGGCTCCATTTTCCTGCATCTTTTTTAGCATCTCATTTCTTCCAAGCTCCTCAGGAGATGCTTCCTTGATCTCAAAGCTACCAGCAGATCATTTTGTCTTGGGGTGAACTATCCTCCCAGGTTGAGACTCTTTTGAGGGCAATTTTTTTTTCCAGTTGCCTTTCTTTTGACTGATGATAAAAATCCTATATTGCACAGATGGATTGGTGGTCCTTAGGGACCCTGCCCTGGGAATAGGCAATGTGGGTGGTGGGTGGTGGGGGAGGTTACAAGCTAAAGAAGTGCCCAAAGTTTCTAGCCTCACCAGTTCTCCTTGCCCTTGTGCTTGATCTGTTGACCCCACTTTCCTTCTTAAAAGGTCATCCCAGAAGCCACAATTGCCTCCTTATCACTGATTTTATCTGTGGAAGGAGAACCCACTCCTCTCCCTCATCTCTCTGTCCCCAGAAACGGTGGGAAGGATGTTCAGATACCCTGGTTTTTGCACTGCAAGACCCACATCCCAGGAAACCCCACAGTTCCAGGAAAAGGAGGCTGGGTGGTCATCCCACATAGGGGACCCTCCCAGAGAGGATTAACAGGCCTCCTCACAGTTGCATTTTCTTTCTATACTTTTTCATGGAAAAGGCAGAGCTGAGTGAATTCGGGGGTCCAGTTCTTCCCATGCTGTCTGAATGAGGTCTCTGATCTCAAAGCACAAAGAACTTCTAAGGGAACGACTAAGAGATCGTGAGAACCAGATCATTGTGAGGAGGAATAGGTTTAGTGCTTTGAGGCAACTGGTAAACTTTGCTGAGTGAGCCCCAAGTTGACAGTATCTACTATTAAATGTGTAGACGCACACACACCAGCATACATCAGTAGGATTTGTTCCCTATGAAATGCTTCTTTTCCCAGGAGCTTGGCAAGCTTATCTGCTGGTGTAAAGTATGATTTCTAAGTGGTAGGTCAACCATATTCAGTGGTAACTTGGATTCAACAGGGACCCACAGATGACCGCATTCGTGGAAAAATGAGATCTTCCCCTATCCTCAGGCCATCATCTTCTGGACTCTCAGGACATGCTTCTGTGGGCCAGCCCCTGGTTGGCGTCTGCAGAGGTCACAAGCACCCTGCACCGGTGAAAGAGCAGCGACTGAGGAAACGGAAGCCCTTGCTGTCGTTAAGAAAATGCTCTCCTTTGCAGAGAAGGCCTTGCAAGCAAACTTCGCTGCGGCTTTGAACCGGGGCTGGGATGACGTGGGCGATGCACCCAGCAGCCACACTGGAAGTTTCTAGGACAGGACCAGAGGTGCTCTGTCTAGACAGCTGCCAGCTGGGCATTTCTTAGAGGTCCGGCTTCCGGGAGTCCCGGGAATAGAGCACGTGTACGGAAGACTGAGGAGGAGACGCAGAGTTTGTCCGAGGAAGGAGGAGTCACTCTGCTGTCCTCTCTGAGAAGACCACCCTCTCCAGGAAGCCCCAGGTGTCAAGCAGCGATGCTTCCAGGGAGGGGGCGTACGCCTTGGGCCACACCTGCCACATCAGCGTGGACGATCCCGGGGTGACGGGCACTGCCACCAGACGACCCCACACCTGGGATCGAGGGGCTCCAGCTGTGCTTCTCCACTTGACTCTCCAGCCCACAGGACGGGGCAGGTAGAAGCCCCGAACTCCCCATCCAGCTCCTGGTCGGCCGCTGGAAAGCGAAAGAGATCCCCAAACCAGCTTCTTCAACTGACCCCCAGGTTTGCGTTCGTAGACAAGCCCGTTCTTCCTGGGATTTCGCCTTCTCATCTCACCACCTTCTCCACTTTGCGCTGCTCGCTCTGTCCTGAAACAAGCTGCTGTCCACCTGGGAGATGGGGGGTGGGCGTAGGGCGGTGCGGGAGGGGATGCGGGGAGGGGCTGGGAGGGGCTATCGCTAAACCGCCTTCGATGTTGTCTTCAAGGAAGAACAAGGTAATGTTTTCTTGGTGCTGTGCTGCCTGCCCGTTTTTCTCTGCGGCGCTGCGCATCTCTCGGGGGAGAGGCCGCTGCTGCTTTTGGCTTTCTGTTACCCTGCCGTGCTCTGGTTAATGTCCTTCCTTGTAACAGCTGGTCTTGTGGGCGGAAAAGGTTAATACATTTACCTTTTTCTAGCTATAATCTGCAGTCTCTTTTTCATTCATTCTAGAAAACCGAGGCCGAGTCTTTGGCTTAAATATTAACAAATCAGGGATGCTCTCGAAGGCCTGGGTTTGGGACGGCCTGCTGCACGGCGTGCTGCTCTGGACCTTAACCAGCCCGTGCCTTGCTCGTCTCATCCACAAAATGAAGAAACTCTCTGAGCTGGTAGGACTGGTGGGAGTGTCCCAACAGGCATCCAGGGGCCACCGTTAGGATTGTCCCCAAATATATGTCCTGCCTATGCTGCGATTGACTTAATATTTTCGTTTAATTCAAGTTTTCACTTAGATAAACACTTTAGAAGGAAACATTATATCGATCCCAGAATAGAAAATCAGCATTACTTGCCGTAGATAGAAAGCAGCCATAGAGATAAAGAAATGAAAACAAAACAAGGTTTTTAAGTTCTAACTTAAGCCCAGTGCTTATGTGTTTAAAAGGGAGCTGATTGAGTGCTGGAGGACTGTGGGGGGACGGGGGGAATGTGCCCCGCCCGACAAGGGGCTCCTGAAGCTGGGAAGGGCTTCGAGAGAAGTCATCGGAGGGGAACTTCCAAACTTTCTGAGTGAATGTGATTAATCACTAGTGGAATTCGATACCTTTTGGAACCAGAGAGGGAGGGAAAGCGAAGCTGGTGATATTTTTAGTTGCTATTATATTTGATTCAGATTGTTTCTCCTTTCCCTTCCCCTCCTTTTTTCTAGCTCACCCCAGAGCATATCTTAGTTAACAATAATAATAATAATCGTAATAATACTGTAGGAATAATAAGAGAAGCTAACATTTAATGGCCTTTCTGCTAGGCACTGTGGTAAGTGCTTTACATAGATTATCTTAATTCTCATAAAACACTTACAAAAGAAGTACCTACGTTTCTCCCGCTTCGCAGCAGAGCGGACCTCAGCTGAGAGGTCCAGCCCAGGCCCCCGGGCAGCAAGTGTGTGTTCGGAGTGTGGCCGCAGGCGGTGTGATGGCCAAGCCCGTAGTCCTAACCCCAGAGTCCCCGTGCGCACACGGGGCTGAGCTCTCTCCACTCTCACATGGGCACGGTGCTGGGAGAGAGTATAAGCAAGCAGGGCTGGCCCCTGCCCTCCTGTTGCCTAGGAAGTGCCCTTCTGCCTCAGCCTGGGGCCTGGACAGGAATCCGGGACCCTCCTGTTCCAATGTGCAGCCGTGGCCCGAACTTGCTCTAGTGTCTTCTTTGGCTCCCTTCCACTCTCTGAGCCTCCCTTTGGGTCTTTAAACAAGGGAGGAATTCAGTGGATGATCGGTGGGGAGAAAAGGCCCTCCTGCACGGATCGTTCCTACTCTTTGCAGTATCCAGCCTTCGGGGCTGCCGAGTAACCAGCAGCACTGAGCGTGAGCTGTGCGAGCCGCCGGCGAGCCTCCGTTGTATCCCAGAGCCTCCCTGGGGTGCGCGGATGAGGAGTGGCTCCAGCGGAAGGCACTTTGACTTGGCCACGCTTTGTGGTTGGAACCTGGAACGCCATCTGGCCAGGCTCCTCCGTCCCGGCTCACCACTGCGGCGCTTTATAGCTTCTGTTTTCCCGATGAGGTCCCTGGCCCTCTCGCGGCAGCCTGCGAGGAGGGAGTACTGACACCTCATTCTAGAAAAGGAAGCCGGCGTTGTCAGGGAGGGTGATTTGCCCAAGGACACAGGAGTCAGGGCCGAAACACTGCAAGTCACTCCATTCTAACAGAGTGCTTTCCTCCTTCTCTTCTTTAAATTTGTTTCCAAATATACAAATTATCTATTTTTAGACGACATAAATGACGGGTTACACAGATAATGTATTAATGCAGCCCGTTCCCACGATACGAAGTTCTAACTATAGATAGAGCCAAACACCCCCATGACTCCTGCTTAATCCCACTCCCCTCCCAGGAGGTATCTGCTCTTCTACCAAGAATGCGTTCTGTGTGTCTCCATATGTGTAAATGTACATATAAAAATATGGTCGTTTTGGTCTTATATATAAATAACGCTCTAGAGCATCACCTGCAACCTGCCTTTTTCAACTACACCGTCAACGTCATTTTGCATCAACACATGGAACTCTTCATTGTTCTTTTTAGTTGCTGTGTGTCCAGGCCGCACAGCTGACGCTGTCCGCCGCACGGGGCTGTCTCTCCTCGGGTCTGGCTGCGACCCCGGGCTGCGCGGGGCGCGTGAGGCCCGCATCGGAAAATCAGCAGCCTCCGTTTTTCTGGGACTGTGCTGACCACGTGAAGGGCAGCCGGAGCGGGTTCGGTTATGGGGCAGCTGCCCTGTGGAGAAGGCCCGCCCTACCTGGGCCTCAGCCGGCCTCCCGGCCTCCCTTCGAGGGACTGACACCCTCTGCCCCGGGGGCCCAGGCCCTGCAGGCCGACTGACAGCATCCTGCTCCTGCCACTTCCCAGATGCGTGCCTTTGACAAGACATTTAATCTGCTCCACCCTCATCTCCCCAGCAGTAAAGCGGGGATGGAATGATCGGACACACTTTAAAGGGTTAGTATGAGGATGTACACAAAGCACTTGGAAAAACTTTTTAAAAAAATATCTGAGAGAGTGCACACGTTGGGTTTGGGGGATGGGGAGGTAGAGAGACTAAGCAGACTCCCCACCCAGTGTGGAGCCCAACACAGGGGCTCGATCTCAGGACCCCGAGATCATGACCTGAGCTGAAATCAAGAGTCGGCCGCTCAACCCTCTGAACCACCCAGGCTCCCAGGGAAACACTTTTAAAAATAAATGCTTTCATGGTATCCTTACTTCCTCTTAATGGCCTCACCAGCTCGCTCTGCTTCCTACCATCCTGGAATAGGGTCGAAGGAACAGGAGGTTATGGAAAGAGTAATAAAAACCCCTTTCCTAATAAAGGGAATTACAGCAGAAGCAGTATTTTGTCCCCTTGCGGCCCATTTTCCCGTTCTTAGAGGCTCTCGTTGCCCCTTCGCAACTGCCCTGTGTGGGGGCCCATTATTCCTTGTTACCATTCCACAGCTGAGGAAACGGAGCACCCAGAGCAGAGGCTGTGGCCATCCCCAGGTTACCCGGCAGTCACCAGAGAGGATCTGAATCCAGGTCTTGATCCCCGCGGTGCAGTCCCTGTATGGGGCCGGCTGTGCTCTCCAGAGGTCGTTCATGCTCACGGCTGGGGGCCCCATAAGAGACACAAGTATCTCACACTGACAGTAAACCGGTCATGCATCTGCGAAAGTTCTTATGTGTGCCAGACGCTGCACCGCAGATGGGCAGCTTGGTGACACGCCATTGCATGGCTGGACGGGACAACTCTGCTCTCGATGGCAGGCGTGGGCAAGCGCACCGCGGCCTGGGGGCCAAGTCCTCCAGCCTGCAAGCACGGTTTCTACTTTTTAAAGTAATTGGGAAACAAAAGCTATTTTGTGACATGTGAAAATTATGTGCGATTTAAATTTGTGGCCATAAATAAAGTTGGATTGTAACACAGCCACGCCCGTTTGTCGACGTGCCCTCTGTGGCTGCGCTCCCACTCCCAGCAGCCGAGGGACGGCCATGGGGGAGCCCGAAGCAGTGACGTCTGGCCTCAGACAGCAAGTGGGCCGACCCCTGCTGTGCAGCAATGGCTGTACAGCCGCTCATTCCGCACGCACTGACCAAATGCCCACCGCACGAGTCTTCTTCCAAGTCCACGGTGTTGTTTCTCAGATGTTCTGCTGTGGGCACCTTCTCAATGATTTTAGCACTTCTCGCTGTCCCTGTTCTAACAGCGGGTTAGATGAGCGGGAGAGAAACCAGCAAGTTAGAAGGTGGAGGCCTCTAGCGGCCCATCTGAGCATTGTTTAGATGATTTGGTTATTAATGGTCACATTGAGAAAACAGGGTTAGACTGAGTCTAAGTTGGGGGCGGTTTGTATTATTTCAAAATATCTAGAATGTTTTAGGATTTGTCTCCTGCCTTTTCTAAACTGGAGAGTACAACACACTCTTAGTTAAAAGGGAGACTGGCTGACTTAAAAATAAGGTAATAAAAAGATGACTGAATGTGGTATGGACAATTCTTCCCAATGTGATAGAATAATTTTGTCTTGAAAAAGAGAGAACTTTGACGAAAAGACACTGATGATCATTCACACTATTCTAGTGCTAGGAAAACTCGCTGGCGCCCTTGCATTCTGACGGACATGAATGATACAGAGGCAGCCCCGCGGGAATCAGACAGACACTTAAATTCTTGCCTACCTAGCCCTGACCAGTTCTTGCCCATAAGTGAGCAATTTCCCTCTCTGGGCGTCAATAATCCCCTGTTAAAGAAAAGTTTGGACTAGGCAGTCTCTAAGGGCCCTTACACCTCACAGAGACTATACGTCCATATTCCATTTGGGAAAGGTTGACAAAAGTTTCCCGTAGACCTTCAGTTTAAGCAAGCGGTGAGGTTGCTCGGCTAGCAAGTGGTAAAGCTAGTCCTCAAACACAGGTGTTGCTCTAAAAGCTTGTTTGCTCTTGAGCCCTGGCCCTATCACCGCCACATCCGGGTGATTTCTCTTCTGAGAAAGGAGAGAGGCCATCTCCCGGTGACCAGGTATTTTGGGAGATTCTGCTCTCCGCAGTGTTCAGTCATGTAAGAGCTCTACGAGTTGGACACCTTGCGGCCACAGGATTTTAGAAAAAGGAGATGAGAGACCGGATTACACTGGAATCTTACCTAGACACGACTCTACACATTCCTTTTCTGTGCAGTATTTGCTACTCTTTAAAAACAGGGATTCAGGTCCAAGGCAAGAAAAAAGTTTTTAATAAATTTTTATTTTTATATTCAAGATAAAGCATATACACAATTGAATGTGGAAATAAATAACTAGAAATGCTTTGGAAACTTCCATTTTCCCTCTCAAACTCAATTTTTTTTTAAACTCATAAATCTTTTTATAGGATTTTAAGAAATATGGCAACTATAATACCAAGAGAAAAAAGAATCACCATTTCGTACACAAACATAAAGCTGCCTCCTATAGGGTTTTGTTGGTTTTAAATAATAACACAAAAAAAAGCACACAAGACACAAAGACTCTTCAACAGATTTACTCAAACAGCTTGGCTCGAGAAGAAAAAGGCACAGATTTAAGGGGATGACAATGATTATTAAGAATATAGTAAATGGGGCTCAGCCAAAAAGTGACACTTTATGAACTAAGTCAGGAAAAATGGACAAAATGAACTCTTTCCAATTATCTGCCTTCATTAAAATGAATTTTTAAATTAAATTGTATAAACATATGATATAAAGGTGGTACTCGGGAACTGTCTTTGTATATTTCCTCTATGTACAAATCTTTGTATACAACTTCAACGTTCCTTATACATTTCCTATATACCAAAATGTGCCAGGGCCTCCAAACTGCATGCCCTGAATCCCTGTGGCACTTGCCGGCAGCTGGGCGACCCCAGCAGCTTCCGCCAGAATACCTGGGAAGTAGGAGGGGCCAGTCAAATGTAGTCATCTTCCACCGGCTCCCCATTGACATCGCAGTAGTGGATAAAAATGGCCACCACTCGCTGAAACACACCCTTCTTCATCTGACGCATCTCGGAGATTTCTTCTCCTATTGTTTCCATACAGATGTCTGCAGACAGCTGTCCTTTCCTTCGAGGAGCATAGATGGTGCCTTGGAAATTAGAAAGTAAAGGGGAAACGTAGGGTTATGAGAATCATCTGGAGGTCACTGGGGAAGCCGGTGCATGAGAAAAGCCTGTGTGCTGTAATGTGATGCCACTGAACTAGGGGTAGCTCCCGGACTGGGCCCCCCGTTACACGGGCCGCGCTACCACCCACGTGTGGGGCCTCAGAGAGCACGCCTGATAAAGGCCCAACATGACAACACGCCAGACAGTTAAGTCATACATACACGTATGTGTACTCTTCCAAATCGGTTTCTTCATAAAGTATGTTTTGAAAACTTCCAACGAATGGATGTTCAAGTGTGCTAACACTCAGAAAAACTCTACTCAAAAGATCTTTCCAGTTTCTCCAAATATCTACACCTGAATTGTAAGTTCCTCCACGGTATCCAATGAGAAGCGGTTCATAACGAGAATAATTATTCATATAAATCGAACAATTTCAAAACAATATAGCTGACAAATTCTTAGTAAAGAGTTAGGAAAATTATAAGCATTTAGGTAATAAAAACATCTAGGTAGTAAAATCTGTCTCAAGGACTCCTGCCCACCAACCTTTATATATCCGTAGTAAGTCAACTTATTGTACAAACTGAGAGCTGCTGTTGGCAGGGGGAGAACCAAACAGCAACGAAAGGCAAACAAAAACATTTATATGAGCATCTGTGCTCTTTCCAGAGTTTGGCTATTGTGGACACTGCTGCTATACAATTGGGGAGCAGATACCCCCTCGGATCACTATGCTTGTATCCTTTGGGCAAATACCTACTAGTGCGATTACTGGTTGTAGGGTAGCTCTATTTCTGGGGTTTTTTTTTGACATGATGTGGTACATATACGCAATGGAATATTACTCAGTCATCCAAAAAAAATGAAATTTGCAACAACGTGGATGGAACTAGAGGGTATTATGCTAAGTGAAATAAGTCAATCAGAGAAAGGAATTATCATATGATTTCACTCGTGGAATTTAAGAAACAAAACAGGATCACAGGGGAAGTGAGGGAAAAATAAAATAAGATGAAATCAGACAGGGAGACAAACCATAAGAGACTCTTAACTCCAGGAAACAAACAAATTGCTGGAGGGGAGATGGGTGGGGAAACGGGATAACTGGGTGATGGGCATTAAGGAGGCCGTGTGATGTAAGGAGCACTGGGTGTTATATGCAACTGATGAATCACTGACCTCTACCTCTGAAACTATAATACACTCTATGTTAACTGAACTAAAATAACATTTTTTAAAAATTTGAAACAAAAAACCCCCACATTTACATGAGAAGCAATTTAAAGGCTACATACACTGCTTTTAACTCAAACAAAACATTAAGTATCTAACACAGTAGGATATACTCAAACTAGAGAATACAAATCAGGTCATAATTACTTTCTTCATCATCTTCAAAATCGTATCTGGCGAAGCTGTTGGGTTCTGCGGCCCGTAATGATCTCAACCAAGGGAAATCAGAGATCATGGAATATGGAGCTCCATCCACAACCCCTAAAAGAAGAAGACACATTAACAGTGCTGCTGGTGTGGAAGTAAGAACAGGGCCAAACACTGTAACATTCTGTAAGCAGAATGTAAAATGTGCTTTCATCTGCTTCCGATTATTTTGGGGATGGTAAAGACTCACAAGGGAGAACAGCATTCATCTGGTCCCAGCAAATACTCAAAACACCCATTACCTTGAAGAACTGCAGGGCTCCCATTCCTACCCTCCCTATGGCCTGTCTCTCCATCTAATCAGTGAGCAGCTAGGAAGCTGCCCAACCAATGGCCAATGCTCACCTTCTAAAGTATAGATTTCTCTACCCCAAGGGTACTTGGGGTATTTCTTTAAATCATCTTCACTTCGTGTGGCTTCAGGGAAGAATTCATACTTAATGAGTTCTCTGGAGGCAACAAGAAAAATTAAATAAAAATTACAAAACTGGAAACGATGTTGAGGTGTGGGGAAGAAAGGACCTGTCAAAGTTGTATCGGGCCTAGATTCTAATGAACATCTCAAAGTAGTAAATAGCTAACAGAAGTAGAAAACTAGAGGATACGTATCTAGTCAGGTCAAAATTACTTTCCTCACTATCTTCAAAATCCTATTGGGAAAAGAAAGAAAGCCACTCTAACCAAATGTCTTGTGTGTATAAGTCGCTAAATAAAACATTTATATAATAAATCCATAAAAAAGTCCAACTTTTTGAGGATGTAAAACATTTAAGTTTAAAGATCTTTAATTTCATCTCTTTTCCATACACTAGCGCTAAAGGAATGAAGTCAATGTACGTGTATGGTCTGTTCCTGCAATTTTTCTCTATGTTTAGAAATAAAGTTACAAATATATATGCGTGCTTTTTAAAGTACTCATTTCCCTCCTGTTTTTACATGTTATATGTCATATGTTTCAGTGCCTGAAAAACTCAGACAAAATCATTTCTAACAAAGAACAATTAGGATTCATTTCTGGGACCCTTGCCAATGGAAATGACTAAAAAGCCCTTCAGGGGCCACAGGTTACTTACTGATTGATGTTTGCTATCGTATCCATCCAGCTGCGGATGCGCACCTTGTTCCGCACATTGGGAGGGTTACTGAATTCGTGGATAATACAGATGTGATAGGGGTAAGGACCACTAAATAGCTTCTGCTCCAGGGTCAGTGTGTCCACCTGGGGAAGACATCATAGACAGGGCTTTAGACCAAGAAGAGAACGCCTTGGAAATCTCTCTTAGAGTGTGAACCGTCTTTCTTTGGAACCCCAGTTTTAAAATCTTTGGTGGATTTGAAAATCAGTCACATTCAGTCCCGAACACAGCTTGCCATGCTGGGAGTGGGGCTTGGTAAAATTCTTCTCGGCAAGCTTGCTGACTTACATGTCACTGTTCTATACACACCCACGAAAGCAGGGGATCCTATGCAGGTAACTGATCCCAGGGATCCACTTCTGAGTACGTCCTCTGCAGCTTTAAGTCCTGGCCGCATTACGGAGCCGCGAATGTGCAATGTTCTATATACCCTATTCAAACTGGCCTACTGCCAATCCTAAAGAACACGTTCCCTTGCCCCCTTGTAGCGTTTGTTCACTTGCCTTCTTCTCATGGTGCCCTCTTCCCCATCTCTATTTAGGCAATCCTACCTTACCATCTTAATGGCAAATATGGCCACCTCCTACTGGAAAGGCAAACTTCTCAAGAGAAGGATGATGCCCTATGTATTCTTCAACCCCAGAAAATTATAGACAACAAATGGTATGTTTGTTGAAATGAATCTTTTGGGGCCAAGCTTAAACACTGACTGCAACGATTATTTACTATTTCCTTTAAACTTTACTTTGGCACCAAGCACAGAGTCTTACATACGATGTTTGCTCTCCCCCCCCCCACCAGTTTTATTGAGAAGTAATCGACATACATCACTGTGTAAGTTTAAGGCATACAGCACGAGAGTCTGATTTACATACATTGTGAAATGATGACCATAATAGGTTCACCCAATATTCATCTTCTTATGTAGATATGATAAAACTTACTTCACATATATTAACTATCATCAGCGTAGGTTTTCATTCTAATTTTACAGATGAAGGAATAAGACAAAGAAGCTAAGTAATCTGCTCCTGGTCAGTGAACAAGAACTTGAATCAGGCTGTCTGAAACCAGAGTCTGTGCTCTTAAGCACAAGTAACTTTTAATAAGTATAAAAACTTAAATAAGGACTGCCCTCGTCATAGAGCTTGTTAAAAACCCACAAAAACCAAGCAGAGAAGCATTAAGGACGAAGACTGGCAAGGTAGTCTAGCTTGTTAAAAGAACTGTGTAGAATCTAAAGACTCATTACCACAGGTTGAGCAAATGAATAAATTCTGAGTCCAAAAAGGCAGAAGACTAAAAAAAAAAAAAAACCACTGCAATACTCCTCAGAAAAGAGCAGTGCTTGTTACCTGCTGCATCGGGCGTAGGTATATGATGCGGTTTCTCTCAGGAGGCATCCGTAGTATCTGATCTAGTACTTGATCCATATTCAGTTTCTTGCATTGTGCATAGTCAAATCGATTCACGATTGGTGCATTTTCTACTTTTAAATGTTTCAGTACCCTGCACCTGGTAGCTACAAAAGGAAAACAATGGTAAGCTCTACAAATACTTTATACAAAATAATACAGCAGTGTATAGCCCATCTGGAATCATTCTGGGAGGCCAACTTATATTAGCAACAAATACTGCAGAGGTGAACATCTCTAACCTAGGTCAAGTACTGCCATAAAGTACTAACATATTAACCATAAATTAACCATAAAATAACTAACAGTTATCAAAATGATTTGAAAATGTCACAGGGCGCCTGGGTGGCTCAATCAGTTAAGCGTCTGACTCTTGGTTTCGGCTCTGGTTGTGATCTCAGGGTTGTGAGACTGAGCCCCCCATCAGGCTCTCCACCCAGTATGGAGCTTAGTCTACTCTCCCTCTCCCTCTCCCTCTGCCCCACCTGCTTGTGCTCATGTGCGTGGTGTCTCTGTCTCAAAAAAAAAAAGTCATTTTGTCCTGTTCAAAAGAAGGTGGTCACCATCATGTTGAAGGAATGTCAAGGTACTTTTCCCTAGCTAAGATTTTACTGCCAAAGAATCTATGTTCCAGAGAATAACTTTCCTAAACATAGCAACTGTTTAGAAATATTTCTTGAAAAGAATGAATGATGGTAACTATTAAATTATACAGTTTTATGGGTAATGTTCAAATAAACCTAGAATAATTTACAAATACTATCATATATGCACCCACAGGAAATGAGCAGAGTTGATTTTAACTCCTATCATAAGCATAAAAGCAAAACCTTCAAAGACCCAAAATACTTGGATACTTTGGGCTGAAGCTGTATAGTCTCATGTGGTAGCCGCTAGCCAGCTTTTTAAATTGCTATTAAAACTAAAATGTATTAAAATTAACAATTTAGTTCTCAACATTAGCCACAGTTCAAGTGTTCAATGGTCACATGTGGCCAGTGGTTACCATATCAAACAGTGTAGATATAGAACATTCCCATCACTGCAGAGAGTTCTATCAAAAATGCTGGCCTGAAACATGATTAAATATGCTCCTTGTTTAACATGTTAAGTATCAGGTTATAGAGAAAAATAGTTGCTATATAAAAATGCATGTAACTGCAATAGTACGCTATCTTCAGAAAAATACCCCTTCCTTTTTTTTAACCTCCAAGTTTACTCTGATCCAATTTTTACTATAGATTTCAACCTGGTCCAACTCAAGAGAGAATCAGATGGAAGATACGATAAAACCATAAGGCTGATATGCTTATCTCTTCAACATTTCATAAAGACATCTTCTATAATATCTTGACACAATGTCACCACCTTCCAGAGCAATCTAGCCCTGTAACTAACTTGATGTTGGGAGGGCTAAGCAAGTCTCTGCCTTTCTGACTCATTTTCTCCTTCTGTGACCTGGCAGGAAGAAGGGGAAGCAGGGCGGGCGACAGGAAAGGAGGAAAAGAGAGAGGACCAGACAGGGATACAGAATCAATGGCTCTGCACTACAAAACCAGACAAGGCAGAGGTCAGTTTGGACCTCAGCTAGTCATCTCGCCCACCATTAACTCAGCAGGTGACTAGGGACAGAGATTCTTACCTGGCATCCCTGGTCTCATGATAAGCTGAGCTAAACAATTTGGTTTAAGGGCAAACAAAAGGCAGGACCTGAGGCCGTGTGATCCACCACTAGGTTTAGAGAAGATATGGGGAGAATGAATCCTCAGAGTCAAGTGCAGAGACGAAAATAGATTCTCCAAGAGATGAACAGAGAAAAGGATAGAAGTCAAAGCAGCTCAAAGGTTGCGAGGCAGATTCTCAGACCTCAGAGGGGAGAGTGTTGACAGCGTGCCTTAAGCCAGGCTGGGCTCCCCTGCTGTTACAATCTCTGGGCTTCCGAAGGGCCTCCTGATTCAGGTTTACGAGGAAAGTCCAACAGGAGATGGTCATTTAGGAGATATTTTAAAACTCTTTTGACTGGAATGGAGTAAAGTACCACCTCTTAAAGGTGAGCATAGGGTCTAGAGTTTTCTAGAATCCAGGAGAGAGGTGGTGTTTAAATTTTCATTTTATCTCTTCTTTCTGGGATTCTCCTAGTGTATGACAAACTGTTTGGTAAGGATTTCTTTGCTTTGTTTACTAGTAGCAACAGAGAAATGCAAAGAAAAGAAAGCCCCTAATATAGCAGTACAAATATAATATAAGCTAGTACTAGGTAAGCTCTGAGTTAGAGGTGAGACCCTCTACCATGTATAGACCCTCTATCATGTAATACATACATAGACACACGCATGCGCTTACTGTATTTAATCTTCACAGATATGTGTTTATAGGGTAGACATAATTACGTACACTTTACAAATTGAAAAAAACGAACACAGAGAATATGTCACTTGTCCAAGGCAAAAAAACGTGTCATATCTTCATAATTCTACATGGATTGGTACCAAAACATAATTTTGAGTGAAAATGGAGAAATGGAAATACCATACATTTGAAATTTTAAAAGCTCACACAAAATACTATTCTGCCCTCTTATTTGTTCATAGGTAAATATATAAGTAGAGGTGGACTGGAAGGACACAGATTAAAGGCATGAGTAAAGGTGGTGATCGCTGATGAGGTTGGCAATGTGGGACAACGGGGCTGAAAGGAAAAGTCTGAACGAAGGATAACGTGCCAGGAACTGAAGTTCTGATCGATGATGTCAATCAAATCTACAGCCATTAAGTACAAAAGGCACAGTCCCCACTCGCCGCAAAAACACAAACACAAAACACGAACAATGTCATACAGCGTGGCCAACGGTAGAGAGAGGATTCAAGCTGAGATCTACTTGACTCCAAAGCCCACCCATGTTGTGAATCTACTCTGTCAGATCAAGTAGCAATTATCATTTGGAGGAAAGCAAAGGAGAGGCTGTTTTAAAAGATGAAGTCTCTGCACGTGCTCCCTCACAAATACTACGGAGGAACTGCTTGAGAACTACAGAACGAGGACAGAATTAGAAATAACATAATGATTCCTTTGAAAAAAATAAAGAAATGTTAACTGCAGTATTTACGAGTCTCTAATTCTTTAAGCTCATTTGTGATGCTTTTCGATGACACGGGCCTAAATCCGTACCATGGATGAACATCATCTTGGGACAGTCCTTTAACACGAGATCCGTGATTCCACAGTTGGTCATAGTGACTCCAACAAGATTTTTGGATTTTAATACAAGGACCTACAAGGAGAAAGATGTTAAAAGATGTGTCTTTTTGCAGATTTTTTTTTTAAAAGCTTAAATGTTTTCACTGGCACGAGTTAAGGAGCAGCTGTTACCCATTTCTTCTTCTAGGGCAAAAGAATTATAAAGATGGAAACTTTAGGCATTACTGAGGCACTTGGCTGAACTGAAAGTCAAGTGGGGTTTTGCCCCTTCACCTGCACATGGTCATCCTCAATGACAGGGTCACTGGTACTGGTGGACTTATCTGCTGTCCGCTTCCGCTTCATGGCATGACGTGGCTTTGTTTTGGCAACCTCTGGAAAAAGGCAAGAGGAGAATCCAAATTTTACCAGTTAGCTTTCTTTCCGTCAAGAGAACACATTCAACTGTGTATCGCACATAACTCTATCAAGGCAACTCTCAAATCTATGACTTGGTTCCCGATAGGGTATCATCGGATTATATCCCAACAGAACATGACCGCTATTTCCAACTGTTTCAAAACAAGATTGCCCTCCATTATCTCAAGCCGGTCGACATCAAATATGATAACCCTTCTCATACTTCAGCCGTATCAACAATCTAATTAACATTCCTATCTCCAGGTACCAACCCATCCTAAATACTATTGGTGGATTAAACTCACCACTTTCCTGCTGAACTTTAAATTACTAACTACTGCTTAGTAAATATGTTTCAAGGCCTGATATCTATTCTCAATTTTATTCCAAACCATGCCATAGTCATTTGCCGCCGCCAGAGCATCTGAAGCCAAAATCATTCTACCTCCTTCTGCCTCAAACAACCTTTCCTGTCCTCACTTTTTGAAATTTTACCCATTTCAGAAAAATCCAGCTCAAATACCAGTTGCTCTAACAAATCACCTGGGCCCCCACAAACCTTGTAAGTGGTTCTGTAATTCCCTGCATACTTGTTTTGTTTCTCCACTTTTGTTTCTCCCTGAAGGCAAGAACACTGCCTTATTTCACCTTTGTGTCAATGTCAGCCACTAGCAGTGATCTAAAATGAACATTTACTGAACGGATGGCACTCAACATTCACTGAATGAAGGAGTGCATTACAGATACGGAAATGGAGTAACAATAGTAACAAATATTTACGGAGCGCTTACTGTGCGTCAGGCACTTTTCTAAGGGTTTTACTTGCAATAACTAACAGAATCCTCGAAACAGCCCTCTGAGAGAGATTATTCTCCCTGTTTTACAAATGAGGAAACAGAGACAAGGGATGGCAGAACAGCCTGCCAGGGTCTAAGTGGTGGAACCAGGAGGCAACGCCGGGCAATCTGACACCAGGCACTATGCTAGAAAACCTGTAGTCTTTTAACTGGCCAGATCCTGGTTAGTAAAGCCCTAACTCATTTACTAGTGCTGTTCGAAAACCTGGCAGTTTAATTATAAGAGCAAATATTGTGTTGATTTTATTTAAAGGCAAGGTCTAAATTCATCTCTGAAACTTTAACAAGCACATATACATTCTAAGACAAGACACTAAAAAAATCACCGTCCTCATTTTTTGGCAAGCATTCTGTAGCAGAGCATTTATTGAACGCAGTAAGGTTGATCTTCATGAAGTAAATCTCACCACACTGCCTTCAGATACCACTACTAGATCACAAACATCCTACTTGGTAATTCTGTAACCTCAAATGAAGTTTAGAAAGAAAGATAAGGAAACGAGGTGCAAATACGGCAATTCCAAAAGGCTTGGGTTAGATGGAACTCTAGAGATCTAATCCAAGTGCTTTATTTTACACACCAGAACCTTTCCTCTACCATTTGAAACATTTATGAAATCTTACTATGCAAACCAACTGAAAGGAGCTACTCTGCTTGAAAGCTAAAAGGGAGCCTAAGAGTTCTACCATCGAACTTCCTCTAAAGAGCCTGAATCCAAACAAAACCCTGGGGTTCCGGAAAAAGAAGAGAACTATTGATCTAGCCAGCCCACTGAAGGCCTTCTTCCACAGTATTCCTGAAGGAACTTCATGCAAAATCTAATTATCTTTACTGATGAGGAATCTGCTAAAGGCTGCACATTTCACATGACAGATAACATTCATACACCTGTTACAACCAATCAGTAGGAAGTGGTTTGTCTCCCAGTATCCGAAAACTGAAAACAAACAAAAAACCAAAAAACAGATCTGCTTCCATTCCTCTATGACAGTGTTGAAATCAGAATCTTCTGTAGCATTCTCTTTTTATGATCTGATTCTCAAACTTGTCGCCTTCCTGGAATGCTCTCTCCCTTAACTGATCAGAACATGGGGTTCAAAGTTAAATTTCCTGCTCCCAGAGTGCCCAAATTGGCAGTTCATATTTTCTAAGAGAAGTTATAAAACGGAGTCACACTTTATATGTAGATAAGCATTAAAAACAAAGACTTCCCAATGTAAAAGAAAAAAAGAATTCATCGTGTTTTTTTCTCATGCCTCCCTCTTTGTTTAGGGACAATTCTCAGTGATTTCATACATCCACCAGCGTCAACATACCTCATACGTTGGTTCCTACCACTTATTAAGTTCACAGTTATTCACTGAGCCCCATACCATGTAACACATTGTGCTAGAAGCTGGGAATAAAATGGCAAACAAGCAGACACTGCCCCTGCCCTCATGGAGCTCAGTCTATTGGAAAGACAAGACAGTAAAACACAGAATTACAACACAGTATAGTTAACAGTGGTGTAGAAGACGCTACAAAAACACAGAAAACAAACCAATTCAGTTTTGGGGTGTCAGAGAAAGAAGTTAGTATTTATGAGAAGCATACCATATTAATCTTAAAAGCTATTCTTTGATAATCCAATTAGTTATTTTTGTGATATTTTATACAGTATACAATACAAACAACTTACAGGTATTTATTCCCAAAATAAGAATTCACAAAATAACTCTGTTAGCTTCTAACAGGGTTTTAACACAACATAAGGCCATAATTTGAAAACCAAAATAAAAACTCAAACATTTTCTTTGAAAAAGTGATTTTTAAAAAAATTCATAATACCCAATCAAGTTTCGTTCCTTTATTATAGTGGATTTTTCTCCTTAAAACTTTGAAGAGCAGAATGGCCAAGAGATATCAAAAACATGCTAGATCAAAAATAGCAAGTTGAAAGCTACTCAAATAACTTGTTCTTTCCAAAAGAGATCCAGAGAATACTAAAATCAGCACTTTGATTCCCTCCAGCAAAGTTGTTACTGAAAGTAAACGGACATTTGCATTGTTGAAAAAATATGAGGTAATAAATTTACCTACTGTACAATTAGCTAAATACACATTATAAATCTTCTCAAATTGAAAAAAAAAACACAACGTAACAGATATAATTTACCTAAAAAAGTAAAAATGAGGTTTTTTCCTCCCCTAATTTCTAAGAATTCTTTAACCTAAGGAAAGTTCTAGACCTGAAACAAGTCAGAAGGAAATGGTAAAGAGGATAGCAGAGCGTGACACAACAAAGAAGTCAAAGCCCTTAGGGTTAATATGAAGTATTTATATTAAAAACAACAACAAAACAACCCCCTACCACAAAACAATAACAACTGAAACATTTACTGAGACAAAAGCCAAAATGAGAGACAACACAGTCCCTAAAAAGAAAGACTCTATACTGTAAAAATAACAATCACCTTTTCAGTAGATCAATGTAATGGAATTCCAAAAAAATCCCAAGATTTGCTTTTGGAGCTTGACAAAATTATTGTAAAAACTATAAAAATAAATGAGAAATGCGTAACTAGCCCAGGAAACTCTGAAGAAGAAAGAAAGAGGACAGAACACTGGAACAGAACGGAGAACCCAGAGACAAAACTAAGTTTATCTCAGGTCCATGACAGAAAAGCATTTCAAAATAATGACATGAGAATGGATGCCGATAAGCAGCACTGAAACAACTCAGTGACAATTTGGAATAAAAATATTAAGTTCAATCCCACATATTAAAATAAAGAGCTAAGATAAGCAAATGAATAAAAGAATGAGAAGATACAAACAATGATCTGAACCATGCGTAAGGAAGGTCTTCCACCGCCGAAAATAGAGAAAGAAATCATAAAGGTAAACAAGTAGATCTGACTTGACAAACATGAAAAACCATGCAACAAAAGGCGTCGTCACGGGGAGTTCCTGTGTAATGGGCACGGAATTTCCGCTTGGGAGGATGAAAACATTCAGATGGACGGTGGTAATGGTTGCAGGACAGCGTGAACGTACTTAATGCCAATGAAATGTACACTTCAAAATGGCTAACATGATGAATTTTGCGCTATGTATAAGAAAAAAAGATAATGATAACACATTTAAAATTCAAGGGAAATGTATTTTTTGTCATATGGCAGAACTAGTGTTTGTAAAGCATAATGAAATGTTTAAACAAAACTCCTATTTTATTATGAGTTTAAGCTACTATGATTAGTACATAATTAAGGTCTCATATTTATCTTACAAAAGCTTATTTTTGCTAGTTTAGCTCTACATGATTTGATTGGCTCTATTTAGTATACACAAAAAGCACTAACTCTATGTTCTGGAACTAATTTTAAGATCTTCAAATTAAGGGAGACCTGGAGAAAATTAAAATATATTATTCATTGATAGCTATTCATGACTTAATAAAGGCAGGAGAGATTACTTAAAAATAAGGTCAGAAATATAAACAGAAATGAGAAATATGCTTACCCCATCCAATCCAATGCCTTGGCATACACATTATAAATGTTACCAATGAAATTGTATACATGTATATGTTTTGAGTATATCTTCACCAAAAATAATTCTCAGCTAAACTATCTACTTACCTGCTTATCTCCTGGCAAACCTAACTGGAAGCAAAACTAGATTTCAGAAAGAATTACTAAGTAGTGCAGAGGCAGACAGAGGGGTATACCCATACGCTATGTTCCCCAGCCCAGCAACTTCAGGTCCTTACCTTTTGGCTAAGGTTTAAAGCTTCACTAAGAGTTGCAACTTCCCTAAGTATGGGCTGGGAGCAGAGTTACACTGGGACTTAGACATCAGAATCAGTATGGTATTTAGGGTCAATAGACACAGTTATATTTCTCTCAGAGGTTTAACTATCTGAGTTTTCCCGGGCTGGAGGTTTTACAAGATGTTCCACATGCCTTCCCCCCACCCGCACCACTGCTGAAAATTAGTTCAAACCCTGTATGATCACAGAACCCCAACACAGAATTCCATTTGCCAGACTGGCTTTATGGAAGCGAACTTCCGGAACGAGCTCATGCCCCTGCCAAGGCCTGCCCTGCAGTTACTAATCCTGGCAGCATCGTCATACCTGACTCAGATACCAGCGGTACATGGGAGAGTCTGCTCCTGGCCCTTGTTAGGGGCCTCCGAGGGTAGTCTTCATGAGACTGCACGTCATAGCTCTCAGGCCGGGAGCTCCCCCTCCTGTCCTCACCTGTAGCCCCAGAGCCACTCCCATTAGTCCTCTCATCATGTGCTGGGCCTGAAGACCCCCCTTGTGGCAGAGTCCTAAAGGAAAAGGCGGATCTCGTACCATCCGGGCCATTCACAACACAGGCTCGGCTGGTTGAAGGACGTTCCTCATCAGAACACCTGCTAGTTCTCCTTTGGGATTCCTGGGGCCTGTGACAGCAGCATCTGGGGCAGACAGAACTCTCTGCATCACCCTCCTCCATGGCCTCAGAGTCCTCTGACCCACCGGGGGAGCAGACACACTGCCTGGACACATCCACTTCTGAAGGGCTAGGCTCGGAAGAGCCGCCGCTGTTCACCGTCCTTACAAAGTCGGGGCTTTGAGAAGCAGTGCTGTGTGAGCTGGAGGTTCCCACTGTGCTGGCGGTGGCGCTGCTGCAGCTGGGATAAACATCCTTGTTTTTTTTCTTTTCAGGAATATCCCTAGCTGCTTTCATATCGGCTTTGATCTGCTCACTGGTGACCTGACAGCCTTTCTCACAGCTGCTTTCCTCGAGGGGAAACTGCTTCGATTGGCCCATCTGATGGGAGTTGTACCTCTTTCGAAGTGGAGTCTTGCCTTTTCCACTTACTGCTTACAGAAAAAGAAGAATGGCCCGAGGAAAAGAAAAGATTTCAGTACAAATTCTGGACAAAAGGCAAGAGTAAATTTGGAACAGGAAACAATGTACACTAATTTTCCTAAAGTACAATGGTGACCACATCACTCAGCTGCTCAAAAACTCTCTGCGGTCTCTAGTGCCCACCTGGTTTGTTCTCCTCGGCTCAGCCTCCGCGGCCCACCAGGATCTCGTTCCAAGCTAGTTTTCTGTTCTCGGCCCCTCTACGTACGTACCGCACACTAGCCCAAACTCTTCTCTGAACACACCCCTGCCGTACTACCTGCGGGCCTTTGTTCTCACCAGTTCTTCAGCCTTGCGCCTCTGTTCAGTCTTCCCTGCGGCCCCACCCCGACGCTCCTGTAGGCTATGCCCTGCCATGTTATTATCTAGACTGCTGGCCTGACTCTTCAACCAGACTAGAGGTTCCCTAGAGAGAGGTCATAACCTTTCATCTCTGCATCCCTCACCACCCCTAACGGTACCTGGGGCACAGTAAGGCTCAATGAATATATAAAGGAATACTTAAGTAAGATTTTCTCTGGCTGACAGATCTAGTTTCTGAATTCAGAAACTGTACTTCCTAGGAAACATTAGGTTAGTCGGCTGGTCACATTCCTTTTCCTAAATTTTAGTTTCCATAAAAGCTCCTTTCAACCCCAGTGTGAAAATACCCGAATTTCTTGAAAGGAATAAAATAAGAATGGAGTAATCAGTCATTGGTTAGTAAGTGATTCCAAGTCTAAAGAACTAAGCTTTCCACACCCAGAAGTGGTTATATATTTCAGGGCCGGTGTTAAATGTATACAAAACATTCAAACATATTAAGGAGTGGGGTACCCAAGGGAAATTAGTGGACAAATTTTAAAAACCTCATCCTTTGCTCAAAGTGGTATGCACGTAGTTCTGAGAAACAGAAGGGAAGGAAAGACAAGGAAGAAGAATGAACTGAAGGTTAAGAAATTATAGTTTCTTGGTGAGACAAATGGTAGAGGCTGCTGACTAGATGTAAGGGGAGGCAGGGATCCCTCAAGCACCAAACTAGCCACCAACATTGACTAAGCACAACTGGACAGATTATCAGCTGGCAGAGCGGTTGTTTTCTCACTGCTCTGGACGCCTCAGGAGTCACCCCCCACGTGGAGCCCAGGCCTCTCGCTAACCCCTGGTACCCTGATGCCACAAGGTCCTAAAGCCTCCGCTGTGGAAGTCCACAGTCCTCTCGTCTTCTCTTCCCTGAACCCTGAGTCCACAATATTTTTGTTGTGCTACACTTGTCCTAGAGAGCACCACCCAGCTTCCCCTCTCCCTTGGGCTACTGCCCTGCTCACCTCCTGTCACATTCCATAAGGAATGTAAACTGCACCACAGGCTGTGGTAGGGACACATTATATAAAGGTCAAGCGTGTCTGTCAGTTCTCATGATGACTCCCACTAACCGGTCCCAGCAAAACATTCTCTCTCACCTGACAGTTCCCTGGACTGCACTGACTCGCCAGATTTTTCTTCACGTTCAGAGTAACGCCGAGCGCCATTCTTAGGAATCCAGACTTCTTGGAGTTCTAGACTGTCTTCCTCATCATCACTCTCTGAATCATGAACAGTAATTGGGGTTGGTTTTACTACACGCTGAAGACCACTGGGTCCTAAAACAAAAAGCACAGGCCCAACAGTTACTTTTTGCCAAGAAAGGCTCTCACTTCAAGAACTGTTTGCAGGGATCTGGCTCTACAGAGCCTCCCTTAGCACTCATTTAATGGAATATACACATTTCTTAAGGCAGATTAAAATAGAAGATCATACGGCATCCCCCTTGAGGATGTTCACTATTTGAAAAAGTCACATAAATCATCCTAAAAATAACCAAAAAAGTCATAATAATCATTTAAAAAATCACCTACTGTCCCAATTTTGCAAATGTATGAATGAAGACAAAGAAAGGGAAGATGAACCTCAGACACCTATAGGACTGGTGAACTCTCTGCATTCTTTAATGGAATATAGTCTTTCTCATTAGAAGTAGCAAGATATGTTCTTGGAAGGCTAGATGCATGTTACAGTTTGGTTGAGTACTTATATACATGTAAAAAGTGTCTTCTCTGCTTGGGAGTACAGCTTGTAAACGTTTAGTCTTATGACTCAAATCTCTCTGACAAATGACTGAAGTTCACTCCACCAATAAAATGTAAACTCCAAAGAACCTTGCCTGTCTTGTTCCTGTCACATTGTACAATGCCTGGCACAGAGTAATACTCAATAAATATTTGTTGAATAAGTGACTGCATCTGTAAGACACTTAAAACAAGGACAGTTAAAGATATTTTCAATTCAAAGACAAATTAGCATTCCAACAGACCAGGAGTAAGAAAACTTGGGTTCTAATCTTGGTGCTGTCCCTTTAAGACTGGCTAAGTGGTCTGAAGCAAATTATTCAAACTCATTCTGAAAGACTACTAGTTTCCCCATCTGTAAAACATAGGGCTGTTTTAGGTAATCTTTAAGGGCCTTATGACTCCATATAGCCTGTGTAACTCACCCAGGGGCAAACAGAGACAAGATCTTGGTCTGTTAACTAAACCAGGTCAACCTCTCCACTCCTGCTCCTCCCCACCAAAATGAAGGAAGAGGACAAGAAAACTATTTAGTCAGGTCATTTATTTCCTCCATCAATAATCTGAGTGCTTGCTTTCTACACACACATACACACGCGAACACGCATGTGTGAACACCAATATAGAAAGGGAAGTTGCTGCCACAGTTATAAAAAATAACAAACCTTAATAAAATATATATATGTGTGTAGCAAGGAGAATATCAACAGAATACGGGTGTCAATGATAAATAGCATATAACACATCATTAGCCATACTGTTAAAAAATAATCACTCTTAGTGTTTCACTTTCTTCATTAGAGTCAGGCCCAAGTTTTCATAACCACGAATGTGGAAGTCACAGGATTACCTGCTTGTTCCTCGTCAACATCCACAGGGATAACCGCCTGACTGCGAGCTACCGTCTCCTGTCCGCTCGCGGCCACCACCTCTCCGTCTTCTGGCACCATGTCTTCCATCTCATTCAGTGCTTCAACAAAAATAAACACAGTCAAAGTAAATCCAAGAGAAGTCTAAGAAAACCCCAATGGCAGGCAAATCTGTGGCAGCCCTGAGGAACGAACAGCCCTGTGATTATTAGGCCCACGCTGGAAGAACAGCCTCCATCAGTGCTTCATTATACAGACGAGAGCAGGAAGTGCCCAATTATTCTCTGGGAGAGGAAATCATGATGGGAAAGCAGCACTTGGTGGGGCCGGTCCATCACCGTAAGATGAAAGCAGAAGAGCGGCACACAGCAGAGAGAAGAAAGCACCACATTCACTCCTGAAGATGTCACCAGGAATGGCTCTCTGAGGCCAATGTGTGCCTCCCTCTAAACAATTTGCCAGACAGTAATGAGGGCCAGCTACTGGAAGACCTTACGATCATTTTACATGCAATCAGTCTTGCAGTATCTGCTGGCCACACCAGGATGCACTGGGTAGGCAAGCTCAAACCGTACATTTCCTCTCCTGCTCTCTGGAGGTTATGGTATTATTTTTAGCTAACCCAGGCCAAGGATTATGAACAAATACACTAAGTGCATTTTTAACATTTTACTATCACTCAAATGTTCTACATCAAAGAATTCGTGACAGTTATTAGTGCCTATCGGTGAATGGGAATGTGTGATTTTACTTATATCTTTCCAGAAGATGAGCACAGTGAGCAATTTCAGACCAATAATCTTCAATTAGCTTCCTCCGTCTTCTTAAGATAAAATGCTCACTTTTCCAAGAGGACCCTCAATGAAATAATTCCTGGTCATGCCAGTTTTTTACAGTATTAAATTCAAGTCCCTCAGATCAGTATTCAAAGCAGTCAATCTAGTACCCTCTTACAACCTAAGCTTGTGTGCCTGATCTCAGTTTGAGTCTGGCAATAACCACACTAACCTTCCATTTATAGCTCAGCCATGACCCCGAGGGCCCCAGAGACTGCGCCTAGCCTGCTCGTCACCATATCCTCAATGCCTAGAGGTGCTCAAGGACTACTGCTAGGAAGTCAACCAACCAACCATTTGATTGACATGAATAAACCAACAAAAGAGAAAACGAGATCCTGTTCCTAAAAGAACTAAAGAATCTACTTAAGCAGACAAAACAAATTCAGTTAACAAATAAACAAGGCAAAACAGGACTGCGACAGAAAGATACCATTTGGATAAATGTCTCTGGAATATACAACAGTAAAATTGGAGATTTTGTGGGGGCAAGAGGATTTGACCTTTAATATACACCAAAGCACATTCCCCCTTAACGTTCAGTCTCCCATTTCAAATTCTTCCCCCAACTCTAGACCTCAATTTTCCACATTTCTGT
Organism: Potos flavus; assembly: GCA_028534135.1. NCBI lineage: Eukaryota > Metazoa > Chordata > Mammalia > Carnivora > Procyonidae > Potos > Potos flavus. The sequence continues at coordinate 98,299,881 of CM052895.1, forward strand.
TAGTGCCCAAAGGAGGCCTGACTTTGCCTACAAATCTTTCATGATAAAAGCCAATCGATTTTCTTCATTCGATTCTTACGAACAATTATGAAGAACAGTAATTATCATGTACATACTCCATGCCAGGCTCTAGGCTAAATGCTTTCATATACATTACCTTATTTATTTCTTACGGCAAACTCACAAGGACATTATTACTAGCCTCATTTATGCAGCTGAGGGAAGTGAGGCTTAAAAGGGGTAGTAATTTGTGAGGATGTGAACTGAGGTCTGTTTCCTGAGCCTGCTACAGTACAGGGACAATGAGTAGATGGGACATTTATAATCCCTGCTCTCAAAGAGAATGCACATATTCTAATAGAGATGTCGGATACGTAGAATTAGGTCCGAAGAGACTTGCTAAGTGCTACAACAGTCCAAGTGCAAGGGGAATATAGATAAAAAAGGAGCAACTAATTTTCCTGCTGGGCAGGACAAGTTTTCACTGATATGAGGTGACATTTCCTAAACACTGGGAAGCATGCTACATTGTCCAGAAGAGTAAGTATTCCAGTGATAGAAAGAACAAGTGTTTGTACTGAAATCAGAGTGTAAAAGAAAATAAGGCTAAAAAGGTAGCCTGGGTGCCAGACTGTGAAAAGCTTATGAAGTCCGGCTAAAAAGCTTAGAACTATTTCTCATACGCAGAGGCAGACCATTAGAACAGAAGTACATTCATATGCCTATGTGATAAGGTTTTCCAAACTGCTGAACAAGAGCTTTTTAGATTGCAGGGTAACCTGTGGAGGTATTTAATATCATATCCAAAAGTTATTTTATATTTAACTTCTCTCATTGCATTCATTCCTTTGAATATTTATTAAGCATCTACTACAATGTGTCACTATTCCTAGGTGCGGAGAAACAGTGGTGAAATCCTAATATAACGCAGCACTTAGTGTGACAGAGGTGTGAGCCTGGCACACAAGAAGCGTGATGTGTGAGGTGGGGACAGGCCAGATCATGTAGGGGTATATGGCCCAAATCAAGAAACTGGACTTTTTTCCTAAGGCAGTAGGAAACTACTGGAGTCTGAGGTAAGGGAGCAACATCATCTGGTATGTTTTAACAACACTGCTCTGGCTGCTCTAAGACCTAATTTTAGTTGATCAAGAGAGAAAGTAGAGTGATCAGTTTGAAATGGATTAAAGCATTTGGATAAATATATTTCAAACCGGTCACCCTACTTTCTCTCTTAGATTAAAAAAAAAAAGATGTGGTACAATGGTGGTACAGTAGGCAAGGAAAATGTAGACTGAATGGCAAGATGCTTTGAAGACAGTCAACAAGTTCTTGCCAAAGGACTCGATGCCATGGAGAATAGATAGGTGGGCAGTAAAGAAAAGAAAAGAGAACATCTTGATTTTTGTCTCTGGTAAGTAAATGAGACGGCGATACCCTTGGGCTAGGGAAGGTGCAAGTAATTCTTGGTTTAGATTTTTTTGTTTCAAAATATTTTATCATTAGGGTAGTAAATTTTTTTCAGAATGACTCTAACTTACAGAAATTATGTAAGCTATCTTTTAATCAAAAGTCAATGTTTACCAAATGTTTTGTTCAGTTTAAATGTTATTTCAGTTGTTAAAAAAATATCCTGTTACAATACATAACCATAAATCTTAATGGATCGGAGCTGTTTTTTACAAATATATTAACTGGTCTCTTTTATATAAAGCCTGATTAGAAATTCATAACCTTTATTAAATGTTATAAAATAAAGGAGAACTCACTGTCTTTTAAGAAATGATTTACATGCAAAAAAAGAAATGATTTATATGCAATAATTTCTAATATTAAAAATGTTATTTAGTGGTTGACAGTTATCTGCCCAAACATAAAACAGAATGCACTTACTGTGATTTTTTTTCACACTGTAGTTCACCCTCAGACTTCATTTTAAAGGCTTTTCCATAAATCAATGGTTCTCAAACTGGGTCCCAGACCAGCAGCATTAGCATCACTTGGGAACTTAACTAGAAATGAAAATTATGTGGCCCCACCCTGACCTATTAACTCAGACCCTCTGGCTAAGCCTAGCAACCTGTGTTTTGACAAGTCTTCCAGGTAATTCTGATGCCCTCAAGTTTGAGAACCACTGCCAAAAACAAAAGCTGCAGAGCAATTCATTTAGGTTAATTTAGCTTAATGGGGGGCAGAGGGCAGTGGTGAGGGAAGGGAGAGGGATACACCATTTTTAAAAGTAGTAAGTACCCAGGATTTAGGTGTTAAATCAAGATAGAAACTTAGTAAAATTACGTAGAGGCAAAACTATGCTTTGTGGTTATAATTAACTCAAAAGTAATCATATTAAAATAATTTGGCAAAATGGTTTAGCAATTAGAGAAACATGATTTTGACACATGGTAATTTTGTTAGGCAAATGTGAATTATTAGAAAATATGAATATTTTATTTATGAAATATGAATATTTACCTGCTGTAAAATGCAGGTAACGAACTTAAATTTTCAATTAACATAACTGGCCCATAATAAAGTATTCTAAATCTTAAGAATTTTGGAAGTGCAAATCTACGAATGATAATATCTTTAGCAAATTATAATATTCTGATAAATTAATACTCTGTAAAGCTATAAAGTCATATTTCTGAAATCATATATTACCTTAATGATACTGTTTGTTGACTTATTATAGCAGTTATAAACAAAGCCACTTGTACGAACTAAATTTTAATTTTAAAATTATACAATGCCCTTCTTTTAAACTCTGCTAATTCACGCAAGCTGATGAAGTTTTAAATATAACAGGACAAGAAAGAGTGGGGGCCTCTGCTTCATTCTGGGGTTATTCCAAGACCAAGGAGAGGCCCACACAAGAACAGTTTTAAAATTCTAAATTAAGTCAGCATATCGATACCATTTTCAAACTAATTTTTAAATTATCAAGATCACACCTAAAGAGTGGAAGCATCAAATGTTAGTCATTTCAACAAACACCAGGTCCTGCTGATCCCTTTTAGTTTGAATCTCTCTACCACTATTTAACGAAACTTTTTTTGCTTCTCTTTTATATTTGAGTTCTTTCCACCCCTGGTTTTGATCAAAAGTCACACAGCCTTTCTCCAGTTCCTATTTTTTATTTAGAAGAACTGACCTGATATGTAATGTAATAACAAATACATATAAATACACTGCCAACTCAGGGAGATCTGTAGAACCAATGTTTTATGACAATCTGCAGTTCCCTAGAGTGCTGTCATCATCTTTTGTGTTCTGAGCCTTCCTCTGGTTGAAGCTGTTTAATTCTTCAACCCTGGCATTTATGTAGCTCCTTTGCTTCTCAGCCTTTAACAGCATTTGAAGACAGTGTACTTGACAATACATACCTCAAAATGTGGTCTGTGTGCAAGTCTCTCATCTCCTGAAATCTTAGTTTAAAATGTTAGATTTAAGTTCCACTGTTCTATGCTATAAATCAAACATAGTGTTTTCACACACATCTTGGTCTCTGCTGCACCAGTATGTGATTTCACAATGGCGGCATTCTTCATTCTATACGGAGAAGCCTATGGCCACATAACTTCCAGTGGAGACTATCATCTGTCCAGTGCATCCACTCCAACCACAACTGGGTTCCTAGGATTTGGGTAGGTCTGCACTGAAGCTGCTTTAACAGTTTCCCATCCATGGTCTGTGTCCTCTGAAGTCCAGGTCCTCATGGCACCAGTGACAAGTATGATGGCACTAAGGGAGAATAAGGCAGACAGACAACACCTGACCCCGCTCTCCGTCCTCCAGTCCTAGCACCTCCTGGCTCTGCACTTCCGTTTTTGTATTTTGGGGAGAGGATGTCAGGGGAGAGAATTAACCCTAAGTTTCAAATGCCTAAAAGTACTCGTGTGGAAATAAAAAGTATGAAGTTGTATATAACCATGTTTACTTCAAAAAGTCAGAAGATCAAAGGTAGAAACAAAGGTTTGGAATTCATTAGCATATGGCTGATGCCAAAGCTAGGAGACTGAAGGAGCTTATGTGGAGAAAACGTATAGAAAGAAACCAGGAGATCAAGGACCAAAGTAGAATAGAGGAGGTATCGTAAGCAAAGGAAACCGAGCAGGCATGTCCGGTGAGGCACAAGGAAAACCAGGAAAACAGTTTCGGAGATGCCAAGAGAAGAATTATCTCAGGAAGGTAGAAGCGGGCAACAATGACAAATGCTGTTCAGATGTCAAACATGACGAAAGTGGAGAAATGACCACTAGCGTTCTCACGAGAGTCACTGGTGCCTTAGCCGAGCGCCAAAATGGAGAGTTCTACAGAGAACGTGTGAGGTGAAGACAATGCCTACAGTTGGCTCTCAGGTCAGGCCCTACCTGAGATGTTAAAGGGAAGCATGCTCTACCCGGTATGCTTTCCTGATGAAAGCAGGGATGTAACATCAGGGCACTCCACTTCTCAGTAATCACTGTGTCCAAGAGAATGAGTAAAGGGGCAATGAAAACAAGAAAGCTTGAAGAGATTCCTTTTCCAGTTCTTGAGGGCCAACTGGGAAACTGGAAAACTTGGTAAGAAAACCACTTCCCTTCATCCTCACTCCCCAACAGAGGGCCATACGAGGCCCAAGAGCGTATGGGCTGGATCCATCAGGTGTTCAGTCAATACTGAAGAACACACTGGTTATTACATAACTGAAATCCAACAGGTCTTCATTGGCTCATGTACTTAATTTGGTGGGTGTTTGTGAAGACTTAATGATGAAAGGTATATGAAAGGTGCCCAACACAATGTCTAGCACGTGACTACTATTCATTTCTTTTCAATTCTAGGAACAGCCAAAAATGGTCCCCCAACGAAGTTCTATCTACCGATCTATTGGTCAGGGAGATGAAAAAAGAGATGCCCCTTTGCCCAAATCCTGAAAATTAAATCTCAGGCCAGGCCTCTAAGGCTCACTGTACCCTAATTCCCATGGCATCCATGAGTCCTTCCCATGCTGTAAGCACCCTTACAGAGTCTAGGGACAAGAGGCATCACAAAGATAGCTTTGAAACAAGTCAGCAGATAGGCACACTTCATCCCCACCCCCCATTTGCCTTGTCAACCAGGTCCCCCATGTGTAAAGTGACAAACTGCGATACGGAGAGAAGGAAACAGAACAGGGTCAGAGAAATACAATCCAAAGTAAAAATCACTTCTGTGTGGAGCTCACAAAAGATCTGGGTTACCGTCGGCTGCAAACTGCTGCTCTCCTGGCTGCAGGTCTTGCCGGAAGTCGTTCTCCTCATCAGAGTCATCTGGGTGATGGTGATTGTTGTCATGGATGTTGGCATTATTCTGGGCATTGTTATCATTGTCATTGTTGGAGTTCTGGTTGCTAACAAGGGCCGAGGAAACCCCAATTCCCGTGCCTGCACTCAGGCCGACTCGAGCACAGCCCTGAGGCGAGACGAAAGCACATGCATATTCACTTAGGTTAGTATAGAACACTTCGTTTTTCATATTCCTCCATTTCATCTTGACCTAAGAATATTTACAAACCACTACTTTCACATATGCATCAAGCACCTTATTAGAGACTCATAAGACTTCAAACATGACACAGTGCTATCAGTCTGGATTTACAGATGATGAAATGCAGTGGAAAGAGGTCTGGGTAAGAGACCAGCAGGTGCTAGAGCTGGGACTTGAAAGCCAATAATCTGACCTCCAATCCTGAGCCTTCCCCACTATACTGTACTGCTTGCACAGTACAGTAAAGGAAATGTAACCATTAGGAACTGAGGAGAGAGAAGATAATTAGCTGGAGCATTATGTTTTTATTACAATGATAGTGAAAAGTTTTATCAGTTAAGCAGTTTTAAAATAACATTTTGTACAACTAGACAATCTCAGGTTTTCCAGGATTTTCAACTGCATAGAAGAGAGAACAGCAAAGTAAAACATTTCCAAAATAAATCCCTAATCCATATTTATATCTGAGGTTAGGTTCTTAATTAGAGATTTAATCTCCCAACTAATTACTCTGAGTAATAAATTTTGACCTAGCTCAAATTTCCAACTTTGCTCTTACCTTACCTTCAGCTTACACAACTGACAGAGACAGCTTTCCACTTACTTTTTCCTTTCCCTTCTCTGGAGACCCCTTACCAGAGTAAGAGGCCATGCAAATTATAACCTGTATGCCTTCACTGAATCTAGCACTAAAAAATCCAACTGCAACAATGTAAGGGCATATTATTAGAAAAAAATCACTTAGGTTTTGTTTTCCTCCTTGAGTATTAAACAATAATTCCCTCAAATGTGACTTACTTTGGGTGGTTCACGAAACATCTGGTCCAGTGAAATAAACTCGAGGCTGGGCAACAACTCAATAAACTGGCCAAAGGAGTCCAGCTTCAAAGCATGGCACCGCACTAAGTTGATATCGACCAATCGCGTCCATCTTGAATGGTCTGTTGGGAGAAATGACATGGCCAGAGAGTTTAACTAACACTTTCTCCATTATGGATGAATTCTGCTATAGGTCACAAAGATTTTCAAAACCTTTTCCTTTAAATAACTTCGACTTTATCTCACAATCTCAAAAACTTGATGTCTAAATTATGATGTCTTCTTACCTAATTTCACTGTGAAAACTACATGGCTTGGGAATTATTAACTTGAAACCAAGTCAACCTTGATCTAAATGTGATCCATTCAACAACCTACATGCCTACTCAACAATAGGACACTAAAGAAATGTTGGTGGCTTCATTCAATAGAACATTATGCAGCTGTTAAAAAGAATGAAGGAGAATTGAGTATGCTTGCTATGGAAAACTCTCCCAAATATTCTTAGTGTAAAAAACCAAGCTACAGGAGAGGGTATACCTAAAAAGGTCCTTTGTATATATAAATAATTTTTAAATGCTACACATGTATAGGTTGCAATATGCACAAAATAATCTGTCCAGAGAATATACAAGAAACCGTTGATGGTGGTTACCTTTGAGAAGAGGAGACTTTTCATTTTGTACCTTTCTGTACTGTTTGGTATTGTTTACCAAGTGCATGTATTACTTTTAGTTTTTAAGTGTTAACAGGAGTTCTGAGTGATGGGATTATAGGCCATTTTTTTGTTTTCTTCTTTATATACTTCTGTATTTAAGAAAACAAACAAACCAAAAATCCAATAGATGTTATTTTTTAAAAGTGATCTATGCCTGCTACCACCTCAAGTTTGTATTTCCCAGTAACTTCTTGGTGCAGCTGGGCTAGGGACGGAATTTCACTTCCGGTAAGGGATTCATGGCCATTCTAATGAATAATCTCAAGAGATGCCCTGGAGCCTGAAAAGAGGCTGGAGACGGACTCTGTAAGGAGCTACAGTAGTCCAAAGAGGCAACTCGGACAGGAGAGGAGACTGTTCTGCAGGTGTCAGTGAGGGGGCTTGGTTTGGTAAAGAGGATGTCACAATGAAAATTCTCTAGCTCGGAATTTATTTAAAGGTCTATGAATTTAGGTATTTAAGAAGGGCCTTGAAAGAAACAAATAATACCACTCTCTCAGGGAGAAAAATGAACTCCCCATATAAGGAAACATATCAAGTACAAAAGTCACACTTCTATACACAAGGGATCAGGTAGAATGGGGGAGAGCTGAAATAACTTAAGATTTTAAGGCAAATGAAAATTTCACTACAAGTTAATGCTAAATATGTCACCTAAAGTTTTTTTTTTTTTTTTTTAAATACATACCCACTTTGTCCTTTCAGATGATGTGCCATTTGAAGGTACTTCAGAGAAAACAAATGTAATATCTCAGGCAACAATTCCTAACCTTAATTTTATGTGCCCAGCTCAAAGAAATATATATAAAATCAGGGCAATTGAATCCATAACCGAGACAGTACCAAATTCCAGGCAGAGAATTTCAGTTCAAAGCAGCACTGACAGAATACTTCCAACTTGGTTATTAAAGGTTCCCAGCACTTGTATGTCCAATCATATAAAATATCTACATTTTACATTAGGAATACAATTCATACCATACACAGAAAACAAAAATATATATTCTTTTGATAGTGGGCAGACATAGCCATAGTTAAGCCTACGGTACCTGAGATCCAATTGTATGGGTTATGAAGATGGGGGCAATTATAAATTGCCAGATATTTGATACAGGAAAAAACTTCATTGACTGCCTTCATCCCTATATCGGTGATGATACCAGGATTTTCTACCACATCAGCCAAACCATACTTTACCAGATCTGCATTCGCCATTCTACCTAGAGAGAGAAATCAATTAAAAAAAAAAAAAAATTCTTAAATGTCATGGAATACTGCCGATTCTTTATCTTAACATCCAGTATTATTATCACTCTCTATGAAAATTGTGTGTCATCAATCCATCATCAGGTTCAAGTTCGAATACAATTTTAAGTTAGGTATTCTGTGCAAATACCACTTATCTTGCAAAATAAAAACATATTAAAAGTCAAGGGATAGCTAACAGAAACAAAGTATTTTCCATTCTCTACAAAAGGAAAAATAAAAGCAAAAATTCTTAAAGCAAAACTGAGGGATATATTGTATTGGTTCACACACGGTGAAGTTTTAGCTTTAGCTTTTAAAAAGAAAAATAAGATCTTAAATATGTAACTCTTTTTCATAGTATCCGGGATCATGTTTTTGGAGTTGGGTGTGCCCATGCATAGAAAAGAGTAAACTGGGAATTCAGGGTCATTCTTAGAACAAATGGTATTGGTTAGTAAAGATGTGCCCATCCCCAGAAAATGGACTTCTAACTCAAATACATCCACCCCCTCTGCCAATGGGCTATAGTGCCCGCCATCTTGCAGGCACGCACGGGGATGGGGGCGGGGGACTGGTATCAGTAAAAGACGATCCTCCGTCCTAGACTGTGGTGGCACTGGAAATCACACCTCATTCCTTGCCTCCTGTCCTCATTTCCCCTCAGTTCCTGCCCTTACTTTCCAGGATGGTCTGCTTGACTACAAGCAATCTGAAGGAAAAGGGACTGCATCTAGTTAGGTGACAGTCGCATTTTCAATGACCGGCAAAGTGCTGGAGAGACTCAATAAACGTCTCTCACAGTCCTTACTACCACATGGCACCAAGTACAGAGAAAACACAGTTGCTCTCGTGAAGATGCCCCACATACGTTACAGGGATTTATACCTTTACCTCGGAGCATGTTTAAAACAACTATTAACTCTAAACTCTTCCTATTTTACCCTCCACATAGTTTCACAGTCTCTCTTCTACAGTCCCCATTTTTGATATTTATTAAAGGTTATTTCTTGCAGATTTTACCTTAATCCATCCTTTACAATTCGGCTGAGCCATTTTCTTTAGCCTGCTGTAAAAACATTTTTCTTGCCCTTTGGACTTCAAATTTTTCTAAGGATTGGGTAAATCTTGAACTGATCCTGTTCTCTGTCTGCATAAATGTTGTAACCTAACCTAACAAATCCATCATACATTCATTCCTTTGAGACCACCACCTTCTTCCAGCTCTTGGGTTCTCCTGATTGTCACACTCCCTCAAGAACTCTGATGACATCATGTAGAACGCATTTTTGTTTCCTTTTTCTTTAGCCCATAGGTCGGCTAAAAGTAAAAGCTACCAATTACTAAATGCTTTCTAAGGGTCAGAGATTGTATGGTAACACTGTTTTTATTACTGACTCCTCCAAGCCACCCATGGAAAAAACGGCAAGTGGTCTTGTCTCCACTTAACAAATGGAAAACCATGGACTTTCTAAGAAGTAACTTGCCTAAGGTCCCATCATTTGTAAGAGGCAGGTCTCAATTCCATCTCTCTCCCTCTCTCCAAAGCCCCAGCACTAAAGACAACACTACTCTGGCTTTTAATGAGTGTTACATCCCTATCACCTTCGAATAAAACTCTGCTATTATAAATCAATGGAAGGAAAAAACCCCTGTAAATATTCATCTTTGGGACACCTTACTTCTGCTCTTAACACACAGCATCTGCTTTTCAGCACATCCATTTCCCCAATCTGGCGCTGTCATTTTTACCATAAATGTATGGGGCACAAAGGTGATGTTTCCATTGGTATTTTGCCAAGTCTTTGTAACGAAACAGAGATACAAGTTTTACTAGAGGTGATGCCACCCCCACCCTCCTGGAGAGGCGCTTCGAAATCTAAATTACTGCGAAGAGTGAGATTAAGTGGCAAAGTATGAGCAGTGACCACGCGTTCCTCCCGGGACGCTCTGTTAGAGGCACCTGGCACCTACAGTGATAGACAATCCTGGGCTGTCTTTGGAGGGTCAGAGGCAAATACGTATCTGGAGAAATGGATGAACTGCAGCAAATATGAAAACAAGAAATGCTTATGAAAAGGTCAAGACAAAGAGATTTCAATATGAAAGACACTATGAAACATGCTGAAAAGCATAAGCTAGCAGTAGTCAAAAGGTAAAGTGTTTTTCTACTGAATGTGTGTTTCGGGGAAAGAGACACAGTTGGGAAATAGCTGGTTATAAAGAGAACTCTCAAAAAACAATCTTTCAGTGGGCCTAACTGTGGCCATCTTGAAAATACAAAATTTGTCAAGTTTTGAGCTTTGGGGAAGAGGAAAAAATAAAATTATGGAAAGAACACCAATCGCCAAGCTAAAAATTTTGCTGGGTTACACATAAGCTACTGTAGAAACAACAGAGAGAGTGAAAGCAACCTCATTCAAAACCAGAAAAGCCTGGTATCAAATATATTAACTTTATATGAAATGACTATACTAGGTTAGCATTTTAAAGCTATGTCGGTGAAAAGCCAATCTTTTTCAAAGTTATACAGATTAAAAATAAGTCCCATTAAATTGGCAAGAAGATAATGATTTGATTTCTTAATCCTTCACATGTAATAATGAGCACTGCAACAAAGAAAAAGTATACAAAACAACAGAGATGTCTACTAAAAATGAAAAAGGACAACAGTCACGTTTGACCTAGACCGTCCTGACCAGAGAAATAAAGCCTTGTGTTCTTTTACAGTGCAAACTAGATCCTAAGAAAAAATGCCATCTGGTATGACAGTGAGTTTAAGAAAGACTTGTTAGAAATTACACGGGGAAGAATCAATTCTTGCAAAAAATAAAAACATGCTGACGGTGGAAATGCTCTTGCATGTCTGATTAATGTCACGTAGGAAAAAAGCTTGAATAATGAACTGACATGCATTCAAACCCAAAGGAATGAGTTCCCAATTGTAAATACATTCCAGAAAATGCTGTCAACAAGCCTTCCAACAGCAATCATCATCAAATGAATACTGACCATTATGTGCTCACACTATCTGGGAAATCCAGAACCCCCAGCGGGCTTATTATGGAAATGAAGAGCATGGACAGGGAATGGGACCTCATCTGAGAGGACCATCAAAAGCTTCAAGAAGTGTGGCAGATCAAATTCAACAAATGGAACCAAGGATGACATTCTGTGAAAAAAATGAAGCAGAATGGGAAAGAAACTTGGGCAGTAAAATGAAGACAATATCAAATGTAGGTAAGGATTTTTTTTTTTGTATACTGTTAATCATTATATTTTCTATAATATGCTAAGTCAGAGGCAATATGGGGGAGAAAAATCACTGACACTTCAAGTTTAAATTAAAAGTTCCTTTTTCAAGAAGGCAGAGCCCCTAAGACTTTAAGCTGTCTTATATTCAAGAAAATATCACACATCTCAATTCAAGTTTCAGTTTGTCAAGTAAGTTCCCTACAGCAATTCTAGGGAATAAAATGGCTGATTAAGTCTTACTCTGCAGCAAAAACTCATCTACATATCCCAGATGAAGTGTTTCAAACTGGGGGAACTCCAGCTCTGCCATCTTTAGGGCAGAAAAGACGCCATCTTTGGTTAGGGAAGGCTGGATCCGAACTTCATGTAACCTATGAAAAAAATATCAGAGTAAAATAAAAATCATCAGAATCAAAGGTTCTTCCTAGCATAAGGCTATAAAGAAGTTCACCTTACTGAGATGTCACAGGCAAACAACTTTCCACTCCTCTACTAAAAAACATTAGAGATGTTTCCTTTAAAGGAGCATTTTGTAAAGTGTGGACACGTCTTAGATGGTCCACTGAAGTTACATTAACAATAAGTTATACAGTAAGAATCATATATCCTTTCTAGTGTTTGCTTAAACCTGATTAAGTCAAAGTCAGAATCTGCATCTGGTGCTGATTATCATCTTTTTTTTTATGCTGTTAAAAGTGCCATTTTAACAAAGATTATAGTTCTATATTGGGTAAGAATACCTACTTACTTAAACTTAGAAATGGCTTTATTTATACTCTTAATATTCTTTTGATGGAAAGCAAGAGTTTTGTTCTCAAATTGAAAAAAAAATAGTTAACTCAATTTAAGTACAATATAAAAGCAGAGGTAGACCTTTGATCTGTAGGAAAGAGTAAACGTGGCATAAACTGATATAAAGGTATGTTAAAAATATAAAGGTGTTACAAGGTCAGGATTCTTAAAAAGCTGACTTAAAATACTGATTTCTGAATAGCAAATAGTGTCACCAACTAACTAAAATAATTCCGAAAATTACAGAAGGTTGAAAGAATGGTTCCCAAGAGAGCTGCAGACACCAGTGCATCAGTGCTGACTTCTGTTGGACTTCCAGAATGTCGACTGCTTTTCTCTGATGAGACCACACCGTTGCAGAGCTTGCTGGGTCTGGAGGGCAGCTCAGCTGTCATCAGTTATAACAGAAGACTACCACTACTAAGTGATGCTCTAAATGCTATTTAAACAACTCCTTTATATTTTACATCTGGACAAGGCATAATCAAACTTCATACATACATTCCCTCAATCTTTGTGAAACAGGAAAAAACACTACTCTAAGACAAAAGACAACATGAAGAGGAAACACACCTACGAGCAGCAGTGATAATGAGGTAACCAAGATCTACTTCAAGAGCGTTTTTGCAGGCTCCCAAAACGATAGTGTGCAAATTTCTAAAACCACCTAGTTAAGGGACAAAAGGAACAAAAACAGTAAGTATTTCCTTTGACCACAGCACTTTCAGTAAAGTATTTATACACATAGAGGACAATTATCTGGTAAAAGTAAATCTAAGTTTGTTTTTCCATTCAAATTAATAACTCAAGATGAATTATGACTACTAGTCATTTCCTAAAAGGAATGAAAACAGATACTGTCATCCTGAAGAGGCATTCTGATCGTGTTGGAAAATTACTCCAAATTATTGAGACTGTTAGAAGAAAGGATTTTCAGAAAGCTAGAAGTTCCTAAGGGAACTGTAAAGAAGGGATCCTGACATTTTCAAGCCGAAGTCTGAACCTCCAATGTATCATAGGGAACAAGACCACCACTCCTTTAACTTCAACTGTTTTATGTTTTTGAAACTTGTAATTACAGAGCAAAAACAGTATGCGAATTATTAATGTATACAATGCAATGAATTTTCACAAGATTGACTTTAAACTTTTATGAATAGAATTACACAGTATGTATTTTTGTGTCTGGCTTCTTTTGCTGAAATTTTTGTTTAGAAAACTCATCCAGATTGTTGCATATAGTGGTAGTTTATTCACTCTCATTGCTGTGTAATATTCCCTTGCACAAATATGTCACATTTGAATCATCCATGCTGTTGCTGATAGGCATTTGGGCTGTTTCCATCTGGAGGCTATTATGAACAGTGCTACTATGAACAATTTGGGGCATTGTCTCCTGGTGAAGATATGTATGCATTTTTATTGGCTTTAAAACCAGGAAGGCAACTGTTGATATGCACAGACTACCAAACAATATTTCAAGGGATTATATCAATTTATATTCAGCCCCAGCAGTGTATGGAAGCCCTGTAGGCCTTTCCTATCAGTTATACTTAGGTATAGTCATTTTAGTGCTTGTGTATCACACTGTGGTTTTATTTTGCATTCCCCTAATGATTAATGATGTTTCTCATTTATTCATGTTTATGGACTATTTGGTTATCCCCTTTTGTGAAGTCTTTTCTATTCAGGTTGTATCCTTGTTTTTCCTACTGGGTTGTCTGCCTTTTTCTCATTAATTTCAGAAGTACTTCATATACTCTAGATACAAGTCCTTCATCTGATACCTGTATTGCAAATAGATTCTCCCACTCTGAAGCTTCGCTTTTCATTCTTAATCATGCCTTTTGATGGACAGAAAAAAATTTTTAGTGTAGTACAGTTTATCAATTTTTTGTTTATGGTAAGTGTTTTTTGGTATCCTGTTTAATAAATCTTTGCCTACCCAAGGTCAAAAAGATATTCTCCTACTTTTTTTTTAATGAATGTTTTGTTTTTCACATTTGGATCTATGATTCATCTGGAATTAACTTTTGTGTGAGGTATAATGATTCTTTAATTAAAATATAAGGCAGAGTCATTCTTAAATGCTTATAAGGGGAGAAAAGTCTGTTTTTCTTTCAGGACATTTATACAAACTCTTCACTTTTGGCATCTCTAGGTCTTTTCTCTAATGAATAGTTCCTCTGTGGTCTTCTTACCCCCTCTCTGACTTTTTCCTGTTAGCTACAGCCATGCAATAAAAATAATGCTGTTGATCCTGAGGGAGCCTGTTCCATCCCCTTCACAATTTAATGAAAGTGTACTTCCACCAGACCTGACTGACAAAATGCCTAAAAATGTAATGCTCACTCATATTTTAATAGTATTAATAATAACATCAATTTGTACCAACAGTACTTAATGATACTCTATTTGTATTTTGAATATACAAAGTTAGATTTTTGTTCTCAACTGTTAATTATCTACCTCGCTAAATTCTGTGGTATTTGTGTTGCAATGAGGAGATGTTTAACATGGAGCACATTCTGTTATATATAATTATTTAAAATATAATTAAAGGACCTAGAGAGTAAAATACACTTTCCTCTTAAAAGCCATCATCTGAGATGAAGCTAACATCCAAGTGATAAACATGAAAGCATTTGATATACCTTAAAGTATTAGACAAAGTATTAGACAAATTAGACAAATATTAGACAAAAGTATTAGACAAAAGTGAGACGTTATTATTATTAATGCCTGAGTTCTTTTGTAGGCCTGAGATGTCCAAGTCAAAAACCATCTCTTTTCACCTATGGACACTAGAAATCCCTGTTAATATTTCTCAGAAAATTTCCAAATATAACAGCTGTATGGTTAACTAAGTAATAAGGACTAATAAGCCAGAAAACATGCTTTAACACTCTACTATTTATTTTGAGAAGGTTTAGCATTGCATAAAAAGAAATGAATACTAGTCCATGCTCATGGTTACTTATTCTCCATCAAATGCACCAGACAGGGCAATTACTATCAAGGAATTTCTTTTAAAAAGACTCATAAAAGAAGCTACATAAAAGCATAATAATTTTTTAAACTGATTTATAAAGTATTCGGTAACTAAAGAAAAATGAATACCTGATCTCCAACTGTCTTCAACCACGTGTTGGATAAGACCTCCAAGGAAAGGGACTCGAACCATTTCCAAATGTTCCAAGTTTCGGGCAGACGCTAAGCCTGTTACTAAAGGGACATACTTCAAGGAGTTTGTGGGCCCTAGGGGAGTAAAAAATACTTCAATGGAACAATGTAAATGGATTTAAAGATGAACTTTCAAACCAGCAGCTGAAATAAATTAACTTATAAATTCTATGTGTGAAACTGACAGCCAAGTAGTTAACTCTCTATAACTTATACCTATTAGAACGTATTAGCCTGTTAGACATGTATTTATTCAGCGTAAGGATTTTTTAGTAACACTGGAGGTATACTTAGTATTTTTTGTAAATCCCCTGCAGTTTCGATAGTTTTGAGTTCAAAATAACTAAGGGGAGAAAGCCAAGTTGAAGATGTGATCCTTCACCCAAGTAAATAGCTGGATCGTAAGTATCTCTCTCTGTGACCAGTGTTGTATGAGGCGTTATGGAGGATCACAAGACACAGGCCTATCTATCACAGAGCTTGCAAAAGACATGGAGATAAAACTAACTGAATAATTCTAAGAATACAAAGGCATGGCATATCAACTATAAAAACAGTATCTGCTGTACTACATAAAAAAGAAAAGAGTAAAAGAAGAGGAAGGAAGGAAGCGTATACCTTAGGACAAGGGAACAATGACATAGTGTAAACACAGACACTGAGGTGAAGGCTGGTAGGATGGCAGAGGGGACAGTGAATAGGCAAGCCTGACAATAAAAGAAGGTACATCTTGGTAATGAATCAGAAATAGAGATATCAAGAGGGGCCCCAGCTATTAAGAGCTTTAAAGCAGAATAGTTCCCACTTGACAATCTAGGGCAACAGAGACACTGAAGGTTTCTGAACAGAAAGGCAGGACCATAAAAGCAGTGCTTTCTGCTTTACGAGATTATGTAGCGCAACGTAATCAGAAATTAGACAGAGATTTACTATAACAATCCTACAGAAAGTAAAAAGTGAGGGGGGGCCTCGGTGACCCAGTTGGTTAACCTGCCTTCAGCTCAGGTCATGATCTCAGGGTCCTGGGATAGAGCCTCGCATTGGGCTCCCTGCTTAGTGGGGAGCCTGCTTCTCCCTCTCCTGCTCCCCCTGCCTGTGCTCTCTCTCTCTCTCTGTCAAATAAATAAATAAAATCTTTTTAAAAATTTAAAAATTAAAAAAGAAAGTAAAAAGTAGAGACACAGGGATGTTTCCTCCCTCCCCACTAAGGGTAAAACACAAATCACGTGTCAACTGACTTTAAAACAAAAAGTACATTTATTTTCATAAGGTGAATAAATTACTGAACATAAATAGTAATAATGTAATGTAATTCCATTTACACACATAACTATGGAGTTTGCTTTAGAATATTTTTAGAATACCATATGTGTAATTCTACCAGAACTATGTGCCATTACCTGCACAGTTCCTCATGACGAAAGTTCGTAAACTAATGCAAAGAAAGTCTTTGAACGGCTGTGGTTTAGTGAGTCTTACCCACTTCATATAAAGGTGCCTTAGCATCGGGATACAAGGAATTTCAGGAACATTCACCCCTAAAAACATATACCAAAAAAACAAAAATCACAAAAAAAACTCTGTATTCTGCATAAAAGTGCAACAGTCTACTCTTCAAGTTGACAATTTATCCTTCCTGGAGATTTTTCACCAGAAAGAATTACCTAATTAAAGTCCATCAAGTTTGGCTTAAAATTGGCTTGTAACGAACAATTTAAGCAAACCATGAACACTCTACTTTGTTACTTCTTTAGAAAAGGCGTATGGAGATGGGATCTTAAAAGTATTCCCACATTTTATACACATGAATCTTTCTCATAACTCTACAACTCTTTCAGCACACATACATACACCAGCAGACATAAAATGAAAACGGGTTACTGAAAACAAAATTACGTGGAAGGAATACACAAAAGTACTATTTGATTACCAAAGGCCACTGTCCCACCAGTGAGAAAACTAAAACACAGACAGGCTAGCTGGCTTCAAATACCATAATATCCAGAGACAAAGATTAAAGCTGTTTCTACAAATGAATGAACCTTAAGGATCTGTAAATGAGTGGGAGAAGCCAGTTGACATGACTCTGAGAAAGTGAGAAACCCATCAGTCATTTATTTTAATATTTCAAACTGAAAAAGGTACTTTATCCTACAGATCCATAAGTGACTTAACACTATGAGTCATACCTGCGGAGGACACTGTCTGGGAGAAAGGGGATGTAAAGTGGAAGGAAAAGCCAGGAGACAAGAAAAAAGACAGGTAACTTGTAAGTTCTAAAGGGAAGAAAGCAGATCAAGGAACTTGCCCAACAGTTAAACACCACAGCCTCATGAAAAGCCAAGGAAGTGACACAAATCTCTGAGAGAAATTCCAAGGACCCAGTGTGATGGCATTTAATAAGCAGCAGCTGGCAAAACCAGTTTAATACAAGTTCAAATTGAAGCTGGTAGAAGTCCTGCTAGCAAGGGCAACTAGAGAAAGCAAAACTAGTAGAGTACCTGAATGACTGGTTCTTTAGAAGCTAAATTCTGCAGGAAGCTCCTACTATAAGGATTATTCCTTAACCTGCCCCTTCCCAAAAAGCAATAACCTTTAGCCTTGAATTACGCATATACCCTGTATGGCAGCAGATGGGAAATAAAATTGAGGTTGAGACCAAAGGGAGAAAGGCAGAGGCAAAGAGGTATAGACTGAGACTCAAGATGTAGAGCTCACAAATGTACACTTTGCATCTACCATGATAGTGGCAATACGGATTAGCAAACTCAGAGTAGAAAGAGTGAGGCAGATCCACCAGACAAAACAGCTCTATCCTAGGCCCAATCCACATTTTGCTTCAAATTCATTCTATAAACAAAGGACACAATTATCATCTTCCCAGCACGTGCACTAATTTACTATACACATTTACAACACCATCACAGTGTTAAACTGTTGAATTAATCAAATGAATGAATGCATTTCAACAAAATTTACCAACTACTTATATCTGCAATGAACAATGACAGGAATCATGGGAAATATAAAGATATAAAAACACTCTGACTTCACAGAGCTTATATTATAAATTTCATGTATTACAGTAACTTTATTATCTAAAAATTCAGTCTCAAACTAGATATCCAAACGCCTAATCACAACCATCCCCTGATTGTATACATAAAAGGGGGCTAGAGAGCATTCTTCTGCCATAATTGTGCAAATAAGCCCTAGGTAAGACCCACTCCTTACCATCCCTGCTGCACTCCTTGCACCACCTGACCCAGTTTCAGAAATTTCTAGTTCTTAAGACCATCACCAGTGCCCAGAATAATGCTTAGAACAGAGCAGATACTCAACAGGTATATTTTAAATAAAATATTTAATAAATATTAAAAGTCAGACTACAGTAACAGGAGTCCTCTCAAAACCCTTTCGATAATGTAAGTCAGAGGTGGCAAATTAAATTTGAGAAAATATCTGCCCTATCACCTACTTAGATAGAAATTATTGGGACACAGACTATTTGGACGGAGAATGTACACTATAATCACTGAAAATAAGGTGCCTTTGGAAAAAGAGCACCCCATTTCCCATTTCTAAGAGAAAAAGAAAAGTAGATTTTTTTATGATTTGAACATAGGGGAATGTTCTGCTTGCAGAAGATACAAGTAAACTAAGAGGTATTTGGCTTTCTATTCCTCAATGCCCTAAGCTGAGCTGTATAATAAAATAGCCACTACTGCATGTGGCTGTTTGATAAACGAACGTAAGATAAAAATTCAGTTCCTCTGTTTCACTACCACAGAGGGAACCATACGGGAGAGTACAAACCCACGACATTTCCACCACCACAGAAAGTTGCATTGAGAACTCTTCTCTGAAGGGTCAAACTAGGACCAAAAGGGCAGAGAACAAGGGCAGGATTCTGGCTCCCTGAAACAAAGCAAAACAAAACAAAAAAAAAACCACACCCTAACAACTTTCAAAACTACTCAAATGATCTTCAAAAACGGAACAGACTGGTTGTGAAGCGGTTATTTCTCTAACCCTCCAGCCCCCATCTAGGACTCCTTAATGGGAAATCTAAATTTGTATACACGTCTCACAAGCATTTCTTTGGCCATCATCAATCAACAAAGCTATTTCTAAAATTCTCATTATTCCTTCTCAGTGAATATTCAGTTATACAACATTTTGAGGAGTCGCAGGTGACCCAAGAAACATGTACTTACCAACTAAATGTAAAGTTTGAATTTTGGCTCCTATAGGAATTTTCAGTTTATTTTCAGGAGGAATTGGAAATGCTCCATTACGATTACGAAATTTCCCCAAAATATGAACATGCGGCATATATGTCCAAATAGATTCTACCAATTCCAAATGAGAAGTTTCCACACCCTAGAAAAGAATGCCAAGCAAGCATAAGAAAGGCTATTAATTTAGTATCCAAAGCTTCTATTTCTGTATCCTAAGATGCTAAGTATGCAATGGAACTTAAGAGTTTGTTATGGATGAAATCTGCATGTGAGTGAGCATATTCGTTCATTCTCTGATTTATTATTTCATCAATCAGTTGATACCAAATGTTCAACCAGGTACACTCACCACTAAGTTTGGGCATGCCTGCAAAGCTTCCAGAACGCCTGGAATGCTAAAAGCCTCATGGCCCCGTACCCTTCGCCTCTCAAGGTATCTAGGGTGAAGGCCATAAAGCTGTTCGACGTCTGGCATCTTCTTCAATAGTGTTAGAAAACTGGAATCTGTGAAGCCTGAGAAATTCAGAAGCATTTAGAGGCAAGTTCATCTTTGTGTTCATGAACATTTATTAAGCACTGGTCATTTCTGTCGAAAGTTAACAACAAAAGGTTTCCTTTTTAAAGTTTCGTTAAGACTAACACTATGGCTGAACAAATGATTAAACAGATAATATATTCCTTTAGTAATAGAGGAAGTGTTTCAGAAACCCCACTTATCTTGAATTAATATTTTACAAAGCTGAGGCTTTTAATTTATGGTTGCCTTTTTGTTGCTGCTGCTTTTAAGGCACAGAAATCTTCAACAGGACAACACACATTTAACCTGGATAACTTGCACCCATTACTGGATTGGTGGTTGAGGAAGGACCACCTACCTTATCAGTACCACCCTCCTCCTCCCCCAAGGTGCTCTCTGGTCCAGAGAACCTCTAGGGCTCTGCAGAGCACACAACTAAAAAAGGAGGAAGATATGATCCTCACCTTTAGGAAGCTCACAGTTCTAACCTAAATCCCATCTCAAACTAGGTTCTCTTGGTCTACCCATTTCCTAATAATTATTCTATCCTGTGTCTAACCACCACCCCCTGGACATTTCAGAGTTCATTCGTCTGAAAAAGACAGATCAAGTTAGCTAAGAGAACATAAGTGAACCAAACTGAAAGGCTGCTGAGCTGACAGAAAGCTGTTTATCTGGGAGGCTGACTGTGTTCCATGCACCAGATGGGAATGGAGAGGCAGGTGGTTTAGTGAGGTAAGCACGGAGACAAGTTTCACACAGTTGATACTTTATTATCTGGGGTGTTTTTGTATTTAATGGAGGCTGTCAGAAATCCAATTGTCTGCTCACTAATGATAAACAAAATATTAACTCTCAAGAATGTAAGTGAGGCCCCAAATCACTAAGTCTTACATACTAAAGTTTTCAAAACTTGATCTATTTGCACAGGGCTGGTCCAGATGGCTGTATTAACTTTAGAATCACAAAACTGAAAAGAAGAGACCTCAAAGATTACTTGGTCTGATTATACTAACAGTTCTTATTATCATTGTGTAGAGTAACCTTCACTAACTGAGCCACTCAATGTGTTAACAATTCTGTTTTCTCACCTATTCTCCTAACCCAATGGAAAAGGTAATCACCCTACTTACGAATGCAAAAAATGAACCTGAAGGAATTTAAAAGCTACTGTGTGAGGAGCCAGAGTTCAAAACCAAGTCTGATCACTGCCAATGCCCCTCCTTTTTTGTCATACACTAGACGTTGCCTCTCATCAAAATATGGGTATAGTTCCACCTTGTTTGAGATTGCATGAGAACCCAAAGAGATCACATATGTAAAGCATAAAAACCTTAGTTATCATTATTATATAGAGAATCAGGGCTTAAACTCCACATTTAAACTATTGCCAGACTGGCATTAGTAAGCAAGGTTAATGAGATCTTATTCTAGGCTAGAGACTGCCTCGATCCTCTTTTATATTCATTGCAGGGATGGGAAGCCTTGGGCTCACAGGTATTTATCACAGTCTGAAAGAAGTCAGCAATGTGCAGACACATTCTTCTCTAATTTGATAAGGGGCAGAAGTGTTAAGGCTAAGGCTGCATAACAGGGGAGCTCTGCCGTCCTCCCTCTTTATACGGTGTATTAATCCCATCGCCAGAATTCCTACTGGTCTAACCTCTATTAAAGCAAATCTAATCTAAGGATTGATGGTCATTTCCACACTGCCCTCATTTTTGTTTTCTCTTTCCTGCTAGAAATGATCACTCTCTGGAATAAAAGGAGTCCTTTTCCCTTAGGATGGTTTCTCTGAAGTATTTGAAGACGACTGTGGTTAGCCTCCCACCAAGCTAAGTTGTAGCCTCAGGTCTTTGCAATGTTCTTTACAAAAAGGCATATATACTGATAAATAGGTGGCCAACTGATAAAGAGTTACTAGTTGACTGATGACCCTTTTGAAAGGATATAGCACCCCAAACTGTAAAATATTCCGGTACCGCAGAGCGTCTATCCTGTTCCACTTCACTTCTGTCAAGGCTTCCCCCCACCACCCACATCACATTTTCAAAATATCAGGATCTGGATAATGCTGATAAAATGTCATTAAACAAGACATTCAAAATTGGTACACAACAGTAACTAAAAGTCACTAGTTAAAAGATTGGTGTTAACTGAAAAAGAAGCCTTGACTGACCCCTCATTTTAATTCTTCTCTTTCAGGTGTACTCTGCTTAACTTAGTCATCAACTTTCTTTTCCGGTCTCTTTACCTGAGATCCATTTGTGTGGTTAGGCTACTAACTCTGAATTCTTCACCTACAAGACCAATGCCTTATTTGAGAATCTCTAAGACCTTGTACAGGCCTTCCAAAAGTGCTAAAGAAATGAAAGCGTCAGAAGTGCAATTTCTGTGGCCTGCTACAGCAGCTTTATACAAACTGATTAATAATCCGTTTAACTATAGAATGCCATTAAGGGTATAGGGAAGCTATGAAAACCTGCATCATAGAACAGGTTTGTCTATATTAGACAAAGTGGCTTTGTCTAATATAGTAGACATATATTAAGTTCTCCAATGATACATCTGTGGAACAGGCTAATGTAGTCCCTTAAGGAACAAAATCAGTAAAGCCTCAGCCAAAACATATTTTATCAACCCAAATGAACCTAACTAATTTAGAAAAAATTCTGCCTCCCTACCTACAAGGTGACTTATATTGCCTATCTTAAGACAAGTTATGTTTGATGGGAATATTATGAGGTTCCGGTAGGACTCTGGGGTACCTTACAGGCTAGATCCACTTACCACTTGGCATGTATTCCCACCACCGCCCTGCACAGAGATCCACAACCCTCACCACTCTCAGATATAGGGTCACTGCTTCTTTTAGCTTCCTGGAGAGACATTCCATACACATGATATCCTGCAGAGGGAGGTACCTTTGTGAGAGAAAGAAACTCATATTTATCAAGTGGGTAAGTACTTCCTCTCACCAACAGGTTACTTTTTGTCCTTCTTCCATTCTCCTACCCCTTGGATGAAATAAGACCTTAGGTATTCGCAGGGTTTTAAGATTAACATGCATATAAAGCTTTTCACTAAAAACAGATGAGTCAGCAAATACTCGAGCATCCAAATAAAGTACTGAGTTCCCTCCATAAGGTATTTTCTAAAACCTGCCTTTCTCCTTTTAAGCTTTTACAAACAAAGAAAATCTCAAGGAAAAAAGAGGAAGAAAAAGGAACTCAGTGAATTTCAAAGTCTGATAAGGGAACATGAGAAAGAGAGAACTAATCAGTTTAAACATGGCCAATACAATTTTATAACTTTTACAGAAATCATTTCCTGTAGTAGCTAAAAAAAATTCCTTTCTGCTCCCTCAACACACCCAGAAACTCTATTTTCTCCATCAACCTACATGTATACCAAGTTTATAGTATACAATTTTTTCCCTACATCTTTTTACCTTTTAGATCACACACAAGTATTGTACGAGCATTAAATGAGAACACCTCGTTTCAACTACAATTTCCTCTTTTCCAACTCTCCGTTATCTCTTCCTTCCTGAAACTTTTCAACTAACCTGTACTTTTGGTTGTTTCCAATAAAAGCAATATATTTCGAAAGATCAGAAAATCTCACCTCTCTCTCTTCCTGAACACCCCTCCATACACAACTAAATTTTTTTTTTTTTAAAGGTAAAAACTACCCTTTACTGAGCTTGTATTATATCCCAGACACTGTACTGTAGTCACTATTTCACAACTTGACCAAGTAGGTTGTTCTTTATTTGCCCTCCCCCAATCCATTTTCTTTCTTTCTCTGCTAGGCCATGTTCCCTAGCCTTCTGGCTATTGGGTGATTTGGGCCAACACATACCATGGGCAAAGGCTTTCTGCTATTCCTAGTCTCCTAGGTGAGTGAATTCTTTAGCACTCCTTATTGGCTCCCTTAACCCTATCTAAGCCTCTCTAAATAGTCCCTTCATTAAATGATCTTCAAATTCCAGCCAAGTGTATGTACTTTGTTTCCTGCTAGAACCCTCACTGATATAGTAGGTGCTATTTACAAGTGGTGAAATCAGCTCAAAAAAGTTAACCTGCAAAAAATCAAAAGCCAGAAAGAGGAAGGAAGAGCAAGAGTGTCAACACAGTTGGGTCTGACTCTAATTCCTAAAAACTAAGCTAATTCTAAAAGAAAAGTCCAAGTATGCCTGCTGATCATTTCTCTGCTCCATTTTTTTCTACCTCTGGACACTCTCTCTTCTTGTTCAAACTATTTAAAGAGAATAAAATCAAATACAGTTTTCTACAAAAAAAAGCATTATTGCTAACTTAATTTACAGTCTCCATAACTCAGATATAAATAGGATAATTTTCAGAAACTATATGACTACACATTTTATAAACAATGAAAAACTGAATGTTTTCTGAATCAACTTATACACTAAAGTATTTTTTCCTCAAATCACTGATTGTTATCCGAAGTATATGCCTGAGTAAATATTATACTCCCTCTAAATCCAAATAGATCAGTAATCCCATGAAAATGATCTTACATCATATTTGCCCTGAGAAAAAGAAATGTATTTTTTCTTCAAAGATACATAATCGAAGAGTTGGAGGCATTTCAAATACATTTTTAAAAAGATGTGACACTAGATTCCACTCCTTCCATTTGAATGTTCTGCTTAAATTGCAAAATGTTATCGGATCCACTCTCAACTTAAAATATGGTCCAATTTGTTTATAATATGCTTTCCCATTATTCAAATACCTTACATCCCTAGAAACAATTTTACCTATGGTTTCTTCCCGGATTTTAACAGCTTTATTGTTTAATTCACTGATGCATTTAGAATTTGGTATCAGATATGACACCTAAGAACATGCTTTTATTACTTTCTCCAAATGATTCCTGGGTTATGACATCATCACTGATTAATCCACTCAGCTTTTCCTCACTGATATGAATACCAAGTTTATCACAAACTAGATCCTGACATATGTCTGAATTTCCATATGGGGCCTAATATAGAAATTGTTTTACCCAACTGTCTGCTTAACTGGAGAAGTTAAGTACTGGAGAAATACCAAATCTTCAATTGTGTATTTTGGAATATATTTGAACATCTGGTAGGGTTAGACTCCTTTTCTGAAAAAGCTTTCTGAAAAATTTTCAGACATTTTTCTGCCAAATGAACTTGAGTATCATTTTGTTATGTTAAAAAAATTCTGTTATTTTGGGCTTCCTATTCCCAGACAGAACTGAACTGTGACAAAACTATGCTATGTCACAAAACAACAAACTGTAGAAGATAAAGACTAATCCAAATTCATGTTAGAAAAGAGAAATAAAGTGCCCATGGTTCCCTAAAGTAGCTCTGCTGTCTCTATTTTCAAATTTCTTGGGATGTCTGAGTGGCTCAGTTGGTTAAGTGTCTGCCTTCAGCTCAGGTCATGATCTCAGGATCCTGGGATCGAGTCCCGCATCAGGGCTCCCTCCTCAGCAGGGAATCTGCTTCTCCCTCTTTCTCTGCCCCTCCCCCTGCTTGTGCTTGCTCTCTCTCTCAAATAAACAAATAAAATATAAAAAAAAATAAAATTTCTTTTTCTGGAAATATTCAGTAATTTTCAAAAATTCAAAACACTTCTAAGAACTTCATAAACAGTAATTTCCCCCACGTAAATAAAATAGTGGAAAACCCAAATGCTTGGAAAAGTTCATTGCAATTGTATAAGAGAAAAACTGGGAACAATCCAGATGTCAGACTACAAGGGAAAAGTTAATTATTGTATCATAGTGACTAAAATGCTCATTATGAAGACCATAGCAATATGAAAAAAAGCAGAATGGGATCAGAACCACTAACACTCCACAAGCATTTATGCTATGCAGTGTACTGCGTGTTTTAAAAGCATTATCTCGTTGAATCTTTATAACAACATCTTTATTGATCCCTGGTCCGAGGCAAGTAAATGAAAAACTCATGATATAAACTCAAGTCTCCAACTCCAGAGCCAAAGTGTGTTAGGGTTGTTTATTTGAATGGATAATGATTGAAAGAAGAAAGCAGGGACCTGGAAGTGACAGGTTTTTGTTGTTTTTTGTTTTGGTTTCTTTGACTTTTGTTTATAATGTTTTATAATCTTCAAAAAGATTTTGACGAAAAAAATTCACCACAAAACAACTTAATGTGTGCACTGCATATAGTAATGATGAGTATTATTTCACAAAACTTTGATTCCAATCACTTACATATATGTGCATATGAAGAATATGTTTCTCACTGTGGGTTATAGTCAAAAAAGTCAGAAACACTGCCTTATGTTGTACACACATGGTACTGTGATAACAAAAGTCAACAAATCCGTCACCAAGAATTCTGAGATGCCTGAAATGTTAACGTAGTCTAGAGAATGGCTATCCAATAGAACTCACTGCAACAAAAGTAGTATTTTCTACCTTCCCTGTGTGAGCTGTCCTACATAGCAGCCACAAGACATACAGGCTAGTGTAACTGAGGAATTGGATGGATTTTTAATTTCATTTCATTTCAATTTCAATGCCATAGGTAGCTAGTGAACACCATACTAGACAGTGCACTCCTAGAATTTGCTCCTATTTATACGTTCTAGGGGGGTAAAAGTCAACCAAACAAAATCTTACCTAAAAATATGGCAAAGCACTTCATGTGAAAGTTGATTCATATAGTCCTTTGTTTCCTCAGACATTGTTTCCTCAGCGATTTCATTATTCATGAGACATGTTTTAACACTTTTCTTTCGTGGACCCATTGCTGTGTTAGCTCCAGTATCAAAGAGCAAATCTTCCCTCTTGATAACTTGAATTCAAAGCACCTGAAAGTAAGCAGAGTAGAGTAGATTAAAGCACACCAACTCCAGACTCAGAAAGTATCCCAAAAACCTAGTTTTGTAAAACAATGTTTATTTTATAAAAGAGAAAGGATACAGAACACATTCAAATTAATAAAAACATTACACAAAATGCACAGAACATCTTTTTCTGAAAAGCAGTAGAGAATATAAAAATGCATTATTTGGAATGAGCAAAAAAATAAAAAATAAATAAAATTCAAGGAATCGGGAGTTCTGGATTCTATTTTGTACTGTTACTTCCTAACCAATCCACTCAATTTTCCCAAGAATGAATTTCTTCACCTGTAAGGTAAGATAGTTAAACTATGTCAACAAAACCCCTTCCAGTTCTCGGATCTCCTGATTCTAGGACTGCCCCTCACACAGAAGGTAGAAGAGGAATATTGAATTCTAGTCCTGGATCTGCCAAACTATTTTTATGAACTTGAGTCACCTTTTAATTCTTCACTTTCCCACCTATAAAGTGAGGGCATTAGATTCTACCAGTGGGTCCCAGGTCCCTTTATGAATCTGATAAAAATACAGACCTTCTGCCCAAAAACTAAGCACTATTTATGTACAATTTCAGATGGAAAATAAAATTACCCTTTTCCCTCTCCTGTAAACATTAAGGAGCAAAGGTTAATTCACTTTTGTGTCAAATGTATGTTTTGTCTGTTTTTAAAGTAAGCTTTGGTAACAGAGGAAAAGAGGAGAAGAGAGAGAAAAAGGAAGGGATGGAGGGTAGAAGGAGAATTAAAGTCAGATGAGCAAGCACCCAGTGGGCTTTGTTTTGTTTTATTTTACTGGTCAGGTTAAGAGGGAACCATGTAAAAACAGTGTCCTTTAAGTAGCATGATCAACTATCACTGGTAAAATTCTCCAAAATGATCTGGACTCAAACTCAGAAAACTCTAGATCAGAGCTTAAACTTCATCATGCTGCAGTGACGCACACGAGTGCAGTTTCAAATCAGTGCTTCTCTAGAATAGTATCGGCTCCATGTCATGGACCACCTTTTCCTTTTTCCTAATTATAATCCTTTACTATTCAAACTTTCTAAAGCGGACTACATGCTTCTATTTTCCTACAAAGTGGACTCAATAAAAGCTTAACCTTTTCTTGATGACCTAAGGTTATCAATATGAATATCCATTATACTCTAGGATACCTCTCCTCAGGAACTACGGAAGTCTGTGAGAGTTCCTGGGGATTCTTTGCTTTACCAGTAAATGGGCACAAACTGCACGGCTAAGTGAATCCTCAGATTTCCTGTGCCTGTGTGCGTTCTGGTCTCTTCCCTCACTGACAGGTCACTTGTAATTTCTAGCAGGTGGCAGCATGCTCGCTTCTCCCTGCATTCCACACACGCACACATGCACAGACAATATCCCTACACCTACCTCTAATCCCCCCTCTAATTTGTTGCCTCTTCAGCCACGGCCTAGGAAACCAAAGCAATACCTTTACACAGTTGTGTGCGGATTAGTATCAACAGGCACCTAGCAGTACAGACCTAAGCAATTCTGCAGAAAGTAGGTGCATAAGCTACCTTGCACCGAATTTGTGACATCTCTTTTGCCTTCTCAAAAGCTTATATGCTGTCCATCCTATTTTAGTTAAGAGACCTTGGAAGAAATAAAAGTTTGTACTCAGAACTCCCCACAAAAAAAAGTTATAAACATACCCATCTGTTTCTATCACTGCCTACCTTTTCCTATTCGCTGCCCTCTCCCCAGCAAAATGAATCTTTCCATCTTACAATGGCTCCTGAAACTGCTCTAAGGTTATTTTGACTTCCTCATCATGAATCCAATACACCCTCTTCAAGGCTCCCCCAACCTGACCCATCTGTAGTATGGGCACTGTTAACCACACTTTCTTTGAACCCTCACATTATGCGACCCCCAAAGTGATATTCTCTTGGTCCTCTTCATTCCTCTATGACCACTCCTCAGTCTCCTTTGCCAATTCACCCTAGAATCCTCTTCTGCCTGGGACAACTGTATCCACTCTCAGGGCTCCCACTACTGCTACTACAAATATACTTAAAAAGAAAAAAAAAATCCACTTCTAGCTCCTATCTCTCCTGAGTTCTGACTTTTACTTCCTCTCAGAAACCTTCATCTCAGTATCTTGAACATCCTTCAAAAATATGTCCAAACTGAACTCTCTCCACAACCACCCTCCTCCCAAAATACATTCACAGACAGAGAGAGACACACACATACCCCTACTTTCCCTACTCTAGTTTACCAGATGCTCCAAATAAACTGTGAAATCAGCCTCAATATGTTGTGATCTCTCACTTCCCAGGCACTCGATTGGCTATTCTTACCAATCTTACCACAATATTGCTCTTGCATCCACTTCCACAGGCTTTCAGGCCTCTATCAACCCTCACCTGGGCGACTACAATGGCTTCCTCAGTGATATCTCCAGGGCCTGGAACAAAGCCTACCACACAACAGGTCCACAATAAGTAATTTGCTGAATAAATGCTTACCATACCATACTCCACACTGAAACCAGAATTATCTTTTTAAACCATTCCTCTGATTGCATATTAAGTGAAAAAAGCAAGATGTAGGTCATTTCAAAAGTATTACCTCATTTGCATTAGAGAAAAAGGACTAAGATGCTTGTGTCTGAATGGGACATTTCTGGAAAGGCCCACAAGATATCAACAGTGGTTACCTCTGGGGAGAACAGAGGTTTAGGAAAGTAGTTAAGATTACTTTTCCTACTCTTCTCCATTATGTGAACATTTAGATTTGTTTTGTATATTACACCTCTTCAAAAAACAAACAAACGAACAAAAAACAAATCAGCCTACAAGGAATCCCAGTTTCCACAGGATAAAATCTTTCCAATCTCATCCCATGGCACCTTCCCAATTTCATCTTTCAGTCCTTAACCACTTGGTCTTCAGGACACTCACTCCTGCCCCACCAATATCCTTAGTTCCCCCAAATATTGATCTTTCATTTCTAATAAGCTATTAACTCTGACTAGAATGTCCTTTCCTTCCTTTTGCCTAAAACAGCATTAATCTGTTTTCAGAATCTAGTTTAAAGGTTAAGACCTCTGTGAAAACCTCCTCTCTTTCGAGCTCCCTATGAGACTTAACATACGCTTCTCCTACGGAAACTTGTGTAGTATTTTTTTGGCCACGTTTCGGCCAAGAAGAGGGAAAGAATCTCAGTCTCCTGCCTCTAGGTGAAAACAAGTCTTTGCTCATAATAAATCCTCAAATATCTGATGAATGAACATCCATCAGTCTTTCCATTATTCCGGATGCATCCAGTACCTTCAAGGCTGCTAGGAACCATCTCATTGTCCTCTGAGCATCCTGTTTGCTACCACAGCACTCAAGACTTCAGCAACAAGCTTATAACCTGGCAAAAATGCAATCAGATTTTAATCCAATCATGAAACACAAAACAAATAGCTATCTGCACCTACAAATGCCTCAACAAGACTATTAACCAGTTTTGACCAATCCAATCATGGATGAATTCTCCAGCTATCATATTTTAGCACATGCTTCACTTTTAAGAATCTTGACAGCTCTAACCTTTCATGAATACCATGTTCCTGACTTTTCATCCTATAAGTAAAAATCTTTCTTAGCCTTTCTCCCATCTTCTTCTTCACCAAATCTACATCCCTATTTATACCCTCATCTTATGATTCCACCTTTTACTGTTCCTTATTATTTTGCAAGCTGTGATTTTGTGGGAATCAGATTTAACGCCCCAGTGTACAACCGACACTTGAATTTCTAAACCAAATAGACAGCACCTTAAATATCATCGGGATTATAAATGTTCACTTGTTTAGAAATCAGAAATAGTATTTACTCACAGATAGGACTTTATAGAACATTATGCAGAGATCGGGTCCCTAGCAAGCCCACAAAAATCTAACTTACAGTATGCATTAACAATAACTATCGAAGGGCCCAAATTAGCAGCATTTTTTTAGGTGAAATTACACATCTATTTTCCATATGATGCCTAGAACTGAAGACTTATTTATGTAGCTACCTACTTGGCAGCAAGTGGAGTAGTGACTCCCCTGCTGGAAGCCTCTAGTGGAGGACATGTGGACATGAACACCAGGATAAATAAGATCTCCATCCCTCATGTAGGGGTTTAACAGGTCAGGACCCACAGCCAGGGGAAAGCCATCAGTCCTCTCAAAGTAGGTGTCCTAGAAATATCCAGGAGATAAAAAGTTTCCTTGTTAAAGGATTCATTTATTTGCCCTTACCACCATTCGAACTCTGTAAAGGACAACAAAATTATTTCAACTAGTTGGCTTCATCTTCATTGAGGTGGCTATGCTGAGAGTAACAAAGGCCTGGCAACTCCGTATGAGAAGAAAATAGCATGCAAAACAAGCAAAATCCAAGTGATGATCGTATCTCTCTTGTCTGTGCACTCTCTCTTAACTGCTTTTCTTTTAGTGGCATGAAGGATAAAAGCAAGTGAGAATAGAAAAGTAGCCTTCCATATCTTAGTTTCTTCCTACCCCTATATCCAACATATCACCATTTGCCACTTGAGAAACTCAAAAAGGCAGGGAAGGTGCAAAACAGTAGTAGCTTAGAAGGGAAAGAGCTAAGGAAAAATCAACAGTAGGTAAAGATGAAACACTGAAGCGGAACTAGCAGAGGAGTCATAGAGGGTAAGGGAAAGGTGAGTATAAACAACAGGTGAGTATAAATACATGAAGAATATATTTTGCAGCACTAGGTGTTATTTCTAGGGTCAGCCAAGTTCTGGAGACTCAGACTCCAAATCTCAAAGAAATGTCATTCTGACAGAAGTATAGAATCCCAGAATGCCGAAAGCTGAAGGGGCCCTCAGAGACTACCCAGTCACACAGTTAATTTTTTGTGGGTCACAAACCCATCTGAGACTACGGTAAAAGCTGCACATCGTCTCCCCAAGAGGAAAATAAAGCATACCTCAGACTCATGCACAATGAATTTCATACACAATTTCAGGGGCTTCACAGACACATCGAAGCTCATCCTGAGGTCCTTACCTAAGACCAGTTCCCTCGATTTTCAGATGGACAAACAGAACCAGAGAGGACAAGTCACTTGCCCAAGGGCATGTATTAAGTGTCTTTGGACTTCTCAGCCTACATTACACACCCTATCATGAAGTCCGGCTCTGCACCTCGGCAGTCCCTCTGCATTCCAGAGCTATGCCCCAGTGCTCTGACATGGGCTTCTGGATGCTCTGACAGAATTGCTGCTGACCACACCCTGCTTCGCAAATTAGGGTTTGTGGTCCATCTAATGTGGGTCCCACACCACAGCTTTTAGCAGTCCTGGGTATCCTACAGTCTTTCGGTGGCTGTCTGTTTAGCAGACCTTAGCCACTGCAAGCATCTTTTTTGTCCAGGTGGTACAAGTACATTCTAAGTAGTAACCTGAGTTATCTGTGTATTCTTTAAGCCAGGAGGTTCTTCTGTAACACAATTTCTTTTAGGTGTGCTCTTCTTCCAACTGGCCAGTTCAAATCCCCTTTTCCCAAACAGAACTGCACTATCCTCTATTAATTCAGTTCATTCTGTTTGCTCCCAAATTTATCCCCATCTATTTTAATCCCTAACCCTTAAGGCGATCTCCACCTCTTCCAGGGGAGGCCTAACATTTCCTTGCAAGATCAAGTTCTTTTCCTCTTAATCCTCGATTTCCACTGTGGAGGTTTTAGTACTTACTATTCACAATTCTGACAATTGGCAATATCTACAAAAATCCTATATAAATCCACTCCTTCACTCCCTAAATGTCACATCTAAAAATCTTCCTATACTTCTACCATCTTGCCAACATTCTCCACCATCCCTGACTTATTCTACTAATTAATCCTTTCCTCAGACCACACCAGGCCTTCCCGGGTACATGTTTGTCTCTTATTAATACACTTTACAGGGCAGAGATAAACTAACTTATCTTACAACTAACGAGAAAACTTTGGGATCTCTTGTCCTATAAAATTTTCATAATTCTGAACCGATTTCTCATTCTGTATCTAATTAATAACAATTCTGTGGAGAAACTCCTCCTTTTCTTGATTGCTATTATCTGTTTATCCATCTATCTCCCCTATCATTTACTGCCTACTAAGTGCTAGGTGTTGATAAAGTCTTTCTTCCTATGAAACTTATGTCTTAGAATGCAGATAGACTCAACACCAGCTTCTTATAACTCAGTCATTTCCATTACTATAATTTAAATTATCTTTCATTACCCTCACCAAAAACATCCCTCTCCCATTTAAAACTTCCCAATGTTTTCAATCATCTATCTGGTCAAGGGCTTTCCTGCCCTTCAAGTTCTAATGCCTTTCTTTAGTTTCTATTGGCTTCAGCTTGCTCATATCAAAATAATCTTGCATGTCACTTAATCTGACCTAACATCACAGATTCTAAAATCATAGAGCTTCCATGTCTACTACCTAGGATAGCCTCTCCTTCTTGCCTAAAGAAGTGCCACACCACATCTATCAAACTGCTCAAATAAAAAACAAATGGAGAATTCTAGTGCCAAAAGGATCTAGAAATCATCCAGTCCAACCCTTCACCTTCCAGATAAGGAAAAGTGAGGCCCAGAGAGGTAAACTGGCTTGCCCACAGACACAAAGTCAGAAAGTATAAGTGCTGAAGCAAGGATACAGGTCTTAAACTCCAGTGCAAGACCAATTTTATTTTACTATGTTACTTCACCTTACTGAAACCTTGTTTTTCCTTTTTCTCTTATGCCTTCGTATCTTTTCCACTAAAGTGTGTACCTGCAGGCATATTCATTTAAATGAACACACACAAGGGGTGTCTGGTTGGCTCAATGAATAGATCGCGTGGCTGTTGGTCTCAGGGTTCTAAGTTTGAGCCCCATGCTAGGTGTAGATTATTTTTAAACAAAATCTTAAAAAACAAGTAAATAAACACACACACAAGTCCATATTCCTTACCCTAAGAGAACATAAGAAATCACAGCATTGCAAATTTTAAAAGGAGGAAAGGACCCTCAGGGATCACCTAAACCAGTAACTGTCAGAAGTTAAAAATTACAAGCACAGATTTTTCAGTCTATAGGACTACACAATATGTAGCTTTCCACATCCCATCTCTTCTCTCTCCCAGAATATCATGGTCTTATAGAGCCATTATTTTTTTCTTCAGTTGCGCTCAGACTGTGGGAAAGAGGATTAAGAACCAGTGACCTAACCCAATGCACTCATTTGCCAGCTGAGAAATCTCAAGTCCAGAGAGTGCAAAGGAATTTGCCCAAAGTGCCAGCAAGTTAAAAGCAGCTTTAAGACAAAAAACAAGATCTCCCATTCTTCAGGCAGGTGTGTTTTCACACTGCTGGTCTAGATTTATAAAACGAAGTCGTCAGGACAGAGCTTCTCCCTGGACAAGAACCTTCCTAAGTACCCAGTTGCCCTTGGCCAGTTTGGTGCTAGAAAAGAAACACGGTAGACATCTCTTATCAGTCAACTCCTGGCTATCCAGGAGGCATGGAAAACAAGCTTTTCAGATCTGTCTCTAAGGAAAGACTCCTTTAAAGGGAGTTGAGAACCTGATCTTCAGAGCTAGGAGAAGCATCAGAGGCAACTAAAACTTTCTTTTTACAGATAAGCGAACTGCGCTACAGAGAGGGTAATGCACCTGGGCAAGGTCACACAGGGAGTCGGTGGCGAGGTAAAACTAGAACTTGAGGCTCCTGATCGCAGGGCTGGCCGCCTCTCAAAAATGTATTCATTGCGTCTTGCTCAGAGACATCCCCTCAGTACACCGACTACAGGTCTTCCTTAACTCACTGGCTTAAACACTGACAACGTTATCGTAGAATTCGTGACGCTCGGGGTGGGATGGTGTCCCATAAATTGCTCAGGCCAACCCGTCATCCTGCCCCCATTCTGAGGAAAACGAGACCCCGAGAGGGTTCTGTATGCTAGAATCTTCGGCCAGCTCTGGACAAGGTAAGCAAACCCCGCAACCAGGGCCTACAAGGCCAAGACCCACAAACCCAAGCCCTGCTCTCCCGGGAGCTCAAGGCCTGAAAGGAGCCCGAGACCGAGAGCCCAGGCTGTCGGGAACCCGGGAGCCCCGGAGCCCCGGGGCCCTGGAGATCCCATCCGGCTGCCTCCACCCCGCCGCCCACAACCCCCGCTCTGCGGCCTGCCGCGGGTTACCGGGCCCACTCAGTCGCCGCCTCACCTAAGCCAGCCCTCCGTCTGTTATTGTGGTTGAGAGGGAGGGAGAAACGCGACCGACACTTCCCGCGGCCCCCACCGCTTCGGCGCTTCCGCTTCCGCCGAAGCTCGGGCATTTCCGGAGGGTTGCCTTCCGGGGCTGAGCTCGGTCCCTGTGTCCATGGGTGTGC
Source organism: Potos flavus (assembly GCA_028534135.1). NCBI lineage: Eukaryota > Metazoa > Chordata > Mammalia > Carnivora > Procyonidae > Potos > Potos flavus. The sequence goes on from CM052895.1 coordinate 98,335,432, forward strand.
AACGCGGGCGTCGAGTCACGGCAGCCATGTTGAGCGTGGCGATTCTTGGGGTGCTTCAGCCTGTCCATCTTTCCGTGACGGCATAGCCGCGCCGGAAGTGCCTCGAGTCTGAGGCTGGGGCGGCAGTCACATTTCTGCAGTTTGTGTCTCACTTTGCTGGTGTTGTTGGCTTTGGGTAAGCTTTTAGACCTTGCGTTTGGTATTTGCAAAACCACTGCGTTCCAGTAGGGAGTTTTCCAGAATTCGTTTAGCTAAAAAAAGAAAATCGCCCTTCTCTATTTTGGGGACCTTGTTTCTGCACATAATTAACAGTATTTTATAGGTTCCAAAGGGCTATCACATGAGTGCCTCATTAAGAACTCCCTACCACTCTGACAGATGGGCAGGAATCAATCATTTTTTTCGTTGTTTAATGGATAAAATTTTTTCTTCAGAGATTAATTGACTTAATGTCACACAGGTGGACGGAAACTCAGACTTTTACCCTCCACATCCCACGTTCTTGTCGCTGCATACATGTAAGTAAAATTTCCTAAAATGCATAAACTAAAATAGATACAGATAACCTTTAGGAAAGTTAGTGTGTATGAGACACAGTTTGACAAGACACAGGGCCAACTAGACGATTCTGCTGTAGAAAGAACTGAAGGTGGACTTGGGGGCGGGGGGCGGCCCTTGCTAGTCCTTTCTTGATGCCAAAACTGGCTTTTCCTTTTTCCCTACTATGATTTGACATCATAGGTTTCAGCTTATTATGGCAGTCACAGTTCTACCTATGTCATTCCTGGTGTCAAACTATGTGTCTTGATTTAGGGCTCTGGAAAGAAAAAGCAACAAAACCTCATCATATTTATATACAGTTCATCTTAACCCCCACCTTCATATCAGGTTATTCCTGTAAGTGAAAATAAAGTTCTGTTCCCATGTTAGTTGCTTCCATCCATTTCTTTCACATTTGAACTTAAATAAATCAAACAGTAAAACAAACCTTGGCTTTTCCTGTTTTCTGGATTATTTAGGAAAACAAATAGAAATTATATATAAAAATGTCTAGCACTGAGCCTGGCATAGATACAAGGGCTTCAGTAAAGTTTATTTCAGTGCAAATGGTTGAATCTTTATTTGAATATATTACTGAATGTGGTTAGCATTCCTCCTTCAGTAAAGAGTACTATGGTGGGACCAGAAATACTTGCAAATAAAATATGTTTCCGATTTCAAATTTAGAAAGGGAAATGAAAGCTTATCTACAAATATTGTAATAAATGGTGAATGGAGACGTTTTCTGAGTGCTATGAGTGCCTGGTCTGTATAAATAGACTTAAAAACTCTTTTTAACATTCTTTTTCTAAGATTTTATTTATTCATTTGGGGGGGGGAGTTGTTGCAGAGGGAGAGGAACAAGCAGATTCCCTGCTTAGTGCACACAGCAAGATGTGGGGCTCAATCTCAGGACCCTGAGATATGACCTGAGCCAAAATCAAGAGTTGGACATTTAACCGACTGAGCCACCCAGGCACCCCAGTTTTAACATTTTAAGGTAGAAAGTGTGCCTCCCTTTACCTCCCAAGATTTTTTTGTTCCTTGGTGATGTGGGATTTTATTAGAGTCCTGAGCTAATGTTCCCTGCTCTCATACGTTAGCATTGTCAGGAAAGCTCTGCCCTCTGCAGTGAAATCTGCCCTACACTGAATGGCCCTGAACCACTGTGGGTTTTGTTTTTGTTTTTTAAATTCTTACTCCCTACTTTTTCATTAGTTTTTTAAAGATTTTATTTTTTATTCATGAGAGAGAAGCAGAAGGAGAAGCCAGCTCCCCGAGGAGCAGGGAACCTCACGCAGGACTCAATTCCAGGACCTGGGCGCTTAACCGAGTGAACTACCTAGGCACCCCTTAATTAAAATTTTAAATATGTCTTACTTCTTGTACTCCCATAGGTTCTAGTACCAACCTTTCTTCTCCCTTGAAATTTCTTAGGCCCCTAGACCACAGCTGACCACTTGTTAGAAGGTCTTAACACTTAAGAGAATAAACTCTGGTTGAGGATAGGGGACAGAGTTTGTTCAGGTTCCCTTCTTACGGCTCTGGGGCCTGTGTAATGCACAACTGCAGGAGGTACCATGCACATTGGGGTCATCCACATTACCCCTGGAGTTGAGTAAAGTGGCAGAACTCAGCTATGAATTAAATACAGGATTTTTTGAGAAGTAAATCCTTTTATAGCTGTTTCAACTGAGAAACTGTATTCGGTGGTCAGCAATGCAGGTGTTTCAATTTTAGAAGCTTAGATCTGCTTCAAGTGTGAGTTCCTCTGCTTACTGGCAGAGGCCATGAGCAAGCATTTCCATTCTCAGCTTCAGGTTTGTCAAGTAAAAATGGACATCATTATGGTACCTACATAATAAACCACAGCAGATTTTAGCGGGTTAATACAATATGTTATGATCTGTCACAATTCTCTGGGTTGACTGGACTTGGCTGAGAGGTTCTAGTTTGGGGGTCTCTTACACATTTGCAGTCAGATGTCAGCTGAAACTGTAGTTAATTTCAGGCTCAAATGAATGTTGTGTTACTGGCAATTCAGGCTGGAAGCCGCCTTTGGAGGCTCAGCTAGAGCTATCCCACAGAGTGCCTGCACATGGCCTCTTTCTCTGGTTTGGGTTTCTCACAACAAAGTGCTTGCCGAGGGAGCTCTTAGAGACTGTAAATGCAGAGAGTGAGCTGTTCCAAGCAGTATGGTAGGACTTCAGTTACTTCTGCCACAGTCCATTGGTCAAGAAGACACTAAGCCAGCCTAGATTCAAGGGGAAAAGAATAAGACACCACCTCTTAATTGAAGGAGTAGCAAAGAATTTGTGGCCATCTTTAATTTACCACACTACCTCATTTGTTTGTTTTTAATTTTTTTGGACATACGTAGATTTTATTAGCACAGGTAAGAAAAAGAAAACCTGGTAACTCAACCAGTACAAATAGTTTTGAGTCTGTACATGGATCATTCTTTATATTAATTGTGTAAAAATATACATAACATAATTTGTTATGTATATTTTTAATTAATCCAATTAATTTAAACTAATTAATTAGATTAATTAGTTTAATTTAATTAATTGATTTAATAAATTAATTTAATTAATCTTAAACATTTTTGAGTGTGGACTTCAGTGGCATTAAGTATATTTACATTGTCATGCAACAATTACTACTATCCACCTCCAGAACATTTTTTTTTTAATCTTCCCAAATTGAAACTCTATACCCACTAAAGAACTCCCATCCCTGCCCACACCCCAGGCCCTGGCAACTATTCCACTCTTTGTCTCTAGATACCTAATATAAGCGGAATCCTATATTATTTGTCCTTTTGTTTGGGTACTTTCACTTAGCATAATGTCTTCAAGCTTCATCCCTGTTGTGGCATGTGTCAGAATTTCCTTTTTATTTTATTTTGTTTTTTTAAATTAATTTTATTTTATTTTTTCAGTGTTCCAAGATTCATGGTTCGTGTACCACACCCAGTGCTCCATGCAATACGTGCCCTCCTCAATACCCACACCAGGCTCCCCCATCACCCCACCCCCCTCCCCTCCAAAACCCTCAGTTTGTTGCTCAGAGTCCACAGTCTGTCATGGCTCTCATGGTTCATCTCCCCCTCCGATTTCCCCCAATTCATCCTTCCTTTCCTTCTCAC
>CM052895.1:98339622-98354805 GCA_028534135.1 Potos flavus
CTCACTGTGGTTTTGATTTGTATTTCTCTGATGCTGAGTGATGTTGAGCACTTTTTCAACTTCTCAAACTCAACACCCAAAGAACAAATAATCCGATCAAGAAATGGGCAGAAGATATGAACAGACATTTCTGCAAAGAGGACATTCAAATGGCCAACAGACGCATCTTTAAAATTTTATGTCAATTTCCTTTTCATGTTACAAATGACAAGAATTTGCAAGGTGGTGTTGCAAGAGATGACTGTGGAGGATAGGAATGCAATGGGAAGCTTTAGGCTGTAGGTGAGCAAGGTGATTGCCATTTAAGCCACCTCCCCACCCAATCTCCGGAAAAGCAATATTGCTCTCTCTTATTTGTATATCTGTGGATTCTTTTTATGGGAACTTGAAGAAGCATTCAGAGTTTGAGTTGGTGCAGAATGCAAACAGATGCCATATATTCTAGTGCCAGAGTTAGATCAGGAGGTGACATCTGATTTCAGGGTTATCTGGGATAAGACACCATGGTTTCCTTGCTTACTTGTTGATAGAAGTCAAATTCAATTCATCTTAATTTAAGTCGGTTAACTTATTATGCATTCATCAAATACCTGCAGCATGCCAGCTATGATCTCACAATATAGCAAAAGAAACAGATGCTTAAAAATTAATGAGAATATACTATGATGCCTGATAATCTAGGAGGATTACATGAATGAATGAATACATAGGAGACGCTCCTTAGAGAATACATAGGAGCTTTTTAGAGAAGAGAGCATTAGGGATGAATCTTTTTAATGAGCGGAAATTGGTGAGATGGAGAAATGGGAAAGAGAATTGGAGGAAGAGGGACCAGCATATGCACAATTGCAAAGTGCATGGAGGGTTCTGAGAGTGGTGACCAGTCCATTTCATAATGTGAAATGGAGAAAGATGAAGCTGGAGAGAGAAATGGCCAGCACTCATGGACTTAGAGGCAAGGAGACTCACTAAAGTGATTTTAGCAGAAAGATGACAAGGTAAGATTTGTGTTTGAGAACTATCATTCTGGAGACAGTTGGAAATGGACTGTGGGCAGGGGATGGGAGGGAGGCTTGGGAGAAAGAGTGGCTGAAAAACATGAGCTGGCCAATAACTGTCTGCGCTAGTTTGTTATGCTGCTGTCTCCTGCTGCTCCCTTTGCTTGGAATGACACTTCTTGCTTCTCAATCCCATGGCTACTGCCTCCTCCTCCCACCGATCTCCACTCCTGCCTCCATTTTCCTTTCCCTGACTTCTACCCATCATTTGGTTTCTGCTTATATATCACCTAAGGAAGGCCTCGGGAGGTCTTTCCTGATTGCCCTAGTTAGTCTAATTTATATATATATTTGATCGATATTTCATTAATATCATTCTTCCTATGTAACCTTAAAGCTTCATGAAGGAAGGATGAATTTTTATATTTGTGTGCTCATCAGTGCATTTCTAGCATCTGGCAAAGAGTGGATATTTAATATTTGGTGAAAAGACAAATGAAATCTAAGTCAATATTTTCCATTTCTTGAAAAAGTTTCTTTGAAGAGTGCTTTTAAGTAGTCCTAGTGATGAAGGTCTTGCATCATTCGGGAAACAACAGTTCCAACAAAAAGTGAAAGAGAAAATAAAAGAAAATAAACCACCCCAGAGCACACCATTCTACTTGAATTCTTTGAAAATTAGCACAGGTCATTTTGTGGCCAGTCTTGGTGTCTGAATCTCTAATGGATTTGTGAGACAAAAACACAGCTCAAAAGGATTTGACTCTAGTTTCTTTCTCCCTCTTTGCGGAGAATATATAGTTAGATTTTCATATGTTTTATGTATGCATGATGTGCTGCTATAATCCAATTGAAATATTGCTTAATTTTGATTCAGTGTTAATAAACATATTTGTATAACATCAGTTCTCTGCAAGATGCTGTACTAAGCATGTCAAATTCTTCTGCAGAATATAAGCTCCAAGAGGGCAAGATTAAGTCTATTCTATTTACCATTGTATGCTCCAAATCCTATCACAGATACTGACACAAACTAGGCATTAATATAGAGATGCACAAATGGATTACAAAGATGTGCAAGGCATCCTCTCTGTTCTTTGGAACAGACAATATGATCTTTGGAACATATAATAGTATGTTTTTTGAAATATGTAATAAATAGTGAGATCAGATAAGTTTCAGGTCCTAGATCTGAGACCAAACTTTAGGGGGATAAGTCAATCAGGGAAAGACAATTATCATATAGTTTCACTCATATGTGGAATATAAGAAATAGCACAGAGGACCATAGTGGAAGGGAGGGAAAACTGAATGGGGAGAAATCAGAGAGGGAGATAAACCATGAGAGACTCTTGATTCTGGGAAACAAACTGAGGGTTGCAGAAAGGGAGGTAGGTGGGGAGATGGGGTAACTGGATGACAAGCATTAAGGAGGGCACATGATGAGATGAGCACTGGGTGTTATACTCCACTAATGAATCAATGAACACTATATCAAAAACTAATGATGTGGGGCACCTGAGTGGCTCAGTGGGTTAAAGCCTCTGCCTTCAACTCAGGTCATGATCTCAGGGTCCTGGGATCGAGCCCCACATCGGGCTCTCCGCTCAGCGGGGAGCCTGCTTCCCCCTCTCTCTCTGCCTGCCTCTCTGCCTACTTCTGATCTCTCTCTCTCTCTGTCAAATAAATAAAATCTTTAAAAAAAAAAAAAAACCAATGATGTACTACATGTTGGCTGACTGAATTTAAATTAAAAAAAAATTTTAGGGAAAAAAAAAAACGCATGGAAGACATCAACTAATTCATGGGAATTTACACAGCTTTACTGGGCACATTTGACCAGCCATATTTTACAAACATGTATTCTGGTAGAAAGTTAAGAGCCGTCTCAATCTAGGGCAGCTTTCATGTCTTAAACATAAGAAACATCTAGCAAAACAGTATTTCCTGATTCTTGTACTTGAAGACTCCCATTTTTTTCTGTTCATGTTTGAGGAATTCACAAGAACTAAGTTATGCACAGGGAGTGTTTTCCTAGCCTGGGCAAAAAGAAGGCATCAGATTCAGGTCCTTTGATTTTCTGGTTCCTGCTACTGGTCTTAGTTGACACTTTTCTCCCAGGATGTGGCCCTAAGGTGGTCCCTTAGATATCACCCAAAAGTGAAACAAATCTGGAAGATTCAACTCCTAAACAAAAAGAGTCAGACATATGTTTATTTCATGTAGGTCTACTTTATTCTACAAAGAAATCTGGACGTAATGGTGACAAGATTAGGCAACGCGGCATAGGTTATATGGGAGAAGTGTGTTTCGTGTGAACTGGAATCACAAGCTAGATTCAACACTTTCCAAAATGTTCAAATTTAAGTTTGTTGTTAGTTTTTCTGTGGAGAGAAAATAGCAACAAATGAAAATTGCTGAGGCCATAGGCATTTTATTAGCATCCGAAACTAATTAGCATTCACTAATGAACCCACCACCCACAAGGTACTCAAGTCCGTCCACTCAGTGATGTTTTTAAAAGGAGGGAGTGATGGGGGCGCCTGGGTCACTCAGTCTGTTAAGCAGCTGCCTTCGGCCCAGGTCATGATCTTGGGGTTCTGGGATCCCATCGTGAATCTGGCTCCCTGCTCAGGGGGGAGCCAGCCTCTCCCTCTCCCACTACCCCTTCTCCCTGCTTGTGCTCTCTCTCTGGTTCTCTCTCTGCTCAAATAAATAAATAAGATCTTTAAAAGAAAATGGGGAGAGAGTGACCGTAATTTAGAAATATTTTAGCAACTGGTGCTGGTTATGTAAGGATGATGCTCACAATACATCACAATTAGTTTATATCCCTGAAAACATACTTAATGACTTTCTTATTTAAAGGAGACACATTTAGAAACCTTTTTTCATAAATGATTTTGTCATAAATGTCACATTTTACATCTTTCAAAGAATACTTTTTCTCATAAAAGTAGCTTTTTCTGGGATCCTGGGTAGCTCATTTGGTCATGCATCTGACTTTGGTTCAGGTCATGATCTCAGGGTCCTGGGATCAAGCCCCATGTCTTGCTCCATGCTTAGCAGGGAGTCTGCTTCTCCCTATTCCTCTGTGCCCCCACCCTCCGCTCCTGCTCCCTCCCTCAAATAAATAAAATCTTAAAAAAAAAAAAGTAATTTTTTTCTGATAAGAAAACAAACCGTAACAATATGTCATCTATATTAGGTGTTTGTTTTCATTCATGTATGTTTTGAAAATACTTAAAAGGATCTATATGTTTCTATACATTCTAGTATATCATATACCATCTTATATCTTTCAAGCTGGTGCTAACATCTTTCAGGTGATTATTTTGTAACCTTTAAGCTATTTTGGCTATTTGATTTTCAAATTTAATTTTTATTAGAGCTTCAATATCTGTTTTGTTGAGAAATCATACTGAAATAGAAAAGTTTCTTTAGAATTTTTAAATATTATCCCCTTTTGTGCTGATAATTAGGGTGCTCTAACACATCTAAACTTAATTATTAAAACTAAACAATAGAAACGGTTCATTCTGACAGATGACTGGACCGGCATGCCTAGGAGGCATGTTCCTTGTCCCTGGAAATAATCAAACACACACTGGGATGACTTGAATTTTTTGTAGAGGGAGATCAAGCAATAGTTGAGTAGGTGGACGTTGAACTAGATGACCCTCAAATTTCCTTCCAATTTAGAGATTCTAGGTTCTTTAATTTATTCTTACTGCCTGAATATGCACAGACCCAAAGACACCAGAGACCCCAAATTCTATGTATTCATCATATTTACATATTCATTGTGCCTTAAACCACTTCTTCTTTAATTGAGGTATATTTGTCATAACACTTACACCTTAAATATAGAAAACAAAAATATTTCAACACTTACTGAACTTCAAAACAAAAGAAGCAATCATTGGGGTAAGTTTTGCCATCAGATCCACAAATTGGTGCATATATTTCATGACAAAGTCCCTCTTTTCCTGGTGGTAACTTCTTATATTTACTGCAGTCAACCTGGAAATACATATTAAAAGCCTTCAACCAAATCTTTATTCCCAGGATTTAGGATTTAGGATTTAGGATTTCCCAAGCAAGTTTAGAGGGCTCTTAAATCGTCTGTTTCTTATTCTAATTATCTGTCCTCATCCAACCCCTTTGAGATATATCAAGTATAGAGATTTCTTATGTCAGATATAAAATCATGAGTGATAAACTTCTTTATGGTAGCTTGTAACCAAATAATTTACCTAAAAATTAAAAATTTAAATTTAAAAACACACATGGCAGATTTACAGATGTAATCATTCCCATGGGGTTAGTTTTCTACACATCCTATTTCTCTCTTTCACTTACAAAGTTCTATCTGAATGCAAGTATGAGATGTATTATAGGGATACTTCCTATAGTTTTGAGAACTAGCACATCTCCAGCAACTTTTACCATTAATTATTGGTCACAAAGCATGTGTTATACACTTGCATCAGCAGACCCATGTATTTTACTGTAGTTGAGAACCACTGTTGTAAATGCCAGGACCAAAGCCAACGTGCAGCCCCCTGCAGGAGCAGGTATGCAATCACCAAGACAGGGTTTTCTGGGGTTTTCATCTGTGAGTAAATTGAAGAGTATAGACAGTAAAAGTGAAACATATCAGATTTCAAATCCTGACTATATGACCTTGGGACCATCATTTTACTTCTCTAAGCCTTGGTTTCTTTACCTGCAAAGTAAGGGTGATAATAACTACATCGTAAGGTTGAAGTAAAAAATATATAAAATCAAGAAGATATGTGTAAAATGCCTAGCACTTCATGACATGGAAAATACTAAAAAAATACTAGCTATTAGTTTTATCCCTTGGCTTTATCAGGACCACACAAATTCTAGCTCTATACAGAAGACTTTACATTTCCAGTTTTTCTGACTCAGAGTTCCACATGTGATATTTTACTAATTGTTGACTGTCTCCACTTGGGCAGCTTGAAATATACCCAAACTTCAGGTTAAATTCATCTTCTCCTTCAGCTATGTCCCATTAATTAATCCATTCATTCCTTTGTTTGCCATACACCATGTGCCTTCTAAGTTTTAGGGCTGAGCTAACCACTGGATATACAAAGATTAGCAAGCATGATAAAATGGCGGAAGGTGCTCAGAGGCTAGTGGAGTCTACTGGAGAATGGGAATGATGATGCCCCTTGATGAGTATATGTCAGCACGATTTCACTTCTCCTTGCCTCCTCAAACCCCAGTGTCAGGACTTATGTCATATGCACAGTGTGACCAAGAAATGACCAAGGCTTCATATACATTAACCTTTTCATTCTCAAGCAGCTACTAATCATGAAGGATGGCTTGGACTCAGGACTGTCTGATTCCAAAATTTACACTCTTAACCCTCTTATTCTCTTTAATACATAAAACGAAAGACTCAAAGACGTGGAAGGAGCTGCCTGGGCCCCACAGGCATACAGCTAAAAAGCCATTGAGCTTGGACTCCTGGTTTAAAGTTTTAACTACCACACCTAGATTTTCTCAACAACAGTTATTGCTTAATATGAGTCATAAAGGAAAGGTTAAATTAAAATCTTCATTCCCTAAGATAAAAAACAAAGATGTATGTAACCCATTTAGCAGTTATAAAAATCATGACTTGTCCTTCTTTGGTGCCAGGTACTGTGCTCAACTCTCTTCAAACACTGTGGATTTAACCCTCACAATAAGCTTATGAGGCAAGTATTGTTGCCTATGGCCACATGATCAAGGAGCTGGAATTCAAACCCAGGACTTTATAATAACTCAGATGCTGGGTATCTAACCACTTTGTTCTACTACATCCATTTCAGAAAGGTCTTTTAATAGCTTTTTTTTTTTTTTAAATAAGATCAGTTTTGATACTAAAAAAAATCTTCAAACATGTAGCAATTTAACTAGTGTACAGTAGCAAATATTTCCTTGTTGATACTGGCTTTAAAATTATATAAAAGTAAGACTTTTATATCAAGATGGATGTACTGACCTGTTGAGGGCGTGCGGCACATTCTACATCTGTAAGAAAAACAAAGACGAGAAACCAAATTAAACTCTGGAAGAACCTAATCGTGTTAAAAAATGATCTTTCATTTATGTTTCAGCTCTCAGCCTATCAAAAATATAAGACTCTCTTCAGAACTGTGTATCAATATAATATCAAAGGTTAAAGCTCAACATAGATTTTTTTTATTTTTTTGGATAGGATTAGAGCATAGCCAAAAGCATGGAGAAGCTCCTATGATAATGAGGAATTTTGTTCTTTCCTGCCTCATAATCAGAGTTTAGAAAATATTGAAAAAAAGAAGTGGTTTTATATCTGGGGGATGTCTGCTATTGTGTAGGAGGCATAAATACAGAAGCTGGACCAGCAGTGGAAAATTCTTAGGAAGCAGATTTCAACTCAATGCAAAAATAATAATAGCTCATGCTGCCAAACAATGGATGAGACAGGTTTTTTTAAATTTAAATTCAATTGACCAACATATAGTACATCATTGGTTTCAGATGCAGTATTCAATGATTCATCAGTTGTGTATAACACCCAGTGCTCATTATATATCACGTGCCCTCCTTAATACCCATCACCCAATTACCCCATCTCCTCACCCACCTCCCGTTCCACCACCCTCAGTTGATGGGATAGTTTTAATAAAGAAATGAGGTCCCCATAAATAGAGATATCAAGTCGAAGCAGAGTCTGGATGTACACTGACCAAAGAAGTTATACAAAATGTTTATATGGGTAAGAATTTGGCCTTAGCTGACCATTTAGGTCAACTCAGCCCCAAAGATGGTATCATTTAGTGGTTTATTGATAGAGACAAAAAAAAAAATGCATTTCAAAAAGCTTCCCTTATTATCTACATGCTGTGTATATCCCAGAATTCTGTGAGCAGAAGATGACATGAGCTGTTGGTGTCAGGACAGGGGTGATGTTATGAGGGAAATACTTACTGAAGATGGTCATAAGTGCCAGAGCCAAGAGCAGGGCAAAGGCTGTTGCTTTCATTCTGCCGAAGTGGCCAAGCGCAGTCAGATGGTGGCAAAACCAGTGACTTTCTGGTGTCTGCTTGGCCTACTTGTGTCCTGCCTTATATATTGTCAAGAGTTCCTGCCTCGATTGTGAAATAGCTATTTCCAGAAACAGAATCATGGGAAGAGGTCAGAAACATTTGCTACTATGGGAATTATTTTATTGTGAAATCAGATAGTTGCTCATGACATTTTAATAGATAATAGAACCCAATAAAGCTGTTGTTATTTCCTTATTTCTTTACATACTTGAGAGTTCGAGTGCCTTCACATCTGTTAAACCATTGGATCTTCATAATAAATCTATTGGATAGTTATTACCATTTTCTTTGTTTTACAGATGAGAAAAATGAAGTGACAGAGAAGTTAAGTAATTTCACCGGTTTTACTACATATCCGTCTTTTTACTACTTCCGGGAACACTCTTCAGCGTGGCAGCTTTCTAAGTTCAGACATATTCCCAGTTTCCCCTCTTTCCTCCGATATCAAATAGGAAATGTTACCAGATAAGACTCCAGACTGGGCACAAAGAAAAGGTATCAACATCTAACTCTTTTTTTGGGCAGGGAGAGGGGCATAGGGATAGGGAGAGAGAGAATCTCAAGCAGGCTCCACAGCCACCATGGAGCCCCTCACAAGGCTCAATTCCATGACCCCAATATCATGATCTGAGCCAAAATCAAGAGTCAGATGCTTAACTGACTGAGGCATCCAGGCACCCCAAGACCCAAGTCTTGATTCAGCAGAAATAAACGATGACTGATGCTCATTAGCAGGGGCATAATTTCCCTAAGAATCTAAATTTGAGGAAATGGAACAGTGGGTGGAGCTGGTGAGCAGTCACATCTCATTTACCTGCCAGATCTCTAGTGGAATCTTCTTTATCAAGGGCCCTTGGGAGAAGGGACTCCTCAAGGGCAATAATAAAGAGCTATGTGACCATCTTAGCCAGTAATGGATTTAGTGACTGCAGTGACTGGACTGTCCCTAAAGGTTTGGCCATGATTCTGTAGTCCCGAAAACACAGCCTGGTGATTCAAGGATGAGATGTTGACTTTGCCCTGGGCCATAGTTACATATGAGGCCAGTGACATCTTACACTAATACACTCATTTTTAACAGACAAGCTTACTAATCATTTGGCCATGGTTTAAACAAGTTTAATTGTGCTTTATCAAACCAATTTTCATTTGAAATCTCTTATAAAGGTTTGTAACAAGGACACTTATTTTGGAATGTGCCAATTGTCAAATACAGTGACTTTATGAGAAGACTTTGCGAGCAGCTTTTGCAATTTTGGTAGACAGAGTTGGACACTGTGTATACCACTAGTGGAAGTAGTGCCAAAGACTGAGAGACTGAAACTCACAATTGTTTCCCTTCAAAAGGATAGAGACAGCTGGAACCTGTGTGGTCTGGGGGGCGGGCATCATAATATTACTAAGAGTTGAAACTCTAAGAGTCTTGCAGATCTGAATTCATTGCCAGCTTCATCATTCCCTATATGACCTGGTACAAGTTATTTAACTCTTAGTAGTCTTAGTTTCTTAATGTTCATTTAATCATTCAGTAAATATTAATGAGTATTTACTCTTAGAAGCTATATACAACTTGGATATGCCATGAATAATGAGAAATTGCCAGTGTCTTCATTATAGCTTGACAAGGACTTTGTTCTTGAGTGAATTTTAGTTAGGCTGCTCTGAGTCCTCTTCTTGACTAGGCCTTATCTTTGCTCCCCACCTCCCCTCCATCTCATGTCTTTGGCCTGCCCCTTTCTATTTTGGCATAGAATCCTGCTAAGTCATCTCCCTACCATTGATATCTGATCACTCTTGATATCTGATCAAGTTCTTCCTTCCCCACTTTTAATATGTAAGTCCTTGGCTAGCCTTTAGCAAGAATCCTTCTATCCTTGGTAACTCTCATTAAAAATTTTCCATCTACTGACCCCCCTCAACTTGCTCCTTGGCTAAAAATCCCCCCACGTGTTTTATGCAGACTTGAGCCCAAGCTTTCTCTCCAATTACAATAGGCATATTCAAGACTATACCTTGAATGATACCCTCCTTACCATTTTAACAAGTGTCAAATACTTTAACAAGCTTACAAAATAAAGTTAATGGCACCATCATCATAAGCTTGTTATAAGTTTCAAATGAGATTGTATTTGTAAAGTTCTTATCCAGGGTCTGGCACATAGTAAGTTTTTAACAAATTTTGGTATTTGATGATAATGATCATGATAGCAAAGACAATGACAGTGACAGTGGTCTGAAGAAAAGACTCAGAAAGCACTTACAAACTATTTTAAAATAAGGAAATGATGTATCTTTGTAGCTGTACTGGAAAAGATAAATATTGGCATGTGATCACAAAAGGAACTTTGTGATGATCAGTAATGTTTGATAATGACTAAAAGTAATGAGATCCTTTTAAGTGTCTCATTGGAGGTCAAATGAATACTTCTCAGGGATCCTGCCGAGGTGATTCCTTTATTGAATGTGAAAATGGCCTCTATCTGCATTTTTAAACTTTTCTTTTTTTAACAGCAAAATACTTTGTTTAATGACAATAGCAATAACAGTAATAATATTTACTGAGCACTAATTAGGTGTCAGGTAGTTTTGAAATTGTTGTATGAATATTAACTTATTTAAATTTTAAAACTATATTAGGTAAATACTGTTACTACCAAGACTTTACAAATAAAGGAAGTGAGGCACAGAGAAAATAAGCAAGTTGTCCAAGATCACAAGAGTGCATAGTGGAACTGAAAAATGTTGCATAGAAGCATAATATACTAAACAGATAACAGATGTTCTCCATTACTTAAAGAAGGACTGTGGCATCTTGGCTTCCTTATCCCCATCTTCCCATAATGGCTCTTGAGTCACACTCATGGAGTCCCTAGGAGTCCACAGGATGATCTGAAGATCACTAGTCTAGGAGAGAAGTTCCTAAATTCCACCCTCAAGTGGCGACTCCAGCAGGTGGGTCCATAGGGGTTCAGTGAGGCAAGGGCTACTTGAGGGAGAGCTTATTTGGATCAGAGCCTCAGCTTGGCTGGTTATAAGAGTGTGAATGCAGAAAGGAGAAGAGAGGAAAAAAGGGGATAATTTAGAAGAAGCAAGTTTGCACACAGTTCCAGGGCCCTAAAGGAGATTCTCTAGTTCAGGGAATAAAGAGCAGATGTCTGAATTGAAGCCCAAGAAGAACTGAGTCTCTAGATTTTTCGATACAAGATTGGAGGAGAACCAATATAAAGGTCACTCTCTGGAAGGTGTCAGAGACCTGGACTGGCTGGGGCTATAATTGCTAAAACCTCTACTGCTTCTGGGGAAGACTGAACAGAGTTTAGGAGCCACTGATCTGCACGCATGGGTTAAATGATCACCTCTGGAGAGGAAATGTTGCAGGATCTGGGAATCAGGAAAACTTTGAAACAAAGCCCCTTGAGCTCTTCGGAAATGTCTTTCAACACAATGGCAGTCCTTTCCTCCTAATAAGCAAGACCTTTTAGGCAGCCCTGAGTTATACTGACAAAACGAAGAAGATGAAGAAGAAGGAGAAGGAGAAGGAGAGGGAGGGGGAGGGGGACGGGGAGGGGGAGGGGGAGGGGAAGCAGCAGCTTAAAATATCACTACGAATTGAAGGGTGTTTTTTTTTTTTCTCCTACAGAATTCTGAACTATTTTCAGTATGTATTGGTGGAGGGAGGGGAAGTAGGCAGAGCCTTATGGTTTATTTGAGAATTTGCTTAAGAATTCAGCTTGTGTGGCATATCCTTCCCATATTCTCTCACTACTTCTCATTCTTTTTTTTCCCCCAAATACTTTTATTTTATTTTTTCAGTGTTACAAGATTCATTGTTCATGTACCACACCCAGTGCTCCATCCAATACGTGCCCTCCTCAATGCTACTTCCCATTCCGAATTCACTTCTGTGCCTTTGCTTCCTTGGAGTAACAGGTCTATCAAGTTACTAGTACCTGTTTTGCAGG
The DNA here is from genome assembly GCA_028534135.1 of Potos flavus. Taxonomy (NCBI): domain Eukaryota; kingdom Metazoa; phylum Chordata; class Mammalia; order Carnivora; family Procyonidae; genus Potos; species Potos flavus. The sequence continues at coordinate 98,351,698 of CM052895.1, forward strand.
TACTAGAACACATTTTTGAATTTTAACTTTTTATTTTGAAATAATTGTTGCAAGATTAGAACAAAGAACTTCTCATGTACTCTTCACCTCAAGACTCCATTCACATTTTGCCATTTGTGTCAATAATGCCTTTATAACAGAATGATCCAATCTAATCAGATTGTATAAAAAAAACTCTGACAGAAATTAACTAAAAATGGATCAAAGACTTAAAGGTAAGAGTTATAACTATAGTAGTCTTAGAAGAAAACATAGGCATAAATCTTTGTGACCTTTGAATGGTCAGTGGTTTCTTAGATATGACACTAAGAATATAATAAGCAGAAGGGAAAATGGATCAATTGGATTTTATCAAAATCAAAGTTTTGCACTTAATAGGACAGCCCACAGAATGGAAGAAAATATTTGCAAATCATTGATCTAATGAAGGCCTAGTATTCAGAATATATAAAGCTAAACGGAATATATGCCGCTCAACAATAACCAGACAAATTATCTACTTAAAAAATGAGCAACAGAGTTGAATAAACACTCTTCCAAAAAAGACGTACAAATGGCCAAAAAAGACATTAAAATATGCTCATCATCATTCGTTATTAAGGAAATGCAATTCAAAGCCAAAATGAGTACCATTTCACATTCATTAGGATTGCTTAAAAAAAAAAAAAAAAAAAAAAGGACAATGTTGTCAAGGGTGTAGAGAAATTGAAACCCTCATAAATTGCTTGTGGGAATGGAAAATATCATAGCAGCTGCTTTGGAAACAGTTTGGTAGGTTCTCAAAAAGTTAAATGTAGAGTTACCCCATGGCCTAGCAATTCTATTTCTAGGTATTTATCCAAGAGAATTGAAGACAAAAACAAAAACCCACAAAAAAACAAAAAATCTTGTATATGAATGTTCATGGCAGCTTTACTCATAATGGACCAAAATTGCAAACAATCTGGTATCCATCAATGGATAAATGACTGAACATAGTATACCTATAAAATGGAATATTATTCAGCTACAGAAAGGAATGAAATACTGACACATGCTACAACATGGGTTAACCTTGAAAACCTTATGCTAAGTGAAGGAAGTCAGACACAAAAGACCTATATTGTATGATTCTATTTATGTATGATGTCCAGAATAGTAAATTCATAGGCAAAAATTAGATTCTTGGCCGTCAGGGGCTGGAAAGATGGGGGAATGAGAGTGACTGCCAGTCAGTTTGGAGTTTCTTTTTGGAGTGATGAAAGGTATTGAAATCAAATAGTGGTACTGTTGCACAATTTTGTGAGCAGACTATTATTTTGCATTTTAAAAACAAGAATTTTTGTAACTAATATAATGCTGCATGTTAATTATACTTCAATTTTAAAAATTAAAAAAATAAAAACATGAATTTTATGGTATGTGAACTATTTCTCAACCAAACAACAACAATGACAATAGCAAAAGATCCATTCAGGATCATGCAATATTTTAGTCTCTTTCAAAGCAGAATATTTAAAAGGCCTATTCTTTGTTTTTGAAAGTTGTAGATGAGTTATCTTGTAGGTTTCTGAATTGGAGTTTGTTTCATGATTCCTAGTGGCTATATTTGGGTTGTACATTTTTGGCAGGGAAATACAGAAATTATTCTATATTCTTCACGTTGTATACTTTGAGATAGTATGCATGATGTTGATTTGCCCTATCAATGACTATGCTAACTTTGATCACTTGTGCCCATTAGTATCTGCAATGTTTCTCCACCCTACTGTTACTCTTTCTCCTTACAAAATTAGTAAATATTTTGTGATGAGATCCCTTGAGATTATTTGAATATCTCATTTTTCATCAAAGTTTTACTCATGGTATTAAGTGAGGCCATGTTCAAATGGGGCAAACTATATAAGTAAAGTCATGTAATCTTATATATTCAAATTGTACATTTGCCTTTTCACTTTCTAGCATCAATTTCTAAGGAACTGAAATGTTCCCATATCCCAAACCAGGAAAAAAACCCACAACATTTACTGATCATGGGCCTTTACTTCAAAATGCCACACATATTTCCAAGAATCTAGACTATGTGTTCAGGCCTGGGTAAATGTTGGAGAAGGATGGGCATACAGATCTTAATCAACACTTTCATTTCCATAGGACTTTACAGTTTACAAAGCATGTTCACATGCATATGTCATCTGACTCTCGCAATGCACAGGTTAAATTAGGGATTATTATTCTCTTGATTTTGTCAGTAAGGAAAGAGATATTGCACACATAAATGATCAACCTACAGCCATACACCTGGTGATGTTCAAGTTGGCATAAGCATACAAGTCTCCTGTTCCGAGTTTTGTTGTGTTCTCCTGAACTGCTTGGTGGAGTTTTATAATGAAGACAATGATGATGAATATGCCAAAGACCTCAGTGAGGCAGGTGCTGATCAGTACACAGATAAGTGAGTAAAACTGAATAAAGTCATTTTTTTCTCCATGGCCTAAACTTAGAGAGGTAAAAATTTAAAAATACAGCTACTTTACATTTACATTTATGGTGATTTAAGAGCTTCCTTGTGGCAAAGATATACTTTTCCTGACAGAGAAAGAGGAAAAGAAAAGAAAGAAATACATATGCCATAGTAAGAAATATATGTATATATGTATATGTGTATATATATATATATATATATATATATATATATATATAGACATTGACATTAAATGACAATGACATTGACATTGGCATTAAAAGCTTACGATGAAAACCAAAAGTCTTCATTGCCAATATCACTTCAGTGGGAGCTAATTTTAATCATTTCTGTTCTAACGTTGTTACCATCACAATTCTCAATGGTATACTTATACCTCTATTTCTTGATTTCTTAGAATCAAGAAGATTCTACCATTATTAATTGATTGGTTGATCAACTACCATTTACTTTTTTTAAATTTTTTTATTGTGTTATGTTAGTCACCATACAGTACATCATTAGTTTTTGATGTAGTGTTCCAAGATTAATTGTTTACTTATAACACGCAGTGCTCCATGCAATATGTGCCCTCCTTAATACCCACCACCAGGCTCACCCATCTTAACACCCCACCCCACTCCCACTCTAAAACCCTCAGTTTG
>CM052895.1:98355305-98413613 GCA_028534135.1 Potos flavus
GATGGGTACTACCTAAATGTAGCATGTCCAGATCAGATGGCCAGGCTAGAAAGAAGTACATAACTATGTCCCCATCTTCTCTTACCAAACTTATCTCACTTTGACTCTCCTGCCTGGAAGGCAATTAATTCCCATTCCTTAATTTTTATTTTTGAAAATAGAGATGGAAAGATGAAATAATGAAATAATGTTAAATTACACAAGATGATCAAAATTAGCAGGAGAAGATCTATATTTTAGGAGACTCTTTGAGAAAACGGAAAGACCTGAAACGATTTCCCCAGCTCCAAAGATCTCCAACCTGATGGGCCCTACTGACCAGGGACCCCGGGGGAAGGAGAGAGGATGATGTAAGAGGACAAAGGCCCTGTTACCAGCGGAACTGAGCTGTGTATTACCTGGAAAGGGGATGGGGAAAGCGGAACTGTGGGGACCCTTCCGGTTAAAGAACTGGTCAGGTTAAGCTAGAAGAGTTAGGCTGACATCTAGTGGCAGATGTATAGAGCCCACTGAAGCCAGAGGCTGATCAAATTTTCACTATTCATTTTCCCAGCCTCAAAAATACAATAATGGCTTCATCTCCCTGTATTACTCAAGATCTTTCAATTTTAAGTGCAAGCTTATAAGATGGATTCTTTTTAAGCAAAAAAGAAAAATGAATTTATTGGCCGATGTTGTAGGAACAGTGGAATGAGTAAGGATTAAAAATGCTAAAACTAGGGGGTCAAATGGTATCTACTCTTCCTCTCAAAAACATAGTTTCCCCCAGAAGTTCTTAGCACTCCTTCCTCCTTCTATCAGCATATGAACATTTTTTTCCTCTAGTGAAGGTGAACTTCATTTACGAGTACGAGGTAGAAAATCTCAAACAGCTGTTTGTATGTGTGCGTGAGATGTTTTCTTATGCTCAAATCTTTAGGTGAGATTAATGGGGGACGGTCAGATCTCACAGGTGACCCTGCACTTTGGGGTAAGTTTAACTCGGGGAGTGACAGATCTAAGACACAAGTAAAATGAAAGCTTATTTTAAACAATCATTACACAGGGTAAATACCACCTCTTTCATTATTATATTTATTTGTAATAAATTTATCAGTTGGTTCTCCATTAGTTTGATTCCTTTATTTTCAGCTGTGTTCCAATTTTGGGTGTAGCATAGATGTTATTTATCATATGCCCTTAAATTCCAAAAGAAATAATTTTCGGAATTCAGCAGTGAAACGAATAAGCAAGTGTAGTACTCCATTACTCATTAGCCACATTTTCCATATTTATGAAATTTAATATGAGGACCAAATTCCCTAAAGAGAAGAGATTTTTAAAAAGGAGATTAGTATCATAAGGGAAGAAGTTATTGCTTTACATTCTCTCATCTTCCAAATGTAGTCCTGAGAGGGGGAGCTGCTTTGCAATTCCCTTTATACCCGTCTTTTCCTGCCAATCACCATATCTTAATTATTCAAAATGGTGTTCTGTGAAGTTTTTCAACAGAGAATCTTTCATCTCCTAACTCATTCCCATTTTGATACCTTTCAATTCAACATAACAATGCCGGATTTTTTTTTTACCAAGAAGTAAAAGATAACCATAACAAGAATGCTATGCCTAATAATTCACATAATTCACACTGTTCAAATTTTCACCAGGTTTACACTGCTCATAGACTGCAGTCTATTCTCCTTACTCTGGTATATATTTTTCCCAGAGGGCTAGCCTCTGCCTAACCTTCCACCTTTAGGTATTACTGTTCTCTAATACACAACATTCATTTCAGCACAATTTTTCTCTTTATTATTTCCCTAAAGACACCGCACATTTTCTCAGTTCCAAATGTTTTCCAAAGCAGAGAGCCCTGTATAAATTGCCCATTCTATTTTCTCTTGCATTTTTAAAAGAATCCTTTAAACTTAGCTTCTTTCTTTCAAGAGACTCCCCACCCTGAGCCCTATCTCAGGCTGACCGTGGATGTATATCTGATTGACTCACTTGGGTAAGGGATTGCAAACATGTTAACTTGTAGGACCCAAGCTGGTAATATAAATAAGTGGAGGGGCCCAACTTCACCACAGAAGAGAGGTGGGACTGTCTGAAATGCCTGAACTTTATTTAGATGGGCAGCTGCTACTAGGCAGCCTTTGCCTTTTTTTTTTTTTTTTCCCCATGTGAAATCCTAGCTACCTATTAGCACAACTTTGATTTTTCAAAATAAGTTGGAAATCTATGTTTTTAGGTAAAATCTGATTTTTGAAATGCCATCAACCATTTCGAGACTTACTAAAATAGTTTGGTTGAACAAAACCAATGCTGTTTTCTATTATCATGAATTTTCTTAGGCATGTATTCTTTTTGCCAAATGAGATAAAAAAACTTCTGAAGAGTCTGGGATCTTTTTCATTCTATTTTCTTGGTAGTTATTATGAGGGTCCTACACTGAGTGGGCTTGAGGGATTCTTTTAAGGATACCAACTATGACTGTGTATCAATTCTGGCCAAGACTTGCACTCTTCTGTTCTCTTTTGTCTTTTTTTTTTTGTCTTTTTTTTTTAGTTTCAAGTTTTTATGTAAATTCCAGTTAGTTATTTCTTACACCATACATAAGAACAAATTCAAAATGGATGAAAGACCTAAATGTGAGACAGGAATCCATCAAAATCCAAGGGGAGAACACAAGCAGAAACCTCTTTGACCTTGACTGTAGAAACTTCTTACCAGACACATTACCACAGAAAATGTCATTGCAAATGGCAAGATTTCATTCCATTCTTTTTGATGGCTGAATTTATATTTTGATGGCTGAATATATTATTTTATATATATATATAAACTACAACTTCTTTATCCATTCATCAGTTGATGGACATTTGTGCACCCTCCAAGTTTGGCTGTTGTTGATAATGCTGCTGTAAACATTGAGTGCATATATCCCTTTGAATCTGTATTTTTGTATCCTTTGGTAAATGCCTAGTAGTGCAATTGCTGGATAGTAGGGTAGTTCTATTTTTAACTTTCTGAGGAACCTCCATACTGTTCTCCAGAGTGGCTGTACCAGCTTGCATTCCCACCAACAGTGCAAGAGTGTTCCCCTTTCTCCCCATCCTCACCAACACCTGTTGTTTCTTGTGTTGTTAATTTTAGTCATCTTGACAGATGTGAGATGATATCTCATCATAGTTTTCATTTGTATTTCCCTCATGATGAGTGATAGTATCTTTTCATGTGTCAGCCATCTGCGTGTCTTTTTTGGAGAAATGTCTGTTCATGTCTTTTGCCCATTTCTTGTGGATTATTTGTCTTTTGATGTATTGAGTTTGATAAGTTCTTTATAGATTTTGGATACTAACCCTTTATCAGATATGCCATTTATAAATACCTTCTCCCATTCCCAAGGTTGCCCTTAGTTTTGTTGATTTTTTCCTTCGCTGTGCAGAAGATTTTTATCTTGATGAAGTCCCAGTAGTTCATTTTTGCTTTTGTTTCCCTTGTTCGTGGTGATGTGTCTAGTAAGAAGTTGCTACAGCTGAAGTCAAAGAGGTTTCTGCCTGTGTTCTCCTCTATTCTATGGATTCCTGTCTCATTTAGATTTTTCATCCATTTTGAATTTATTTTTGTGTATGATATAAGAAAGTGGTCCAGTTTCATTCTTCTGCATGTGGCTGTCCAATTTTCCCAACACCTTTTTGTTGAAGAGACTGTCTTTTTTCCAGTGGGTATTCTTTACTGCTTTGTTGAAGATTAAATGACCATAGATTTGAGGGTCCATTTCTGGGTTTTCCATTCTGTTCCATTGATCTATGTGTCTGTTTTTGTGCCAGTACCATACTATCTTGATCACTACAGATTTGTAATACAGCTTGAAGTCTGGACTTGTGATGCCTTCAGCTTTGCTTTTCTTTTTCAAGATTGCATTGGCTATTTGGGATCTTTTATGGTTTCATACAAATTTTAGGATTTTTTGTTCTAGTTCTGTGAAAAATGATGCTGATATTTTGATAGGGATTGCATTAAATATGTAGACTTCTTTGGGTAGTATAGACATTGTAACAATATTTGTTCTTCCAATCCATGAACATGGAATGTTTTTCCATTTCTTTGTGTCTTCTTCAATTTCTTTCATAAGCGTTCTAATTTTCAGAGTATAGATCTTTTACCTCTTCAGTTAGGTTTATTCCTAGGTTTTTGGTGCAATTATAAATGAGATTGATTCCTTGATTTCTCTTTCTGCTGCTTCGTTATTGGTATATAGAAATACAACAGATTTCTTTACATTGATTTTGTATCTTGCTACTTTGCTGAATTCGTGTATCAGTTCTAGCAATTTTTTTGGTGGAGCTTTTTGGGTTTTCTACATAGAGTATCATTTTATCGGTGAATTGTGAAATTTTTACTTCTTCCTTGCTGTTTTGGATGCCTTTTATTTCTTTTTGTTATCCGATAACTGAGGCTAGGACTTCCAGTACTATGTTAAATAACAATGGTGAGAATGTCTTTTTCCTGACCATAGAGGAAACACTCTCAGTTTCTCCTCATTGAGGATGATATTAACTGTGGGTCTTTCATATAGGGCCTTTATGATGTTGAAGTATGTTCCCTCTATCCCTATTTTGTTGCGGATTTTTTTCAAGAATGGATGCTGTACTTTGTTAAATGTTTTTTACTGCATCTATTGAGAGGATCATATGATTTTTATTCTTTCTTTTTTAATGTGGTATATCATGTTGATTGGTTTGTAAATATTAAGCCACTCTTGCAGCCCAGGAATAAATCCCACTTGATTGTATTGAATGATTGTTTTAATGTACTGTTCGATTTGATTTGCTAGTATTTTACTGAGAATTTTTGCATCCATGTTCATCAGGGATATTGACCTGTAATTCTCTTTTTTAGTGGGGTCTTTGGTTTTGGAATCAAGGTAATGCTCATCTCATAGAATGAATTTAGAAGTTTTCTTTCCATTTCTATTTTTTGGAACAGTTTGAAAAGACTAGGTATTAACTCTTCTTTAAAAGTTTGATAAAATTTGTCTGTGAAGCCACCTGGTCCTGGACTTTTGTTTATTGGGAAATTTTTGATTACTGATTCAATTTCTTTGCTGGTTATCAGTCTGTTCAAGTTTTATATTTCTTTCCGTTTCAGTTTTGGTAGTTTATATATTTCTAGGAATTTATCCATTTCTTCCAGTTTGTCCAGTTTGTCGGCATATAATTTTTCATAGTATTCTCTTATAATTGTTCATAATTTTGTGATGTTAGTTGTGATCTCTCTTCTCATTCATGATTTTATTTATTTGGGTCCTGTCTCTTTTCTTTTTGATAAGTCTGGCTAGGGGTTTATCAATTTTATTAATTCTTTCAAAGAACCAGCTCCTGTTTCATTGATCTCTTCAACTGTTGATTTTTTATTTGCTTGTTTGTTTCTATATCACTTATTTCTGCTCTAATCTTTATTATTTCCCTGCTGCTGGATTTAGGCTCCATTTGTTGTTCTTTTTCTAGCTCCTTTAGGTGTAAGGTTAGGTTGTATATTTGAGACTTTTCTTACTTCTTGAGGTAGGCCTGTATTGCTACATACTTCCCTCATAGGACTGCTTTTGCTGCACCCCCAAAGGTTTGGACCATCATGTTGTCATTTTCATTTATTTCCATGTATTTTTTTAAATTTCTTCTTTAATTTCCTGGTTGATCCATTCATTCCTTAGTAGGATGTTCTTTAACCTCCATGTATGTGTGGTCTTTCCAAATTTTTTCGTGTGATTGACTTCAAGTTTCATAGCATGTGGTCAGAAAATATGCAGGGTATGATCTCAGTCTTTTTGTACTTGTTGAGGCCTGATTTGTGACCCAGTATGTGATCTATTCTGAAGAATGTTCCATGTGCACATGAAAAGAATATGTATTCTGCTGCTTTATGATAAAATGTTCTGAATATAGCCATTAAGTCCATCTTGTCCAATGTGTCATTCAAAACAATGTGTCATTGTTTTCCTGTTGATTTTATGCTTAGATGATCTGTTCATTGATGTAAGTGGGGTGGTAAAGTCCCCTATTATTATTGTATTATTATCAATGAGTTCCTTTATGTTCTTTATTGTTTAATATATTTGGGTGCTCCCAAAATGGGGGCATAAATATTTACAACTGTTAGATCTTCTTGTTGGATAGACCCCTTTACTATGATATAATGCCCTTCTTCACCTCTTGATACAGTCTTTGGTTTAAAATCTAGTTTGTCTGCCTAAGTATGGCTACTCTAGCTTTCTTTTGGAAGCTAAGAAAGCACTTCCAAGTGTCTTGCCTAATTAGCCCATGCTTGAGAAAGTGACAGCAGCTATTAGGAAGAAATGCTAATGTAATTTAATTATTCCACATAGTCTGATGACATTCATGAATTCTCATTCATCTTGGTTTGAAAGTGATGGTAGATACATGGTTAATTCCCATTTTTTCAGTTCCCATTCTTTTCCTTTAAATGACATTGCAATCATCCTCTGAGTCTAGTACTTGCTCTGAAGATGAACACATATTTCCTTTATTAGACTAGCTTCTATACCCCATTTCCTTCAGTGCTCAGCAATAACAGCCTCATGGGTTGGAAACGTGACACTGGAAGCCCATAGAGATTCTTTTCAAAGGAAGATATGCATTAAAAAGTTAGCTCAACAGACTTGGGAAGCTCAAATTAGCTCCTGGGAAGTAACCATAAGCCCTTGGAATATCCCTCCTGATAAGAGTGACTTTGTAACCTGAGGTCACAGACCATACCATATAGTTTATGATCAAGTGAATGCCTATTGTCGTTCCCTGTGGTCCTGAGTCGCTCTGTATCAATTTGACCTCTGGGAATTCAGGGTGGCTGGAAACTCAGCAGTTGTCAGTCATGCAGGTCCCACAAGCTTAGGTGGCTGGCTTCTAATGAAAGGCCTGGGCACCAAGGCGTTGGTGAGCTTCCCAGGTTGGCAAAACTTCGTATGTGTTGTCAACACATCATAGCTGGGAGAATTAAACACTGCCTGTGAGAGTCCACTGGGAAAGGTCAACTAGAAGCTTATGGTTGCTCTCTCCTGGACTCCACCCTGTGAGCTTTCTGCCTTTGCTGATTTTACTCATATCCTTTCATTGTAATAAACTGCTACCATGTGTATAACAGCTTTTCTAAGGTCTATGAGTCCTGCTAGCAAATCATCCAACCTGAGGATAGTCTTGGGGATTCCCAACACAGAAGATCAAACAGGTCATGGAAGAGTTACTAATAAGACATAAATCTATTTGCAAAAACAATTTCAAATGGAGTTAAAATTTATCACAAGGAATATTATTACTTTTTAATCTAAATTTACTATTGAACTTACTTGAAAGGCAAAGAAATATATGTCAACTGTCAATTTTTATCTATGTAAGACCACATAACCACTTTATTATTCATGTGTATATCTACACCTTTATCTATGTCTGTATTGCTATCTAGATCTATTTATGTCTACCAAGCAATATTTATGGGCACTATTCATAGGCATGTCAGTGTGACTTGTTAAAAATTTTTGAGTGATTTGAAAAAATGAATTTCTATTCATTGTTTGAATATAATCTATAGGTATCTATTAATATAACCTTTGTACAATTCTGCCCAAACATCACATAAGCTTTTGTTTTTTTTAATGAGTCAACTTTAAATGTTAACTGAAGTTTTTCAGAAAGACTTTTCTCTTTATAAATAGTATGTTCCCAGTCTTTTATGAACAATAGAGGTTATTTTATTTTATTTTTTAATTTAATTTTTTTCAGTGTAATAGAGGTTATTTTAAATAAAAATCCTGTCCATCAGTAAATCCAGTTCCTTGGCTAAGATTATTTGATATTTCTGTGATGAAATACAAAGAAAAAAATAGTATTTTATTTTGAACTTACCACTGATCAACACAAAAAAAACACTCATTCTGATAAGTGTGGCCATTCGTAGCACAAACATATGATGTCACATCTGGACACTGTGATGTATAAGAAGGATCCACTGAGTAGTACATTTTACATGGGGGCTGCAAATATCAAAAAAGTGTCATATGAATAACAATTGATAGATTTTCCCCCATCTATTCCTGGTCTGTCACTTTCTCCCTCTCTATATATAAATATATATAGTATATATATTTCTATATATACTATATAGAAATAGTATCAAATATATCTATTCAATTGATCTTTTTCAACATTTTCTTCTGGGCTTTGTTCAGGCAGGTTTTTTGCTGACTGCAGTGTCAGAAAATGCAGTGACCCATCCATCATCTCCTAAAGTCATAAACATTATAACATCCCCACTTAAATCTCAGATGTAAAGTTTCCACTTAAACTTGGAATCCCAACGCCATCAACTCATTCTAAGAAGTTTGTGAGTAGAGGTATTTATGTATTTGTGAACTTCTAGGGGAAGGGGCTCAAATGTAATTGTTGAGAGTGAGAGTTCTGTATTGAGGCTGGAAATAAATCCTGTATTTACCACTGTTTAACTTTATGACCTTGAGCAAGTGACAGGTATTATTTCGTTTAATGCTCAGAGATGTATTTTACTGTTATAATGTTTGTGCTACATGAGATTAAATCTAAGTCTGGAAAGGTTCTACATGCCCAAGGTCACATGGATAACTTTTGTTCTACTTACCCCTGTGAAGTTTTAGGTCTCTCATGTCAAGAGAGTGATCAGATTAGCATCAGAATTCAGAACTGAGAAATTTAAATTTACCTTAGGCCATTTATTTATATCACGTGGCTTGAAGATTGCTGCAGACAGATAAAGTACATGCACAATAGGTTAAATGAAATCGTTCTTCATGGAGTTTGATTTCACCCACTGAAGTTACTAATTGAATAAAAAAATGTAATTTAATTACTCATTTGCACAAAAGTATATGAAATAATTTAGAGCAACAGAATTTGTAGGTGGTGTTCTTTTGTTAACTACTTTATTCATTTATTCATTCTTTCCTTCATTTTTACAGTCCTGATTTTATTTCTAAATTTTCTATGTCCCTGAGAAAAGAGTGAAAACCAGTTGAGGTTTTAGGTGTAACTTTCAAACTATGTTATTTTCATTAAGTTACCTGATTTTCGTTGGCTTTAGTTTCCTCTTCACTGCAGTTGGGATAAGTGTATGTACTTTGAAGTTTTTTTAATTAAATATGATTTGGTAAATAAAATATTAGGCTCATTCCTACCAAGATGCCGAACTAAAGAGGATAGTATGAGTGATGATCAGAAACTTTAAGGGTTCCTTGGCTCTGGAGAGACTGACTGGTTCTGGGAAACTAGTTTGCGTGAGGATGCTGGTGTTGCCCGGAGATAGAGGGTGCCGGCTGGCTGTGGGAGAGGGAAATAAGAAAAGACTTATCATAGTTCTGCTCTTCCTTATCTCTCACTGTAATATGATCTTTTAAATAGTCTAGAAAATTGTAGCTTTTCAAAAGTTAGACTTTCCAAAGTTCAAAGAGAAAACTTGAATTATATTTAAAAATTTTTTAAATTATATTTTAAAAATAAACAAGAAGCCTACCAACCTTTCCAGGAATAGACTATGCCAATTGCACATATAATCTTTTAAAAAATAAAAAAAAAAATGGAATGGGGCGCCTGGGTGGCTCAGTGGGTTAAGCCTCTGCCTTCGGCTCAGGTCATGATCTCAGGGTCCTGGGATCGAGCCCCGCATCGGGCTCTCTGCTCAGCGGGGAGCCTGCTTCCCCCTCTCTCTCTGCCTGCCTCTCTGCCTACTTGTGATCTCTCTCTGTCAAATAAATAAATAAAATCTTTAAAAAAAAAAAAAATGGAATGCTTCTTTCTAATTTGAAAAAAACATAATATTTTAATCACAAAAGGGGCTGGATATAGTGATCAAAAAGAAAAATAAAGGCCTTCATCAAGTAGAAATAAAGTAAAAACATGTGCTGCATACCATATATAAGAATAAACTTCAAATACATCTAAACATAAGAAATGAAAACATGTAAGGATCAACTGAATTTCTCTTTAATCTTAGTGTAGGAAAGGCTATCTGGTAGGTGAGGTGCTTTAGCATAGTTTTGATTAGAATTTTTTTCATAGTGAAGTTGAATATCTTTTATAGATTTAAGAGCCATTTCTGTATTTTGGGGGTACGTGTATGTGTGTGTGAATTGTATATGTATACATATTACTCACTTGGCAATTGGTTTTTATTTTTTCCCCTCAGTATTAAGTATTCTTATGTATTAGATATATTAGTCCTTTATTCGTGATATGTGTTATAGATATTTTCTTCCAGTCTATCAGATATCTTTTAGTGTAAGGAATTTACCCTAAAGATACACCTTGAACAATACAAAATACATATATATATAAGATTATTGCAGCGTTGTTTGTAATTACAAAATATTGGAAACAAACTAAATGCCCATATGTAGAAGACTGATTGAATAAACTTTGGTATACCCCCCCAAGGAAGTTCTATGTCATTGTATAAAAGAATGAGGAAGATCCCTGTGAATTGATATGTACTGATTTATAGGATATTTGTAAATTGAGAAAAGCAAGTTGCAAACAGGTGTCTATAATATGCTATCTTTTATGTAAGAAAGTAGGAGAATGACACAATGTGCACACATATGTTTCTATGTTACACAGGAAAGACAGAGATCAATGAGGTTGGTTCTATGAAGATGGCTGTGGGGTTGGAATGAAAGGGAAAGGGGTATGGAGGTAATGACACTTCTCTGAACCTAAACTTTTGCTCATTTTGTTTTATTTTCCTTGTGCTCAAAATAATTTTGAATTGCCCTTTCGATTTTTCTTGACCCATGCATTATGTAGAAACATGTTATTTCATTTTCAAATTTTGGAGGGTTTTCCCGAATAACTCCCTTTTCTAACAGTGATACCCAATTGACACCCACTTTGCATTGTCAAGCCTAACATTCCCCACTTAGTCACACATGACGATTTTTCTTTTCTACAACTAAAAGAATATCAGATGTTTTTCTCCTAAGACTTGTAAGTTTGCTTACCTGAAAAAACAGTATGTGCCAAAGTGGAGGAAACCAGAAAAAATATGGTCGTGTAGGAAAAAGCAGCCATTTGATTTCATCCAATGTCCTGCTCTGGTGAGACCTGGGAAAAGGCTTGAGATAGTTTATTCCTAATATCTTGCACAGGTGGATTTCCAAACATGAGAGAACCCACTACCCTGAGGTGTTGCATTCCTACAAACTTCACCATGATGGTCTCACACTGGTCTGATCCCAAGAGTTCAGACCTGAGAAGGCCCTTCAGCTCCAAAGAGAAAAAATAAACCATTAAAAGAATTTTAATAAATAAATAAATAAATATTAAATAAATAAAAGAAAGAAAGAAAGAAAGAAAGAGAAAAGAAAGAAAGAAAGGAAGAAAAGAAAAAAGAAAAGAAAAGAAAAGAAAAAAGAAAAGAAAAGAAAACAAAAGAAAACAAAAGAAAAGGAAGGAAGGAAGGAAAGAGAAAGAACTTTTTTTCCTGCCAGCGGCCATGTATAATCCCAGTACTGGTTGGAAGAGGAACTGGGCTCAGGGCTCTCATCAGGGCTGGCCCAGGCATGTTCCTTTTACATAGGTTCACCCTATAATCTATCATCTACACTGAAATGTTCATGTTAAACACTCTAAGAATTTATAAAAATTTTCGAATAAACAGGTGTGAAATGAGGACTGTCCTGCATTATCAGGGACAAATCACTTTATAATGTGAGTCCTTTGATTTCCTGGGATAGGCCAGTTTCTTCAGTCCTTCATTTCCTAGCTAAGTGTCTTCTTGCAGACCACTTACACATGCTCAAATACAAAAAATGAATAGAATTGTTGGTCTTGGGTCATAAAAATTATGCATACCTTCCCTGATGGGAATTGGAATATATATTTAGATCTAAATATAATTTTTGTGATTCTTAGATAGGTACACATAATTTTACATATATCAGAGAGATCTGAGTTCAAAGTCTAGCTTCAACATCTCCTAGAAGTGTGAATCTTAGAAAAAATATGAACTTCAAAGCATATTGAGATGGTCAACTGATACTATTACAAGTAAAGAGTTTATCTATATTAAATTGCCAATTTCTTGGGGTGCCTGGGTGGCTCAGTTGTTAAGAGTCTGCCTTTGGCTCAGGTCATGATCCCAGGGTCCTGGAATCAAGCCCCACTTCGGGCTCCCTGCTCAGCGGGAGGCCTGTTTCTCCCTCTCCCTCTCCCACTCCCCCTGCTTGTGTTCCCTCTCTCACTGTCTCTTTGTCAAACAAACAAACAAACAAACAAACAAATAAATCTTAAAAAAATAAAAAAATAAATTGCCAATTTCTTTAGCCAAACTCTTCTCTTGTAGGACAGAAATACTTAGGCCCAGAGAGAAGATGTTTTCCAAGTCGTTTCTTCAACTTCCTCCTGTCCTACTCTGTCCATTCTGTCTCTTCTTCAGATTGTAGGTGGGGGCATGCAGAGAAATGAGGGAGAACCCTATTAGCTGCTAGTGAATTTTTCCCTACTTTCATGTGCAGAGGAAGCAAAAGGAGGATATTGGAGGAGAACAAACACATAGGAAAACCTACTGAACAGAGAAGAAATGCAGATATCCCACCACTAATTTGAACTAAGGATGGAGGAGATGAAGAAATATTACCTGAACGAGTTGCTGCAGAATGTGAGTCTGCTCTAGTCACCCTGAGGTCACAGCTAGCCTTGAGTAAAGTTGCTAATCTATGAATCTTTGTTCAGGGGCATACTGAGCACAGGGAGCGGCCTCCTAGCTCAGTTGAGTGACCACTTACTCGGCATGAAATTACTCTAACGGCTCTTTCCTCCTTTGATCTGTCTCTTGAACCACCTCCTCTGGTGTTTCATGTTCCAGCAGGCAGGGACAGATCTGAAGGTTCCATGCTTGTGGTTTCTGGTTGTGGATCATGAGAACAAGAAGGACCAGCATCCTAAATATTTGACTATAGTGCAAAGGTTAACTGCCTACCACATTCCAGATGATCTGGTGGACTTTCTTGTCTAACTCAAGGCTGATTCGTTCTGGTCTCTTCTGCCTCCTGAGGTCACTTAGTCCATTCTGCTTCTCAGAAAGTTTACCTATTTTATCTTTTCAGGACATGATTTCTCACATCAGCCCAGGAAACTGGGGTACCACAACCAATAATCTTTGCAATACTCAAGCCTCCCAGTTTCTCTACTTGTTTCCCTCTACTTCAGCATAGGGAAATCTAAAAATGTGCCATTAACTGGAAAATTTCTATCACATAGACCTTAAACTCTCTCAAGTAGTTAGTACACCTTTTGCTGTTTTGTCTTTTCTTCTCAACCTGAGTCCCATAGTTTAACATTTATATTTAACTTCTTGACAAGACCATACTCTCTTGACATCCTACCTTTATTCTTCCCTCTTTCAAGCCAGAATAAACTCAACTTCTTATTTTCCTACCCCAGACCTCAGTTAATCTTGGTTTGTCACCTAAACCTGCCAGACTCCTAAGAAAGCCTCTTATTTAATATCATGTTGCCAACTATGCCACCCATCTCCATATCATTTCTTTTTTTTAAATCCACTTTTTCAATGATCTGACCATGCCTCCCCTATAGGACCTTGAGTAGAAAAGTTCACCTCTTCTTTATTAAGTAGGGATGCTTCAGGATGAACCAACTCCACTTTTTTTCTCTGTGCCTTGTAATTCTGGAAATTTTATCATTTACCTTTCTTTCTATTTTTCTGCCTCTCTTCATATCACCTTACGAGGGATCTACACATTCATCCATCCCTTTCTTTCTGTCAGTACCTAGTTATGTGGTCTACACTCCTCATCGCATTTATTCCTTATAATAATCCCATCAGGTTTATAGCATTGTGAGACTTATATAAGAGAAAAAGAGACTGAAGCTTAGAGGAGCAAATTCATTTGCTGGAGCTAACTAGCTACTAATGAGCGGTAATGAAGTAACTAACTACTAATAGTCAGGATGGTATTCAAACAGGTGTGTTTAACTACAAAGCCTGTATTCACTTACTTTCTCCACATTTTCTCTCATCTTAGAGAATGAATGTTCCCTTTAACTTATCTATCAATCTTCTTAGACCAACACCGTGAATGTCTTGTGTGATACCTTATGCTTTTCTGGGCAGCATCTTTGATTTTCTCCTCTTTGTCCCTCCTTCTTAAGCCAGTTCTCTTAATCTCTCCATAATACTGCTTCCTAGGTAATTAGATTGTATGCCCCATGAAGGATAAGATCTTACGTGTACCTATGTAAGCCTTATAACTGTAGTACATTGCAAGGGTTTTTTTTTTTTTTTTTAGCCACATAATAGGTATTCAGTAATATGTATGCAAGGAAAAAGGCAGGAATTTATTCATTATTTTTGTGTGTTTCACTTTGTTCTCGGATGTTTTTGAGAATGTGTTTTCCCAGATGTATTTTGGAGATATTATGTCTAGTCACTGAAATATAACCCTACCGGAATTTTGACTGGAGTCTGTAACATCTTTATAATGCAGTCTTTTCATACATGAATGTGACATGCTTTCTTTTCAACTTGCAGGGGAATTCTTCTACTTGCTCAATGTATACGAATTCCTGGAATCCAATTTTTAAAACACAATCTGACCTTGTTGCCCTATTCAAATCTTTCATTGGCTCTTTCTTGGTTATATTATGGGGGTTTTACTTATGGTAAAACTTGAATGTGAAGAAATTTAACATCTTATTTTGTATAACTGAAATCAACTTTTTCATGAATATCTAAATTCAATTGATAAGAGACAAAAAGTATCTCAGGGACCTGTGACTTTGGGAGCAGGAGATGGATGTTTAATGAAGTATGAATCATAAGAAGAGTGAAGATAAGGGAAGAAGATAATTAGGTTTTTGGATCTGCTTACCACTAGTGTCAACCTTTCTAGTGTCTGTAGAAGCAGTTACTTTAGAAATTAAATCCAAGTGAGAAAAGTAAACTGGATACACTTTCCAACTATAGACAGTTTTATCTGTTGAAGGTAAGAGGTCTTTGGCAATAATTACCTGTTGCTTCTGTGGAGCTCCATTTCCATGGTTTTCAAAGGCTGAAGAGATCCTTTGTGTACCGGCATAATGTTAGTTTTGCCAGATAGAAAAGGCACTAACATTAAGAAGATGATCTCTCCTGATCTTTGCAGGAAAATGGTGGCTGCCGAAGTCAGATTTCTTCACCCATCTTTCAAAAAAAAAAAAAAAAAAAAAAGTAGAGCTTATTCTAAATCTAGAGAGTACCTAAAATTGCCCAATGCCCATGTTGCAGTAAAACTGGAAAACAGACAATATTATCGACTTTGCATTCTGTGCAATTGGGGGAGCACACATCCAACACCAGCAAGATTAACACAACAGATAGAAAGAAAGGTTACATATGACTTGAATAACACTATTTACCAGCTTGACATAATTGAAATTTATAAAATAATACAGCTGCTCCTGGTTCTGTAATAGGTACACTTTCCCTATTTTTACCACTAAGTATAAATGAAGTACATATAAAATAAACAGGAAGACAGTAAGGGTGAGAGAAAGCAGATTGGCTAGGGACCTGGGAACGTGAAGAATAATATTGTGGTGAGTTTCCTTGGCTTTCTTTTTGCTTCATGTATCCCAGACTTGGAGCCGAAGAAAATGCAACCTGGAAACACCAGGAGGCACAGCCTAAAAAAACAACCCTGCCAAAAGCCTGTTCTCTCTAGCCTAAGGACCAAGAAAGGAGCACAAATGACTTTTTTTTTTTTTTTTTTTTGCCTCAAAACATTATATTCAAGAAGCTATCATTCTTACCAGCCTGGGTTTGCAGCTGGGTTTCTTGTAGGATCTGGTTCATAAATGGTGAAAAGTGTGGCAAACCGTGAGTAGCTGGACCCTTTATAAGGCACTAATGCCTTGTCAACATGTTTCTCCCTTTTTGTTTAACTTGTAGGGTCTTATTCCTAATGGAACTAAGTAATGCATTCATTATTACTATTTATATGTAATATTGTCCCATAAGTCTGGTCATGTCATTGACACTAACCAGACACCAACAGGTAGAAAAAAGGAAGGCCAGAATTCGATTTGACTCTACCACTCCTTATTGATTACCCATTAAGTGCCAGGCTTTATGCCAGGTCATAGAAATGGCCTGGTATCCATTAAATTACTGCTCTCATAAATCTTAGAGTTTTATTAAAAGCAGGTGACACGCAGAAATCCAAAAAAGTAGAAAGGCAGTCAGCTAGGAGATGTGGCAGTTGGTGAGGAAAACCTGAGTCATGTGTGGAACGAATATCAGAAGAGACAGAACCCACCCAACATTAGATAATTAAAAGAACAGAACGCTTTCTTCTCTTTGCCTGAATAAAAACTGGGGAAATCAAAGGCTCATGCCTAAGAACATAATTGAATCCTTACTAAAATGGTCTTTTTATTCAAAGATATTTGACCTTTTTTTTATATTTCTGGCAGGATTAAAATAGCATACATGTTCTTGAAGCCTGAAAGAAAATAAACAATACTCTGCTTAATAATGTGATATATCTTAGGAGAAGATGAGAATCTTGCAGTTAGAAGTTTTTATATGTTTATATTTTTTTTACATTATTTTTAATGCAACCCATAGTAAGAAATAAATTTTATATTACAAGCAAAACACAAATATACATACATTCCCATAGCTGAAGCATCACAAAATCCTAGTTACGCTGTGTGCAATGCACTATGGTATTTTCTATCGCATTCTGTTTCCTTCTAGTTTATTTCATTAAGATACAGATTGTAACCCAATTTGATTTCACAATATATTTATGAATCAGAGCCTTTAGTGTAAAAGATATTGGTTTAAACAGTGAGAATTAATGTAAGAATTAATACTTGATCTTGGCAGATGTATGTGTGCGTGCGCTTGTATGTGTGTGCTTGTGTGTTTGTGTGTGTGTGTGCGTGTAAGCTCATTCCTGGGAAACAGGCAACTCACACTGATTAGAATATTGAAAAGGAGAAATCCCCTAGTAGGACCACACCAGCTCTAGACCTCCTCCAATCTGTGGGCTGTTCATGGTGGGTGGAGATTCCAAGCTGAGAAAAAACTGACACTTTGAAAGATAAACCATAAATCAGAGGGAAGAGCCAGGTTAAACGGTGGGCATAAATCCACCCAATGTGATTCCCTGGTGCAGAATCTTCTGACTTTGTCTCTGAGGAAATTTATGTATATGCTGTAATTGTAACTTTATCCTTCGATGCTATATTTCCTTTCGAATAATAAACAACTCTCTTATAAAGAAAGATATTTACCCGTGTGCCTCCAAGTGTTCTGGGTAGCACACAGCGAAGTCAAAGGATGGCCTCGTTGGATTCAACTTGAGTGGATAGTGGGACAGCAGGGAAGTTGGAAAGGAGTGCTCTGTGCCAGATTTCTGGGCAGAGATAATTGGTCAAGTGTGTCGATATGGCAGCATGGGGATGAAAATGACAGGAAAGGACAAACAATAATTTAGGAAAGCATTGAGGCAAAAATATGTTTTCCTTCTCATTTTATGCCGGAGGTGAAAAAAAAAATGACCTTTGAAAGTTAAAGCAGCAAACACTTGGGCTACACAAGGCTGAACTTCAGTCTCAAGGAAAAGGGGTTCCTAGTAATGTCAGCAAAGCGTGGATTCTACCCCAAGAAAACATAATAAAAAATTAGCTATTGAATGGTATATAACGTGAACCTTGAAGCAAATCAGGAGCACGGCTATCATAATCAGGACTCATAACCAGAGTGGGAAAATGTGCAAATCTGTCAAATTTGGAATCATCTAAGCTGCACCTAGCACTTTTTCAAAATCCATAACTAGGATCAACCTGAGCCTCATAATCTGGAGTGGAGCTAAACTTAAGGGGGTTCAATGTCTTAGCTAAGGGAAGAGAGCAGTTACTTGGATGAGAGGTGGGAAGTCAGGACAGTGATGATCAACAGAGTAAGTTCAGACCTTGAAAAGCCCTAACATTAAGCTGGGGGTCCAGAGAGCTATAGGCCTATCTTATGATCCAGAAGTTACCAGCAACCCTGACAATAGATGGTGAGAAATGCTTTGGAGAATAGGGTGAGTTTTATTGTGAAGATATTGTTTGAAATAACATGGGAACATCCAAGCAGATGGAGCTAATAACTCTAATGGGACTTGAGGGGTTTCTGGGTGCTGATAATGTCTGATTTCTTGGTCTGGGTGATGTTTAAATGGGTGTGATGATTTTGTGAAATTCTTCAATCTGTTAACTCTCGATCTGTGCAAGTTGCTATATATATACGTGAAACATCAATACTATTTTATATTAAAAATCTTAGAAATACATTAAGATAATAAAGATTAACCAATAAAACTTAACAGTATGCCAAAGAATAGTTTACAATGAAGAAGTAGGATTTATTTCAAGAACGAAAGGACAGTTACATATGAGAAAGGAGATTACTACAATTTATTATATCAGTAGGTGAAAGGACAGTTCCTATATAAATAGTAGATAAATATTGGAAGTGTATTGAATAAAATCTCTATATTTGAATATTATTTGCAATGGCAAATGGCAAGATCTCATCCTTTTTATGGCTACGCAATACTCCATTTTATTATATTTATATATGTAATATGTATATATATCACATCTTCTTTATCCATTCATCTATCAACAGATGCTTAGGTTACTTCCGTATCTTGGTTATTGTAAATAGTGCTGCAATAAACATTGAAGTGCATGTATTTTTTTTGTTTTTGTTTTTTAATTTAAATTGAATTATTTAACATATAGTGTATTATTAGCTTCAGAGGTAGAGTTTAGTGATTCATCAGTTGCATATAACACCCAGTGCTCATTACATCAAGTGCTGTCCTTAATGCCCATCACCCAGTTACCCAACCCCCCCACCTCCCTCCCCTCCAGGAACCTTCAGTGTATTTCCTATAGTTGAGTCTCTTATGGTTTGTCTCCCTCTCTGATTTCATCTGCTTTATTTTTTAATTAGTGTTTTCATTTTCTTTAGGTAAATATCCAGTTTAATATCTTAACCAACATGCTGCTTAACCTTTGACTGTAGTCAAAAGGAATGTGGCTCTCTCCTTGTGGGTAGATGTTAGTGAAATATCAGATCACTTCTGCTCCAGTCTTAATGAATCTGCTTCAAAAATATCAAACACCTCTCTTTTGTTATCCTCCCGGGAGCGCTGATGGACACTTTAGATTTTTCCAACAGGAAGGGAAATTGGGAAGGCTATAGAGAAGGTACAATTTTAAATGCAAGGTCAAGGTACCTGTCACTTAGCAAGTGACATTTGGGCTAACTGAAAAGCTAGGTCAAATGTCCTGATGCCAAAGTAGGAGTGGCATGATATGAAGTAAGGAAGGACCAGTGTGTGAGGGAGAAGGGACAGGGCGGTGGGATACAAGTTCAGATCGCCCTAAAAGAGGAAGAATCACTCTGACATCAGATAATTCAGCAAAAGTGGTGAAGTGAGCATAGCCAACTGTCAAACACTTGAGGGCATTGTAAAGACTATGGCTTTTATATTTAGAGAGTTGGGAAGCCATTAGGTGATTTGAACAGAGGAGATATTGTTGAAAGACATTTCTCTAAATGCTAGAATAAATAAAGAGAGGAAGAAAAAGATTCAGGAGAGCAGCTAGGAGATATATTAGTGTTTGAGAGAGAATTCCAGCACCTGCTAGGGGTGATGAAGGTAAGGCATTGATTTCTTATAATCTTTTCATTGTGAAGGAAGTTGGACAGGATTGACCTTCTGATAAGTTTGCTACCTTACTCCTCAGAGTGCTCAGAAACCATACTACAGCTGACTAAAGAGTCAGCGAGTGATAAAGATATGAAGGCAGTGATGGTAGAAAAGAAACAGAAAGCCAGCTGGGAATATGAATAATGTTAAGCTGCTATCATTCACTGTATTTTTTTTTAAAGATTTTATTTATTTGACAGAGAGAGAGAGAGAGTTCACAAGTAGGCAGAGAGGCAGGCAGAGAGAGAGGGGGAAGCAGGCTCCCTACCGAGCAGAGAGCCCGATGTGGGGCTCGATCCCAGGACCCTGAGATCACGACCTGAGCCGAAGAGGCTTTAACCCACTGAGCCACTGAGCCACTCAGGCGCCCTCATTCACTGTATTTATTAAACAAGTCAAACTTAAACAAATTCTCATTCTCAACAACTCAGTCAATACACATAGAGAAAGCAGTACCTCCCAAGCTTATCATATTATGGCCCACATAGAACATACTATTTGTAAGTTAGAGCAAAGAGATAAGGTTACCTGCTACTGGTGGCAATCAGTCTGAAGGGTCAAGGCACCACAGTTCATGGCGCTGTCCAAAAGAATCAACATTTCACCAGTGCTCCATAATATGCTGTCAATATTCATTTGATGACTGTAGTCCTATTCTGCCCCTAAGCCACAGAGATCAGCAGCAACAGCCCAGGCTTCCAGTGTCCATACATAATATCAGTTTGGTGCAAAAGCTCTGCTTTAGCTAGAGTTCATTCTGACAGTTGCAACTAGCTACCTTCCTTTGGATATTCCTGCCTCTAACTCCTTCCCCTCCAAACTCCCCAGGCTGCTTCTTCCCAATGTTGCATACGTCAGAGAGTTAGAGATGACTTTGGCTAGAAGAGGTCCCAGATTTGGTGGTAGCAATGGGAGTGGATACCAAAGGTTCCGTCTAGGCCTTTCTGCCTTTAGACTTAACTCCACCTTTCCCCTTTTAGTCACCATAAAGAACTTGGGCAAGGGCCTGACTTTAGCTCTTACTTTGTACACATTACCAGACAGAATTTATGGAAACATGGGTTCCCACACCAAATCACTTAGACTCCTAAGAAGCATTGTCACTGTAAAAAACCAGAATACTAAAAACCAATAAAAAACATTTATTCCAAAATAAGTATAACTTAAATAAGTATAATTAGCTTGGATTTTTAGATATATGTAGAACTTTAGATCAAACAAACAAAATAAACTCTTTTTAAGCACACGGAACATTTATAAAATTAGACTATCTTTTAGGTCATATAGGAAGCCTCCATAAATTCCAAGACATCACAGACTGTGTATTCTGAAATACATATGTAATATGTATTATCCATATGCCTGCAAATTAATGAATATTCTCTGAGTTAATAAGAGAATCTTCATGGGAATTGCACAATATTTAATACTTATGACAAAGAAAATATTCGTTTTATTTTTAAAAGATTGTATTTATTTATTTGACAGAAAGAAGCAGAGGGAGATGGAGAAGCAGACTTCCCGCTGAGCAGGGAACCCAATGCAAGACTCGATCCCAAGACCCTGGGATCATGACCTGAGCCAAAGGCAGACCCTTAACCAACTGAGCCCCCTAGATGCTCAAAAATATTCATATTAATGTAAGTAAAATGTTGTAGCAAATAATCCTAAAATGCAATCCTAAAATGGCTCAACGTACACAATAGATATATATATCCGCATTCATATAAACAATTAAATGTGGTTCCAGATGTTGGGGAAATAGTGTTCTCTTCCATACAATTATTCAGTGAGATGAATAATGAAGAGATGAAGTGGAGGCCCTTCAGTCTGCCAAAGGTGGCTTTCACGGTACTGCATCATGAGAAACAACATTATTCATTATCAGAGATACAAAAATTAAACCAGAATGATATATCACTAAGCCTCACTAGAGTGGCTAAAATCAAAGACTGATAAAACCAAAGCCTGATGAGGAGATGCGGAAACGAAAACTTGTACATTACCGTTATGAGTGTAAATGGACTCAATTTAATTGGAAAGACGTGTTAACTATGAAGGCCAAAAAAATACACCAAGATGGTGCAGTGCCACAGCAAACATGAGAGCATATAAATACAGAGAATGAAATATTAGTCAGAAGTTTATTCACAACGGCCAAAAACTACAATAATCTAAATGTCTTCCACTGTAAAACAGATAAAAACATTGATTATACTCATATAGTAAGTACAAAATAGCAGTAAAAGTTGAGCTATTGATACATGCAACAGCACGATGAATCTTACAAGGATGAGTAAATGAAACCAGAAATAAAAGAGGACATGCTGTATAATTACTTTTATATAAAATACAAAACAGGTGGAACCAATCTATGGTATTTGATGCCAGCATAGTTGTTATCTTGGGAGTTAGTCACTAGGAGGGAATAAAAACTGGGAGGGCTTTAGGGATTCTGGTAACATTTTGGTTCTTGAATAGGTTGCTGATTACATGGATACACTAGAGGACACTGGCATGCTTCACCCAGATCCCTTTTACCATTTGAATGTTTACTTCTATTCGCCAGATTTGACTTGTGCCTAAAACCCTCTTTAGAGTACTACCTTTACTGGCTACTAGTGCTGTTTTGTCTGGACGTTCCAAAAGCTGAAAGTGCTAGGAGTTTACATTCCCTTGTAGCAACCTCTATGTAATGAGTGAGTGGTGCAGGAGTATGGCAGCACAGATTTCTTGCCTTCAGCAGAACAAATTGTGCTATAATTTACACTCACGATGGAATGAAGCTGTGTCTGGAAATTCACATAAAATTTCACCTTTACTTTACTTGTTTCTTCTCCTTATTCAACTACTCCATTCCTTAACTAATCTTTTCCAGGAGCATTTCCTTAATAAACACTAGTACATGAATCAACATATTAAGATCTTCCAGCGAGGCCAGCCTATGATGGTAGTTGCCATCATGATCATAGGAAGTAGATTATAAGGATGTGGTTCTGGAGTTGGATATCTGGCCCACCAAATGGCAATAAGTACCTCGTGCCTGGTAGTAAACAGTGTTGATGTCCCATAGCATGCCGTAACAATGTAATTTTAAAGTTTTCCCCTGTGCTGAGTGGGACAAGATATAGATGGAAGGGTATGACCTGGTTTATGCAATATCTCTGATGGCTGGGAGGTTAGGAAAATGGTAATTATGACTCTGAAATTGGGTAGCATAATTAAGTCTCATCAATACATGAAAGGAGAAAATGTTAGGCTCAGGTTGGTCAATGACTAATTTAAGGAAAAGTTTAGGGTCAGAGGTCATCTACTGCCACTTTAAAGAGAATTCATCTCCTGCAACTGGAAGAAAGATCAAGATAATAGCCAAGCATAGAGCTTAATTGTAACAGAGAAGGCAATGTGGCATCGGAGGGCCACAAGCACTTACTCATGAAACTTACTTGTGTCTTCAGGACCCACTCAGATCTGATCTTGTACACAATCTCCATGTCTTGATGATGGGGAGACCTGACCTCCATTTTGAGGACATTATATTATTTCATAAGATGATAACTTGAATATATATATGTTTTCAATTTTTGTTTTGCTTCTGTCCCACCTCCCTCCCCTACACTCAAGTTTAGCCTGATGTCTCCCCATATATACAACTAGGTAAAGAGTTTCATTGTTCAGAATGAAGTCATCATGTCAGTGATAAAGCACCCTGAGATGAATTATTGGTTTCAGAAAATCACTGTTCATAAGGAACAAAGATTTATATTTGTTAATGCCAATGTTTTATGGATTGAGAGGAGGTAAGTTTCAGGGAAGAAATATCTGACTTTGATGTTGGTGATAGTTCAGAAGAGTGACTATGGATCTTGTCCTGCCATCCCATCAACCATGGGGAAGGGTTAATTTCAAGAGGGTTTGCTGAATTCAGACATGTTTGAGTATTTAGGAGTATTTAAGAGAAAATCTGTGTCTCAATTTCTGTTCAGGGTTCTGGAAGCCAGCAAGTCTTCACAAAATTCCTGAGCCCATTATGGCATAGAAGTGATGGGTAGACCCTCCTGCATGGAGTATCTAGATTGATGGACCTGAGGATAGGCTTACAGTGTCACTGTCCACATAAGTGGGTATCAGAAGCACCCAAACATCATCTCCATTTGGTAAAGAGTGGTGAGGATCAGAACATGAGAGCCAGTGGATATGGTCTAGGCCAAGATGAAGGTATAATTTCCATTAACATAATATAATTTTTTAGAATACCTTTAGGTTCACAGCAACATTCAGCAAAAGGTAGAAAGATTTCTTGTATACCCCTGCCTCCACACATGCCTAGCCTCTCTCGTTCTCAATATCCCCAACCAGAGCAGTATGTTTGTTATGAACCTACACTAATGCATCATTATCACATAAAGTCTGTAGTTTACTTTGTGGGTTCACTCTTGTTGTTCTGCATTCCATGTGTTAAGACATCCAAATGAGTGTGAAATGGTATCTCATTTTGATTTTAGTTTGTATTTGCCTGATTATTACTAATGACGTTGATATGTTTTCATTCGCTTATTGGCCATTTCCAGGTCTAACTGAAGAAATAATCTGTTCTGATAATTTGCCCATTTTTAAAATGGGTTTCTTTGTCTTTTTTTAAAATGAGACTTTATTTCCCAGAATATTTTTAGGTTCATAGCAAAATTGAGAAGAAGGTGCAGAGACTTCCTATATATCCCCTTCCTTCACACATGCATAGCCTCCCTCATTATCAATGTCCCTTACCGAAGTTGTGCATTTGGTATAGTTGATGAAACTCCATTGACACATCATAATCACCCAAAGTCCATAGTTTACAGGAATGGTTATTCTTGGTGTTGTACATTCTATGGATTTGGACAAATGTATAATGACTTGTATTCATCACTATGACACACAGAATATTTTCACTATCCTAAAAATCTTCTCTGTTCCACCTATCCATCCCTTCCTCCCCCAGCTCTTGGCAACCACTGATCTTTTTACTGTCTACATAGTTTTGCCTTTTCCAGAATGTCATAGGTTTGGAATCATACAGTATATCCTTTTTCAGATTGGCTTCTTTCTCTTAGTAATATACATTTAAGTTCCTCCATGTTTTTTCATGACTTAATAGCTCATTTGTTTCTGGATCTGAACAATATTCCATTGTCTGGATGTACCAGTGCATCCATTCATCACTGATGGATATTTTGGTTGCTGTCAAGTTTTGGCAATTATGAATAAAGCTTCTATAACCATTGGTGTGCAGGTTTTTGCATGGAAACAAGTTTTCAACTCCTTTGGGTAAATACCAAGAAGCATGATTGCTGGATCATATGGATGACATTTCGTCATCAGATGTGTCTTTTGGAAATATTTTCTCCCAGTCTGCAACTGGATTCTTCTTATTTTCTGGATATTTCTGGATACTTCTTGTATTTCTGGATACTGCAGAACAGCAGTTTTTAATTTTCATGAAGTCCAGCTTATCAATTATTGCTCTCACAGATCAAACCTTTGTGTTGTGTTAGATTTTTTCCTCAGTCATGTCCAATCTACTAATAAGCTCTCCACCTTTATTCATACATAGAACTGGGAGTCCTATCCAGAACAATTAGGCAAGAAAGAGAAATAAAAAGTATCCAAATTGGAAAGGAAGAAGAAAACTGCCACTATTTGCAGATGACATGATACCATATATAGAAAACACTAAAAACTCAATAAACAACTATTAGAACTAATAAACAAATTTAGTGAAGTTGCAGGATACAAAATCAATACACATGAACTTTTGCATTTTTATATTCTAATAATGAACTATCAGAAAAAATAAGAAAACAATTCTATTTACAATTGAATCAAAGAGAATCAAATACTTAGGAATAAATTTAAGGAAGTGAAAGATGTGTATATTGAAAACTAGAAGACATTAAGAAAAGAAATTGAAGAACACACAAATAAATGAAAGTATATTCCATGCTCACAGAAATTAGTGAATTTGAGGATATATCAAAAAACATTATGTAAGCTGAAAAGAGAAAAGAAATAAAGAAAAATGAACAGAGCCCCAGAGAGATGTGGGACACCATGTGGCATACTAATAGTTGTATAGTGGCCATACCAGAGGAGAGGAGAGGAGAAGAAAGAGGAAGACAAAAACTGAATAAACTGTGTCTGGAAACTGCCCAAGATTGTGATACCTCCAGCTTGTTCTTCTTTTTCAAGATTGCTTTGGCTTTTTGAGGTCATTTATGGCTTCACACAAATGTTAGGATTGTTCTATTTTTGTGAAAAATGTCATGGAATTTTTTTTAGATTTATTTATATATTTGAGAGAGAAGAGAGAGAGAGGGAGAGCATCACCAGGGGGAGGGATAGAAGGAGGGAGAGAGAGAGAAAGAGAGAGAGAGAGAAAATCTCCAACAGACTCCCCACCTGAGCAAGAACCCTGCTGCGGGGTTTGATCCCACAACCCCAAGATCATGACCTGGGCTGAAATCAAGAGTCAGACACTAACCAACTGAGCCACCCAAGTGCCCCTGTCATTGGAATTTTAATAGAGACTATATTGAGTCTATTTCCTCTACCAGCTCAAATCTACTATTGTTCCCTTCTAGTGAATTTTTTTATTTCAGGAGCTGTACCTTTTAATTTCCAGAATTTCTACTTCCCTCTCTTTATTGATATTCTTTATCTGAAGTGACATTGTTATCATACCTTCTATTACTTCTTTAATCAAGCTTTTCCTTAGTTCTGAAATACTAATAATGACTACTTTTAAATATTTTCTGGTTATTCCCAGTATCTGGTCTCTCTCACAGGCAATTCTGTTGCTGCTTTTTTTTCATTGTGTTGGGTCATGCTTTCCTGTTTCTTTGCATGCCTCCTAATTTTTTGTTAGAAACTGAACATATTGTAGTGACTCTGTAGTGTTTCTGGGTACTGCTTCCCCCACGAGGACTGTTTTTCTTTCCTTATTTGTTTATTGATAGGCTGGATAGTTGTAGTGCCATTTACTCCCCTATCTCCCCCTAAATGTTACGTCTTTGATGCTACTTTTTAAGGAGGCACAACTTTGGGTATGCCTACAGTTCTCTTGAATGGCAGTGGTACGGATTGGGCCTCTTCCACTCTGTGTCTGAATTGACATTCCACTAATTGCCAGCAGATCACGCTATTGTTTACAACAATGTCTTGGGACATAAATACCTCTATGAATTAATCTAATCAAATTGTATTTCCTTACATGGAATAGTCTCTGAGGTCAGTGTTTTATATTTATTCTTACCACAGGAAGGCTCCTCCCAGCTGTCTTATTCCTGATTTGTCTCCTGCAAACCATCTAACCTGTAGTCTAGTCTGTCTTCATTAAGTCCATAAATCTCCTAATTTCCTTCACAATAACCCCCATAGGTTTTGAAAGAGCTCTGAGGTTTAATCGTTTTCACACTCTAATGTAAATGAAGTAAGTTCCTTCGGGAAGAGATCCAGAGCTATCTGTTTTATGGCCTGCTCCTCCAAGGCAAAACCTCTGAACCAAGGCTCTGGAGCTGGGTGGGAGGACAATGACAAGGTTTTCTCTGAGTGACACCCATTCTGTAGGACCTGAGCACTCAGGGGAAGTGTAGCAGTAGCCTCAGGTTAATTTTGTTTGCCTCTCCTGGTGTAGGACTATCACCTCATGAACTAGGGGAAGGCCATAGACGTGCAGTATTCACTGTAAGCCATACCCAAGGCAGAGCCTCCATTCCATGATGAGGAGTTGGGTGGAGGAGGAAGCCCTCAATTCTAGAATGCACTCACTCAGGAATTAGCCTCAGCAACAGACAGATGGAAGTAAGAAGAGAAATGCTGAAGTTCTGCTCTTCCTTTAAAGAAAATCCTCCAACTTGGAGTTGGGTAAAGAGATATTCCTGTGTTCTTGGAGAGCAGTCTGGAATGGAGTCTCCACCTTATTGACTGGGGGAAAGGGAAAGGAGAAGCACCTTGGTTCGAATACTGCAGACTCTTGCCTTTCTTACGAATTTTTATAGATTTTTTTTTTTTTTAAGTAGATGCTTGTTCATTTGCTGTTTCCTCTTAAAACCATTTCCATAGACTTGACTAAAAAAATATTTATACCAGTTTCACTGGAGAATGGGTCAGCAGAATTTCTCATGCTATCATTCCAGAAGTTGATTGCACATGTTTTCTCATGTGGATGCAAAATACTGTCTGATATCACTTTCCTTCACCTAAAAATACTTCCATTAATGTTTCTTGTAAGTCAAGACCAAGGTCTTATACCAACAAATTATTTTAGTATTTTTCTCTCTGAAAATGTCTTTATTGTGCCTTTATTTTGTTAAGATCATTAATCTGAGTATAAGATTCTTAGTTGAAGTTTTTTTTTTTTTTCTTTTAGTACTTGGAATATGTTGAGCCACCAACTTTGTCCTCTATATTTTCTGATGGAAAGTTAGCAGTTAATTATATTTTTATTCTTCTATATATGATGGGTCATTTTTTTCTTTTGCTGCTTTCAATATCCTCTCTTTATCTTTGACTTTCAGTATTTTGAATATCATATGTCTGGATTTAGATATTTTTTTGTATTTACCTAATTGTAGTGCACTGTCTTAGATATGTAGAATAGTGTTTTTAAAACAAAATCTGAGAATTTTTCGGTCTTTATTCCAATAATATTTTTCTGCTCTTTTCTCTCTCTTATATTATTCTGCTACTGCTATTATACATATGTTGGTACATTTAATGGTGTTCAGGATTTCTTTGATATTGTGTTCAATTTATCTTATTGTTTTATTTTCTGTTCAGATTTCTTACTGTCTGTTGATCTAACCTCAGTTCACTGATACTTTCTTCTGCCAACTCAAGTCTACTGTGAATTTTTAAGTTTTGGTTATTGTACTTTTCAATTCAGAAATTCCATTTATTTATTTCAAAGAAGTTTGTATCTTCATGATATTCTCTATTTGATGAAATATTATCATGCCATTCTTTAATTCTATAAATACAGTTTTCTTCAGATCCTTAATTATAAAAGCTACTTTGAATTTTTTTTATTAAGTCCAACAACTTAGTGCCTTGAAGAGAATTTCTATCCTTGCATTTTTTTTTTTCATTCACTGTGTATGGGACATACTTTCCTGTATCATGAATTGCTCATGTATTTTGTTGAAAATAGACATTTTAATAGTATTTTATAGTGACTCTTTATGATGACTTTCTCCACCTAAACTCCTGACGTTTGTGCTCTTGTTTTGGTTTTTGGTCTCTTTATGTGCCAGTAAAATCTAGTCCCCTTGAAGTATGGAGTCTCTGATATTTCTAAATTCTGGGCTTCTTTGGTGCTAAAAATTACTGGTAGGTTTAGGGTGGCAAATAATCCTCACACACAAGTATGGACAGTTCTGTTATTTTAACTCCATTATTTATGACAAACTTGTAAGACAGGAGTTATGATTCTCATATTTAAAGTAAGCAAAATATGCATTATAAAGTCTAGAGGTTGAGTCTAGGCTATTCATTGGTAGATGGCATTTGAACTGATCTCCCAAAGCTTTTTCCACCGAATCAGGCTGTAAAGCTGATGGGTTAGTTAGGAAGAAAATAACTGAAAAATTTCTCCCTTATATTGAAAGCCTTTAGTGTTTCTCATTTACCTCTGAAGTAAAGATCAAATTATTTATCTAATAATTTAGGGTAATGCCTCATCTGGTTTCAACTTTAATCTCCAGATTTCTTTTTCTCCTATTCTAGCAATTTCTATGCTGTGCTCTCTCCCAGGTTGTGCCTGAGTCTCATCTAGGAGCTTTTAAAACATAGCCATACCCAGGATCACTATTAACAGTTGTTCATAATCTTGATAGTAGAATGATGCATCTTCAGGCTTTAGAATTTCTCCAAATGATTCTGATATTCATCTAGTTTTTCTTAAGTTCCAAGGGTTTAGACTCTTGTTGAATTAGCATTTCCAAACTTTTTTCTTTTTCTTGCTTGATTCTCCTGTTCTTTCTCAACTCATTTACTTGGAATGTTTTCATATTATTTTCTCTATCTTAAAATCTATATCTGTACACATTTCTTTCTTTCCTCCTCATACTCTGGGTACATTAGATGGAATTGTCCCAAACCTCCTGCTGAGGGAAAATCTACTGAAAAGTATTTGTGAGGCATCTCTCCTGATGTACTTTACAGCCCCCAAGGGGGGGGGGGGGGGGACAGACACAGAATGCCTTTATCTCTTACCTGCCCTGAGCTATCTCTATTACTCCAACAAGCTCATCACTCACATCTCAATAAAAGTGACTTATTTGGATGGAGATGGATGGTTGGGGAAAAAACCGTGAACACAATAGCCTCTGTTGCTTCACTCATTATCTCTTTGTGTGAAGTATGTCAAGTCGGAAATTTAGAGAGGTAGCCTCCGGGTATAGTGTTGTTTTGAGTCTTGCTCCAGATTGATCCTTCCAGAAATAATTACTATTTTCTGAAGAAAATACTGAGATTGAAATGTGCATGTTTACTTGAAATGCAGCCAGCTCCTTGTGTTTACTCAAAGATTTGAGAAAGTAATCAACTTCTTGTGTTCACAAAGCACTTTCTATCGGCTTTTCTCTAATATCTCTAGGACAGCCTTCTGGTGACATATTTCTTAGTGAATTTTAGGGTTGAGAGAAAAACAGAGCTAACAGTAACTTTAACTAGGAATCCAGGGAGTTGGAGTAGTTCCTTCGTTATAAAGTAAGATACTTTATAAAATGTGCCCTAAATTCTCCTGTGTCATTCTTGTGAGCATACTAATGTGTTTCTTTCACAGACTCAATCAAATGATTGTTCTCATTATGGATCAAAGCTATTTTCATCATCGTGGCCTTTACTCTTTTTCTGGTGCATAAATTTTCCAGTCCTGGGTAAAACACTGCATATCCTAGAAAAACAGGAAGCTTTCTACTGTAACTTAGGAATGGAGTGGTTGTTTTACTGGCCTTTTAATTCTTACTTGGTTAAATGACACAGGGCATGTTATAAATTTCTTTTAAACATCTTGTCATTGAACTGCTTTTTCTCATTTCCCATGTTAGAGAAGTTGAAACAGAGTGGTGGGTTAGAATGGACAATAGACCTTAGCTCTTTGTTCACCTGTAACTCAAGAACTTTAACCAAATTCTTTTCCCCTTTTGGGACCCAGACTCCACTGTTGTTCAGTACAAAATATAGAGAATGAGTGATCTTTTCTAGATCTGGTGTTCCTTGAAAATCTGATTTTTTACTTATCAGCTCTGATGATACTGAGTCCCTGAAATCAAGGCCTTGTATAGGGAAAGAACTCATTCATACCTCAGGGGACCAGTTACCTCCCTTAAAGTTCAAGGTGACTCCATAAAGTTTGGAAAAAAGTAGCTGTTAGGTATTGAATAGAGCCCTGATACTAGAGCAGAATTTCTCCATATTTAAATGACTTCACACAAGGCATTGTCTTATGTCACAATGAAACGTCTCTTTTATAAAGCTTTTAAAAATCGGTATCCTTAGACTCTTAACTCTAGAGAAAAATCTGATGGTTACCATTGGGGAGGTGGGTGGGGGATGACTGAAATAGGTGTTGGGTATTAAGGAGTACACTTGTGATGAGAACCGAGTGATGTATGGAAGTGTTGAGTCACTATGCTGTACACCTTAAACTAATATTACACTGTCTGCTAAATAAGTGGAATTTAAATAAAAACTTTTAAAAATAGTATCTTTAAATAGGGTATTAGGAGCTATTAAAAATAATATATGACACTATTTTTCACAGATCTGGATTAATTTGGGATTACTTTTTTCTAAAATTTGGAGACATTTGAAATTTTTTATTTTTGTTACTGCCACAAAATTCTGACCTCATTAGTTGCAGTTCTACTACTGATATATGTGTGGCCTTTTTATTATTTTAAACTGTTCTTTGGTTGCAGAAACTGCTTTTTAAAAATCATCACATTTCAGACATTTGGTAAGTTACTACTGGTTCATTTGGAAGTTGAAACATGTAAATTTTTAACTATTTTCAATTTTTTCAAATCACAGCAAGATTGGCCAAGCAAAATGTACAACCCAAATTCTCCAAAAAGTAAAATTATGTATTATTATTACACCAAGATTAAGAAATAGAATCTAACAAGCAATCTAAAACCATTTAGCATTATCTATACAAAGTGATAGTGTATTTACTCTATCACCCCCAAATTCCAAACTATTCCATAGGTAATTATTTGTTGTGCACAAAACTAAGAGATGTAAAAGTATTGAGAGTAGACTTATTCATCCCACAACACAATGGAAAACAAATATCACCTCAAGTACCAGTTCGTAGAAGAATAAATAGCAATGAATGGTGGAGTATTAG
The DNA here is from genome assembly GCA_028534135.1 of Potos flavus. Classification (NCBI taxonomy): domain Eukaryota; kingdom Metazoa; phylum Chordata; class Mammalia; order Carnivora; family Procyonidae; genus Potos; species Potos flavus. Next base: position 98,387,492 of record CM052895.1, read on the forward strand.
GTAGAGGTGAAAGTAAATAAACTACAGCTCTAAACATCAGTGTATATTAAGGTCACAGAGAATGTAGAACGAAAGGCATGTAAGATACATACAGTTTGTTTTCTTTGTGTAAATTATCAAAATATCCAAAACTGTACATGAGCATATGCATTGTTATTCAGTGGAATTCTCAAGGAAGATAGGGAATCATAAATAGAAAATTCAGTTAGGTAACTTCCTCTGGTATATGTGGGAGAAAGAAATGACAAAGAGGTGACCTGGGAGGGTGAGGATGGGGAGTTGATTACATGATACAAACACAGTCAGCCAGTTGCATGGACTTTTTTGGGTTTTTATAACAATATTGGTAAAGTTTTATTATTTACTGGGATATGACTACAGAAGTGTTTGTTTTTAGACCTAAATATAGATTATACTTATCCTTTTTTGGATGTATGGCATTTCATATCTATCTTACACCATTTACAAAATAATCAACTCAAAACGGATTAAAAACTTAAAAGGTAAGACTTGAAACTATATAACTCCCAGAAGAAAATATAAGGGGAAAAAAGCTTCATGACATTGGTCGTGGTAATGATTTCATGGATATGATATCAAAAGTACAGGCAATAAAAGCAAAGCTAGATGAGTGGGACAGTTTCTGTACAACAAAGGAAACTATCAATAGAGTGAAAAGACAACTTGCAGATGGGAGAAAATATTTGCTAACCATATATCTGGTAAGGTGTTAGTTTCCAAAATAGAAAAGGAACTCCTTCAACTCAATGGCAGAAAGCAAATAACCAGATTTAAAAATGGCCAAAGCACTGCAGATAACAAATGTTGGCAAAGATAATGGAGACATTGGAACTCTTGTACACTGTTAGTGCTATGGTCTGAATGTGCCCTTCTCAAATTCATGTGTTGAAATCCTGATTCCCAAAGGTGATGATATTTATGGGGTCTTTGGGAGGTGCTTCAGTAATGCAGGTGAAACCTTCATGAATTGAATTGATACCTTAAAAGAGAGGCTCCAGAGACAACCCTAACCCCCTTCCCCAAGTGAGGGCACAGAGAGAAGGCACTAGCTATGAAACAGGAAGAGACTTTCATCAGAATGCAACCATATTGGCACCTTGACCTCAGACTTCTCAGCCTCCAGAACCATTCATTTTTTTGTTGTTATAAGCTACCCAATTGTGGCATTTTTGTATTAGCAGCCCAAATGTACTAAGACAGTTGGTGAGAATGTAAAATGGTGCAGCTACTATGGAAAACAGAATGAAAATTCCTCAAAAAATTGAAGATAGAACTACCATATGATCTAGCAATTCTGTTCTTAATATCCCCAAGATTGAAACAAGGATCTTAAAGAGATATCTACCCTCCTTGTTAATTACAGCATTATTCACAATAATCAAAATATATAAATAAGCCAAATGTCAGCAGACAAAAGGATGAAGGAAATGTGATATGCACATACAATGGAATTTTATTCAACCTTAAAATTAAAGGGAATGCTACCATTTGCTATAATGTGGATGGACCTGGAATATGTTATGCTAAATGAAATAAGTTAGTCACAGAAGAACAAATACTGGCATGATTTCTCCTATATGAGTTATTGAAAGTAGTCAAACTTATAGTAGCAGAAAATAAAGTGGTGGTTACCAGGGGATTGAGGGAGGAAGAAGAGGGGAAACTGTTGCTCAGTGGGTATAAACTTATAGTTACATAAGATGAAAAAGTTCTAGATATCTGCTGTGAAACTTAGTGCGTACAGTAACAATGTGGTGTTGTGCACTTAATTTGTCAAGAAGATTATACACCCAGAAATGGGATTGCTCCAATATATGGTAATTCTATTTTTAATTTTTTGAGGAACTCCCATACTATTTTCTATAATGTTGTACCAATTTGCATTCCCACCAATAGTGCACAAGGGTTCCATTTTACTCCATGGCATTGCCAACACTTACTATCTCTTGTGTTTTTAAAGACAGCTCTTCTGACAGGTATGAGGTAACACCTCATTTGTGGTTTTGATTTGCATTACCCTGATGATGAGTGATGTTGAGCAGCTTTTTATATATCTGGAGATATATATATATATAATATATCTGTTGGCCATTTGTATGTTTTCTTTGGAAAAATGTCTATTCAGTTCCTCTGCCTATTTTTTTAAAAGATTTTATTTATTTATTTATTAGAGAGAGAGAGAGAGAGAGAGAACAAGCAGGGGGAGTGGCAGGCAGAGGGAGAAGCAGGCTACCCACTGAGCAAGGGACTCAATCTCAGGACCCTGGGATCATGACCTGAACCAAAGGCAGATACTTAACCAACTGAGCCACCAAGGAAGCCATCCCTCCTCTGCCCATTTTTTAATCAGATGCTTGTGGGATTTTTGGTTTTTTGTTTTTTTGCTATTGAGTTGTATGAGTTCTTAGTATATTATAGAAATTAACCCCTCATCACATATATGATTTTTAAATATTTTCTCCCATTCTGTAGCATTATTCATGATATCCAAGATACAAAAACAACTTAAGTGTCTGTCAGTGAATGAATAGATAAAGATGTGGTGTGTGTATAAATGCAATGGAACATCATTTGGCCATGAGAAAGAAGGAAATCCTGTCATATGTGAGAACATGGATAGACCTTGAGGGCATTGTGCTAAGTGTAAGCCAGACAGAGAAAAACAAATACTGTATCACTTCTATGTGGAATTAAAAAAAAAAAAAAAAAACAACCCTATACTCATAGAAATAGATAGCAGAATGGTAGTTTTCAGGGGCTGGGGAGTGGGGAAAATGGAAAGATATTAGTCAAAAGGCACAAACTTTCTGTTATAAGGTGAGTAAGTTCCAGAGATCTAATGTATAGCATAGTGACTGTAATTAATGCTACTTATTATACACTTGAAAGTTGCTAAGAGAGTGGATCTTAAATATTCTCACCACAAAAAAGAAAAAGGTAATTATGTGATGGGATGAAGGTTAGCTAATACTATGGTGGTAATATATATTATATTTATAATATAAAAGTGTATCAAATCAACACATTGCACAACTTAAAGTCAACAACAATATATATTAATTTTATTTCAATAAAGCTGGAACATATATATGCAAATACATATCTATGCACCTTGTGCCAGTGTAAAATGAACTGTGCAATCTTTTTCTCAGGGATCATCCAGTCTGGGACCTCATTCGTCGTCAGCTATGTCAAGGACACTCTGCTAGCACCCTGGATTCCTTCATTCATCATCCTTCCCTCCACACCCACCGCCACTGCCAGATGTTAACACTTAATTGGCTACAACACGTGCATTGCAGGATGTTGAGGACCACTTCTCCCAGGGTCCTAATGCTTTGTAAGTCTTTCCTAATCTAATAGGACATTAAATAGGAGTTTTCTTATTGATAACCAAGGCCAAGGGGAGGACGAAAAGTCACCAGGACCACACGTTCTAAAGAAAAACTACAGCCAGACTCCCCTATGCTAATGGCTTACTAAGAAGCGACCAAAGGGGCCCGCTGCCAGGAACCACTGCTTAGCCTGGAGACTTACTTCCCAGAATGGAGGAAGATTCTTGAGGATCACTGGCTTTCTAAGGAGAACTGTATCTATGTGAGAATCCCTCCAACTCTGCTGTGGAGGCAGGAGCTCAAAGAGAAGGGGAGAAGTTCATGAAGGGGAGATTGCATTCTCTGCCCTTCACCTCCCCCCTGTACCCTTCTCCCACCCGCTGTGTAGTGGGTGGGGTTGGTGGGTTTCACAGTAGTTTCACAAATGAATGAGATAGTTCCCTAAATCTGTCACTTAAATTTATATTTCTAGGTATGAAGGGCAAGAAATGTGATTTAACCTATGGGCTCTTTGAGGTCAAGTGTAATTTCTTCCCTATACATTTCTAGACATCATTTTTTTAAAAGTGACACCATGAAATTTTAAATTAGATGGTCTACATTAAGTAGTTACAAATTTTAAAATGTTGGTTTTCAGGTAAGATCAGATAGTCGGTTACTATACTGTTTTTTTAAATGGGAATTTCTAATTTAGTTTTTAAATTAAATTATATATGGTAAAATTCATTGTTTCTGGTATACCGTTCTGAGTTTTTACAAATACACATAGTCATGTAACCACCATCAAAATCAAGATGCAAAACCATTCTGTGACCATCCCCACAAACGATAGATGAACAGATAAAAATAGGAACAGAAGAATAAAGATACTTCTCTGTAACTATCTTTTTTCATTTAACAATCATATATCCTCATATAAGTATATACATAATTATAATATATAAGTTTATACACATATAAGTATACACAATTCCTTTTAAGGTATTATTAAATACTTTTGCTAGCAATGTTGTATTGAACATGATTGTACAGGTCATTATATGCTCATTCAATTCGATCTACACATTTAGAGATTGCATTTTGAGTCAAATAATATATGCAGTTTAAAATTTATAGATAAGAGCAAATTACTTCTAGTACCCTTGTAGTTTTTTACTATGAAAAAGATAAATTACAAACATGACGTTCTCCACACCTCATCAAATGAATGTCTTCTGAAATATTCATGTTTCCACACACACATTGTGTATATTTATATTTTATCCTTAATATTTATGGCAAGCCTATGAGACAGAAATTATTCTCATATTCAAAATTAGGGAGTTGTGGATTAGAAGGTCTGAATATAGATGGTAGATGGGATTTGAACTTATGACTTTCATCTGCCAAATCTTTTAGCACTGAGCCAGACAGCAAAGCAGATTAGTTAAGTAGCTCTGATTAAATCTCTTCCTACTTCAAACCCTGTAGAGTCTTCCACTTAACTTTGAGGTAAAGATAAAATTATCCATCATACAATTCAGAGCACACACTGCCCTCTAACCCAGGTCCCGAAAGTGGGCCATTCCAATGCTCGAGTAGGAATTTTTTTGAACATTTCGGGTTGTGAATTTGTACTATCATTTTACAAGATGTTCCCATTAGAGGAAATTGATTAACAGGAACATGAGAACTCCTTGCATTAGTTCTTAAGGTTTTAGGAGAATCACCATTGATCTCAAAATAAAAAGGCTAATACAAATCAAATCTCCAATTAAGTCGTGTGTGCTCCTGGCATTGCAAAATACTTAGAGTCCAAGTTATCTTTCCAATTACAATTCCCAAAACTTTCTTCTCTTCTTTTGATTCTCCTTTTCTTCCCAACTCAATAGCTTGGAAAGATTTCACATCTCTTCTATCTTGGTTTCGAAGCACTATTACCATCTCCCCTCCCCATACTTCTGGATATATCTGATCAAACTATCCCAAATTTGCTCCTTAGAAAAGACCTATGGATAACGCACTTGTGAAGCATCTCTCACAGCTGTTTTAGAGCCTCTAGACAGAACACAGAGTGCCTCAGCCTCTTACCTGCCAGGAGCCATCTCACCCCCATTAAGCTCCTCACCATCAGATCGATAAAGGAGATTCCTCAGCTGGGTGAAGAGAGTTGAGAAGTAAAGTGAACCGAATAGGCACCATCCTTAGAGCTGTAGACCTCAGTCTCCACTGTCTTTTCTGTGAAGGTAGTTGTGGTGTGGAGCTTCGATGGGAGGACTGCTGTAGGTCAGTCTTTCCTGAAATAACGGCTTTTATTTTCTAATGAAAATTGTAACATGCCAAAAGTGCATATTTCCATAACTGCAGCCTGGCTCCTTGTGGGCTGAGCCAAGGGTTGGGAGAGTAAACAGCTCCTACTTAAATATGCACAGAGGACTTGCCTGGTGTTCCTTTCAAGTCCATACGAGGTCTTCTGTTACCATGTATGTCTTGTTGACACTGTGGGTTGAGGGAAGGACAAAGGGAATAGTCCACACTAAGTAGGAATCTGGAAAGTGGAAAAGGTTCTTCACCTATAAGCAACTTTCATTTGGAAATGGATGGATTGTCCCTGTGCCATATGTTATAACGTCTCTGTGGGTTTCTTCCACAGACTTGGTGAAATGTCTTTCTTCTTGACATGGATCAAAGCTATTTTTATCATTGCCTTGGCATTTCCTCATTATTGTGGTGAGTACATTTTTCAGTCCTGGATGAAGCATTTCCCATATCTTAGAAATGCAGCAAACAACTGCTATTATCTAGAAATGGAGGAGTTTGATTTATAGGATTTATAAATCTTAAACTGGCAAAATGAAACAGAGTATGTTAGACATACCTTTTAAAATTGATCAGTGAGTTGCCTTATCTCATTTCCCACCTTAGAAATGTGGAGACAAAGAGATGGGTTAGGATGAACTTACAGAATGAACTTATCTTTTTGTTCACCTATGACTAAAGATATTTACTTTTTTTTTTTTTTTCCCTTTTCGGAGGTCAAATTCCATGGTTGTTAAATGCAGAGTGTGGAAAATAATGATGTCGTCTAGGTCTGACATTCCTTGAAAATCTGATTTGTTGTTTGCCACCTCTGAGTCAAGGCTTTGTATAAGGAAAGAATTCATTGATTCCTCTGCTAACAACTTATGCTCCTTAAAGCCCAAGGTGGCCCATGAATTTCAGAATAAAGTACCTGTGAGGTAGTGGCTAGATCCCTGATATTAGACCTGAGTACTAATTAATTAAATAATAATTAATTTCTTCATATTAAGTGACTTTTTGCAAGGCATATAAGTGGCACTAAGCAAACCATTGTCTTCTCCAACTAGGATATCTCATCTATAAAAATGGAAAAAAAATCACAACTATAGTATCTTACAGCAGGGTTTAATGATTATTAAATAATATATAAGAATTTTCACAGAGTGAGATAATTTGGAATTATAATATTTTTAATATTAATATTAAGATATTAATATTTTGTGAACTTACTGTTTTTATACTGATATAAAAAGCTCATCTCATTATTTGCAGGGTCTTGATTAGGCAATTTGCATAACATTTTACTACTAAAAGATGTGGGTACTTTTCACCAGAGACTCTGATGGCTTTTGTTCTTCCTCCTCTTATTTTTAATTTGTGTGTGGGGGGCTTGGTTGCAGAAACTTCTTTTAAACCTTTATCAGAAAGTCGTCAAGTGGTAAGTTAATACTGATTACTTCGGGAATTAAAATTCATTATTTTATATTGTAAGTTTTAACAGCAAATTTCACTGTGTACAACAGAATGATCCTTCAAAAGTAACAGTTTTATTATTACACTAAGTTCAAGAAACAGAATCTTGCCAGACATATAAAGTCATTTGACATTAAAGAAAAGGTAAAAATATCTCATTACTAAAAAATTCCATTATTAGTTATAGCCTTGTTATAGACAAGTGTCCGTTAGGGTTAAGGGGTGTTTAAAGTAGAACTGTTTATCCTAGCAAAACAAGAGGATTAAAAAATCAACAACCCAATTTTTCGCTAAACAGTAGATAAAATAATAATTGTCATACATCCACAAAGTGAGTTATTACATAGAGGTAACAAAAATGAACTACAGTTCTAAACACGTGAACAGATAAAAGTTACAAAGACATTTAAAAAGCAGGTTACGTAAGAATATACATGTTATTGCTTACTTATGTAAATAACCAACACTGCCATCATTAAGCAAATTACATATCTATATGGTTATATACACATATGCAAACACTCATATATATGAATTCATACAACTGTGGTAATAATCTGAAACTATCAGATTACATAGTAGTGAAACTATTGAGAAGGACAAAGGAATTATTAAAATTTGTTTTATGATTTCCTGTGGTATGAAATATAGTTGACTTTTAAACTGCATGGGTCCACTTATACACAGATCTTTTTATAGGACAGTACAATCTTTCTTATGATTTTCTTAATATTTTCTTTTCTCTAGCTTTATTGTAAGAACACCATATATAATACATATACAAAATAAGTGTTAATTGACTGTTTATGTTGTCATAAGGCTTCCGGTCAACAGTAGAGTATTGGTTTTAAGTTTTGGGGGAGTCAAAAGTTATATGTGGATTTTCGGCCGCATAGGGTAGGGAGGTCCATACCTCTAAGACCCTCACTGGTCAAGGGTCAACTGGGGAAAATCTGACCCTAGTATGAGGAGAAGTGGAGGCAAAGTACGTAAATTATAAAAATACATTTATCCATTTGTAAGTTTTTTAGACAAATAATGAGTTTGTAAAAATATACTAAAAATGTTTTGTGTGTAAGTGGACTGTGGGTACCTTGATGTTTATTTTTAAACCTCAATATAGAATCTATTTATTCCATTTTAATGCATAGTATTTTCTATTAAGATTAAAGGACATTTTATTTAAAAAGTTCATTACTTGATACATTTTATGTTGTGTCTTTATGTTTAACAGCCAAGCTGTGATGTGTATATACATCCATCACATTTTTGCACGAGAGAAAAGGATCCAGTCTGTGCAACCAATGGTCAAACTTATTCCAATACATGCGTTTTCTGCAACGAACAATTGTAAGACCAAATATGGCTCTCCCAAAATAATGAAGAAACCATCATAAAATGATAGGAAAACCACGTTTTTGATAGCCTAGGCAGAGTATATACAGAAAATAACTACTCTCTGTAAAAGCCACAGAAACACATTTGTACCTTTCCCTGAAATTCTCATTTCTAGAAGCAGTTTTGTATTTGACCTCTCAAATATAACTCTGTGCATACTGCAAATGTATAAGGCAATTAGTTGAACTTAATTTAATTATTATGATTTACTAATGACAGTCTAGTGACTGATATAATTCCAAAGTCCAGATGATAAATGGTAGGTAGTCTCCATGGTGTAGCTGCAAGCTAACTTGGGCATTATTATTTTTTTTTTTTTTTTTAACTTGGGCATTATTGAGCAAGAAATCCTACTAGCTACAAAACTCTGAAATCCATCACAGTGGGCTCGTTCATGCAGAAGTTCTCCTCTGATGCTCCACTCTGTCTCTTGAACTCCATGACACATTCCAAAACTTTCTTAGAAGTAGGGCATTCTGGAACCTTCCATGTAAAATCCTTTCCTGTGTCCTTCACTGAAAAGGAGTTTGCAGTCTTTCAGTTTGGTCAATTTTTCTGAGTCACCATTTTCTATCGCAAATATTTCCTCTCCTTTAATCTGAAAATTTCTACTCCTCTCCTCTCTCAGGTCTGTACAGGTTCCAAGACTGAATCAGGACTGAGTGTGTAGAAAGAGTTAAACAGCCTCAGGTGTGGGGGGAACATGTACAGTGGCGCCAAGCAGGCAAAGCCCACCTGCTTGTGGCACAGCCTCTACACACTATCCCATTTTTAAATTCTCTTCATTGAGAAGCACTTAGTGCAATACTTAGAAATTTTAAATGTTCTTTTAATAATTTCCTTTTCTTTCTTTTTTTTCTTTCTTTACAGCGAAAGTGGCGGAGCATTTGAGTTTGGTTATTATGGTAGATGTTGATTTTGCCTGAGCTACATATTCCTATGGCTTTTATTGTGATCCAGTTTGTGGTAGATTCTAACCAACTAGAATCTCCTCAGTCAGGGTTTTAAAATCCTAGATAACCAGACAAAGACTTCTGTGGTATTAAGATGGAATATAGGATGTTGAAGAATTCTCCTAAGACCCTATGATTGAAAGATTTTTCTTTTCTATCTCCAGTTATTCAAAGACAATTGAAAAATTATCTTGATTGTGTGTTTCTTAACTAAACATGGTAAAACCTAATGCAATTTAAAATCATAAATATTTCAATCAACACAATATTCAATAATATTATCCTTAAAAATACCCTGTCTTTCTTTCATTGGTTAGTGGGTGAAAAGACATGAATACTTTTGGTAACTATAATTAAAGAAATATTTTCAAAGGTGAACAAATAATACATTACTTGTGTATTTATTAAAAATACAGACATTTGGGCTCCTCTTTATCCTAAACAATCAAAACCTCTAGGAGAGGGATCTGGGAACTTGATTCTAATATGTACTCCAGGTTAATCTTATGATTACAAATGTCAGGCAATATGCACTTAAATTCTAAAACATGGGTCTATCAATGAATAACTTAGAGAATCTGTTCAAAGATATTGTAAGATTTCTGAGGTTTGGAAGAAAAATTATATTATTTTCTTTTTCTCTCATGGATCCATCAAGAAAAAAGTTAGTGATGCTGGGGTGCCAGGCAACTCTGCCTTCATCAATGCAGTCTCTCCGTTTGTGGTCCAAGTCCAGTGATTCTCCATTTCTTTCATCTCTCAGCCAACAAGAAACAAGCTTTTATTTGGGTGATTATATGTTCATTTGGAGCTTGATTTTAATGGCAAAAATGTAGACTGATTACTAGAAGACAAGTATCAATCTGCTACACTATCAGGCCTACTCTCTTTTTCACGAAACACTTCCACCTCTAAAAGAGTGATCTATGTGGGAGTTACACATTCATTTACATCTTTAGTATTGATTCTTAATGAAAGTGTCCATTAGAATGTAGACATTAGAGTCACATTATAAAAATGCTTTCAGCCACTTTCATAGCCTTTTTCATTATGGAAGACATATATAAAAAACATTCAGTGAGTGCTGGTAAATTTATACATGTATTATTTTTCCTTTTATTTAACATATTATTTTTTAAAAATCACTACCATATGTTAAACCCTGTATTAATGGTAGGGAAAAGTTCCTAAGGAAAGCAGGTACTACTACTGTCGTCTAGGAACTTTGGTTATACCGGTGGAAGTTAGTATCCATCAGCAATGGGAATTCTACCTCATTGATTGTTCTTCTTGGCATTTACCCAAAGGAATTAAAAATTTGTGTCTACACAAAAGCCTTTATAATGTAGTAGCTGTATCCATATTTGCCAAAATTTAGAAGAAACGAGGATGTCCTTCAGTATGTGTATGGGTAAAATAACTGTGGTAATCCAGACAACAGAATATTATTCAGCCATAAAAAGATGAATTATCAAGCTATGAAAGACATGGAGGAAATTTAAATACAGATTACTAAGTAACAGAAGCCAATCTGAAAAGGCATATTTTGTATGATTCCAACCATATGGCATTCATGAAGAAGCAAAACTATGGAGACAGTAAAAGGTTCAGTATTTGTCAGGGGAGAGACATAAAAAGGAAGAGCACAAGGAATGTTTAAGCCAGTGAAAATACTCTCTTGTGATATTATAATGATAAATATATTTCATTAAACTTTTGTCCATACTTAAAATGTACAACACCAAGAGTAAGCCATAAGGAAAACTATGGCTTTGGGGTAACTATGATGTGTCAGTGTAGATTCATCCTTGGTAAAAATATACCATTTTGGTGAATGATGATAACGTGGAGCCTATGCATGTGTGGGGGCAGAGAGTATAAAGGAAATCTCTGTAACTTCCTCTCATTTTTGTTATAAATCTAAAACTGCACTAAAACAATAAGGTCATAAAATATCAATTTAGCATATGTGCATGAATTTATTTTGACTCTTTATTCTATTATTCCGTGTCAATCCTTATGTCAGTACCATACTTTTTTCACTATATCTTTGTAGTGTGTGTTAAATCTGGATATGTAAATCCTCCAACTTTGTGCTTTTTCGAGATTGTTTTGGCTACCCAGGGTCCCTTGAAATCCAATATGAATTTTAGTATTAGATGGTCAATTTTGGCAAAAAAGACGGTGGGAATTTTGATCAGGATTACATTAAATGTACAGAATGCTTTAGGGATTGTTGATATTTTAACGAGATTAAGTCTTCCAAACTGTGAACATGGGATCTGTTTCCATTTCGTTAAGACTTCTTTAATTTCTTTTAGCAGTGCTTTTTAATGTTCTTAAAAATTAAAAAAAAAAACTCTTAAAAAACTCAGCTTGTATGTATGTTTCTTTTTTAAAAAATGTTTTTATTTGAGGATAGTTGATACACAATGTTATATTAGTTTCAAGTATACAACGTAGGGATTCAATATCTCTATACTGATGCTGTGCTCACCACAATTGTACCTACCATCTGTCAATATAACAACACTATTACAATATCATTGACTGTATTCTTTATGCTGTGTCTTTTATTCCTGTGACTTATTCATCCATCTCCCACTTTCCTTCACCCTTTTTGTCCATCCCCCCAACCCCCTTTTCTCTTGCATTCATCACTTTGTTCTCTGTATTTTTAGGTCTGTTTCTTAACAATATATTTTTTTAATTCTCAGTGTACAAATGTTTCATTGGTTAAATTTGTTTCTAAATATTTTACTATTTTTGATGTGTGTAAATTGTGTAAATGGAATCGGTTTTCTTCATTTAGGGGAAATTATTCATCACTAGAGCATAGAAATACAATGGATTTGTTAAATATTGATCTTTATATCCTCTGATTTTTCTGAACTTTTTAATTTGCTCTAATAGTTTTTAAAATTATTTTTTTATTGTGGTAAAAAACACATAACCAAAATTCATCATCTCAACCATTTCCAAATGTGCAACTCAGAAGTGTTAAATATATTAACATTTTTGTACAACTAATCTCCAGCAATTTTTCATCTCGTAAAACTAAAACTTTACCCTCATTAAACAACTGCCCATTTCTTCTCCCCAAATCTCCTAGAAGGCAGGATTCTACTTTCTATTTCTATGAATTTGATTGTTTCTATGAATTTTATAAGAGTGGAATCATGCAGTGTTTGTCTTTTTGTGACTGATTTGTGTCACTTGGCATAATATCTTCAGTATTTATCCATGTTATAGCATCATCATGATTTACTTCCTTTTCAAGGCTGAAAAATATTACATTGTAGTACATGCAACATTTTATTTACCAATTCATCTAATGATGGACACTTGGATTGTGCTCTACTCTTGACTACTGAGAATAGTGCTGCTATAAATATGAATATGCCAATATTTCTTCCGGATCCTCATTTCAATATTTTTGGAAATATACTTTTAGTTACTATGTGTCTATGTGTCTTGGTGTGGACCTCTTGGGGTTGATTTTGTTGGGGAATCTCTGTGCCTCCTGGATCTGGGTTTCTGTTTCCTTCCCTAGATTAGGAAAATTTTCAGCTATTATTTCTTCATAAATTTTCTGCCACCTTTTCTTCTGGGACCCCTATAATGCAAATGGTATTATTATGCTTCATGGTGTCACTGAGTTCTCGAAGTCTCTTCTCATTTTGCATAATTCTTTTTTTCCTCACTTTCTCAGCTTGATTACTTTGCATTACTGTGTCTTCCAGGTCATTAATTCATTCCTCTGCTTCCTTTAGCCTGCTATTTATTCCATCAGCTGTATTTTTAATTTCATTTATTGTGCTCTTTATCACTGATTGGTTCCTTTGATCTCTGTGTAAGGGCCTCACTCCTCTATTCTTTTCTCAAGTCCAGTGAGTGTCTTTATGATCATTAAATTCTTTAAATTCTCTATTGGGCATATTACTTATCTCAGTTTTGCTTGTGATTTTGTCCTGTTCTTTCATTTGGGACATATTCCTCTGTCTTCTCGTTTTTCCTAATTCTCTATGTCTGTTTCTATGTGTTAGGAAAGTCAGCTACTTCTCCTCCCCTTGAAAGTAGTGGGTGGGGCATGCACTTTTAAAAAGGTGGCACTGGTCCTCTTTCACAGGGGATGTGCAGCTGCTGTGGAGACCAGGGCCAGCCAGGGCTGCTCCAAGCATGCCAGAGCTGAGCTCTTCTAGAGCCAAGTGCAGCTGATTTTTACTGTTGTAAAACCTCACAAACTTCAGTGTGTCTGATTTCCAAAGCCAAATGTTACTAGGATTCATCTTCCCTATGCATGCTCCCTGGTGTGATAGTCTGTTCCTTGCCCCTCTCCACACTCCCAGCTCCCTCCCTCCTGTGGCCAGACCTGCAGGTTTTAGCTCCCCACCCGTCTCTGCCCTTCCTACCCTCTTCATTGTGGCCTCTTCTCTACAGTTAGTTGTGCAGTTTGTTCTGCCAGTCTTTGGGGTGCTTTCTGGGTTATTTGTACTGATGTGAGTATTATCTAGTTGTCTCTGTTTGATGAGGTGAGTTTAGGGTCCTCTTATTTTACCGTCTCTCGCAGATATTCCAATTTGATTGGGGAGTTTAATTTATTCACATTTAAAGTAGTTACTAATAGTGAAGAAATTATTATTGCCATTTTTAATTTGTTTTCTCTATATCTTATAGATTTTTTGTTCCTCATTTCCTTTCTTACTGCTTTCCTTTGTGTTTAGTTGATTTTTTTGTAGTGACATATTTAAATTTTCTTCTTATTTTCTATGTATATTCTATAGAAATTTTCATTGTGGTTTCCATGAGACTTACATATGACATACTAGAGTTATAACATAAATATAGTGTTGGTTTTTTAAAGTTTTTATTGTAATTCAAGTTATTTAACATACTTGAATATACTATTATTATAACAATCTATTTTAAATGAATAACAAGTTAACTTCAATTGCATAAAGTTTACTCCATTCCAGATCTGTCCCCTCACTTTATTTTATTGACCTCACAAATTCTATCTTTTTATATTGCCTATCAACTAACATAAGTTTAAAATAATTTTATGCTCTAGTCTTTTAAATCCTATAAAAGAATGAAAAGTGGATTTATGTACCAAAATTAAAATAATATGGGGTTTTATAATTGTTCATGCATTTTTATTTACTGGAGAACATTTTCATATCATTTTGAGTTATTGTCTATTGGCCTTTCACTTCAAATTGAAAGTCTCTATCATAATTTTTTGTATGGTAGCTCTAAAGGTAATGAACACCTTCATCTTTAATTTCTCTGGGAATGTCTTACTTTCCTCCCTCATTTTTGAAGGACAATAGAATTCTCACTTGGCAGGTTTTTTTCTTTCTCACCTTAAATATATCACCCACTGTCTTCTGTCCTGCAAGATTTCTACTGAGAATTCCTGGTCCTAATTCCCACTGACAAATACATAGAAGAAGGGAAGCCCAATGTATGGAGTATAAACATATTTCCTGCAGCTTCAGTTCTAGGCCTCAGTTTGCTTTTTCCTCAAATACCCTGCACCAGAAGGCTTGGTCTGCAACAGGCATTTTTAATGGTGTCTATGTAACTAATTCAAAGACCTAGTGTAAGCATAATACTCAGTTCACTATAAAAAAGGGTATTTTCTCTACTTGTAAGATGTGGGTTCTTCAATTAAATTGACACAAAACATTACTAGTCTCAAAGTTTCTTTCCAAATCCTGGGCTTCCTCACTGCTAAATATAGCAGATAGGATTAAGGTGGCAAATGCCTACCAAACACACAACTTAACTGCAGATAGTTTAAATGTTTTATCCCTATTCATCACACTATATAAGATAGATACTATACTTCTCATATAAACAGAACTGTGGATTCAAACTTTATGATTGAATATTTAGTCAAGGTTACTCAGTGATAGACGGGATTTGTACTTGGGTTTTTCAACTGCCAGAGCTCTTTCCACTGAGTCAGACTGAAGAAGGTTAGTTAATAAAGGAGGAAATAATAATGAATAATCTCTCTCTTCTCTTTTTTTCTTTTTAAAGATTTATTTGTTTGAGAGAGAGGGAATGAGCAAGGGGAGGGGCAGAAGGAGAGGGAGACAAGCAGACTGTCAACTGAGCGGGGAGCCTGACCCTGGGCTCCATCCCAGGATCCTGAGATCATGATCTGAGGCAAAACCAAGGGTTGAATGCTGAGCCACCCAGGATCCCCTCTCCCTTTTCTTTAAAAGCTTCCAGTGTCTCTCAAATATCTCTGATGGAAAGAACAAATTTTAACCATATAATTTAAGACAGTGTCCCATCCTGTTTCAACTTCATTCCCCAGATTTCTCTCTCCTGCTCTAAAAAAATGAATTCTGGAGACCTAACACACAGGATAGTTATACAGTCAACAATACTGTTTTTTAAACTTTAAAGCTGTTAGGAGACTAAATTTTAATTGTTCTCACTACAAGAAGAAGAAGAAGGAGGAGGAGGAGGAAAGGGGAAGGGGGGAGGGGAAGGGGGAGGAGGAGGAGGAGATTTAAGTGATGTGATAGAGGTGTTAGCTAATACTGCATTGATAATCATATTGCAATATGTTAATGTACTAAATCAACATGTTGCTCACCTTAAATTTACACAATGTTATATGTCAATTATATCTTAATTACAAAAACATATTTGCATCCTGTCTTCTTAACAAGCTTTCCTTAACCTGGCTGCCCTTGAGACTCATCTGGGAACTTTTACAATGTACTAATGCCCAGGACTCATCTACTAATAATCAATTCACAATTTTGACTGCAGGACAGGGTATTCATACTCTTGAAGTTTTCCATATAATTTTAATATGCTTGTAGTTTTTTTAAAAAAATATTAAATGCTTAGATCGTTAATTATCTAATTATCATTCCCAAACTCTTCTTTTTCCTGCTTGATCCTCTTGTCCTTTTTCTACTCACTTGCTAGGAAAGCTTTCACATATCTCTTCTGTATTTTAGGATCTATGATGCTTCCCTGTACCTCTGGGGATCAAGTTGTCCTCAAACCTCCTGTTGAGGAAGATCTATTAAGAAGTATGTGTGACCTACTTTACAGCCCCAAGGAAGGACAGGAATATCTTTGTGTCTTTTCTGCCCCAGGCCATCAATCTTACCCCATCAATCTCTTCCCGAGCAGACAAAGAAAAGAAACTTAACTGGAAGGAGATGGCTGAGGAGGAAACGTAAACAAGGTAGCCAGTGTCCAGAGCTGTTGACTCCCTATTATCTCTCTGTGTCAGGTGAGTCAGGTGGGGGATCTATGGAGGTGGCCCCGGCGTGTAGCACTGCTGTGAGGATTGCTCCAGGTCTGTCTTTCCAGAGATATCTGTTCCTATTTCCTGAAGAAAATAACTGAGATTCAAATGTATAGTTTTTAAAAACGCAGCCACGCTTTTTCTTGGTGGACTACGAGTTGGGAGAATACTCAGTCCTTCCATTGTGTTAATAGATATTTTGGGCAGCTCTCTTGTATATCTTTTAAGGGTGGGGAGCTTCCAAGTGATGGGACTTTATGTTTTACTGAATCATAGGGTTGTAGGAAGGTAAAAGGGAATAGTAATTCCTTTAGAAGTAAGAAACATTTAAAAACTGGGTTCTGGATTCTTTCCGGGTATCTAATTTAGCATATATCACTAATTTAGCATATATCACTAATTTAGCATATAAACATTCTTAAGGTTTCTTCCACAGACTTGATAAAATGTCCCTCTTGTCTTCGAGAATCAAAGTTTTTTCATCATTGCTTTCTTTTTTTTTTTACATTCCAAGATTCATTGTTCATGTACCACACCCAGTGCTCCATGCAATATGTGCCCTCCTCAATACCCACCACCAGGCTCGCCCATCCTTGCTTTCTTATTTCCTTGTTATTTGGGTGAGTTGATTTTTATTCCTGGGTGAAACACTACATATTCTAGAAAAAAATGCAAGAAACAACGGTTATAATTTTGGAAAAGAGAAACTGATTTTATGGAGTTTGGAATTCATAAACCAGTAAAATGAAACAGACGCATGATCCAAATGCCTTAAGTTACTTTTGTTATTCTCATTTCCCACATTAGAGAAGTTGCAATGGAATGATAGGTTACAATAAGCAGTAGTTTTTAGGTCTTTGTTCATCTGTAACTCAAGAACTTCAACTAAATTCTTTTTCCTTTTTGGGCCCAGATTTCATGATTGCTAAGTGCAAAATGTAGGAAGAATGATGTCTTCTACGTCTGACATTCCTTGACAACCTGCTTTGTTGTTTGCCAGCTCTGAGTCTACTAAGTTAAGGCTTTGTGTAGAGGAGAACTCATTGATTCTTTTTTTTCTGACAACTTATCTACCTATGAAGCTCAAGATTGTCCATGAATTTCAGAATAAGGTAGTTGTGAGAAATCAGTTGGAGCCCCCAAAATAGGGCAAGTACTGATTAATTTTTCCTACTTAAGTAAATGCATGCAAAGCATTTTCTTCCTCAATACTAGGATAGCTCCTTTAAAAATTTATATAAAAAATAATATCTTCAAGCAGAGTATGAGGTGTTATTAAGAAATAGCATACACACTGGTTTTCCACATAGCTAGATTAATTTGGAAATTAAATTTTTAAAAGATTTGTCTCATAAATTTTTTTTTAACTACTCCCACAAAATTCTCATTTATTAGGTGCAATGAGTAGGCAATTTACTTCAATTTCTGCTTCAAATAGATTTGGATGCCTCTTACCAGAGACTATGTTTTTTGTTTGTTTGTTTGTTTTTAACTTTTTCTTCTCTGCTTTGGTTGCAGAAAATGGCTTTGTAAAATCATCCATATTTAGAACAAGGTTTCAGTAAGTTATTACTGATTGATTTGCAAGTAAAAAAGATAAAATTTTAACCTTATTTTATTGAAAAATTTAACACTAAATTTACCAAATACACAACAGGATGAGTTTTCCAAAAGTAAAAAATATATATTTTTTTATTATACCAAATTCAAGAAATATAATCTAGCCAGCAATACAAAACCATTTGCCACTACCTACCTTTCTATATAAGATAAAATGCATATTCTTCTACCCCAAGATTCTATTTATTGGCAATAAGATGCTGTTGTGCACAAGAATCTGAGAAAGAGGGAATCTGGGTGACTCAGTTGGTTAAGCATCTACCTTTGGCTCGGGTCATGCATGATCCCAGGGTCCTGGGATTGAGTCCCACATTGGACTCCCTGCTCAGTGTGGAGCCTGCTTCTCTGCCTCTGTTGATCTCCGTCCTTGTGGCCTTTCACTCTCTCTCTGTCAAATAAATAAATAAAATCTTTTTTAAAAAAAGATTCTAAGAAAGAGAATAGCGTGTTGAAGTAGAATTATTCATCCTCATAAAACAAGTTAAAAAAAAGAACCACTAAATGATCACTTTAATGTTAAAAAATAACGACTTCCATATATTCACATAGTAGAATGTTACATAGAGATGAAAATAAATGAACTAGGGGCACCTGGGTGGCTCAGTGGGTTGAAGCCTCTGCCTTCGGCTCAGGTCATGTACTCAGGGCCCTGGGATGGAGCCCTGTATCAGGCTCTCCGCTCAGCAGGGAGCCTGCTTCCCCCTCTCTCTCTGCCTGCCTCTCTGCCTGCTTGTGATCTCTGTCTGTCAAATAAATAAATAAAATCTTAAAAAAGAAAGAAAGAAAATAAATGAACTATAGCTCTAAATAATATCAACATATATATATATATAAGATCACAAAGGAGTATAAAAAGCAAGTCATATAAGAATATATATAATATTGTTTTCTTTATATAAATTACTAAGATACCCTAAAGTAAATATGTATGAATATATGTATGAATTTGAAATGTATAAATACTGACCTTTAGTGAATATATTTATTGGTATGCAGTGAAATTGATGGGGAAAAACTGTACTTTAAGCCGACTGACCAAACTGGCAAGGGAACTCCAGTCCTTGTCTCAGAGCCCTTCCGCTTCTTCTCTCCTACCCTGTTCCTCTCGCGCGCCAGAATGCCAAGTATGCACGCGGAGGAGGATATAAATTACCCTCCCTGCTTGTGCTCGGGGCTCAGATCTTTGGAGAAGGATCTCCTCTGAGTCCACCGGTGAATAAATCTCTCTCCCTTCTTAGTCTCCGAGTGCCGCTTGGTTTTTCCGCCAGGATCCAGCCCAGGTTCTGCTACAAAATTACAGAGGAATGCAGGAAATAGTCAACAGAAAATTCAGTTTGGGGATTTCCTCTGGTAAAGGGAGTTGAAGGAGATGTGATCTGCTGGGGACTTGTTACATAATAAAAATACTTATGCCAATTACTTGGCCTTTTTCTTAGTAGAGGGTTTATATATCTAAAGAAATGGTAATTTTTAAAACTTTCTACTGGGTGGTATGTACACAGATATTTGTCTTTGTACCTATATACTGATTATATTTACCCTATTGTGTATGTATGATGTTTCGTATAAAAATGAATTTTACTCAAATGTTCATTATCCAATAAACTTATGTTGCCTTTCTGTTTTACAGTCACTATTTGAAGTGTATGATAATCCGGCACAAATTTGCACCAGAGAGTATTATCCAATCTGGGCAACAAATGGCCAAACTTATTGGAATAAATGTGTATTCTGCCTTGCCATGATGTAAGACCACAGTAGTAAATGTGTGCTAAGTAATGAAATGCCAATTACAGAATCTTAGTACATCTGTGTTGCTGATACTCTAAACACAGAACACACAGAAAATAACTAATATTTCTGTAAAAGTCAAAGAAACACACTTGTATCTTTCTTTGAAATTCTTATTTCTAAAAGTTTTGTGTTTGAGCTCTCAGACCATAATCATGCTGTGTGTTCTGCAAACATATAAATCAATTAATTTAACTGACTATGAATTACTAATGACAAATGCACAACCAGTATGACTTAATTCCAAAGCTCTGATGCTATTCAGTAGATCTTTGCTATACTCTAAAATCCATCAAATGAGCCCACTCATGCTGGAAAGAAACTCCTCTGATGGTCAGGTTTGTCTCCTGTACTTCATGAGAACCTTTCAAGTCTTCTTCAGACTGCAGGGCATTCTGGTACACTTCTACCAAAACTTCCTCCCCTTTCTCCTTTACCCCGAAGGAATTTGTGGTCTAATGGCTCTGCCATGCTTTCCTGCCTTGTCCACATTTTTTTTCCCTCATAGATGTTTCCTCTCCTAAAATCTTTTCCTTTACAACCCCAGTGGTCAGCTGTTTCTCAAGAACCACTCTCATGATCCCTAATCCTTTCCTTTCTCAGACAAGAGCAGGTTCTGAGCCTGAGGGCAGGGCTGAGCAAATAGGAAGGGTCAGAATCCTCAGAGCAGGGGGCCTGGATGGCTCAGTCAGTTAAGCCTCCGACTCTTGATTGCAGCTCAGGTCATGATCTCAGGGTTATGAGAGTGAGCCTACATTGGGCTCCGTGCTGGGCATGGAGCCCGCTTGGGATTCTCTCAGTCCCTCTCCCTCTGCCCCTCCCTGCCCCCACCCTGTGCACACTCTCTTGCTCTCTCTCTTAAAAAAAAAAATATCCTCACAGCAAAGACCTGCAGGCTTCAGAGCAGGCGGGGCCCAGAAATTTCTAGAAGTGAAGCACAGCGTCTCTTGGAGTCCACATTCCAGACTTCTTCATGAAGAAGCACTTTGTGCATTTCTCAGGAGTTTAATGTGTTCTTTTAATAATTTGTTTTTTCTTTCTCTTTCTTTCTACAGAAAAAGTGGTAACAAATTTAAATTATCTCATTTTGGTGAATGCTAAATTTTGATGGAGTTACATTTTTGTAGGGATTTTATTGTAATTCCATTTTGTAATGGATTCTATAGCCAATTAGACTTTTTAAATCAGGGTCTTAAATTCCTAGAAAACCCAGGTGAATCCTCCTATTGGACACAGGATGGAATACTGGACATTCAAGTTTCTTTCCAATTCTAAGATCCTGGGATTTCAGGGTTTTTATTCTCTATGTTCAATTATCCAATGACAGCTTGAAAAAGTAATATCTTAATTGTATGTTTGATAACATGTAACTTAATGCAATCAAACTCCTAATATTTTGCTTAATAAGATGTTAAGTGGTATTAGTTTTATTAAAATGCCTTTTACGTCTTTGGCTGAATAGTGGGTTAACACAAATGTATACTCTTGGTAATTATAAAGAAAGAAATTTGGAACTAAAAAGTTAATTTCCAAATATTATATTACTTGGGTGTTTATAAAAAGTAGAGATGTTTGAGATCTTCTCTTTCCCAAAGAATCAGAAACTTTTTTTTGATCGTTAGCTTTGATTTATTTTTTTATTTAAATTCAATTCACCAACATACAGTACATCATTAGTTTTTGATGTCAGTGAGAGAAAGACAATTATCATATGGTTTCGCTCATACGTGGACCATAAGGACTAGCACAGAGGATCACAGGGAAAGGGAGGGAAAACTGAATGGGAGAAATCAGAGAGGGAGACAAACCATGAGAGACTCGACTCCGGGAAACAAACTGGGGGTTGCCAAAAGGGAGGTGTGTGGGGGGATAGGGTAACTGGGTGATGGACATTAAGAAGGGCACAAGATGAGATGAGCACTGGGTATTATATGCAATGAATGAATCAAGAATCAGAAACTCTTGTTGAGAGTTTCAATTATAGCCATTATAGTGAGTACGTTTAACAGTAATAACGGTTAAAACACTTTATTCAAGTAATAGTAACAGTTAAAAACACCTTATTCAAGATATTAAATTTATATATTTACACTATGGCTTTAATTAAGAAAATACAAACAAAAATTAATAGAAGATAATATACCAAATATTAAAGTGGTTGCTTCTTGGTGATGGGATTATATATGTTTATTTTTCCAACTTTCTGAATCTTTCATCTTAATAACAAACATGTATTTACTATCATAAGGGAAAAAATAATCCTCAATAAGGCAACAAAATATCTAAAGGCTTTTAATCCTAAATAATCTTATTTTACTTACCTTAACATTCCCAACAATATATACCAAAGTGTTTCCTCCATTTCCTAGGTTGACATTTTGAGTTAGGCTGGGCTTTATTAAGATCCAGGGAAGGGGGCACCTGGGTGGCTCAGCGGGTTAAAGCCTCTGCCTTCGGCTCAGGTCATGATCTCAGGGTCCTGGGATCGAGCCCGCAATAAAAAAAAAAAAAAAAAAGATCCAGGGAGGAATAGAAAGCTTTCTGGGTGCTCTTTTATACAAGCTGAATACCTTCAGCTTGCACGGCTGTGATTGCTATCCATCCCACAATGCTTTCTAAGCTGCTATATGAGCATATCGATCTTGGTTATTCTGAACCTGCTTATTCCTTTACAAACATCCTAATGCTGCTTAGTTCCTCTGACACCAGTGTAGAGCTATTACAACTCTACAAGACACATATTGCAAAGTAGTTTTATGTCTTGGTAATGATTACCAAAGTCTCCACATAACTCACAATTGTACTTGCCACTTGGTTAGCACATAACTAACTAGAACTCCAGCGCAAATTAATATTGTCATTTCATCCAAGTACGAATGAATTAACTGTGCATACAGCACTATTTCGGGTCCCACCAAAGAGCCTAAACTCTTTTTTTTTTTTTTAAGATTTTATTTATTTATTTGACAGAGAGAGAGAGATCATAAGTAGGCAGAGGGGCAGGCAGAGAGAGAGGGAGAAGCAGGCTCCCCGCTGAGCAGAGAGCCCCATGCGGGGCTCGATCCCAGGACCCTGAGATCATGACCTGAGCCAAAGGCAGAGGCTTAACCCACTGAGCCACCCAGGCGCCCCGAGCCTAAACTCTTAAAATGAGTTATGTATCCATAATATAGGAAGCTAAGTGTCTTAACAGAGCCATTCATGGGAGGATCTTAAGGAGTTTGGAAATGAATGCTTTTTCCATCTCTGTGAAAAAAGTTGTTTTATAGAGATAACCATTATTGACCATAGGGTTATCAGTTGATTATGGAGCCCACATTATGGAGGCACAGATGGCCTTAAGACAAGTATCTAGTGGCCAAAATCAAGGAAAGAGCCTTTCCACTTTTCTCATACCTAGCTTCTAACTGACTGGCTCTTCACTTCCCAACTTCCTTTCATCTTTAGTTCCTTTCAGGACACCTATACAAAGACTATATACCAAGCTTTAAAAGATGCCTCAGGCAACCACCAATACAAAAGGTAAGGGCACTATCACTCAACCTAACACTTCAGATCCAGAAATATCTAAATGTCACAAAAATGTTGTTTATTCCACACCATGGCATTATACTTATAAGCCCTACAAGAAAATGTAAATAAGTAGGGAAACATGGCATTTATGATTGGAAGATTCGAAATAGTAAAGATGCCAATTTTTCCTAAAGTGACACAGAATCAAGAAAAAAAATCTGTCAAAATCCCAGCAAGATTTTCTGTAGATACACTAAGTTCATCTTAAAATTTATATGAAATTATGAAGAACTAAAATTGCTAAGATAATTTGAAGAAACAATTTGGAAAAGTCCAAATATCTGTATTTGAGTCTTAGTATCTACTTATTATATATATATGATATTTAAGACAGTGTGGTATTGGTGGCTATGTATATTTGATATGCATATTCAATATGTATATATGTTTAATGTGTAGATTCTATTCCATTGATATGTATATATGTACATCGTAGAGAGCAAAATGGAGTCTTCATGTCAAGCAGGGACCTCTGTTAAGCAATAACACAAGTAGTAAAAGGTACTGCAGCTATGAGATATCAATATTGAGACATCATGGGGACCAGTGTCTGCTGACACCCCAGAACTGATAACCAGCAGAACCAGAGGAGGTCTGCAGGGGCCCGAGACCAGTTAAATCCCTTTCAAAAGGAGAGGATTTTGGCAACAAACTGCCAGACTCTTCAGACATGACCTCTTTATGTCTAACCATTTTAAAAATGGCAGCTTTCCCTGAGGCTCTGCTCGACTGATGTCCATAGAGACATCAGAAGCAGTAAGTGCCGAGAGCTGACCCAGACCAGACCGAGACCTTATGTCAACTGCGGGCCCACTGACTTCGCGTTTGGTTCGTTCACTTCTACACCCTTCTGTTATCTTGTTTGTTGTGTCGTTTGTCTTCTGTCCTGCTCTGTGTGCTGTGTAAGAAGCCAAGTTTAATCACATGGTGAAATATCATTGACTTTAGAATTCTGAACTTGCTTTGTAATTGTGATTTAACTTTGCTTTATATGATTGAATAAAGCCGACATTGTGGAAAGACAACTCGTGTGTGCACCTTCATAGTGTGCTTGTGATAGTTGTGTCCCCCATGTTCTCTGACTTAGTTCTTACAAAAACCTCATTAGACACTGATCCATTCTTTAGCAATGTGCAAGTGAGATGGGGAGTTTCACAATATTTAAAACCTGCCATTTGGATAATGAAAAGACAATTTTAATAGAGAACTTACGATTCTGATACTTTTAAAATAGATTCATTGAGATATTTACTTAGCAAAAAAATCATTCTTAGGTATAACATAACAATGTTTGTAAATATACAGAGATACATAACCATCACCACAATCCAAGTTTAGGTTATTTACATTACCCCAGAAAAGCTTCTTCTAACCTGATTGCAGGTATTCTGTCTTCCCATTTCCCTCCCCAGGCAACCACTAATCTGCACTTTTTCCCTATTGCTTTGTCCTTTCTGGACATTTCACATAGAGTGAAGCAATACATAGTTGCTCATTATTGCTTCTTTCACTAGGCAGAATGATTTAGAAATTCATATACTTCAAATCATCTATCAGGAGTTCATTATTTTCACATGATGAATGGCGTATTCCATTTTAGATTGATGAACCATATTGTGTTTATTTACCAGTTGATGGGCTCTTGGATTGTTCCTACTTTTTGGTTATTACGAACAATGCTATTAAGAGCATTAGTGGGGGCAGTGTGAAGAAGAAGAGGCGAGAACGACCCCCGGCCTGGCCAAAGCCGGCACGCCACTGCATCCCCGCCTCCAGCGCTTACGTCACGCCGCCGTCGCCACCATGCCCAAGAGAAAGGCTGAAGGGGATGCTAAAGGAGATAAAGCCAAGGTGAAGGATGAGCCACAGAGAAGATCTGCAAGGTTATCTGCTAAACCTGCTCCTCCAAAGCCAGAGCCCAAGCCTAAAAAGGCCCCAGCAAAGAAGGGAGAGAAGGTACCCAAAGGGAAAAAGGGGAAAGCTGATGCCGACAAAGATGGGAATAACCCTGCAGAAGATGGGGACGCCAAAACAGACCAGGCACAGAAAGCTGAAGGTGCTGGAGATGCCAAGTGAAGTGTGTGCATTTTTGATAACTGTGTACTTCTGGTGACTGTACTGTTTGAAATACTATTTTTTATCAAGTTTTATAAAAATGCAGAATTTTGTTTTACTTTTTTTTTTAAGCTATGTCGTTAGCACACAGAACACTTCATTGTTGTTTTGGGGGAAGGGCATATGTCACTAATAGAGTATCTCCGAAGCTAGATTGACACAAGGGGAAAAACACCTTTCCCTTCTAGTTTTGAGAAACTTCCTCTTGGCTCCCAGGAAGAGGGGTTCCTTGACGCTGACCCACATGAGCCACCTGGGCACAAACCCCTTGGTGGTGT
>CM052895.1:98414113-98490981 GCA_028534135.1 Potos flavus
GGCTTGTGAAAAGTTGTTAAACAACATGCTAAATGTGAACTGTCAACCCTCACTCTAAACTTTCCCTGTTCAGAGCATCACATGAAGACTTCATGGGGTTTTATAGTGGCTTTCTGATTTTGGTAGTCCATTGAAGAAGGGAGTTTGAAAGTTGTTGTATCCTGTTAACGATCGTCTGCCCATGTCCTGCCTGAAATATCATGATTGTTTATGAAAAGTATCTTTAATAAAGCTGGATACGGTTTGAAAAAAAAAAAAAAGTATTAGTGGGGTGCCTGGGAGGCTCAGTCGATTGAGCATCTGCCTTCGGCTCAGGTCATGTCCCTTGGGTCCTGAGATCTTGTTTGAGTCACTCATCACCACTTCAAACAAGATCTTTTATTTTCCTCTCTCTATATAGATATGGATTCCACAAATATCAAATTTCAAAAGATAGAGTTACTGTTAGGACATTTTGTAAATCATCTTTGTACTCCAAAGCTGTCATTTTACAGAAGACAAAATACCTATGAATCAGTTTAATCAGAGAGATTTCTTCACACATAGAGGACTTTAAAAATAGGAAAATAATGTTTTTAGATGGAGATACTTGAAAGTACAAAAGGCAAAAATTGTGACTCTATTAACTTGTTTGGACAATTTTATTTTGACTTCTTATGGATAAATCTTATAACTGAACAAAATGGCTTTAAGATAAAAAATACAACAATTTCCTACATAATTTTGATATTAGAAATAGCATAATTCTATATAGGTATTACAATATTTATTACAGAGTATAGATCTATAAATGCTTATAAACTTTATTTAAATCTATAATTGTTTGATAGTAAAAGTTTAAAATAAAAAATTAAATAGCTCTTTAAATTAAATTGGACTCATATTAAATGAGTCTAATGTGCTTGTAGTGTAGAAAACTTTTAAGAGGTCATGCCTATGTCTAATTATAGTTTCCCAAACTCTTTTTGTTGCTCTGATTCTCTTGCCCTTTTCTAGGCCGTTTGCTTGGAAAAGTTGTGCATCTCTTCTGTATTGTAGATCTGTAACCGCTCTTGTTACTTTTCCCTTCCCCATATTTCTGGGTTTATCACATCAAGTTGTCTTCAAATTGTCTCTAACCTCGCATGAGCTATTGTAGAGCCTCTAGGGAGAACATAGACTACCCCTATGTCTCATTCACCTTGGGCCATTTGTTTTCCCCATCAAGTTCCTCACACACAGATCAAAGAACTCCTCAGCTGGATCTGTGCAAATGAGGGAAAAAGTCAAACAAGATAACCAATCTCCACAGCTGTTAACCTCCATCTTCACTACTTTCTCTGTGGGAGGTAGGTCATGTGGGGGATCTTGAAATGTGGCCTTGGTGTATAACGTTCCTTCCAGAAACAACATAGCTCCTATTTTCCTGAGGAAAATACTGAGATTCAAAAGTAAATGTTTTCTGTAAATGGAGCAAACAGTCTTGTAGGCTAACCAGAGGACTGGGAGAGTAAGTTGCTCTTTCTTATTTATGAAAAGAGGACTTTACATCTACATTCTTTTCTCTTGCTAACTAGCTAGTTAGGAGGTCTTCTGTTCACATGTTGTGTCTTGTTGATCTTTGCGTTGGATTAAGAAAAAGGGACTAGTTGACTTTCATTTGGGTTCTAGGTGTTAGAAAAGTTCCTTTGCAAGTAGTAAAATTTTGGAAAAGTGGACCCAGCTTCTGTTTGTCCATTGGAAATGTATAGGACATACACATATATCTCTTTGCTCTGTCAGCTGAAAGCACCTGGCAACAGTAAAGAGCATATCTAACACCCAGATTGTGATTTCTAAATCCTAGTCTCCAGTGAAAGGAAGTCAGAGTCTTTGGAGAAATGGCTGATTTTAGGATTGAGGCATGAGATAAACAAGTTGAGCCTGAGGCATCTTGCAGTGCCAGAAAATAAGGAAATGAAATAACAAAACAATGGTGGTATGCCAAAAAGACACAGATCCCAATGACCAAAACCGGAAATAAGTATGGTTTGGTAAAAAATGTGCTTATGAGGATAAGCATATATTTCAGGGTAGAGACTGTTCAAATGAACATGAGTTCAAATTGACTTTTTGGAATGTGATTAACAAATTGAGTGTGAGTTGCTTGAGGCAAATGATCTTATCTGTTTTGTTTGCCATTCTATCCCTACTGTCTCTCATCACAGCTGGCATAGAATAGACATTTAACAATGTATGTTGAATTTTTAAAAAGCCTTAATGCAGATATTAACAAATATTAGTTCTTGTGCATCTGCTACCTAGAGAAATGGAAAAATTTCTCCAAGAGCTTGTAACAATTTGGTCACATGGTTCTCTAGTTGCCTACACTAACTTAAAGGTGGAATGGATGAATAAAAGTCTACTGTTTACTTGTTTTTTAAAATTTTTATTTAAATTCCATTTAGTTAACACATAGGGTATTCTTAGTTTCAGGGGTAGAATTTAGTGATTCATCAATTGCATTTAACACCTAGTGCTCATTACATCAATGAGCATCTAATTCCTTAATGTCCATCACCCAATTACCCCATCCCCTCACCAACGTTTCACCTCCAGCAACCCTCAGTTTGTTTCCTATAGTTAAATCTCTTATAGTTTGCCTCCCTCTCTGTTTTTATCTTTTTATTTTTCCCTCTCTTCCTCTCTATTCATCTGCTTTGTTTCTTATATTCCACATATGAGTGAGACCATGTGGCATTTGTTTTTCTCTAACAGACTTATTTCACTTAGCATAATACCCTCTAGTTCCATCCACATCACTGCAAATGGCAAGATTTCATTCCTTTTGATGACAGAGTAATATTTCACTGTGTGTGTGTGTGTGTGTGTGTGTGTGTGTGTGTGTGTGTGTGTTTTTACACATCTTCTTTATTCTTTCATCTGCTGATGGGTGTCTGAGCTCTTTCCATAGTTTGGTTATTGTGGACATTGCTTCTATAAACATTGGAGTGCCTATGCCCCTTTGAATCATTATTTTTGTATCCTTTGGATAAATACCTAGAAGTGCAATTGCTGGGTCCTAGGTAGTTCTAT
Source organism: Potos flavus (assembly GCA_028534135.1). Classification (NCBI taxonomy): domain Eukaryota; kingdom Metazoa; phylum Chordata; class Mammalia; order Carnivora; family Procyonidae; genus Potos; species Potos flavus. Next base: position 98,417,168 of record CM052895.1, read on the forward strand.
TTTTAACTTTTTGATGAACTTCCATACTGTTTTCCAGAATGGTTGCACAGTTTGCATTCCCATTAACAGTGAGAGAGTGTTCCCCTTCCTCCACATCCTCACCAACATCTGTTGTTTCCTGACTTGTTAATTTTAACCATTCTGACTAGTATGAGGTGGTATCTCATTGTGGTTTTGATTTGTATTTCCCTGACACTGAGTGATGTTGAGCATTTTTTCATGTGTCTGTTAGCCACTTGTACGTCTTCTTTGAAAAAAGGCCGGTCCTTGTCCTCTGCCCACTTCTTGAATGGCTTCTTTGTTTTTTGGGTGTTGAGTTTGATAAGTTTTTTAGAGACTTCAGATACTAGCCCTTTATCTGATATGTCATTTGCAAATATCTTCTCCCATTCTATAGGTTGCCTTTTGATTTTGTTGTTTCCTTTGCTGTGCAAAAGATTTTTATCTCAATGAAGTCCCAATAGTTCATTTTTGCTTTTGTTGCTGTTGCTTTGATTTTGTTGTTTCCTTTGCTGTGCAAAAGCTTTTTATCTCAATGAAGTCCCAATAGTTCATTTTTGCTTTTGTTTCTGTTGCCTTTGGAGAGTGTCTAGCAAGAAGTTGCTGCAGCTGAGGTGAAAGAGGTTACTGCCTGTGTTCTCCTCTAGGATTTTGATGGATTCCTATCTCATATTTAGGTCTTTCATCTATTTTAAATTTATTTTTGTGTATGATATAAGAAAGCGATCCAGTTTCACGCTTCTGCATGCCCAATTTCTCCCACACTAATTATTGAAGAGACTGTCTTTTTTCCATTGGATATTCTTTTCTGCTTTGTCAAAGATTAGTTGACCAAAGAGTCGAGGGTCCATTTCTGGGTTCTCTGCTCTGTTTCATTGATCTATGTGTCTGTTTTTGTGTCAGTACCATACTGTCTTGATGATTACAGCTTTGTAATACAGCCTAAAGTCTGGAATTGTGATGCCTCCAACTTTGGTTTTCTTTTTCAACATTACTTTGGCTATTCAGGGTCTTTCAGGGTTCCATACAAGTTTTAGGATTGTTTGTTCCAGCTCTGTGAAAAATGTCAATGGTATTTTGTAGGGATTGCATTGAATGTGTAGATTGCTTTGGGTAATATAGACATTTTAACGATAGTTGTTCTTCCAATCCATGAGCATGGATTGTTTTTCCATTTCTTGGTGTCTTCTTCAATTTCTTTCATAAGTGTTCTATAGTTTTCAGAGTACAGATCTTTTACTTCCGTGGTTGGGTTTATTCCTAGTTTATGGTTTTTGGTGTGATTGTAAATGGTATCGATTCCTTGATTTCTCTTTCTGCTACTTCATTTTTAGTGCATAGAAATGCAAGTGACTTTTGTGTGTTGATTTTATATCCTGCAACTTTGCTGAATTTGTGTATCTGTTCTAGCAATTTTTTGGTGAAGTCTTTTGGGTTTTCTACATAGAGTATCATGTCCTCTCTGAAGAGTGAAAGTTTGACTTCTTCTTTGCCAGTTTGGATGACTTTTATTTCTTTTTGTTATCTGATTGCTGAGGCTAGGACTTCCAGCACTTTGTTGAACAACAGTGGGGAGAATGGACACCCCTGTCATGTTCCTGGCCTTAGGGGGGAAGTTCTCAATTTTTCCTCATTAATGATGATATTTGCTATGTGTCTTTTGTATATGGTTTTTATGATGTTGAGGTATGTTCCCTCTCCTCCTACATGGTGGAGGGTTTTAATCAAGAAAGAATGCTGTATTTTGTCAAATGCTTTTTCTGCATCTATCGAGAGGATCATATGGTTCTATTTACTTACATATTCATTGAGCAACTTCAATTCATCTTGCCTGGTAAATGTTTTCTAGACACCAGATGTCTCACAGGATTTCTATTTAGATGCAGCATTTCATTCAGTCAAACAGATATACTATGTTCTGAAGTTCTCTGATCATAAGATTTATGTGATGCAGTTGTTAATCTACTGTAAACCAATGACCCTATCCTGGAAATTTTAATGCATATGAATGCTGTGATCTCAGGAATCTATTATGTAAAGGCACTCAGCTTATTCTCATCATTGTGTGTATTTGGAATAGACTTTCATATGTGACATCCTATTATGTGATAACCATTTTCCTAGGTTTCCATTAAAGAATGATAAATAGTATATATCATATAACCTTTTTATTTAAAACAATGTCTAATGACAGAATTATTTTATATCTTCTAAGTCTCAAACAAATAAGAGTAATATGGTTTAGAAGTTCAATAAAAAACTTGATACAATTAGTATTTTAGAAACATACTATCACCAAATTTTATAATTGGATGAAACATGAAAGATCCTCAAGTTCTATTTTTCCTAGAAATAAGGTGCCTCCTAACCAGTAGGTATTCCTAGGGTTTAATTGAGAAGTCCATTTGTAACTGTAAAATATGTGAGAAAATGGGATGGCAAGAGGAGCCATCTGATTACATAGCCACAACATAGCATCAGCAGTCAGTATAAGAAGCAAATCGAAATAGACCCTTCACTTTCTCTAAGGTGAGTTAGAGACCTTAGCATTCAGCTATAACAGACTAGCTTGTCTCAAAATAACCCTTTCTTTGAAAACAACTAGAAACATTAGGTCAAATAAATAAATAATACATATAATTCATATATAAATACTTATATATTTTTATGTTATATAAAATTATGTATATAGCTTTATATATATAATATCCTTTGCGGCAGATGAAGAAATGGAAGCCCATACTGATAAGGTGACTTAGTCAAGGTTGCACAGTTCATGGAACAGTAAGGATCAGAGCCCATATTTCACCAATTTCCAGAGTTATAGTGCTTTCTTCTGTGTGCATCTGAAGTCGGTAGGATCTTGATTTGTTTCTTTGGTCTTCATCTAAACTCCCTGTAATCAATACCACTAATTCTATGGAGCAACAGTCTACTGCCATGTGAAATTTTCAGTCCTTCCTGTACAAAGAGAAAGGGACTAAGAAGAGTGTGTTGAGGGGGTGGGTAGTGGTGGGACTTTAAAATAGCATAATTGGCTGAAGGAAACAACATAGTGGGAGTGGTGACTCATGTTCGGTAGTGAAGAAAGCTGAGCATCAACCATGAGTTTGAGAGTGCCCTCTGGAGTCAGATGATCTGAGCTTGAATCCATGCTCTATCACTTGCTAGCTACGGGACCTTGAACAAGCTATTGATCTCTGTACCTCTGTACTCTGTATCTTCTGTAATGAAGATAATTATAGCACCTACATCATGGTGTTACTGTGAAGACTGAATGAGTTAGTTAGTTCAAGTAAAATTCTTAGACAAATGCCTGATACCACGTAGCCAATGTTAGCTTTGATCTAAGAGGAGAAACTGGATGTAAGTAGCAGTCACTGGGCATGACCAATAGGGCTTTCCTATATTAGGAATCTTAGAAATCCCAATAAATTATAAATTTCCTATATTAGGTATCTTAGAAATTTCCAATAGGATCTGCTTGTTGAACCTACTTGTGGGGTGTGATTTTAGGGTATTAAAAATTTCCTTCAATCCAGAACTGATACAGTACCTGAAAACCTCAGCCCTAGATAATGACAATCAAATGTGTTATCTAGAAGTAGTACATGTAATCATATAAGTCATTACCACCTCATCACTGACTCACTTATCAGCTGAGACAGCTAGTCATTTTAGCCAAGACTTTGTGGTAGGAAGCAACGTCAAGAATGATATTAAGGGGGTATGGTGAGTACCTCCGAAGCAGTCATAGCAGGCACTGTTGGTGTCCATATCCCCTTGGCATTCATCTCTACACGCCAGAAGGCTGTTTAATCAAAAATCCATGTAAGGTGAAAGTGCAAGAAAGTTAATGACCCTAGAGTGACCCTTTAACAATGATGGTAGGGATGTCTGTGGCTAATATCCCAGCTTCTTAGCCCCTTAGTTGGAACAACTGGGAGATGTGTTCTGTACTGTCACCCAGAGCTCCCCATGGGATTGAGCTCCCCTTACCCATATTGGTAACTGGCATGAAAGTGTTTACTCTTTGTTGGATTTGTATTCTTTTCCTTCTCATTCCACTAGTCTCTTATTTGTTTCCTAGTGTGCCTCATGACTACACTACTCACACACTAAATTCTGGTATCAATTCCAATGTGTGTAGAAGGGGCAATGTTTCCTCTGTACCACCAAGCAATACTCTGACATCAGCTGGATGTCCTACAACTTGACTCAATTCTGACACTATCTACCCGGAGATAGCATCAGGTTGCACAGATTAAAGGCTCAGTCCAACAAGGCTGCCCCCACTTCAGATGCCAATCAAAAAGCCAGGTTGTTATAGATGCTTCCGACCATCTGGCTATAAATCTGAGATTTCCATGACCCATTCAATTAATTTGCTAGAGTGGCTCACAGAACTCAGGAAACCTGTTTACTCACTAGGTTACTGATTTATTACAAAAGATATTAAAGACTGTGAATCAACAGCTAAGTAAAGAGATACATGTGTTGAGGTCCCAAACAAAGGAGCTTCTGTCTTCATGGAGTTTGTGGCCTGGTGTAATGGCATATGAAACATTCTGGTTCACCAGTCTGGAAGCTCTCTGAACCCCCTCCTTTTAGTTTTTTATGGAAGTTTCATTACAAAAGGCATGATTGATTAAATCATTGGCTATTTGTAACTGATTCGACTGATTGTAACTGTAACTGATTTTAACTGATTCCAGCCTCTCTCACTTCCCTGGACCTCAGGGGGTGCGACTGAAAGTTCTAGCCCTTTATTCTTGCCCTGACAACCAGCCTCCATCCTTAGGTGCCTTCTAAAACTCATCTCATTAACATAAACCCAGTTGTGATAGAAAGGGGCTTGGGAAAAAAAGACACCCATTTTACCTTTATTGGCTCTGAAGCATTTTCAGGAGCTGAGGGCAAGAGACCAAATATGATGACAAAGATGGTTCCATTGCTCTGAATGCTTGGCAAATTCCAAGGGTTTTGGTAACTGTGGACAATGACTAAATATACATGAGAAATATATTTGGGTCATCTGAGTGACCAAGTACATATTCCTTAAAAATCACAATATTGCACACTCAAACCTGTGACTCAAGATCTTCCTTTGGGGAAGCCCAAACCAAGATGGCAGCCTTTAAGTATTTCATCTGGCTCCCCCATGCCTCTTGTTCTTTCTGCCCCGCTCTAGTCCTCACATTTCCAACTGCAATTCCAACCCCAAGATTTAGGGGTTGTTTTCCTGACACAGCTGTTACTGAAGTGTGGGAGTAATATTTCTATGGCAATCTTCCCGGGGTAAGTAGTAGATATTCAGAATTAATAGTACCACAGAACCCTCCTGAGACAAGCAAGCCACATAGAATGACATCTGAGAAGGAAAAAAATGTCAAAAAAAAAAAAAAAGTTTTCTCTGTAGAGCTCAAGACCTCAACCCCTTTGACAATTTCTAAATGAAATCAGAAAAGTCAAGTTTGGGTTAGCTGCAAGTTATCTGACATTTCTTGCATCAGTACCACCATCGACAAGATTTGCAGGTTATATCCATCCTCGGACCTGCTGACCCAGATGGTACTATAGTGAATACATCAAATTCATCAGGCTCCTTGGAAAGTGTAGTTTTTATACTGCAGGGGCCAAGGGCAGGCCATCTCAAGATGGCCACTTTGACATGAAGATTATTTTGAGTTAAAAAGCCATGGAAGCCCAGTAGATTTAGAAAAGCTCTTTACAACCTACCCACCCCCATCTACCTAAAAAGAGTTTAGATAGAGAAACAATTCCAAGAAGAGAACTCTCACCATAGATAACTACATTATGATATGAACTAGGTATGACAGAAAAGGAAGAACCTGGAAAGACCTGTCTGAGCCAAGTCTTCTATGTCCTATTGTTTCTGAGTGGCTCAGCAAATATTTGTTTACCAAATACTTACTTTCTTCTTCCTGTGAATTGCATTCCTTCCCTTTGAAGTCACAGACCCTTACCTCTCTCCTTAATTTAGAATGACATATATACCTTATTTTGCCTGGCTGTTTTTGGAATTCCCAAGTCTGAGTGGATTCCTTGTACTTAATGCTATTAAATTTTATTTTCTCCTGTTAATCTATCTCATATCAATTTGATTCTTCGGCTGGAAGGAACTTGGAGGGGACAGGAAGTTCTTGCTCCCTAACAATAACATTTCTAAATCTCTTAAGTCATACGATGGACTGAAGGGAGCTAGTACTTTATGAAAATAAACATAATAATTAGCCACTTAAATTCATTATTGTTAAAATGTGACTAAACTACTACAGTATTTAGACAATGATGACAAGGCAAAAACAAGTAACTTTCAAAGCAATCTCTTTCAGACCAGGCACACTATTTTTTAAACTTTTTTCCCTCTTCTTACAAAGACATGACAATGTTTACCAAGTCTTACATAAAGGATAGTTCATTGAAACTTTCAAATAAATAATAATATTCAATGTTTATATAGTGTTTTTTTCACCGTGGAGCTCTAAGAATTATCAAATAATCATGGGACTTGCTAGGTCACCTACTTTACACCCAATACCATCTTACCCCTTGCATGTATGAACAATTTTTGAAGGTAATTTCAAGCATATAATCATTATACTCCTTTTTTAATTTTTTCTTTTTCTTTTTTTAATTTAAATTCAATTTGCCAACATATAGTACATCATGAGTTTCAGATGTAGTGCTCAATAATTTATCAGTTGCGTATAACACCCAGTTATAAATTCAATTTAATTAACATATAGTGTATTATTAGTTTCAGAGGTAGAACTTAGTGATTCACCAGTCACATATAACACCCAGTGCTCATTACGTCAAATGCCCTCCTTAATGTCCATCACTCAGTTACCTCATCCCCTCACCTACCTCCCCTCCAGCAACCCTCAGTTTGTTCCCTATAATTAAGAGTCCCTTATGGTTTGTCTGCCTCGATGATTTCTTCCTATTTTCACTACATTTTTAAATGGTTCCAGAAATAGAGATTTATTAATTCATCAATTATTTTTTCAATTAATCATCCATATAATAAATTTTCCACTTGTTCATCCATTCCATCCACCCACTCATTCACCTACTTCCAAATGGGTATTAAGCAGTCACTATATGTGAGGTCTTATGCTAAGTTCTGGCTGTCTAGCAGTGATCAACACAGATATGGGTCCCAGCTTTCATGGAGCTAATGGTATAGTGAATTCTATAGCATAAATTCTTTTTTTTAAAGCTTTTTTAAAAAGATTTATTTACTTGAGAGAGAGAGAGAGAGAGCAGGGGGAGGGGCAGAGGGAAAAGGAAAGAGAGAATCCCAAGCAGACTCCCCACTGAGTGGGGAGCCTAAGGCAGTGCTTAATTTCACAACCCTGAGATCACAACCTGAGCTGAAATCAAGAGGCAGATGCTTAACTGACTGAGCCACCCAGGTGCCCCTACAGCATAAATTCTAATAAGATTTCTGTAATTCTATTATTTCCATTTTTTTGATTTAGATTTTGATTAGATTTCTGTAATTCTAATATTTCCAATATTTTTTGAAATAGATTTTTCCTAACTAATCTCAGGCAGTAATTTGAGATATAACATCATACATTTAAACTACACAGACATTAAGGTAAGAACACTTAGAAAGAGAATGGAGGCCTTGTGTATATAGAACTGAGTTCAACACACCCAAGCCTATGCAGGCTAAAGTGACTAGATGGCACTATGAGGTGTGCCCATCCCCCACTTGGCAAAGCAGGATGGTGACCCATGGAAACCAATATTTTAGTCAGCTTCTGTTTGAATGTTCTGTTGAGTTGCTTTTTTTTTTTTCCCCCCCAGTAAGTGAACAGAGGCTACAGGCAAGGCAAAGTTTGGGATGAGTATATCCGAGATTTCCATGTCAAGTTAAGGTTCACAAATTCTTCTTCTGTTCTCTGGTCCCTGAAGCTTCTAAAAGGGCAGATTAATAATCATTTCTGATTCACAGAATAAACTGAATCATCATGCTGAGAGAAATGGAACATTTCCTCCTGAGAACTATCTGTATATATTGCTTAGTCTTGGCTGTGTCTATGGTGGGGTTAGCTCGCACAGAGAGCCAACTTCTCAAGAAGAGTAAATGTGTTCACCTTTATTGACATGGTTTCCCTTCGGCAATTACTGAAGCTCTTGTCTTCTTTTATCTGGGCCAGAGGTGGGTTGTACAAATCTGGTGATCTAGATCTTTCCCTCCCTCTACCTTCGGAAGTTGTTGACAAACTACAAGAGAATCAGGCCTTCAGTGTATCGGCCCAGAGCAGTAGAGCAAATTGTTTGTCCTGCACGAATTCTGAACGACTCACATTTGACTAAGCTTTCTAGTCTCATGTTCGTGTCTCCATTATAACAATTATTGGATCGTGATATAGTTGTTTTGTACATATCTCTGTTCTTACCATTCTCTATGCGTCACCTTCACAACAGTTTTTGGAGCATGGTGTATTTGTTTGCCGATGGCTCCATGTTTGCTCACTGGACTGAGTATCTGCAAGGCGAGAGTTGTGTCCTTTCCCCTCGTTATCTCTAGCAACCAGCCCAGTGCCCTGTACATAGAGGAACTCAGTAAGCGTTTGTCGAGCGAATGAATGAATTAGGGAGCCTCTCTGAATGCTTCACAGCGAGGATTCGGGAGCGTATCTGAGTTGGTTGTTAACACAATCACTCTGCACAGTTGGCTGGTCTGACCACATGAAGGCCTGTTTTGTTTTCTTACAACATTACTAATATTCAAGGTATTATTATATCCCACTATCTTCCAATGGAGTTGCTTTTGGAGTCTGGATGAAAAACTGCTATATTATTTCAAATGATTGTGAAATAATAAAGCAAATAAAAACCTCAAATGCCAGAAAACATTATTTTCATGGAACTTCACAAAAAGCAGCTCCATGAGATCCCCTTACAAAATATACACAAAAGGAGAAAATAGGGTTACAGATTACTGAGTGCCATGCATTATTTTTACAATAAGAACAAGAATGTTTGCCACGCAGCCATGTGTGGTTAAGATAAAAATATCTTCTCAAGTAAGCCAGGGTATTTTCTCCATGTTAAGCCACAAGATGGAACAGTGAGGGAGAAATGATTTATTGATTATAGCATTTAAAAGTGACTTTTCTGGGTCAATTCTTATTTAAATAGGACACAGTGGAAAGCTAAAGCCATGCGAGAATTTGGGATTTGGGGGATCTGGACATAAGGGCATAAAGACATGTGCTCGTCATTGTTTGGAGCATACATCAGGGATAGAAATTGTAGGTTTCCAATTTCATCTAGTAGGATCAAGTGGGGACGTATTTGATGGAAAGCTCCACATAACAGTGGATTAAACACAAGTGTTTATTTTCTTCCATGTAAAAGAAGTCCTCAGGTAAAGAGTACAGGATGAACACAAAGGCTGCTGCTTTTTGCTTCACTGCCATAAACACTTAGCTTCTGTTCAAGTTTGCCTCAAAGTTCCAGCTTTGTTGCTGGTGTTCTAGCCACCACATCTGCAATCCAAGTAGTAGGAAGAAGGAAGGGGGAAAGGGTAATCCTTCCTACTGAATCAGCGCTCTCTAAAGGAACGTCCTGGAAGCTCCCAGCCAATGATTTTCACTTACATCTCCTTCACCACTTCTAGCAGTGAGAGAGTTGGAAAACACCATTTTTAAGCTGTGTACATTTGTGGCTGCAAATAAAATTTGAGTTTTGTTACCAGAGAAGAGAGGAGATGGCTGTTGAGTAGCAAACCAGCAGTCTCTGCTACTAGGTGAACCAGACAGAACACAGCTGAAAAACAATCATTTTTCTTGGAGTTATTGGATAATCAGGGGACTAATGGGATAATGTATGTATAGATGCTCCAAGTGTGAGCACATTTCATGCCTGTGGCCAGAGCAGGGATGCCAAGAGTGCTCTCTAGGGGAAAGGCAGGCTGTTGATCTGTTGAAAAGTCTCATGGGGTAGTTAATATTCATTATATTGGTGAATTTACCAAAGTTCAGGGTTTGACCTTCATAACTGCAGTATTGAAGCTTGATTTTTATCAGCACATGCAGAGTGAATTTGACTCTTTTTTTTTTTTTAATTTGACTCTTGAAGACAAATTCAAATAACCCTAATTTAGAGGTTAAAAAAAATTATCATAGATATGGGAGAGCAAAATGTTTATTAATTTGCAGTAAGAAATAACTGTCATAAGGAGCAAAATGCTCACAGAAGTTTGCTTGGTGAACATGGGATTAGAAGGCAGCTGAATGCTTAGTGAAGTCAGGCTAAAGTGAGAATAATGGGCTTGCAGGTCTCAGGGCTCGCCTCCCTCCCTTCCTCATCAATTCCGGTTGGTCCACTGCCTGTGCTGCCTGCTTTTCCCTGTACCCACAGCTGGCCTCCCCCCCCCATCCGACTGGGGCGCCCATCTTCAGAATTGTTAACCTTCGAGCGATTGCAGGCAGTCTTGCAGGCTTGGGAACCTCAGCATCTCTTCAGAGTACCCTTGTGGCTCTCTGCTTTGAGCCAATATCTATGGAGTTTAAATTTTAACTTTCAGAGGACAATTTCATTCTACTTCTAAGTTCTCAAGAGAAGCCTCAGTGTAGACCCCATTGGCGGCTTCTAGTAGGCTGTTACATAGACATTTACGGTCAAAGCGAGAAAACGAACACAATTTTTTCATGGCAATCTGGAGCTGACTGATGTGACTCAGCAAAAGGGCTGAACAAGTTAACATGAGTAAACAGGATGTCAATGTGTGAAACCTCAAAAGCCGGGCTGAATCATTGCAGATACAAGGAGCCCACCTGTTCAGCCTGCGTGCACTTGATATTCAAGTATCCCTTAAGACGACATATGAGTAGCTGTGCAGCGTTGCCTCGGTCATCTTGTGAAACCGTAAGCTTTGGAGAGATCTGGGTGCATCGCCCTTAGACAGGCTGAGCAGTCTCTTTCTCCATCACTTGTGTGCCCCCTCATAAACCGAGAGCTTAGTCAAAGAGGAGGAGGGTCTCTACACTGAGAGCTGGTCTTGCCTTTATCGAGATTCCTTTCTGAAGCCATCAAGTGAGAAACACTGCTTTTCCTATCATTTCAGGGTCAGTGGAGATTTCTCATGTGCAAATCTATGAGGGTCAGACAGTAGGACTAATTCTACTACCTGGTTCTAGACTGATTTAGTCACCTACCTGAATTTAGATTGATTTATTTCATGCATGATATTGGTCCGAATTATTTCTAGGGCTGTCCCTTTCTATTAAAACTGGTTGGACATAAAATAAAGCATGAAGTTTTCTTCACTGTCTGGGGGGAAGGCAAAATGTGCTCTGTCCACATAACGAAGAGAGGAAAAAGTGGGATAATTTAGAATGACAACAGCCGACCATGTTCCCCTAAAATCTTTGAGCAGTTTTCAAAATCAAGATATTTACCTCATTTTGACACTCAGCTTTTCTTCGAGGTCATAGATAGAATCAAATAATGTCTCCAAGACAGACTTCCCCAAACTAGAACACCATATTCTTTTTAGGCTATGTTGGGAAGATTTTGATATGTCTAATAAAATATTGCTTCCCTCGGAGGATGAGGGATACTTTTCAGTTGTGGACTTCATCATCACCTACTTGTCAAAATAAACTGTTTATCTTCCAATTTAAGAGTCATCAGGTCTGCCATAGCTGTTGACAGAAGCTTCCTCTGTGGCAATCTTATCTGTTTTGACTCTTGGATGGGAATAGCATAAAGTCTAAAATCAAAACGTCTCAGGTTTTAGTGAAATTTTTCAGGATACTCCCCCAACTGCAATCAGAAGGATTCTCAGCCATCCTTTTGCTCAATTAAAGAGACTTGCAACTATATATTCTATTGGATTTGGAATTTAGATGAAATATATAATACCTTTTTTAGTGGTGTGTCCAGAGTCTGCAATTTCTCTTCTTTTCTTAGGAAACATAGTCTAGGATTTCTTGGTCAAAATCAGTATTTTTTTTTCAAAATCAGTATTTTTTAATGAGTCAAAATGATACAAAATGGAATGCTGAAAGAAACTTTTTTTTTACTACTTACTTTTTATTTTTTTTTACACTACTTATTTTCAAAGCAGTTCTATAATTTTAATTAGGTTCCTTTTAAACCCAGTGCTTCCACTTGTCAAAGTATTTCTAGGAGGGTAGTCCTGGTGAATGGTTTCTGAGAACCATGGCAACAAATAAATGAACGAACAAATAAAAGCATCCATTTTTATGTGAATGTAAGAAACCCGAAGATGGCACCTAGAAATGAGCACTGTGTATCTTCTGAAACCCAAACAAAATACTGAGAATAATCTTTTGCTTTCCGACTGTTGAAGGAGAAGCCTGAATGACTCCCCTGTCCTCCTGCCACCAGATTAGAAATTGTCAGACTCTCATCATGGGGGGCGGGTCACAGCCGAGGACAGTGAGACCCTCCAGGACACTGACTGAATGGCACTCTGGTCTGCAGTCCTCAGTTCACAGCGAAGGGCTTATAAAAGAACAACCCCAGGACACCTACTGTTCTTTCTTGTAAGATGTTTTTAAGGATGTTCATTATCAGCAGCTTTGAGATTTGCCCATTTATCGGAATCAGCTGAATTGCTTTGAAACGGCGCAGACTTCCAGGCCCACCTCAAGCCCATTCACTCTGAAAGTCTGAGCGAGGAGTCGGGGCAACAACGTTTGTTACTGAAGGATCTTCTCAAGTCTGATGCAGTCGGTAGAGACGTGGGAGCCCTGGCACGGCACCCTTCGACACGGATTCCCCCCAAAAAAGTCATCTCCAGCCCCGGTGCCACCACCAGTGGTCCTGCCTCTGGGTAGATAAGTTTCTTTTTATTTCCTGTATACTGTAATTCATATAACTGATTGTGTCGCTCTTTTTCCTTTGATTCATGTGAGACAGAAGGGGCAAATACGACTCTTTCTAGCAACAGTATGGGAAGAAAAAGGTGGCCCTTTGGGTAGGAACACTCCTGTCTTCATCTTCTCCTTCTTCAAAGGTCTCATTTCCCCCTTGCTTCAGTTTCTTCGCCAAATTATTTCTTGATTTATTTATGATTAATTTTTATTTTTTTTTACCTTTTTACCGCCTTCACCCATTTCTCCCATCTTCCAGCTGCCCATCTCTGACAGCCACCAATCTGTTCTCTGTATCTATGAGCTTGAAGATGTCACATATAAGAGAGATCACAGGATATTTGTTTTTGTCTGACTTATTTCACTCAGCATAATGCCCTCGAGGCCCTCCCATGTTGTCACAAATGGCACGAGTTCATCCTTTTTTATGACTGAATATTATATATATATAATTATATATATATATAATATATATATTATGTACATATTATATATATGTATAATATATCATGCATCATATATTACTGAATATTTTATATATATATAAATTATATATAAATATAAATTTTATATATATATATATTTCACAGTTCCTTTATCTATTCTTCCATTGATGAATACTTAACTTGCTTCCACATCTTGGCCATTGTAAGTGATCCTGCAGTGAGCATGGGGGGTGTAGATAATTTCTCAAGCTTGTGTATTCGTTTTCTTCAGATAAATACCTGGCAATGGAATTTCTGGATCATATAACATTTTCTATTCTTAATTTTTTGAGGAAAATTTATTTTTAACTTCATATTTGGGTTATTTTTCACTTTTTATTTCATTTTTTTCAGTGTTCCAAGATTCATTGATTATGCACCACACCCAGTGCTCCATGCAAAACATGCCCTCCTTAATACCCACCACCAGGCTCACCCAACTCCCCAACCCCCCTCCCCTCCAAACCCTCAGTTTGTTTCTCAGGGTCCACAGTCTCTCGTGCCTCGTCTCCCCCTCCAATTTTCCCCAACTCACTTTTCCTTTCCTTCTCCTAATGTCCTCCATGTTTTTCCAAATGTCCTCATATTTGGTTTTATCACAGGTATTTTTGTACATTGCCTTAAATCTTGTGTGGAACAAAGTGTGACAGAAATGAATAATAACTAAATATGTGTATGAGCCTTGATGATTCTTTCTTCACTTGAATTGGGGTGTTTGAATTCACTGTTTCTTATTTTAAAAACACAATTTAGGGTAAAATCACAGCAAAACTTGGTTGAAGGTGGTGCCTGGCTAAAATTGTGGGGATTTTTTGCCCTTTGGGGGAGTGTGAATGGAGTGGGGAGTATATCATCTGCTGTACCTCGTTTCCATAAAGACAAGGACATAGTCTTCTAACTTTTATTCAGAATGAAATCAGCGTAGTAAAAACAGCAGCTACAGATGTGAAAGACAGCTTGATTCCATGACAAAATCAGTCCTACCGGGGCAGGAGTGGACCCTAGCCGTGCTCCACTTTACATCCAACTACACATGAAGACAAAGGTGGCCTCTAGAACATCTTATGAAAACAAAACAAGCAACTGGTAGATCCAAGAAATCATTTGTGTTCAGAGTTTGCATGAGACGGAGCAAGCTTACTTTTAATCCAAGCCCAGTATTTCTGGGTTATTAGGGTGTAGATTCCAGGCTTCTTGGCATCACCACATTTATGACCTGCAGAGACTAAGGCATAGAAGGCACCTTTGCAAACCAAGGGGCCACCTGAGTCACCCTAGAAAGAAGAAAATAGACAGATACTTGGTGAGAAGCTGTTGAACTTTTTCTACCACCAATTACCCGTTACTCAAAGGATTGTTATGTGGGTCCTTGTTTTCTCTGTGTCCTGAAGAGTGCCCTATATAGCCTCTTACTCAGTGTGGGTTGTCTCTGTCTCTGGCTAAGGCGATGATTCTTTCCATCTGTCTGTCTGTCTCTGTCTGTGTCCCTATCTCTGTCTGGGACCCTGTTTCTGTCCATCTGTCTGTCTATCTGTCTCTGTCCATCCCCATCTCAGTCTAGGACTACATATATACACAACATTTGATAATCAGTGACTGTAGAACTTTATTCAATAAGGAATGAGTAGATAACAAAGTTTAAAGGAATCCACTGAAACGAAAGAAATGTTTAAATTGTGGATTTCATTTTGGTGCCCACAGATCTGAAATCAAGTTGCTACTGAGACGGGCAGAAAGGAGAAATGTATCATAGTAAATACATTGATGGCAGGGACTCTGTCTTATTTTTGTTCCCCGTTCTTGCATTCTCCTATGATTGAACATAACGCTCTGCACCTCTACAACACTTTGTAAATACTTGCCCCATAAAGGGATTCCTGAGGACTCAGAACTAAGCGTGTAACTACAATTCTGTCAAGGAAAGTGACAGGGTGACAAGAGAGGGGGCTTTCCGATCTAAAGAGCCGCCTTTGCCTCTGTAGCCGCTCGCATCGCCAACTGCAGCTCTTGGGGCTCTGCTTGCCGTGGAAAGAGAGGCTGAGGGGGACGACAGTCTTGGGGCACTGCGGATATACGGAGTCCCTGAAAGCATCACGCCCACCCCTCGATAAGGCTTCATGCAGTATGATGTCAATAGTGCATTTTAGTTTCTTAAAAATTAGTAATCCAGCTGTGCTAAGTGTCACTTGTTAACCATGAACATCTATTTTTTTTTTTTTACTGCCTTAGGAAACAAGAGATTCTGAAAAGTATGACTCCTGTTCCATTCAGTCAGTCTGTCAACATTATTTAAGAAACAGTCTATATATTTGAGCTTCTTGAATTTGAGCATTCCAACACCTCTCTATTGATTACCTACAATGGTGGGTTTTGGGGGGCAGGGGGTGCAGAAGGGGCGTTATCTTTTGGTCACCACTAGTGACCTCTGAGTTGGTAGGTTTTCTAAGGACAGGAAGATCCATCGAAAGAAGCCTGTAAAAGTTATCAGATACAGGCTATCATCCAGATTCACAGACCTTTAACGAGTGCTTAAGTGTTGGGGAAGTTCTTCTGACTCATTCACATTGGTAGATGGGAAAGAATAGAGAACTCAGTGCAGAAATGGAGAGGAACTCTCTGGAGTCATGATTTTCTGCTCTCTGTACTTCTCCTCTGTGCTAGGGAGCACATGGAGTCTGGACTGCAGGCACCACAGAGCTCTGAGATGCCTGGTTGACTGATGGGCTCTTACCTGGCAGGAATCCTTCTGGCCCCTGGCATCTCCTGCACATATCATGTCTTCGGTTATAATAGGGCTGTGGTTGTAATAACTTGGGCTGTTGCAAAGTTTTCGATTTATGACCGTAACGGTGACTTCGTGCAGGGTGTCCGAGATCCTTAAAAAGCGTGGGTTGGTGACTCCCCACCCAGTAACCTGGCATTTTGTTCCAGCTCTGATATTATTTTTGGAGCTTGGGTGGAGCAGCTGGACATGTTTGTCAAGCGTTGCAGCCGTGTGAAGCTGACAGATTGAAAAGAGCATAAATTATCATTTGTCCCCAGTAGTATTCTGCTATTAGTCTGAGCGATGTATGTGTGGTCCCTCTGGTCTAGGAAGGCATCCCTCTTCTTGAATCTACTTTGGTGGTAGCCTGCAGCTGTATTTGTGGTTGTTGCTCTTCCGAAATGCTCTCCAATCCCTGTAGAGCTCAATGATGCTCGGGGGGGGCGTTTAGACAGAGCAGGAATTTTGCCCAGTCTTAAGCAAACTGGCCTTTGCTCTGCATTGGATGGTTTTCTGTGGAATAACATCCATAGGTCATGACTTTGAGGGCTGGGCTGTTTCCTGCTGGATAAAACCCTTGAGTATGGTCTAGACTAAGTTTGGACTAGACTAAGTATGGTCTAGACTAAGTTATAACTCACTTATGTGTTATAACTTAACTTATGTGTCCCTGAATTCACTTGGTTGGCTCTGTTGTATAAAGGATTTGTATTTTTCATTTTCTAATGATAAAAGCATTTGGGGAAAAAAGCTTTCAGTGGGGATCCTTGGGCTGGTTGGGATGTTCCCCTCCCACATATGTGAGCATCAGCATTGCTTTTCTTTATTTAAACACAGACCTGATCCATTTGTGATAAATTCTGGTTTCTTTCAAGGCAGTACATGAAGTAAAGGGGCCCTTATAGAATATGTCACGTTTATCTCAAACGTGGGGATGGTGCTAACAAAATGCTTTTATGTGGATGATGTAACAGCTGAACTATGGTGTATAAGAATGCTGGAGAAATTGAAGGAAGGCAACACTACATACCTTAATCAGCATAATATCATTTGATTTACGATGTGATATAAGTCTTGAGAATGGTATGAATTTTTCAATCTCAAACGTTTGTTTGGAAGCCTCATTCTTTGAGAGAGAGTGTGCTCCTAAAATCACTTTGAAAAACTGGACTTTTGTATGCCTAAAAAAAAGCAAAGAGAATAGATGGAACAGAACGAGTCCCAAACACCCCAGTGGGGAGTAGAAATGGTGGAGAACATACAGGAACAAGGACCATCCCCAAGGTAACCTGTTTGGATTAGGTGGAGTGATAGAGGTCTTAGTGGACCCAAGCATGAAAGGACGATATCAAGGGCCAAAAGACCTGCTCTCAGACCCACCCCACCTGAATTCCCTAGTATTGCAAAAGAATATCAGAACTTATATCCTACTGTGGGGAAAGGAGTGAAATTCTAATTGAGATCAAGTTTCCAACAAAATTATGTTAATTTATGTAAAAAGAAATTATATTTCTCCAGTTGTGGGTTGAAGATTTATACCCTCCTTTGTTAATTTTTTAAATTATGGTAGAATATACATAACATAAAATTTATAATTTAAAACATTTTTTAGTGTACAGTTCTGTGGTATTAAATACATTTACATTGTTGTTCATTTATCACTACCATCAATCTCCAGAGCTCTTTCATCTTCCCAACGTTAAGTGTTTTAATAACTGAAAGACTCAACTCTACATTTGCTAATCTGGTATATCTAGACCTCACCTCAGGGCAATATGGAGAATAAGGTCCATTATGTGGCTGTCAGATAAGCTATGTTCTGTCCTGTCAGTTAGAAAGATAATTTGGATAAGAAAGGAAAACTTGCTTCCAGGTGAAAAATCATTGCTAATTTGAAATAAAGACACTATAGGGTTAGTAGCCATTGATAACTCCATTGGGAAGATTTAGAGAATAGAAACAGATGAGTCAGATAAAGAAACAATAGTTGTTTTGTTTTGTTTTGTCTTGTCTTACCCCTGATCACATAGAGCTCCAGTACCAGTATTTCAACAGTACCAAAATTGATTTGATTTATTGCATGTCGAACAAAATTACATTTACATCTAGTTGTGAATATAGAAGGATTTTTTTGAGATCTTGACAACACCTTGGGGTGTTTGGCATACTATAAAAAAAAAACAATCCCATTTTAATGTGTGCCTTGAGAAAGCTGCTTCACATCCTTTAGGGAGCAAGGAAGATTCTAGAAAGACTTACACTTGTTTACATATAACTATCTCATTATCACTTGAAAGAGAGATCAAGACAGGTTACAATAAAAACATCCACACCCACATAAGTCAGATGGAGAAAGACAAATACCGTAGGATTTCACTTATATGTGGAATCTAAAAAACAAAACAAATGAACAAACAAACAGAAACAGAAACAGATACGCAGACACATAGAACAAAGTGGTGGTTGCCAAAGGGGGAGAGGTGGGCAGATAGGCAAAATAGGTGAAGGGAATTAAGAGGTACAAGCTTTCAGTAATAAAATAACTCAGGGGATGAAAAATACAGCACAAGGAATATAGTCAATAATATTTCCATAACAGATGGTAACTACACTTATCATTCTGAGCATTTCACAATGTGCATAATTGCCAAATCACTATGTCACACGTCTGAAATTCATATAATATTGTATGTCAACTATACTTGAGTTAAAAATAAAAATACACACATACTCCCACATACGGGTTCACAAAGATGATTAAGAATTAAAAGGGACCAAAACATACAGAAAAGGGAAGAAAAGTGCTGTTTCAGGTTTGAAGCAGGAGCTCAGGACTACGGTGGGGGTGGGGTGGGTTTGCCTCTGGCAAGACTGTGACTGCCAGGAATGACCACTCTTCGGTTTCTACCAAAAGAGTTTATTTTGGTTTATTTGGAGAATTTCAGCTCTATTTGTTGAAAAATTTGCCTGTTGCAAAATCAGGATGGGGATGAAATTTCTCAAAGGATGTGGATCAGGTTTCCTAGGATTGATTCAAACTCAAATTCAACATACTCATTAAACCCAAACTGTGGAGGGGAGGGAGGGTGGAGAATGGTAGCAAATCCCCAGGACTACTGCTTTAACAGAAAAGACGGAAACATGCATAAATAACGAACAAAGGAAGGCTGTGGGGTACACATGCGGGTGGGGAAGATGAATTTTGATTAGGGAATGGAAGCTGAGAACATTTCTGGTTTTCCTCACCTTTTACCAATGCCCTTGATTAGTTAATGCCTTGGGAATATTTTGGTTATTTTTGTCTCCACTGGGACATGTTAATACCCA
This sequence comes from Potos flavus, assembly GCA_028534135.1. Lineage (NCBI taxonomy): Eukaryota > Metazoa > Chordata > Mammalia > Carnivora > Procyonidae > Potos > Potos flavus. Next base: position 98,436,634 of record CM052895.1, read on the forward strand.
ACACAAGGTAGGCAGACCATGAATGCTTTCTGACCTTCCATTTCCTGATACGCTTCGGCTTCGGCTGTATCCTGATATGGGATACCCGGAATTACCTGAGCTGAGTTCTAGCTAGCCACCTCCTTAGCTAAACCCGGGTCCGAATTCACACAGAGATGTAATAATACCCGTGTTTTCACTTGTTTATTGTAGAGCTTCTCCACAGGAAGTCTTTGGTGCAGAATTCTCTACAGACGTGTGTTTAAAATGCAGCTTTCTGAGTCCCACTCTGGACTGAACGGGGAACAGAACTACAGGCAGAGCCGGAACCAAAGTGTTGTTCCCAATAATCCTTTTCTGTCTGCTGAAACCTCGTTTCCGTTGGGCCTAAAAAGAACCTTTCTCAGTGTTGTTCAAGGTGATGCCCTGTATGGTCATCATTGGTGGACATGTTCTTTGGCGGAAGGTGACACACAGGATAAGTAGGGAAATTGGGACTCAAACGCAGCTTTTGTGATTTCGAGTGCAGTGCTCCTTTCCATGACATTCTGGAAGCCCCATGCCAAGCCCCTTCAAGCCCCTTATTTCCTGCACTGAGCCGTGTTTCTGCTTAGACCCACGCCTCCAGGGCTGACAAACACGGGGTCCTGCCTCCCTGGTGGTCTCTTTAGTCTAAGACACGAGGGAACTGGCTGGCCGACAGACAGGGGCTGTTACGGCCCCATCCTCGGCACGCCCGGTTCCGCAGACCTGTGCCTCAGTGACTACCACGGGCCGTCCAGATGGTAACGTGATGACGTGATACAACACTTAGTACGTTATTGTGCTGCGCCAGGTTTTGTGCTAAGCATTTTACATAGTGTCCCTCATTTACACCTCGCAACAGTCCTGTGAGGGAGGTAGAATTTAGGATTATCCCCACTTTGCAGATGAGAAGATTGAGGCTCAGGTAAATGAACAAACTTGAGGAAGCCCCACAGGTATTAAGGGGAGGCTCCAGGATGCAAAAGCAGGCGGGATTGAAGCTCAGGTTTGAGCCCGGGGGCCTGAATCTACACCATTCTACTCTGGATGCCCAGGGGCTGTCTGAGATGGGGGGAGGCCATGTGGAAGGGGCTGGGGAGGGGGTTCAACTAATTACAGCCAGGCCAGTGAGGGGGTGGGGGTACTCAGTGAGGGGGGAAATTCAGGAAGACAGTGGAAAAGAGTTGATGAGAGTTTTGCTTCTGATAAATTGAAATGCTGAAAATAAAATTAGACAAGAAGCTTTTTTACCGGTTTCCTTTTATACTTGGCAAGGCAACTAAGAGAGGGAAACAAGAGGTGCAGTAAGGAGCTGCGTGGATGGGTAGTGAGAAGGGGGCACCCCAGATCTGGCTTCCTTCACCGTTTTGCTGAGAGCAGAGGCTGGAGTTAGTAAGCTATTCCCCCAGGACACTTGGGAGTACATTTGTGGGAAGCCACCATTAAACTATTTCATAAATATTTTGGATTTCATAAAGCTTAATATTTTTCCAAGCACCAATCCGCCTACATTTTTACACCCAAGTGTCCTGGAAAGGAAATTTGATCCACATCTTCTGGAGTTCTTTAAACTCTGGCCATTTAAAATGGTATTTAGCAAGAGTTGGTCTTTCTTTCTTTCCTTTCTTTCTTTCTCTTTCTTTCCTTCTTTCTTTCCTTTCTTTCTTTCTTTCTCTCTCTCTCTTTCTCTCTCTCTCTCTCCCTCCCTCCCTCCCTCCTTCCCTCCCTCACTCCCTCCCTCTCTCTCTCTTTCTTTCTTTCTTTCTTTCTTTCTTTCTTTCTTTCTTTCTTTCTTTCTTTTTCTTTCTTTCTTCTTTCTATTCCAAGATCTCTTTTCCCCAATTTGTTAGTTTGAAGACCCACTCTCCTCAAGTCAATTTCATTTGACAAAATTTTAAATTCAAATTAATAATATTATTCACTTTGGGATAGCACTTTATGGCTTGTGAAGGACTTCACACACTGTGTTTTTGGCTTGGAAAAAAAAAGAAAGAAAGCCTTCCAATTTATTTCCTTCTTTCTATCCAGCCTTTCTTGAGCATTTATAAGTCAAGGTCTGTGTCTGGGGAAGTTAGAATCCACTTGAATGTGGGCTGTAAGGATATTTGAAGATGTGCATATTTTGAATTGAATGAACATTTATTGAAGGTCACCCTCTGCCTCGCTGATGCCCAGGAGACAAGTACCCTGAAAAGGACAGAAGTGATGGGGACACAAGGGTGATTTCTATGACAGCTAAAACCCCATTTGAATGAAGCAGCTACATTAAACTGGAAATCAGTAGCTCGCTATTTAGAAATAAAACAGAAGTTCTCACTTTGTGCAGGCTTCAAAATTTCTAAATTTGTGTCTAGTCTTATTAAAATGGGGGCAATGGACATGGAGAGGCAAGTCAATTCAGTTGTTCCATAGCCCGGAGAGCAAACCATTATGGTTAAGAGATTCTTCAGTGCAGTGCTGTAATGTTTGTAAGAAAAGAAGGCCCCATCTCTTCTTGGCTTACTCAGGCAAGAGACAGGAGAAAGAAACATAGAGACAAAAACATCAAAAAACAAACAAAAACCTAATCCCCCTAAAACCAACAAGTGAACAAAACAACAAACACCAAATTGGTTTTCTATGGCTTTTCCTTTTGCAAAGGTTGCAGCAACCGGAGAAGACCTTGGGACTTTTTTTTAGCTGAACTAAGAGAATCGCAGACTGAGATGTACTTTGAGAAAAGCTTTTGTTCTAAGCATCCCAGAAAAATAGCTCTTTCTTTCCTTGTAGAAATCACCTATAACTGTTTTTTTTCCCTCCCTTTTTCTGCTGAGAAGTTTGCTGCCCCCTTACGGCTGTGGGTTGTGATTCCCAAACTGTGGGCCTCAGGCCTCAGGAGGGAGGCGGGACAGAGGAGTTAACATAAGGGGTCTAAAAATCCATTAACAAAGCAGGTTTCTCGCACACAGAACAATAACAGCTGCAACTTATTTGTGCTTACTATGTGCTAAGCATACTAAAATATTTAAATAGATACTATTTAATCCTCCAAACCCCATGAAGCAGGTACTACTATTATTATTCCCCTTTTGTAAAATGGGAAAAGGGAGATGCAAACCCAGGCTGTCTAACAAGGTCAGGAAGGTCGCTGCTCCAATTACTACTATTGCTGCCTTCCCTGGCCTTCCACAGAAGACTTGGATCTGTCCAGTGGCCTGCCTGGGAAAAGTGGCCCAGCTTTCCCTGAAAAGGAAAACCCAGGGTGGAAAACGTGGATGAGCAAGAAGGTAAGTCAACTCCACCGGCTGGCCAGTGATCACAGAAGCTACGGGTACATCAAAGTCTTGCCATTCACCACAGCATGGACAGAGTTAGAGGATAGTATGTTAGGAGAAATAAGCCAGAGAAAGACAAATACCATATGATTTCACTTACGTGTGGAATCTAAGAAACAAACAAACAAACAAACAAAACCCCCCAAATAGTAAAAATATAAAAAGAGAGAAACAGACTCACAAAATGGAGAAGGAACTGGTGGTGGCCAGAGGGGAGGGGTGGGGGGGGGTGGACAAAATGGGCAAACGATTAAGAGGTACAAACTTCCAGTTATAAAATAAATAAGTCACAGAGATGAAACCTACAGCACAGGGAATCAAGTCAATGATATTATAACGCACTTCATCATGGTGAGCCTATCATAATGTACATAATTGTCGAATCACTATGTTGTACACCTGAAACTAATTTAATATTATATGTCAACTTTATTTCAATTAAAAGAATGTACAAATACTAAAAAAATGTACATATATATGATTGAACTGTTATTCATACCCCTTGATATTACATCTGTATTCAAACTGATATCTGATTCAAATATCAAACATCACTGTGCTCCTTAAACTTAGAATGTTAAAAAACAAAATTCTCTCCTGGGAGAGGCGAGCTTCTCTTGCAGCCGGTGGAGGTCGAAGGCACAAGGTCAGAGCAGGTACTCACCGGGAGCGGCAGTGGGCCGCGGACAGCACCCACTGTGGGTGGATCAGCACTCCTCCACAGAGGTGGTGGCCGCGGTACTGGATGGAGGCCATGAACGGCCGGGAATGTGGCGCCACTTCTTGCCCTCCAATAATCTCCATGCCAAAACCTACAGAAGAAAACCCAAAGATCTAATATGAAAGATCCCAGCAGATTATTTCATGTAATTCTTCTTCCGACAGTCATTATATCATTTCCAAGATTAAAAAAAAAAAACCCTACAATCACCTAATAGCTATAATAATTTTACCGATAAATACATGTAGAGTACACTTAATAATACATCATATTATATATAGTAATATATAATATATAATTTAATAATATAAAATAGCATAATTACAATAATTTATAATACGGTTTTGATGGATAGATGCGGGAGGGGGGGATTCTCATTTCTAAGTAACAACACAATCACTAGAAATTCATTTGATGCCCAAATGTGGTAGGTCTAGGAGATACTTACACTCTGGAGTCACATAAGCCCCAGCTGTTAGGAAAAACAGAGAAAAAGAAGAAAACTTCGCCATGTTAGTGGCCTTGATTGAAGAAGCCTAGATGAAATACTCCGATGGTATTGGTGAAGGAAGAAGATTCTGAAGACTGAGCTTTGACCTTGAAAGCTTAATCTTTCTCACTGCAAGTGTTTCAGACAGCAGTGGTGGAACTCGAATCTTGGTTTTTCACACCTATGTTTGAAAATGTTAATCAGTTTGAGGAGATCAGATCTATGCTTTGAGTGTTTTTTTTTTATATATATATATGCAATAAAGAACTCATTTCAGGAGTGAACCCTCTTCAAGATCTGTATGAGTACTCATGTTATAAATGGTGAAAGAATAAAAAATACCTAAGCCATAAGAACTTAATGAAGTTGCAGACAGGATCCAAAGATGTTCACTGCTCTATAGCAATACTTATTTTTCCTGGCAGAAATGGTGCCTATCATATTTAGTTTCCCCCTATTTTTCATTTGGACATAGATTTATTATGTGGAGAGACATGGAACTTCGCACAGATCATGGTTTCATTGCAGTAAGGCTTAGCTAAAGCCTGAACATCATCCAGAAAAACCCATATGTTTTATAGCAAACGTATTCCTAGTCATACCGTTTACTCTAAATTTGACCAGATATGGGCTAATTTTAGTTACATTTTTGGGAAATTTCATAACGTATTAGAGAGAAACATGGGTAACATATTTTTAATTCCGAGTCTCTCCTTTACTCATTTTTAATTGAAAATAATCATGTGATTATCCAGGATGTTGATAATAATATCTTTTAAAAATGAAAGACTGCATTTCGTCATTCTCCTCAGGAACAGATGATAAATGTATTGCCAGGCTTTCTACGGCACTTTCTCCTTCACAATTAGACATCAGATTCTACAAGATTCTGTTTGTGCTTCTTGCTGATCAATGGTGCAAATTTTATAAAATGATTACAAATAGATAAATCCAGCACTGGAACTTCGATCCATAAATACTGACCAAAATTTACCTTGAATTCACAGACCTTATTTTCTTTTTTCTAAGATATATGCATCCTATCCTCTATTTTTTTTTTTGTAAAAGAGAATTGAAATCCAGAGCTATTATGCTTGGCAGGTTGAAAGAGAATCCTACGAAATTGTTTTTTTAGCATAAGACAGTAGGAATAATAATAAGCAATATTATAATTGTATATGATCTATTATAATTTAATTATATATGTAAAGTGTCTTAAATTATTTCCAGAGTCTCTTTACATGATCATTTATATACTTTCATGTTTTCTTACGTCTGTGAGGAAGGCAGTTCAACTATTATGTTACAACTGAAGAAACAGGCTCAGGGATGCTAAGAAATTTAAGGTTTCCCAGCATGTAATCGGGACCTGAAATAACTTGTATGTTAATAAATTTGAAAAATAATTTGAAAAATTATTTGAAAAATTTGAAAAATAATCCTGTTTTCGCTTTACAAGGATGCAGCAATAGTAAAGCTCTTCTGGGTGTTAAGTAAACAGAATTAACAACGAAATAAATGCAGAGCAGTGACTTCCTGTTGCAGAGTCCCAGTGGGTGAGACAAGGAGGAGCCGGATTAAGAAAAGCCACAAACTTCACAAACGAAACTTGTTAGTTCCAGCCCAATGTCCCTATGAATCTTCAAGCCATCTTTGTCACTGCTAATGTCCCTTAGGTAAATCCCGCCTCAGCCACTTTTCTAAGCTGCAAAGTGGACCTGATGATGCCAATTCCCTACTATATCCCAGTGATGCTGGGGACATCGGGAAAATCACGTGTGACATGCAGAAGTGGTCTGAACCTTGAGGAGGAAACAAACTGTGTAAGAGACAAAGCTTCACTTCTGGAGGGGCGGGGAGGCATGGTTAAAAACATCTCTCCGCTGCTTATTTCTATGTGGTGAGGACTAATAGCCAGTAGCTTTTTACAAATTGCTACGTATTTTCAACTGAATTTCCTGGGAGGTGACTGGCTAGAGATTACCGAGCTAGCAGGTGGCAGGACTGGGTCTTCAGTCCTTAGGTGCTGGCCCCAGGCTCCACGTTGCTTTTCACCTGACCACGTGTCTCCCCTGCTTTGAGAAGTCCCTGGGGCTTAGATGTGCTAAGAGGCAAGCTGGCTCTGCAGAGGGGAAAAAGGATTTAACCATATATACCGCAATTAGACATGGGTGAGATTTAGTTCAATTGGGAGGATAGTCTCATAACTCTTTCTTGTAGCTGACCTGGAAAATTCTGAGAATCAATCTGGTTTATAGTAATGAATTATTTGCTTTTGGCTTCAGACCGATGCGCCAGTTAATAGTATCATTTGTTATTATATTCAGGATCCTGGATTTGAGAACAGTGAGCTGTGTAACATGATGAGCTCGGCGATCCAGTTTATTTCTGGGTGTTGGTTTTGTTCTGTTGAGTCTGCTGTGGGGAGAGCCGTGTTTGCTTTGGATGGCTCCTGCAGCAGCTGTGCCGGGCTGAGCGAGGGTGAGGCGGTGCTCCGCGCCGGACCGGCTTCACGAATCAGGGACCTTGCCGTTCGCCCTTGCTGCGTGGTGCTCAGCGGTCCTCATTAGCTGCTCTTGGAGATGCTGTTTTTGAGCACAGCGTTTTTGTTTTCTTTCATCCCTCCTCTCTCTTTTGATCCTCCAATGTTTCTGGAGACCTTTATAGATCTGCCCAAAGACCACGTGTGGCTCTCTCCGTTGGGCTGCTTTCTTTCCCAGACTAGACACCTGCTTCATCACTTTCATTAGCCATGCCCTCTAAAGCCAGGTTGCTCAAACCGTGGCCCCAGGACTATCTCTCTGTTACCTGTTCATTATCCACCCGGGGCAAGCTAAGGACAGAAACTGAGTATCAGTTTAGAAACAGTTACAGCCATTTATCAGAGTTCCATACTAATTTATTTTAGTTAATGAAATGCTATTTATTATCTGTTCAGTGTAATAAAATAGGGCATACATTCTTTATGCCTTTTATAAAATTTAAGTTTTCTATTTACTTGTGTTGCATTGTGAAAAAGTACCTGCCCACCAAGGACTAACACTGAAACCAAACAAAGTAACAACAACAAAACCCAAAACCCACCTGGTCTTCCTCGCAGGTAGTTTGACGACGGCTCTGTAGACACAGCTGCAAAGCAGATCTGTTTCAAGCTCTTTCCCTTTCTTTCCTTTTAGCCTCCTTTGAAAAAATTTCCCAACACCAAGATTCCAAGACTCCCCTGGCTGTCCCATCCTCCTCAGCCCCAGGCACGGGAGATCAGGATTTGGCAGAATTCCCCTGGGACCTTCCTTTATGGCCCACCACCCTACCAGCTTTGACTTGTCCAGTAATGGTTTCACTCATTTGGTGAATGAATCTGCTAACAGATATGGTGAAACTACGGCAGTTTTAAAAATTGGCTGGGAATGGGGCGCCTGGGTGGCTCAGTGGGTTAAAGCCTCTGCCTTCGGCTCAGGTCATGATCTCAGGGTCCTGGGATCGAGCCCCACATCGGGCTCTCTGCTCAGCAGGGAGCCTGCTTCCCTCTCTCTCTCTGCCTGCCTCTCTGCCTACTTGTGATCTCTCTCTGTCAAATATATAAATAAAATCTTTAAAAAAAAAATTGGCTGGGAATGGCTATTGGGGTGCCGTATGAAGACATTGTGTCCAGAGGTCTCAAGAAAATATACACCCAGCTTCACATTATAGCCAGGCTTCCCATGAGATTTCTTAAAATGGATGAGCTTGAGAACCATTGTTAAGGAAGGCAAAGTACCCCTTGACTGGGACTTGGGCTGGGGCTTTGGCCTGAACCTAAGGGCCAAGGTCTCTCAGTGGTCTTGATAGTCAATGGTTTCTCTTTGGCAGAGAAACTGGGTGAGCTGGGTTGCCGCATGTGCAGGTCTGCTTTTTCCTAAGCCCCTTAAATACTTCTGAGAACTGTTCCAGGACCTCCCCTTGATGGAACGGTAGTGGGGAGGAGAGTGGGTTGGAAGGAAATTTATTGTATCGTCCTCCATCTTAACTTTTTTCGTCAGAACATATTTCGCGTGTGAATCACCTTCCTCTCTTAAATATGAATATGTGTCCTACCCACCGCTGCTAAGTTTAGTAACACAATCGTCCTTTCACCTCCTCCTCCCTTAATTCCAAGTCAGTTATGACATAGCAGCAGTGGGAGAGAAGGGCAATGGGTAAACACAAGATGTCGGCAGAAGGAGCGACCACAGGAAAACACCTCAAGAGCTGGCGAAGAGGGCTCCTAGTACTCCCCGAGCGGGCTGCCTAGTCAGATACTGTCCTCTCAGCTCGTTCTCCAGGCCACAAGCTGACATCTCTTCATTTTCTTTTCTTCTTCAGGGTGGCTTTTGATGTTCATTTTCACTGAGCTGAAATGTTATGGGAATGATGAGGAGAGTCCCACATGGGGTGGTCCCTGCGATGTCCTGGACCTGAGGCAGATCCAGAAAATCTTGCACTCATGCTGTCTGCAGTCTTTGTCTTAAAAGATTTACACATGTGAAAATCCTTTCACCAGGGATGACTGCCAAAGGAAGGTTTGCAGGCCTGACCTCTCTTCTCAGCTCCAGGCCTGTGGGGACACTGGCCTTGTGCAGAGGAACTGAGGACTTTTGAGCCTGAGGGGGTTTTAGGGAGAAAACTGGGGTCAATATGTAGGTTAAGTTAAGGAAAGAACCAGGTGATAAAGACCAGAAGAAAGGTAGAAGCAGGAAGGGAAGGGAAGGAAATAAATACTGTAGAGAAAGAAGGAACCAATCAATTGAGGATGAGAGCACATGTTCATTTATATTTAAACATCTCAGATGTGTCCCAAGCCAAACATATCGGCTTTCTACAACAGAAACAGATCTTTAAAAAGGAATCATTTTATTCTATTGAAGGCAAGTCAGTTGTTTGAACTAATCAGAAGGGTTTCATAAAATAAATAAAGTCGCAGGAGGCAAAATAGTAGGTATTTCAAAGAGAATGATTAGATTTATGAGGCTATGGCCCAGCTGGAACTCAAAAAATCAATTGTTTCCTTTAGAGGAGATCAAGTAGAAATTATCACATAGTTCTAAGTATAATAGAAATACTCTTACCAAAGGCTGATGATTGACCAAACAATACACATGTGTACACCCTCTAACACATCTCCATCCCCTCCCCCCCACTAGCCCCAAATACCTATCTCACTCTTGATCACAAATTCCAGGGGGATCAACGATTGTCTTTGAAAAAATGAAATAATTAAAAATCTAAGTGAAATGGTAATTTTTAAAAAAGATTTATTTATGTATTTCAGAGAGAGAGAGCGTAAGCATGCGTGGTGGGGGGCAGAGGGAGAGAATCTCAAGCAGACTGCCTGATGAGCTCAAAGCGGTTGCTTAATCTCACAAATCCCGAGATCATGACCTGAGCTAAAATCAAGAGTCTGATGCTTAACCTACAGAGCCACCCAGGTATTCCTGGAATGGTAAATTTAAAATACTGTTTGAGAGGGGAAAGCAGAAGCAAAACCATCAATGTTAGAGCATATAAGATTTTATGACTTAATGTAAGGCAAACAATATAATAGGTATATCCGAAGACTTATGACAAAATATTTGTCATTTGTATTGAAAAACGTTCCCCCCAAAAGAGTGAAGTGGTCTTACAGATTGATCAAAAAAGGTAAGAGTAGCAATAAGTGGACTCAACTGGTGACCAAATAAATATAAATACAAATAAAATAATATTTTATTAAATTTCCTCAATAAGGACCTGTAAATAATATTTTAAATAATTATTTAAAATAGTATTTTAAAATCTTAGTGATGATAGGATGAAAAATAAATCACATTGCACATTTTTTGCAAAGCTTAGGAAGTACAGGTTTGATATATTAAGAGCATAACAATGATAGTAAGTACTGATAAAAAGACCACCAGACTAAGAAGAGAGGAGTCAACAAGGGCATAATCTACTAAATTCTCATGGTTGATGGGTCAGCTGATGGATTTTTTGCAACAATGGAATCGTGATATTTCTTTTAGATCTTGAGCCATGTAAATCGTCTTTCCTTCTTTCAGTTCCTTAATTCACCTCTTCTCTCCAAAGTCCAAAATGCACATTTTCTATTCTCTCCAGAATTTCAAATCACTGGCCTTCCCGCATCATAGCCATGTCCACGAGCTCTCTTCTGCACACGTCTGACCTCCTTTCAGTCTGAATGAGACAGTCACAATAACAAGGCCCACGTTTCAGCTTCAGGATTGTCTACCCTCTTAACTTTCTACTACGGAACTGCCCGACTACACAGCACCCTTACCAGTTGCTTTCTCAGATTCTAGCTTAAAGAAAACTCCTGCAGAAATCACAGAGCCCCGGGGGTCACCCACCAGCTCAAGAGGAGAGTGTTCACTGTGCTGTAGAAGTTCTTTCACTCATCTCGAGTTCATTGTCTAGATCACGGGCCAAAATATCCTTTCCAGACTTTCTTCATCTTCCCCAGGATCCCGTTTCCCACTTTACTAGATACCATCCTGCCGCCTTCTACTCCAGAAGTTGAAGGATAATCTGTCTCTTTATCAAACTACTCATCTTTTCTTCCTGGTCCAGTGGGAACACCTCTGAAGAGGGACACCTTTATTCTTTTCCTCATCTCCTGGGGACTTTAAATTCTTAATTATTTCTTTAAATAGCAGCTTGAATTTCTACATGTTCACTAGCTCATTCCTTCAATAGTCATCCTTCCATCCATCTATCCCTACATTAATTGTGTATGCAAGCAACAGACCTATCTATTCGTGAAAGATATTCACTTGAATATGTTTGCTCCTCAGTTTATCATTCCTTTTCTTTCTTTCGAAATCAATTTCTTGCTATCACTTGTCATCCTGACAATTTGTTTTCATGTCTCACTTTACTAGTGAAACACGTTTTTAGTGACTCTTGTCAGCTTTTCTCGGTCCTCATTCTTTTTTATTTCTTTGCATCCTTCTACTCTGCTTACCAGCTTTTCCTAGAAGCATCCTCTGTCCCTGACTCCTGATATGTTATATGTATATTCTTCACCCCTGTGATCACTGTTTCTCTCTTTACTGCCACTTCCTCTTCCTGTTTTCCAAATTCTCTCTAGAAGTCTCTCTACTCTCTTCAGCCCTACCCTTCCCGGAATGATTACCACATAGCACTAGCCATAGGTGTGATGATAGCAGTTGATAGAAGCAAAAAGGGTTCTGTTGTCCAAGAAGTTTCAGGAACAAATAGGGAATTCAATGAAGATAAGTGTAGTTCTGGTCTTCAAGACTTCTTCAAGCCTTTAAATGCTAATATGCATTGTTAATATCCAGGGGGCTCTGTGGAGCTAGAGTATGCTGTTTCTCAAATTTATTTTACCACAGAACATTTCTTTTTATAGAATGTCTTTTATAGAATGTCTCCAGACACCTGAATTCCATACAACTCATGATGGAAAACAGTGACTATCTTCAGTTTTCCATCATGACCTTTTTTCATAATATTGCTCCACCAGCAACCCTCCTGTAGCCTCTCCTGCTACCTTCCACATGTTGTGCTTCCTAATCGTTCCAGGGGGAGGTACCTTCTCCCTCTCCCAAAAGCAAGAGGAAGCCTTAGAAATCATGTTAGCAATCTTGCTTGATATTGTGATGATATTTATCATATTCGGCCTATTCATCTGAGGTTGTTAGCTTCTCCAGAACTGTGTCTGTGCACTTTTGCACCAGCAAGGAATGATTTCAGCTGCAAGTAGCAAAAAACCCAACCCAGAGGTACTTAACAAGGAAATTCACTTTCTCATGTAACAAGAAGCTCAGGGGTAGGACACCCCGGTTGATTAATTCAGGGCTCAGTGTTACTATCAAGACTCAGGTGTTCATCCTCAGTCCTTGTGTTCACTAACCTCATGACCCCAGGTATCACATCTGGGTACAAGATTAGAGGGAACATAAAAGTCCACAGCAACTCCTGCAGGTGTATTTTAGGATGCCACACCTTTCCCAGAAACATGTTGGCATCTCTCCCTCCCACGTTTCGTTGGACAGAACGAGATCACATGCCTTTCTGAAAGTCGTAACTAGCAAGTGGAAAGAGGTTTCCATTTCCCACTGGACCAGCTTGGACACAACCGTGGAGCTGGGGTTTGGATCATCTTTGAGGAGGAATAGACCTGAACAAAATAGGGATTCTGTTAGCAAGGTGGGAATGGGCAGACGTATATTTATATCTTACTATCTTGCTCTGCTCCCCACAGAATAAAATGAACATTCTATGGACTTGCTAAGTGAGCAAAAGACAGGTAGGTGGTTGTGCCAAATTATGTGTTTAGTCAAGATTTTGGAACTTGTTACCTGTCTACTACATTTCCTGACTTTTTAGGAGGAAGGCTCAAAATTTACCTGAGAAAGAATACTCATAGGTGAATATTTATAGTTACTAACTCTATATTTGAAATATGAAAGCCTTTGTCCTCCCTATATTCTTTATACCAGTAATATCAGGAACCAGGAAAATAATAGAGCCATTTTGAGTAAATGTCTCCAAGGGAGAATTCACAGTGATAAAATCAAAATAACATAACATAGATTCTAAATTAAGATTTTCATTGTTTTCATCAACAAAATTATAACTCTGGGAAGCTTCTTTTTCTTTTCCCTCATATTCAAGATAGCAACCATATCACATTGTAAGTGATTTGATGCCAATAGTTGAATCAGTCTGTATTTTAATTTAGTATTTCCTCCAGACATTCTTTGAACATGTGTCAACAGGAAAGAACATGTTTCAAAATCCACTTCTAATCATTTCTCCCTTAATAAAGTTTGAATGTGTCTTTAATCTCTCTATGCTTTCTGAAATTTGCCAAAAAACGAATCAACAAAACAAAATAAAACAAGATAAAAACCCAGAATTATCAGAACTGGTCAAACCAAATTCCAAAGAAGGTAAAAGTGACCACGGGGACACTTTCATCTCTATTCTCAGTATCTTGATTTCTCTTAACAGTCCTCCTCTGCAAGGATTTTATTGTCAGCAAATACCTGCCAACATCTCGTACCTCAAAAATATTTTAAAGTGTTGCCTCTTTATCATGTCTCGTTTTATTTAATGTTTCTTATATAATAATAATAAAAACTCTACAGATCCAGAGGAAACATCCTCAGTGATGGGCTGTCAGGTGTGGTGGCAGGGATGAAGGCGGTGTGAGTAGAGAATATTCCTTGTTTTGATCAAGTCACACCACATTGTCATCATCTATTTCGGCCAAGTAACGGGCTGGCTCTAGACATATTTTGTTTTTGCATATTATTGGGTAATTGATAAGCCAGAAGCTCTTGAGCTGCCAATGCTGAGATGTTTAAAATTGTTAAACCGGAAGTGCTGAGGCACATGTATTTCTGCCCAGTGCGTGTGTAGATTGTGTGGGAGGTGGCCAGAGAAATGTTTTAAAGTTTGGATTTCATCCATAGAATACTCTTCTCACTAGAATGAGTTTTAAATCCTTCTCTGAGAAAGCAAAGAAGACGAAGAGTGAGGGCCCCAGAAACCATGTGCTTCTGGCTCACAGACTGCGTTCACCCACAGAGAAAAGCCATTTCCGTGTAACATGGAGCAAGAATATAGGAAGCAGGCAGCGGGATAGCATGATGTTAAGGAAGATGGCCTTTCTCCGAATGGCACTGGTCTTATGGTCCTAGCTGCTAGACACCTGTTGTAAGAACAAAGCCTCATGCAGTCAGAAGTCAGAAGAGTGTCCTTGTGACTCACTTGGTAGGATTGAGGCCAATAGCTTGCGGCACCAGCTGACGGTACCCAAAGACACCAACTCAACCAAAGCCAAGGATGCTTGGTGTGGGATTTAAATCATGGTGCTCAGTATTCTATAAGATGATGAGGCTTTTAATAATTTATAGCTCAGGAGAGAAGAAAAACTCTCTTAGCAGACCCATCAACTTCCCATCCCAGACATCTAGAATAGTCTTGTTTGTTCTTTAGGCTTTTATTTTATGAAGGTGTTAGAAGAGGTCCATATAGAAAAGAGACCGGTGATGGGGAAGGTCATGTGTATCCAAATGACCAATCCTTTTGGAGAAAAGGGTCAGAAAAAAAATTGGTATGGGGCGCCTGGGTGGCTCAGTGGGTTAAAGCCTCTCCCTTAAAGCTCGAGTCATGATCCTGGGATCAAGCCCCGCATCGGGCTCTCTGCTCAGCAGGGAGCCTGCTTCCCCCTCTCTCTGCCTGCCTCTCTGCCTACTTGTGATCTCTGTCAAATAAATAAATAAAATCTTGAAAAAAAAAATTGGTATAAAATCCCTTGGTCAAAACCAACATATGGTAAGTCTATTATTTTATCTAAAAAAAATAATTTTCTGGGGAAAATCTCCTCCTTCTCAAGTTTTAAAGGACTAATAATTACCATTGGCAACAATTGACATCCTGAACTATATATTTAACTTATTAAATAAAAGATCACTGTTCTAATGGGAAAACAAGGAATAAAAGCAGTAGGCAGCCAGCACTTTGCCAAATGCATCAGAACGAAGCCAAGACTTCATGATAATTTAGCAGCGAAGGCTTAGTCCTTGATGACATTCATTTTCGAGATGGAGAATCAAGTCCCGGACACAGAGCAAGATCAACATGGAACATACATAGAAGGATCATCCGAATATGGACAATGCAAGTAGAAGACAAGGGACAATTCAGACCAGTCTACAACAGGGATTAGTGTTTTCTCCAATTCATGAGTAAACGCAAAGTTTACACCTGAAATCTTACCGGTGATACTATTTAGTTGAGATATATGTATGTGTTTATATATGTGATTTTCAAAGTAACTGTTTAGTAAACTTGACATAATTGGACTTAACCATTATGAACAGATCTTTTAGAGTCCAAAGTCCTGAGTTAAAGAAATAGCCCATGTCCAGTTACTTACCTACCTGAATCAGAAGTCATAATTCTAGTGCCCGTAATGTACCTCTTTCAGGATACTGCTTCAACAAAGCATATAGATGTCTGCCCGGACCACAAGTGTGAAAAGCACAGGATGTTATTGCTGAAAGATACGGTTTCGGTCTGATCTTGGCAGGAAACAGAATCTGACTCAGGAGGTTCAAATGAAGAGACTTTAATGAAGGGACTACTCACTGAAGTGTAGACAAGGGCGAAGGGAGTCGAGCACCCAGAGACTTAGAAGAGCAGGGAGCCGCTGCTACTCCTGAGTGCCCAGGAGAGCTCAGCTGTGGAGGAGGGCGCCCCACGGGAGCCGTGAGCATGGAAGGACACAGCCCCTGCTACAAATACAGGCTAAAGCAGGGAACGAGTAGGGAAGAAGCGCCCAAACCCTCTCTCCTCCTCTGATCCCCATTGGCATCCAACCCAACGAGAAGCTGGAAGGCAAGGGAGCCTAGGTGATGTAGATGGGGCACGGCAGGACAGGGCAGAGACTGGATTTGGGGTGGGTGGGACAAATGGTGGAAGAGTACCTTAGAAATCTGTCCTTTGTGCTCTGATGGTCCATAGACACAGCCCAGTAGGCAGAGTGGGTAGCAGGTATGCGACTATATGAAGTAGCTTCTACCCGGTAGAGGTCGGAGTTCACTTGTTAAAGGTGAGTCTGGCCTCTCCGTGGATACCCGCATGCCCCAGTGCCGAGAGCAGTTCGTCCTGGTCGGCCTGTGATCATGCCAGGAGAGGGGCGAATGCCTCCCTACCCACCAGGGCTCATAGGGAAATTCTGTAGCTGGCTTGTGGCACCTCGGTCCTCAGCCAGGAGAGACCAGTGTCTCCGGAAGCGTGAGTGCTGAGCTAGTGGGATAGGGCTGGAGTTGAGTACTGACATGTCCCGTTAGTCTTGTCTGCGGTCTCTGAGGACACCAGGTAAGAAGCTGCAGTGCCCTCATCGTGCAGCCCAAGATACAGCTCTGTTTGGCTCCTGGTGCGCTGGTCGAGGGTGGGCCACGGGGAAAGTGGTCTCGTCTCCCCCGTGAACTCCACTCTGGCAGATCTAGGGCGTGTGCACTGCTTCGCCAGTTGCCCTTGTTTACGAGAAAACCCAGGCAGGAACCGACGGGGGAGTGTGGGTGGCAGCAAGGCTCCCACGACAGACACGAAAACAAGGGAGAGTCCCCTCGCTCCCCGGCCCTTTAGCCAAAATCCTTTTTAATCAAGCGCACGTCCACTCATGAAGCCAAGATGACCATGCCAAAATCTTCCATGATGCTTTGCAGAGCGAGGTGATCAGAGGGATGAAAACCGAACGTCGTGATCCAGCGTGTGTGACATGACTGTCACCTGCCCTGTGGCTGGTGGGCAGACATCATAACGGGACAAAGAATTAAACAGGAAAAGCAAAATACGTGCGCCCTTTGAAAACAGTTGCATAAGCGTCCTTGAATAAATAAGTAATATTTATTTGTGGTGCATTGCGAGTTGCTCAATGCCATCCCCGTTTATTTTTGATTGCTCCACACACTACTAAGTTATGTCTTTAATCTCTTCATCACGGGTAAGGTTTTGACTTCCATACATTCCGCTGTAGGAAAAATATTGCTTTTTATTATTCCACTGAAGCCCACTTTGTCGGGGATCCAAGTGGCTATAGCAACTAAATCTCCTGTCGACTCTTCCTCTCAACTCAATCCCTGAAAATTAGTTGGAACAGATTAGAGTGAGCCCTCCGCAAGTCGTCTTTTGGTTTGAGAGGGGCAGGGAGCTGGAAGGCTCATCTGTTCTTTGATCCTCTGTGACTTCTCTGATCCTGGGAGCCGGTATGACTCATCTCGTGCGAGGTCTTGTTGTTCTGCTCGCTTGGAAACTTCAGGCTGTTATAAATGAGGCCCACTCCTGGCTGCCTTGAACTTCAGCCTTGCAGCTGGATGCTGCAGACCCCAGAGCCCCCAAAACCCTGGACCAGTGCTGAGGGCTCTTTCCATGTGTGCAAGGCCGTGCCTGCAAAAATAAACCACTTTAACAGTCTGGGCCTAAACTGACTTTTTATTGTGTCAATGAAACTTCATCCACCCCTGCCCCCCACCATAGGTAAATGGCGCCAGCGGGGTTAGTGGGTGGCGACACAGGCAGAGCTCCTGTCACTTCCTGGGGACCTTCTCTGTCCCCTCTTGTTGCACTGCGTGCCTCCACTTGGGTGCTCTGAGACCAGGAATCATGGGGTCGTGGGGAGCCTTAGCAGGAGGAGGCATCTGGTGGAGGCCCAGGCCAACGCCATGTTGTCAGTACACATTTTGAGTGCTCACTGCTTGCCAGGAGCTGAGCCCCGTTGTCAGTCCAACCCTACGAAATTCCTATGTGTTTCTGCACCTGGGGCAATCAAGGCTTACCGATGTAAATGTTGTGCTCAGTTTGTAGTATTAATAAGCTGTATGCTCAGCATTGGAACTCAAGTGACCTGACCCCCAAATCGGGCATTCTTCGCCACTGCTCTATGTGGTGAAATAAATTTGCTGCTTCCACCCTCCTTTCCTTTGTGACAGAGGATCTAGGGGTCACAGGGAGGTGTGGGCTCGGTGCCGGAGGGCGTGGTGGGGCCAGCAGGGGCAGGGCAGTAAGGAAAGGGGTCCAATCAACTTTCCAGTCACATGTGAGTGATGTAATGCTGGCGCTGCCTCCGCCATTTTAATTTGAGAAGAGAGTGAAGTGAGAACACACTCCTTAAAGCATGGCTCCTCGAGACCGTGGGCAGGGCGGGGGGACGCTGGGGGTGGGGAGGTGCAGCCCCTTCACTACCCCTTGGGAAGCTGGGGTTCGTGAAGCTCTCTGGTTTGCTTATTTCTTCTCAGAGGCTATGCCATCTCTTGTCCCCCTTGGATGTGCAGGACCTGAGCCAAACACTGTGAAGACCACAACAATAATCATAAAACGATTTCTGCCCACGGGACCTAGACGGCCCCCTGGATGTAAAGGAGAGTGCTAGAAGTGTAGAAATGCCTAGATGGGTGAGGGATCAGCGAGGAGACCAGGGAAGTCAAGCAGTCGATGGAGGATCAGGTCCAGGCTACATCGACTGTGGACACATTTGCCTACAATCTGGTCATTTCTGTTTTCTATGAAGAAAACATTTAGATATTTACTAACCTATAAACACTAATGTTGTATAACTACTATAGGGCAAGATTTTTAAAAAACTGGAAAGTTTAAAATACATATTTAGTTAAAAAATAAGTTACAGGGCACCTGGGATGCTCAGTTGGTTGGACGACTGCCTTCCGCTCAGGTGATGATCCCGGAGTCCCGGGATCGAGTCCCTCATCGGGCTCCCAGCTCTATGGGGAGTCTGCTTCTCCCTCTGGCCTTCTCCCCTCTCATGTTCTCTCTCACTCTCTCTCTCTCTCAAATAAACAAACAAAATCTTAAAAAAAAATTACAAAATTCCAAGGTATAAAGTGTTTCTTAACTCTGGTTTCTTTAGCAGTTGAGTAAGCAACTTACCCCAAAGCACTTCTTCAGTCAGACTTTTTTTGACTCTAAGCTCAGAGCTCTGGTGTATTTAGGGCTTGAGAGGCTTTGGAGGACGACATTCATTGCTTCGATCTGCTTCTCCTCTTTTCAGGTACTAAGGGTCTTTGGTTACCTGTTCATGCTAATTGCCCTAGCAGTGGGACTATACATGGGGGAAAGCATTACTTTGCAATTTGAAGACTCGGACTCTACTAATGGACTGTCGAGTGCTCCGATGCTGTATCTGGCCCCGCAGAGGAGAAGCCTGTCTTCCTGCAGCAGGTCTGTGTAGCTTTCCAACTGCAAGTGCACAATTTTGAAGTCTCACCATGTAGGACCATTCAACAGAGTGGGTGCCTCACTGTTTTTTGCTTGTATAGGGTGTGTGTGTGTGTGTGTGTGTGTGTGTGTGTATTTCAGCCAGTTAGGAAGAGGTTATCATGGCAAGCCTGCCACACTTGTTATCTCCTCTTCAAACAGCTTTACTAAGTGGCTTCCTCGTCAGTCCCTTCAAAAGTGCCTGCCAACTATTCTCTGGGAGGATTAGCTACCCTACACGTCTTTCAGTATAGACTCTTGTTTGGACGTGGGGTGCTTGCGAGTGATCATTCATGGACTTATTTGAAGTTCCATTAATTTAAGTCTATAAAATGAAGGGCTCGATTGATACTAAATTGATACTAAAAAGTTGGCATGGATCAGTGCTCATCAAATTATCTGTTATAATAAGTGCTGATCCTTTATAAACCAGCTTTGTGGACTAGACTGCATAAAGGTTAAAATTGTGATTTGCCATCTTGAGAACAATTTGAATGCAGAAAGCCAGAAGTATGTTGGATTCCTTTCATTCTTGGAGACATTGTTTGGTGTTTTATTCAGTGAGTACTTCCTAGATATATTTACAAAGGAGCCAGGCTCAGCATGTTGTCTGGAAGTGGCGGTGTATACACGGGCTCACGGTCCACTGTGAGAAATGTAAGCTGGGTGTGTGTGCACGAGGGTATGGGGGGGTGCACTTTGGAACTGAAAGTATATATGTGTGTCCATATCTCATACATGAACCCGTATCTCATATATGAGCCCATACATGAGATATGGGCACACATATGTACAAACATGGAAATATATACATACATGTACACACACTTATACATAAGCACAGCACATCTATCTCACCCTAAAATACCTCTAGTCTGACCAAGTTAGGATGATGTTTATCAGGCAGCTGGCAAGATAAGGTCTTTGATTCCATCACATAAAGTTGTAGTGGATTAAAAGTTGGTAAAAATATTTGCTAAGCAAACTGTTGGTGTTAGGTCAACAAAAATAAAAGAAGGTCTATTTATTTGGACAACTGTATTTCATTGAATCTAAGATGTTATCAGTATAATGGTATATCAGTAAATTATGGCATATCAGTATAATAGGCCATGAAGTGAAAAAAATTCTTCTAATTAAACTCTGACATAATGCTTCTATAGTTCTTGAATTTTTATTTATACTTTTAAAAAATCTTTTATTACTGAAGTACAGCGTTTGACTTATTGAAAGCACTCTTTTAGGTTAATCTGGACATAGATTTTTATTCATTTAGAACTTTTGAACTTTCATAGGAAGAAAAATATAAATTCAATATGTTAGTTAAAATATTTCTAATATTTCTAATATTTCTAAATGACTTCAAATTCATATCTGGTCCTTCTGAATCACGTGTCAATATCATGTCTTTTTCACAGAGTATAGGTCCTGGGCCATTAAGATCTTCAGTAATACAGCATGTCTTAAAAGTTAGCCCCACTACTGTCTGAGATTCTCTTCCAAGTAACTGACACCTCCTCCTACAAGTTTTGGTGTGTACATGTAAGCAATGACTTCCATCATCATGGCCAAATTCCAACTTATTACACACATGAAGATGTGTGTCTTAGAATCAGGGAAGTATGCTAAAAAAAACTTTTGAAGTGTATCCTGTACTTAAAAATTCCAGGGCAACCCTTCAAAGATAGACTTTGTCTATCAGAAATCTCCAGAGTAAAGATAAGTACTAATGCTGTTAACGTGTGACTGGGAGAAACCAGTAGTCTAGAGGTTTCTCAAATTTTTGAGTTTGTTAGAATCAAGTGTCTAGTTCAAAATGTGGACTCCTACATCCATCCCCGAGCCATCAAACTGGAATCCCTGGCCATGCCATTTTGATATCAGGACACTGACACAGGTGGTCTGAGCAACTGTGACTTTTTTTTTTTTTTTTTGAGAGAGAGAGAGAGCATGCACATGAATGAGGGGAATGGGAGCTGACAGAGGGAAAGGAGAGAATCTTAAGCAGGTTCACACCCAGGACAGAGTCCGACTCAGGGCTTGATTTCATGACCCTGAGATCATGACCTGAGCTGAAATCAAGAGTCAGACAAGAGTCACATCAAGAGTTGGTGTGCATTAAACTCTAAGACCGTAGGCTTGGAGACTTCATGAAGTCCATGGCAGCCAAAAGAAAGCAAGGCACTTTAAAAAAAAAAAAAGAAGAAGGTCATAATGTGGCCCTTCACTGGGAGGATCCCAGGAAGAAAAGAGCCAAGATATTTTGATGCCAGATTGGAAAGTGAGTCAGAAACTGCCAATTCTTTAAAAAATTATAAATAAGGGGTTTGGAAGTTATACTTCTGTTTACTTCTTCTAGTGCTTACCTTGACCTTTTTTTTTTAAAAAAAAAAGCATTCAGTTATTTATTCAACCCACATATCCTGTAAAGACTAAGGCTCTTCATCACTAGGCAAACTCTGATAATGAGTCTGGTGAGGGTGGTCCTGATTAATATTTTATTAAGTTATAAAAGGGGTCAACTTAAGGTTAGGCCAAGGAAATGCCATGTTATTGGAGAAGCAAAATAGCAGAATCATTTCCTATGATTCGTGTGTTAATCAGAAAGCCCAGCCTTTCCAAAATTCCTAATGAAATTTCCAAATGTCTTAGCAATAACTTCTAATGTGACTTTTTAAATCTATGTTCTCTTATGTCAATAGTTCTAATGTCTAAATGACTTCCAACGCCTAGCTAATTCTTTAGTCATTTAGGAAACGGGTGATCAAAAAAAAAAAAAAAAAAAAAAGGCAGAACAAAACAAAACAA
This sequence comes from Potos flavus, assembly GCA_028534135.1. Classification (NCBI taxonomy): domain Eukaryota; kingdom Metazoa; phylum Chordata; class Mammalia; order Carnivora; family Procyonidae; genus Potos; species Potos flavus. Next base: position 98,458,733 of record CM052895.1, read on the forward strand.
AAAGCCTCTTTTGGCCCACAGGAGCAATTTGTGAACTGTCTAGTCATCGCATGCCAGGTTGGGGCGAGGAGGGCTGTAAGGGAGAGCAAGTGGAGTCTTCCTTAAGGGAATGTGGATGCCTGGCCCTCATTCTGTGAATTAGGTGAATGGAAAAGTTATGCCGTCTTGCAGAAGGTGAGGGGAACGGAGGAACGGGTGAAGCCTGAGATTAGATCACCACAGCTCATTTTCTTTCACCGTGTGTAATTTGTCTTCTAGAATAAGTCATAGCGTTTTACACTTGCGTGGGAGTTTAGAGTGGACAGCCTGTTTTCACACCTCCATTACCCTCTGATAGTTTCAATATCTCTTTGAGAGAGGGACGGTGTTTCTGTCCTTTAGATTTTACTGAGACAAATGACTTCCCGTTACTCAGGAAGGCTGGTTGGTATCTCACACAGGACCGATGGCGGAACCGAGACTCAGACTCAGGTCTCCTGGTTCCAAGTGGGGCTACTTTTGCCACTCGTACTGCCCTTGGTCTTGGATCAAGGCAGCACCTGGTGCTTCCGGTTGTGGCTTTATATTTGAAGGTGGAAGGACACCCTATGACTAGAATCTCTTGCAGATGAGTTCATAGATTCAGAGCCCTGATTTGACAAAGAGCTAGCTGTTAGAAAAACATGGCTGAGTCTTCACGTTGGGACCCGCCACAATCGGGGGTGGAGAGAAGTGGGCAGATAGGTAGTAAGAACTCCTCACGTGCTCCCATGTCTAAACTTTCTCACTCTCAAAAAACTCCTGCAAGTGTTAATGCACAGGCGAAGTTTCTGGATTTGGTCAAGGTTAAAAAAACAACTGGGTCCATGCCTACTTCCTTGGGGGGCTCCACTGGATCCAGAGTGCCGGATATGGTGGCCAAGCTCTCTGAGGGGTGCCCAGAGATCCAGGTTTTCAGCAGACATGGTGGGTGTCCTGTTTTTATCTTCTCAGACTGGCCCACGCTCACTATTCTTGCAGAGCTATTTGCTATAAGCAACTGTGACTGCCCCCAGCTGCCCAGAGCCTCGATCTGCTTACTAAGATACGTCAGAGGACCCCATGCCGGCAAGAACACATGCACTGCCCTTTACTTTTCTGGGCAGGTGTAGTTTTGTTTTATTTTGTTTTTAAGTCGGCTCTGTACCCAACGTAGGTCTTGAACTCTTGAACGTGAGACCAAGAGTTGCATGTTCTACCAACTGAGCCAGCCAGGCACCCCTGAGCAGGTGTAGTTTTTAAAAACTGCCTGTAACATCCAATCCCTCTTTACCATTAAAGTTGTCTTTATTAGAAATGAAAACTTAGAGAACTGGAAAGGGGACATTTCTTTGGGGATAATATTTGCTCTGAGACCTAAGATTATTTTTCAAGAACGAAGCAAATCTTTAGAAATTCAGATTCTTGATAATAATTTTGAGGATGACCCTTTTGGTCTTCTTAACTCATTACTGAAGTAGAGAGGAGAGATGAGGGGTCTAAAGTGTGCATGATGTGATTTGCCTAAGATCACATAGGTTGGTACAGCAGCGCTGTTTCTAGAATTCCTACGAGTTGTTCCCAGGGCAGGAGGCTCTGGGAGGAGTCCCCAGAGCCTGTGACAGCTGACCTGTTCTTGCTGTAAAAGTCACTGTGGCAGATGTGTTTCATCAGGGTCCATCGGCAATGAGGAGCTCCCATGAACTTCTTCTCGGGGTGGGTGTGGTGCTGCCGGACCCAAGGCTGGAAGATCAAAAGGACAAAGTTGGTCAGCTGTGCAAGAGCTGACATTGATGGGACCCTGCTCAGATCCCATTCCATCCCCAGCTGCTTCTGCTCTCTCTGGAAAACTCTACCTCATTCCCCCAAAGAAGCACTCAGTCCACAGCTCGGTTCAGCCTCTTCAAGAACCGGGGCCTCACTTTGCTTCCCCTGGGGACCACGCTGGTGCACATTTTAACTTACTGCTCTCTGAAAATGACTCTGGGAAACAGTTTGGTCACGTTTACGTGTTTACTAAGTATTGCGCTCTTGTGATGTGCTAAACCTTGCTCTAGGCACAGGCAAAATTGCCATCAGCTGGTGTCAAAGCAGAAAGACTTTCAGATGGTACCAGACACAAAAACTAAACTAAACACAAAGTCTCATCCACCTACATTTCTCCGCTTGCCCCTTGGAAATGTGCCTTCAAGGCTGCCTTCATAATTCGATTTAAATTTAACCTATCTGGGGGTAACTGGTTGGCTCAGTCAGTAGAGCATGCGATGCTTGATCTCCGGGGTTGTGAGTTTAAACCTCATGTTGGACGTAGAGATTACTTTTTTAAAAATAACAATTAAAATTTTTAAAAAAATAAACCTATCTGCTAAAGAGGTTTGGGAGGAAGGCACAGTAAACATGAGACAATTTGACTTGACCATGAGGGTTTGGAATCCTTTCAGAGCCTTTCCCACTTTGCCTATCCAGAAGAAAATGTTGGGTATTTGGTTACAAGCAACCAGAATGTGCAAAATTAAACACAAATTGCCAGAGCACATTACCTAGACTTACTTTCCTTCTTGGCATAGTACCAAATTTAAGGCTAAAAAGTCACGATGGCAGTTTAAATGAAAAAGGTGTACTAGGTTGATGGCTATTCAGTTTTATTGTTTCTCCTGCTCCCGCTCCAGAAAGCCACACACTTTGGATCCCAAGATGATATGGTTTGACCCATTATAACTTGAACTTGTGTTTTCAGAGTTGAGGAAAGCTTATGTGATTTCCTTTAGCCTTTCTCATCCTTGGTTTGACACGTCATACACAGGCAGAGCAAGGTTAGAGATTTGCCAGCCGCAGGACAAAAGCAAGCCAACCAAGGTGGGCCTCATGCCCTCATCACCAACAGCTTTGCCTTCACCTTAATTTGTTTTGTTGCAGATTCTAGTTGCGGATTTTTTGTTTACTCATGCTCCAATTTCCTAATCCTGTGTGGCCATTGCTAACTTCCCTCATAAGAGTGGTCGAGCTGGGTTCCTGGTTGGGAAAGACAGAAATACAACTAGATACAAATCCCATAGGGACCGTTCTGGGACAAACAGTTTTTGTTGGGTCTTGGAAGGAATGGAAAGTTCCCCAAGAATGAGTTGTTAGGAACTACATGTTGAGATCCTTCCACCACTTAAGAACTCTGTTGAGCATATTTCCTCCACTCTTCTGGGCATGTGTTTTGGCTTACGATTATTGTGGATTTGGTACCTTCAACTTACATCTTCTCTCTGTTTACTTGTCCTTTACCAAAAGTACTATCGACTTTTGGAAATGCAGAAGATGGTTGTCTTTTCCTTCTTCCTCCACCACTTGTGATGTTGACCTGCAAGGCTTTTATTGTTTCTTCCTTAAATTCCTATAAAAGATCAGAAGATCCTTATGCTTTTATTATTTCTCTTTATTCACTGCCAACTTTATGATGATGATCTTTTAAGAATGAAGAATAGCCATCATTTAGTGAATGCGTACAATGAGAGACCCTTTCCATCCCTTCTTATCAATCATCAAACGGCCCTCTGAAGAGGGTTAGTCCCACTCTACACAACGACAAAATGGAAGTTTAGAGGTGTTAAGCTAAGTTTCACAGCCTCTTAGGTAGGAAGTGGCGGAGCAGCGATTCGAATCCAGCACTGTCAGAATCCAAAATTCATAGCAAGACCAAAGTAATGTACAGACTGGATCCCGTCTGTAAAAATAAGGCTGCATATAATGTTATATAATTTGGATGAAATACAGGCCAACATTGAAAAATTCGGGTATTACATTTGAAAGTCTGGATTCCACATTCTCTTAAAAAAAAAGAGAGAGAAGAATGGGCCCAGCGGGCTCACATTCCTGCACGGCAGCAGCCAGCCACTCCCAGGGACCCTGCTCTCAGGTGAACACCTCCGCCCAGTCCCACCTCCATCTGATTTCACTTTCCCCACGTGGGCCACCAGACTGGTACCCGTGTATGTTTGATTTTGCAATCCTTATTCCGGTCTCCAAGAACAATCTGTTTTGGGACTTGAGTCCTGGCTCCCCATCTGCTAACTTGGTGTCCATGGACAAGTTACTTAACGCCTCAAGGCCTCAGATTTCTCACCTCTAAAGTGGGGATAAGAATGGTACCTACCTTTTGAGATTGTTTGGAAAATTAAATATGGTAATCCATGTAAAGGGCTCTGCATGGTGTCTGGCACAAAGATTTCTATAATAGTTAGATATTGTTATTAATCATTATTCCAATTAATCACTCCTTCCTCACAAAGTGGTATCTGGTGACCTTTCCCAAGGTCAGCCTGAATTGTAAAGTTGGCCATCGGAGCCATTAGCCACGTAAGCACCGCTGTGTTGTAATAGGCAACGGAGTGTGTGGCTTTGACAGTAGACTGACTTGGTTCAAGTTCCATCCTGGACACTATGGGGACCTGAGCTAACCATTTAAACTCATTCTGACTCAGTTTCCTCATTCATAAACTAGGAGTGATTAATAGTACCTACTTCATGAGATTGTGGTGAGGAACAAGTGAATCAATACACGTGAAATGCTTCCGAACGGTGATGGCACACAGTGTGCCCTCGATGGGTGATTCCCACTACAATAAAGCAGAGTGAGCACTTGCTAAGCACGTGTTTGCTTCTGGAGAGATGCAGAGAGAATATTTCGAATTGGATTGCATGGAAAATTTGGGAAATTGGAAGCAAAGACTCTTACCTTGACTTCCCACCCCCTCAATTCCCCGCATTCCAGATTCTGTTCCTTCCATCTTCCTAAAATTGTGTTTTTGAAGGCTCATCATCAAGTCCCACCCAACGGCCTCAGTCTCATCTTATAGCGGGGGTAAGAATTTCAGAGGTCAACTAGCCTAACACTGGCAATTCTCAGAAGAGGACACCGAGGCTGAGAGAAGTCCTGTGGCTTGTCCTGTGACAGACTAGGAGTCATCCATCAACTGCATTGGTTGATGACAGTGGGTTTATATTGATTTTTATTTGACAAGTCGGGGGTGGGCCTGGGGACCCAACATGCGGCTGGTGTAAGATCTCTGCTCTACCCTCTTTTTCACCTTGCTCTTTCTGCCCCATGATCCTTGCTCCACGAGGCACCGGTCCAGCCGATACTGTAAGAGGACTGCTCTGCCTTCCCCAGTGGGACCTAGGCCCTGTGACCCTCCATAGCCTGAAGACCCTGTTTCCCGATGGGTAATGTTTTCCCTTCCCTGTGACTTGCCTCTCTGGGCCACGTTCGATTTCCCTGCTGGCTCACTTGTTTCCTTGGGCTGGCTGCCTTGCTTGGCGGTTTTTAGTGAGGGCTCTGACAGATGCCAGGAGTGAGGGGAAGTGCTCTGAAGGGGCTCAATGATTGGACAGGCAGACTCAGTGATGGATGAGCCCTCTCCCCAGGGAGTTTTGGGTCAGAAGAAGTCCAACTGATAAGTTTTTCCAGAACTGAGTTACCCAGAAACAGTGCCAGCAGCATCTTACCTCTTTTGTGGGTTTCGTATTGATTTTAAAGAAAATTCTCAGTTCCACATCTTACTAGAAATATAGCTCCATCCACGATAAACTCAGATACATGTGCTATGAATTGTTTTAGAGATAACATTCGAGGGGAGGGGTGGGAGGAAGGAAGAGAGGGGTCCTTAAAAAAATCCCTTTCAAAATATTTTCTTTCTTCTAAGTATTGAGAAGGCGTAATATAACCCTTTCTTCTTCCAAATGATCTCACAGCTATTTATTGAGGGGAAATACCAAATGTTTATTTATTTTGTTTAAAGGAGCTTCTTTCGTCCTGATGATTCACATCGATATCATTTTCCTCCCCACGACAGAGGCTCTGAGACAAAGCCACAGCCCAAGTGATATGCCGGTGTAGAACAATTCCTGCCCTGAAGGAGGGTATGCAACCTTCTTTATTCCCCCTTCCCAGACGTCCTTGAGCCCTTGAGACGGATGTGAGCGAGTTTTTCAGCGCTCATGCAAAACAACCATCTAAACATAACAGATGACATCAGCTTGGGCTTTTCAATTCCTGGATGGCAGCGGCGTGTTAATCCAGCCTTCATCCTGGATTTCATAAACTAAAACAAGAGAGCCTGGCAAGAGGACAGCGCTGCTGCTGGGTTGAGGAAATTGATGACGGGGAAGCATGCGGGCAACCCAGTGTATAAAACTCATAAACGTGTAGGCAGAGGCTCAGCTACCACTTTGGACAGCTGCTTCCCGCCAGCAAAGACCACGCCGCCCGCGGGCAGCCGAGCCAGAGCCCTCGGGCAAACATGAAGAGCCTCCTGCTGCTGGCCACGCTCCTGGTCCCCGCGCACCTGGCGGCGGCCTGGAGCGCCAAGTACGCGGTGGACTGCCCCGAGCGCTGCGACGGCGCCGAGTGCAAAGGCAACCTGCGCTGCAAGAGGACAGTGCTGGACGACTGCGGCTGCTGCCGGGTGTGCGCCGCGGGGCTGGGCGAGACCTGCTACCGCACCGTGTCGGCCATGGACGGCGTCAAGTGCGGCCCGGGGCTCAGGTGTCAGTTTTACAGTGAGGAGGACGCCTTTGGTGACGAGTTCGGTATCTGCAAAGGTAAAGGGTGACCCCTTGCTTCTCCCCGCCCCCCCCCGGGGGAGGGAGGGTACACTGAGGGCTTTTAGCCAGCGTGGGAGGTGCGGAGGCTTTGCTGCCAAGGACGAGAGGGAAAATGCAGGTGGCTTAGGGACCAGGCGCCGCACAGGTGTTGTCACCGGGAGAGGGAAAGAGGAACTCTGCAAAACAGCGGCCGAACCCGGGGTGCAGGAAGACACAGAAAGCGACAGGGCATTTCACTCCTTATGTGGAGGAGATTTAAGAAAAAAGTTGCAATGAAAAATTGTGGGACCTCCCTTTCTGGAAAACTTTAGGAACTTGACAGGTAATCTGTTTGGATGGTTTAGGTTCTCTCTCTTCTGCAACACAGTGATTACAGAGGTCTGTGCTAGATAACCTCTAGGGGTATCTAGCCCCGGGCTTAGGGAGTCTTTGATCTTGAAAGGGTCCACGGGTTGGAGGGCATCTCTCAAGATCAAATATTTCTGATGAACACTAATGCACGTTGCGAAACAGGGTGGGCTTAAGCCATCTAACAGAATGACTCACATTCTTAAAAGAGGGTACCCTGAAGTATAAAACAAACCCTATACCACTTTATAAAGGTGTTTGGTCATCTAGAAAAATAGCAGATGGTTTAAGACAAGCAAAAATAACAGTAAAGAAAAATAAAAAATGGAAGTCTGTAAAGAATGAGAGTTTACAGACTTAAAGAAGAATGTCATTAGGTTGAAATCATAGCTAAATAATGTAGTTACACAGTTATAGAATTTATTTCAGACTTAGTGACTGTAGTTTAAAATGTTTAGAATTGAAAGAATGGTGATTTTAAGATACTCTATAAACGGATACCTCATAATCTCGTCATTAAAAGCTATTATCAAGATGAAACACATATGCTATAGCCCCATTCATCAATTTTGTAATAAAAAGAAGCCTTTAAAACGATTAAAGGGACTGGGAAATTTATTTCTTATATTTTCTTTCTTATTTCATTCTTATATTTTATGTATTTAATACAGCTATTTGCTTTCGCGAATCATAATCCTCCACCATCGAGACAGTCTCATTAATTCACTTACCTTTTAGACAAATATGTTATAAATTAATTTACCTTTTAATCTACCATGTATACTAAAGTTTAGAAAATAAATGCTTGGACTATTAGAAGAATTTTATTTTTTGCTCCATTTATTTATTTATTTAATTTATTTTTAAAGATTTTATTTATTTATTTGACAGAGAGGAGAGAGATCACAAGTAGGCAGAGAGGCAGGCAGAGAGAGAGGGGGAAGCAGGCTCCCTGCCGAGCAGAGAGCCCGATGCGGGGCTGGATCCCAGGACCCTGATATCATGACCTGAGCCAAAGGCAGAGGCTTTAACCCACTGAGCCACCCAGGTGCCCCTGCTCTGTTTATTTTCGTTAATAACAAATGAAAGGCAGAATATTGAGGAACCATTTTTTGGTGAAAATTCACAAACCTTTAAGCTGACTAGGGTCTGTATTTTCTGTAAATTATGGAATTTCACATAAGGCAATTAGGGAGGAAGTGGTTAATATAATCGTAGTTATGATATAGCAAGTGTACGCAATGGATTGCTTTCTCTCTTGGCATAAAAATCGCCTCTATAAATGTGATTGTAAATGCAATGTCACTTCTGGGGAAAGAAACGTTGCAAGGCATCTGGGATCTTTAGCAGTCGAACATTCTACTGAATGAATGAGGTAGCTGTTAATGGGATAGATTTTTAAAATATATTTAAGACTGTTCTTTTTGGCATGCTTCAGATTGCAAGCGAGTCTAGTTTCGAACATTCTTCTCTCTGCTGGAAATAGTGACCCTGTGTGAACCTCAGCGACTCTACACAGGGACGTTGAATTTTGCCGTGGGCAGATTCCCTCCTTCAGCTTTTTCACAGAGCATTCATAGGGAAACTGTCTACTTTAGCTGCACATCCAGATGTTTTCTAAATATTCAGTTGTTTGGCATTATGCTGCCGAGTTAACAACGAGCCAGCCAACACCTGCTATCTGCCCAGTGCTGGTCAATACACCGGGGGCTGCCGTAGGAGTGCAACTGAGAATTTGGCTCAAGTGTTAGTTTTCGATATCACTAGAGACACAGTCAAATCCTAATCCTGTGCGCTTTTCGGCAAGAGGCTTTTTAGAATCCTTTTTAAGGACAGTTCTTCCCAATCGAGAAGCTAATGTTTGAAACCAGACTCCTTGGAGCATCTGGGTGGCTCAGTCGGTTAAGCGTCTGCCTTTGACTCAGGTCATGATCCCAGAATCCTGGGATGGAGCCCTGTATCGGGCTCCCTGCTCGGCGGGAAGTCTGCTTCTCCCTCTCCCTCCTGCTTGTGCTCTCAATCTATCAAATAAATAAATAAAATCTTAAAAAAAAAAACAAAAACGGACTCCTCTGTAATCTGAAGAGTGACAGCGAGAAGACTTCTAAATCTCTTCCAAAAATAAATTTCATTAACATCTACCTTGATCGTTCTCTGGCGTATTAGATTGCAAAGGGCTCAGCTGCTTCACTACTTATTTCTGTACACTTACGAGAATATTCTCATGCCAAGAGAATAAATATTCTGCATCTATTCTGCTTGGTTGTTAAAGACTAGGTCATAAAAAAAAAAAGACTGGGTCGTCTATGGAGATGTTGTTTATGTCCTAAAGACCTTGCATTTGTAATAAATGGATTCGTCCCCTTCTTAGTATCGCATGTTTTAGTCTGAGTATGAGCATGCTGAAGCTCTAAACGCTTCCAGATTTGGGGAGGTATGCAGGTAAATTCTCAGCTCTCTTGTTCTTCTTAGCATGTTGCATCTTAGATTTGCAGAAGGCTTTACTAGTAAATCCTCTTAACCTCCGGGGGAGTTGGGTAAATTGTGCTGCCATTTCAACAGAGAAGGAGCGGACTGAGGAGGGATCACTTCATGGAGAGCTGGCATGACACCCTTCTCAGCCCCTGGCTAGTGTGGATGGAGCCCTTTCCTATCCATCTCCAATAGTACGTTGTTTGTGAAGACAGTGGATTCAAAGGCAACATCACATCCTTTAAACTCTTTGAGGAGCCAATGCATGCATCTGATCCATTGCCCACTTTACTGGGCTGTCACGGGAACCGTCTAGGAAACTATGAGAACCCACCTTCTATTGGTATCTAAGCAGAGCATGAACAGAATTAAGTCTGGTTCAAGGATATTGGTTATGCGTAGCTGCCTTCAACTAAACTTCACGGCAGGACGCGGCCGCCGAGGAGTCCGTGATCTGGTCTTAGTGTGTGATTTGGACTGAAAGTACCAACTTCCAAAGCTTGGGTTTTTTCAAAAATTGGATTTTACCTGACAGTCAAGATTCTTGAGGCTTGTTCAGAATCTGGAGGCCATGTGCACAGGGGCTGTGAGACAGGGGGCTTGTGCCCGAAGAGTGGCTGCCTCTCTAAATCTTCCCTTTGTCCTCAGACTGCCCCTATGGCACCTTCGGGATGGAATGCCGGGAGACCTGCAACTGTCAGTCCGGCATATGCGACAGAGTGACTGGCAAGTGTCTGAAATTTCCCTTCTTCCAATATTCGGTAGCCAAGTCTTCCAGCAGGAGATTTGTTTCTCACACAGGTAAGGATTGATTTCAGTGTAAACACTGGAAAAAAACCTCGTTTTTAGTTTTAGTAACTAAAGAAATATAGATGACAAGCACAAGCATGGGTTTGAATGATTTTGTTGTTTTCCTCAGGGGGAAAGGGTAGTGGTTGAGTTTGGTTGCTGTTGTCGGTTTTTGTTTTTGGTTTTTTTTTAAGATTTCATTAATAATTTGGGGGATTATACATTTTTCCATAAAGTTGACCCTGTTTTGTGGAGAATAAATATGATTGGTTATCAAAACACCTGTAATAAGAAAATAACCAAGATATACAAAGTTCTTCAAATTCTTCAGTGATCTGTTTTATATACGTACTAGACAAAGCTACTCTTCTCTCAAGTTCATGTAGGAAAAAATACACTCAGGAATTTATCGGATAAGGTTTAAGAGCCAAGATAGAAAATAGAGAACATTTCTTCTTCTTTTTTTTTTTTTTTTTTTTAGCAAAATGGGAGTATTTAAATGGCATATTTCCAAGCATGCGTTTTTATGGATTTTGGAGAGGGTAAGAGACAGTAACTGTGATGGAAATTTGGAAATTATCTCTAAGCCTTTGAATGAAATCGTAGTAATAATCACATGATGTTTGTTCATGCACGTGTATTTTGTATCCAGGTTTTGTTAAAATGTGAGAAATACAACATATAAGAGGGTGCTATGGACGTATTTGGTTTTCTTATGCAATAAATGACCAGTATAGTAAAACTTCATTAAATTGAAAGTAGCTCATTTATAACAACATGTAGCCATAGAAACTGCAGTATCAACAAACTATGTAGTCTCCCCCCCCCGCCCCCGCCTTAGATATAAATAGTTGACAATCCAAGTCCATTTTATTTAGTTTTTCTTTCTGGTTTTTTGCGCTTCAAGTTAACTAAGATTTGAAATATTTGGCAAATGTACTAATTCCCAGCCTTACCTCCTCCTTGCACATGGATACAATTAAGTATATTAAAAGAAAGAGGAAATACTGTTCTTTTAAGTGAATTTTTATGTTGAAGTGTGGCTATGCCCTTGAACACCAATTTAAAATGAACCTCCCCCCCCCACTTTTAAAGCTATTAGGTAAGTATCCTTGTGAATATTTGATCTGGAAATTGAGATCATCATTAATATTTTAAGTACTTATGACTTGTCCTATAGTCCTTGAAAAGCAAAATGGAAAAAGATTGAGTTTCAAATCCTAAAAAAAGAAATTTCATATTGTGCTAATATTTCCATAACATAAAATTAGCCATTTAGAAGTGAACAGTTGAGTGGCAGTTAGCACATTAACAATGCTGCATAGCTGCCACTTCGGTCCAGTTCTAGAACATTCTCACCACCTCAAAATAAAACCCCACTATCCATTAAGCAGTTGCCCCCATTCCTCATAACCCATCTCCCAGCCCCTGGTAACCATCAGTCTACTTTTCGAGACCTACATATTTTTTGAATGATTTGATTACTTCAGTACATGTTCGAAACCTATTGTCTTAGTACAGCTAGCTGTCTCAAACACTTGCGTCTTCTTTGGTCTCATTTTGTTTTCTTAAAACTGCAGGCTACAGAGCACTTTGAAGAACCACTTTTGTATTCCTCTTCATTCATTTATGCTTGCACCTAAACCTTTCCCACCTCGAGAGAATTGAATCTCTTATGAATCTGGTGTTTGGGATGAATGTTCGGGAGGCCACGAGAGCTCCTTTGGAATAATCCTCAGGAAAGGAACACCCATCCTTCCCACTGCACACCCAGCCACACGTCCTCTTCTCCACTGGATTTTTGTGCAGTCTCTTTCCCTTGAGCCTGTCACCCTCTGTCATTTGCATGCACATTTTGCAGATCTCTTGACTACTATTTAGATGCTTTGGACACAGATATCTTGCTGGGTGGAAGTTACATTATAGGTTACACAAAAAAATATCTCTATACCCAAACTAGGTATCAAGATTCTTCGTAGAAATTTATGGGAAAAGGGTTTTCTGACCTAAGGTGTTTGCTTTCATTAGCTACAGGCGCAGCAAAAGATGGTTACTAGTGTAATCTTGGTAAACCTTAGTCAGGTTCAGGCTGGAGAGCAGAATGTCCTAAAGACCTCGTGGGGAGGCTGCACTGGAGCTCCTCTGCTCAGTGGTGCGTCGTCTCTGTTGGACTTGCCAGGGCGCACGTGCCACTGTTTGTAGGAGGGGGCTTGGGGGCTCGGTCCTGCGATAGACTTCATATCGCTTCCACGAAGATCTGTTTACAAAGCCTTTGTAAGTGGTTCCAAGGTTCGTCCGCACGGGGACGTCTTGAGGTCCCTTCCATACCCTGATTGCGTGAGCTTATCTTCTCTAGCTTTCTTCCTATTGGCTACTATATTCTTGGCAAGTGGACTTCCTGTCTTCCTATTTCCATTTGTTGTTGTTGTTGTTGCTGCTGTTGTTGTTGTGAGATTTCCAATTTTCTAAGTCTGGGAATTTGCAAGGGGCTTTTTTTAAGAGGGGACGGGGATGGTAAGATCTGGAATATTTGATTACTTTGCACACATTCCTCTGCCAGGCTGCCCTGGCCATACAGCATTCCATATTAATATTTTATGTTGAAGCAAACACACCTCGCTACTCTTAGAAGCAGACAAATTTCACTTTGGAAAATTCTAAATATTATAAACTTGTATGCAGAACAAGAGCTATCTTTAGAAAAGTTCTGTCCTTTGATCTGCCATCTGCCTTCTGGAGCCACACAATAAGCTAAGCTCTCTTCCATACCAGATAGTATGAAAATCTTACTTAGAGGTCTATTGTTACATTTGCTCATTCCGTAAGTATTTATTAAGCACCTACTATGTTCCAGGCACCGTAGCCGTAAATAAAGCAAAGCTCCTGCCTTCTTGGAGCTGATATTCTAGTGGTGGAATGAGATAATACATGAAAAAAAAAAGACAAATGCATGTATAAGATAATGTCCGGTGATGATAGGTATATGAAGAGAAATCATTCGGGGGTGCTGCTGTGACTGGGAGGTGCCAATCGACAGAGAGTGGGTGGATACAGTGAGCACAGACTCTTTGAATCTATTAAGGATTTTATTGTATGTCCCTTGTAATACAAAAGTAAGATAAAACTGTTCTCTATCTTATAAACATCTGGACATGATCTGTATTCCTTCTCATTTCAGAGCATGACGTGGCATCTGGAGACGGCAATGCTGTGAGAGAAGAACTCGTAAAAGAGAATGCCCGCTCTCCTGTAATGAAATGGTTAAATCCTCGCTGATCCTGGGTGGGATTTCTGAGAGAAGACTCTTATTTTAATGATCATTCAACACACAGCCAACATTTTAGGAACTGTCTAGATTATAGCATATAGACATGTGATATTGGGAGGCCAAATGTGTGGGTCTGGGAAAAAAAAATGTAGGCTACTAACAATCCATAAAATGCATATGACTGAACACTTTTAGATATTTGTTAAATATTCGAATGCATATAGATTTGTTAAATATGTGTTTATAGTAATACTGAAGAACTGAAAATGCAATTTAGATAATCTTAATGTGGATGCAGGTCAGCCAAAGAGAGAGCTAGCCAAAGCTGAAGACCAGAGTGAGTGCACATGTCCGTGACTCGGATGTACACTGATGTTGGGATACAGGATGGAGGGAGAGTCAGGAGGGAGAGAAGGGGGGGCAGGGGAGAAGTATGGAATTTAGGTCTTCCTTCTGGTAGCATCAATAGAATTTAGTTGTGCTTTTTATTTACTTGGGAAAAGTCAACACAAAACAATCCCTGAAGGCAGTGGGATGTTTGAATCTTGTGGGAGGTTGAGTAGCAGCCTTGAGTTGAGGCAGGTTTCAAAGGGCTGCTGCTTGTCATGCCCAGGTTACCTTATCTGAAGGATGATTCTGAGGCAGGGGCAAATGTACTCTCGCATAAATGGTTTTAAAGAATGTCACCCCAGACTGAGAAAGCTAGGAAGTATTTTGCCCTCTTGGAGGAGGTGTGAAGGTAAATATTTATATAATTTTGAACAATTATGTTAGTGTGAGTCATCCTCCACACCCATACTTACCACCTTGAGAAGATGAACGAAATACTGTTTGTTAAAATGGGTAAAGGTGTCCAAACACCCGAGGCATTGTAAATTTATTATTAATAGTTATAGCAATATTAATAGTAATAAGCATAAGAAAAACCTAGAAAAAATTAGTCATTATGGATTTATAAAATGTCAGAAAATGAGCAACAGAAGAAATTTGTTTAAAAGTAAGTGCAGTGACTTAAATGAGTTTCAGATTTTGTAGAAGATACTTTTTTAGGAGATTTGGAAAAGAGCCAATTTTTAGTAGGAAACGTCGACTTTAAAATATTGTTTGTTTTCTTATTTTTCTTTCCTTTTAAGTTAGTTGATAAGTGGAATTATGAGTACACTTGGGAGGACCTCAGCACAAATAGGACTGTTGTACTAGATTTTGTTGGGAAATATTTGCAGAAGTATTTTATTTGGAGTGAAGATTATTTAAGAATTATTTCACAATTTACCTATATTTTATTCTCAAAGTTTGCCAACAGAGTTGTGAATGTGTGTGTGGGAGGGTCTTTGAATGTAAGCTGAATAAGCTGTTAGGAAATGTTTTAAAAGGCAAAGTTTATGATTGTTCAATAAAAAAAAAATAAGACAGCTGCTTTGAGTCCATTCATGACTTTGTTAAATCATTAAATTATTTAAAAGATTCATCCAATGAACAAGAACTCTTGTATGCCTATTAAAGGGAGGCTTCTCAACTGACTTTGCTGCTACAGATAAGCATTTTCTGTCAAAACGTGAGGCTAGAATATTTATTTCTTTGCCTCACATTTTTGGTCTCCTCATGCCTTACAGCTTCCTGAAAAGCAGGTCCCCACATATTATCCCATTCTATAGAGGCAAAAACAAAAGAACCCTTCCATTAGTGTTTGAAGGTGTTTACACTTTAGAAGACATAGGCAAAGATGAACGTTTCAGTGCCTATAAAAGAATAGAGTAGGGAGCCTGGTTGGCTCAGTGGTTTAAGCATCTGACTTCAGTTCAGGTCATGATCCCGGAGTCTGCTTCTCCCTCTAACCCTCCCCCTTCTAGTGCGCGCGCTCTCTCTCTCTCTCTCAAACAAATAGATAAAATCTTGGGCGGAAAAAAAGAATAGAGTAGCATTCAGTTTTGCAGCTTGAGAATATCGTATCCAGCAACAGGATAGGTTCATTCGGCCTCATGATGGGCAACTTAGGAAAACATTTAAATGAATTGACACAACGCTAAAAAAAAATTGTCTGTGTTAGCCAAAACATCAATTTGCCTGAGTTAATCTTTTTTCTTTTTTAAAGATGGAAGAAACTGGATGCGAATGAGATAAAAAGTTATATCGATGTAGGGTACTCATATTATTATTATTAAATTAAAACAACGCACTGACAATCTTTATTTTTACCAGCGTGCAGTGAGGTTCAGGACATGCTGTCAGAGAGTGAGGTTACTTAAAAATCCCCCGACTTGCCACAGCCCAGATGTCCCCTTGGGAAAGAGTGGAAAGTGGAATCAGAGCTGGACCAGGCTAGGACTCGCCTTTGCTCACGCTCTGTGCAGGGGAGAGCACTGGCAATACAATCGAACAAAGGTGGGCTCATCTGCTCTCAGGTGCAGGCATGTTTTCTAGCTGCCCAGCTTGCTGGTACCGGGACCTCTTTGTGCCTTTCACTCCAAATGCTAGTCTCTGTCTATCCCGAATTGCTCTGTAGCCTTCTGACTCTATTCTTCATAGCAGTGAATCCAAAATCTTTGGATTTTGCACTTTTTGATTGCAATATTTTTGAGCATGCAATTTTAAACTATATACATAGCGTAGGATTAATGCACTGTGTTTGTTATAAAACATCTACTCAAAGTAGAAATTTTTAAGGGGTGAAAAATAAATATGAATAGGAGTTCTGAGATATTTTTTCCTGCACCCCTATGGACGATCCCAGGAAACACTGGAGAAGTAAAAGAAAATGCCATACGTCAGTGGTCTCCAGTGAGACTCGACCTCATTTGATATTGAAGAGAAACCAAGCTGGCACATATTCCACACAATAAATATTTCTGGAATGAATGGATTAATGGATGGATGGATGGATGGATGGATGGATGGATGGATGGATGGACAGATGGATGGATGGATGAGTGAATGGGTGCTTTGGTAGATAGAGGGATAGAAAGATGTTTGGGAAGAAAGATGGGTGAGTGGATGCTGGGGGAATGAATGAAGAAAGGAATGAATGAATGAAGAAAGGAATGAATGAATGAAGCAGGTGACAGGCCTATCTCCAGCAGGGCAGATAGAGCAATGGCCTCACATCCCTTTCACCTGCCAGCTCCCATCTCCCCAGGGGCTACTTATCCTGCTTGTCGGGACCCGAGGAGATTGAAAAAGTGGGGACATATGTGAGAGTCAGTGTGTCTGACAAATATGGTTGCCCAGGGCAACAGAAACAGGAGTGTTTCTCCATCAGGCAGTGGGGACGTCACCCGTGGTAACAAAAAGGGTAAGGTAATTTTAGTGATAGCCAGATTGAGTTGTCATTTTCTGTGAAAGGCAATTGGGGACGACTGTTGTTTCCATCTCATATTTTATTTTTTTCCTTTATCCTGAGGTCCCTCGGAGTAAAGGATCTGTAGATATAATTCAACATCACATAGATATTTGGAGGGAAAATCGATTACTTCTGATCATCCACAGTTGGTGTTAATCATTGAACTAAGGCCTGGCTTTAAAAGGGTACATGAATCTTGGAACACTGAAAAAACTAAATTAAAAATAAATAAATAAATGAGTGCATGCCACAGACTAGCAATTCTCAAAGTTTATTATGCATTAGAATTTTCTGGAAGCCTTGTTAAAATACGAATTGCTGATTTGGTATGTCTGAGATGAGGCCCAGGGATTTTCCATTTTCACAAGTTCCCAGGCGATGCAGATGCTGCTGGTTCAGGGACTGCACTTGGAGAATCGCTGATAAAGGGAGATCTAGACTTGCCTAGAAAGGAGATAAACTAAGGAGTGATCAGAATCAGTCATTGCTGACCTTATGAAAGAATGCACTGCCATACTTCCTAACCAATTGGTTCATTCAACTTATTTTTGTTGTTTAAAGATACTTAACTATTTAAGCAACTGCGAGGGTTGAAAAATGTCAGAGAAACTTTAAACCATGGGGACTTGTCAGGGACAAATAGAAAACCATCAGAGGAGGCTGGAGGCGGAATTAGGAAATGGTCAAGGGGGTGTGGTCTCTTAGGAAGAAAGGCATCGAGAAGAGTGACCGGGGGTGCCATGTGTCATGAAGAGATCTGGCAGAGCTAAAGAGTCTTCAGGAGGTCCCCAGGGACCCCAGGAGAGCCGTGTCCATGGAGAGGTCAGGGTGGAAACCTGAATGAAGTGCGCTGAAAACTGCATGGCACGCGAGCCTTTTTCTAGAAGGTCATCTGGGAAGGACGGAAGGGCAGTTAGCTTGCAACTAAAGAGGAGAGCACCTAGATACTAGGAGAGTATTTGTCTCTTTCTGTTTCCTCGAGATCAGGGAGAAACCATTCCAAAGCAATGATAGAGTCTGATGTGTTCGCATTAATCCAGGTTATACAATTCCATTTATATAGACTCTTGTGACATAACTCTCACAGAGTAGATGTGTTTATACGTTTTCCAGCCTTCTAGGAAACATAGTAGTACATAGAAAGCCGAAATATTGGCATTGAGGAGAGGGGCCCAAAGAATTCTAGTCTAAACCTTTTCTTTCACAGATGAAAACACTTAGACCCAAATAAATTTGATGATAAAATCTTGTGTATGGTGGCAAAAATTACTTATCACCGTATCACTTTTAGCCATTCAATTTTTTTAAATGAAAACATTCAAATCTGTTGTTTACCTACCACATAGTTAAAAAATATATACATATATACATATATCGAAGACTTAAAAAGTATTCGTCTTTCTTACAGAAATTCTATTTTTGTGAATTTATTCTAAGAAAATAATTTTTGAGTGCACAAAAATATATATACCAAAAACAGTGGCAATGTTTTTACAGTATTGAAAAACTGTAAGCCATCTGAAAAGGCCATTGGTAGCATATTTGTTAAGGAAATGACAGTGTAGCCAAGAACCGACTACCCTCTAGCCATTGCAAGTGATCAAGTCTGCTTACAGTGACTGACTTAGATCCCAGTCACTCCAAAGCAGAAGGTGACAATGTAATCAGGGCCAGGAGTCGGTCAGGGAGTATGGCTGCTGAAACACAACCGGGGTATCGATTACTAGATTTTCATGGGTCCCTCTCCCCAGTGTGAGAGCAGCTCTTTTTCAAAGTGATAGCTTTATCAGGTTTCCCTGAAACATTCCGTTCAGTTTTCACTGAAACAATCCTCTTTTTGTGTTGCTAGCTTATTGACCTACATTGAATATTTAATTCAGTTTTGCAACAGTGATAACTGGCACGAACAGGTTCACGAACCAATGTAACGGACTCCAAACTTTGATTTCAACTGGTAGAAATGCAAGCGTGCGGGTGCCTCCTCCATGCCCCTGTGCCTGCATCCTTCACCGTACACCATGGGCACAGCCACAGTGGAATGGTGTCGGGAGAGAAGGGGGACGCATGGTGATCTCGGTGAGATGACAAAGGAGAAGTTGCTTAAGAGCATTTCTACTGTATCTTAGGTGGCAAAAAGCACGCTACGATGCCATAGGAATCATCTCATTTTGGTGAAAAAATATATAAATGGATATAAATGGAGATATTAATAGGGATGCTTACCTGATTCTTTATATTTTCAGCTATATTCCGAAATCTTTGCCATTAGTTTTATAATTGGGAAAAAGAATAAAGCTCTCTCCACTTTTGGAAATGGAAATTGCAGCAAATTCAAGCAAGCAAAAATGAATTCGTGGTTTATTGCCCACACGGTGGCTAAAGAACGTAATCCCGTATTTCAGTAGTTTCAAGGGATACTTTGTCATCTTGGCACTTAGTTAGATACAGAAATCGGATTTCAAACCAAGTAAATGTAGAGAACTGTAATTTTCTTGTAAATCCTAGAAAGGCTACAAAGCACATTACCACATTATACTTCTCTTCTGGAAAAAAAAAAAAAAAGGTCTGGTCCAACAGAAGCAAAGCCAGTGAATCCTTAGGAAGTATTGATGAAGGTCTCTGGATTGTAAGTGCACATTTCAAATTACAATATACCTTCTGCACCTATGCACAGAAATGCTATCTGCTTAGGCGGGTGGTTAGGCCACCAGGGTTTTTAAAGTATTTCCTGACACCTGTGAAGTTGGTAAATATTTCCTGTTTTTGTTGTGTCTAGAGAAAACAGGAATTTACAACTTGGAAGTGATTATTAAACAAACGCTGTAAACGACATCTCCATAGGCACTTCCCCAGTAGGAGGCTTCATTTTCTTCAAATCTATCATAACATATTTCTCTTAAGGGAAAAATGTAATTGTCGTACTAGTCTGACAACTAATTGGATGGTAGAAGACAAACCTTATAACCAGGAGGAATGGCACCTATCTTAGTCATGCCGGGTGTACTATGCACTTTCAGAATTTAAATATAAATTCAATCGTAAGTCTTTAAAAGTAAGCAAAAGTGAGAAAGTGAACAATGAATTCCTATCGATGGCTCTGTGCTAACTATGCATAGTTAGTCTATTTGAAAATATTTTGGATTCTTTTAAGTGGTGTGGAAGGACTCTAGAGTTTTTGAGTCAAAGGGAACCAGGACTAACTCATTGCAATATTCACTAATTACTTTTTTTTTAATATTCACTAATTATTGACTTGGGTTTGTTATTTATATATGCCGCCCCTTAGTGTCCTCCACAAAAAGTGGATAATGGATCGGGGGCAAAGTTGTGAGGAACTTTGCTCATGTTCTATGTATGCTATTTTATCCTCTCGTTGTGTCTGGCACATACGAAGGTTTCCAATAAACAGCAGATAATTTAAAGTATTGTCAAATCAGCCGACTTCATTTATTTTTTTTTTTTGTATTTCAAATGTCCATTAATTGCAACAAGATCGAAATATATCGAATATTTTAAATGCTCCGTTAAGGATGGATAAATAGTTATTGAAGAAAATTGACTGACTCCTTAACACACTTGAAGATAGGGTAAATAACTAATGAGTGAAATTCGATTAATATCATTTGAAACTCTCTCACAATTCTACAAAAGAAGTGACTATTTTTAAAGAACAAATAATAGTGTTCTATTTAAATCTCCAAACAATTATTAGCATGCTCCTGAAAAAAATTAGAAAAGGCACAATGCTCCAGGGGAATGCAAGGGAGCCCTACAGATGCGGCACACTTCCCTGTGTGCTATTTTTAGTTTTCTATTCCTGCCTTTTATTTTGGGACTTGGCCCGCTTCCTTTGTAGTTTCCCCTCAACTTGTTCATACCTTTCTTTCTTATATAATGCATTTTAAGCTGCCTTTTTTTTCACCTCTCAAAGGAAACTCAAGGAATGTTGAACAGCTCAGAAACCCCTGCTAGTCTTGGCAGCAGCCGAGTTCTTGGTTTGAAAACAACCTTGGAAACCCGGGATCATGGTTGACTCTCTAGTTATTTAATGAATCAGAGCTACGGAGGCATCCGAGAATGGAGATCAGTGGATTTTTGAATACCATGTTCCCGAAATTGTTTCATGGCCCGGAAAGCCAGAGGAACTGGAAATTGGGCTCATTTTTGTTAGATTTATACAAAAGCAAAATCCAGTGTACAAAATGGGGAGAAGGTCCAGCAAGTGTACTACAGGGCTCTTTCATCTTTTACCCATGAGCAGTTAGGCCGTCTGCTTGGGAAACATTCACTCTGCACAAGTCTACGGAAGGAGGGTGAGCAGATGAGAAGGTGTGGTCCCTATCTTTACAGAGCCCTGTGCAGGTGGGACAGACAGAATTGAAACCCACAGGTGCCCAGTTCAATGGTGTGTCATAACTTGTGGTTCTTTGGTTGCAAGCAGCACCAAACAAAACAGTGAAAAAACTGACTTTGGCCAACTTCAACATAAATGTAATGTATTTGTAGGATGGGGGTGCCTTGCAAAATGGGACAACACCACACCTGCTGAACCCATTGGTTCGGAGGACGCGGGGCAGCTGGGGAGCAAACAGACATCACACTGGGGTGCTGCTGGGACCAAGAGCCACAAGTCAATTTGTTCATATCCCAGTGCTTCTTGATCATTCCAAGCCTCTCTGAAACTCCTTTTTTGGGATGTTATCCTCTGACCTTATGGCCCATTGTAATGAATAGCTCCTTTGTGACAAACATTCTTCCTTTGTAGTTGGATTTCATTTTTGGATGTAGCCAAAGCTGTTCAGAACCCGGTCTGGCTAGTAAGATGTTGATCAATTTGGGCAATGCCATTTTGGTGAAAAACAAGTTGCATAAGATAACAAGAAACAAGTAGGAATAAAATTTGGGCAAGAAGGAGTACCTTAGAGAAGCAAGAAACTCAGTCCATGGTTTTGGGGATTTAGGAAGTAGGGGGCCCCCTGGAGGTCATTTGTGTCATTGGCGCTTTGGGGAGAAGCCCGGAATGTGAGCATGTGACTCAAGCATTTTTGCAGATTGGTTGAAGTTTCCTGATGAATGGAGCAGAGTCATGGGGTCCAGGAAGGGGGCAAGGGTAGGGTGTTGGTGGCAGGAAAGCATCACAGTTTGACGGCTCTCTTTACCTATGTCATAGTCTGAGCAACGATTACTTTTTTTTTTCTTAAATGACTATTTGATATCAAAGACAAAAACATTATTATTCACAATCACTTTAAGGCAAAATTCTCTTTTTAAAAATCCAGTACTTTAACATCAAAGACTTTTTGTTCTTCGTCTTAAAGTATTACTTTTAAAAACCTTCTTCCTCTCAATCTTACCCGAGTGGCTGCAATTTATGTCCAAACAGGAAAAACATACATGTACACATATTGAGAGAGAGAGAGAAGGTGAACATTGGGGGAATCTGAATGAAGGGTACGTGGGAATTTTTCCTCTTCTTCATTTTTTCCATTAATCTGAAATTAGGACAAAGTAAATGTTCAAAAAGATGGTCAGTGATGGTTTGACCGGCATTTCCATGCTGCTTCCTTTACTGTCTTTTCTCATTGTCTTGACAACAATTAGATAAACATAACACCTATTAAAACCTCAAAAAGCTACCACTCTTAGGAAATGTACTCAGGGTGATGACCACCCTCTTGCTTCTGAGGCCCTGGAAAGGGCTCTCTCCATCTCTGAGTCTGCAAGGGCGCCACGACACCCTGAAGTAACAATAAAGGCCGAGACTGCATCGTCAGGGGAATTAGCACACCTGCTTTTTGCAGGTGGGGTGAAGCTAGGCCGGCTGCAAGGCAGCTGCAGCAACACAGTGATTAGAGGAGGTGTCCACCCCATAGGGAGATGATCACTGGGGTCTGGGAGGGGCAAGGTTCCTCTTAACCCTATCTACGATCATTGTCACTCATTGTAAAGTACCTCCAATGGTCAACTTCGCCTTCTTCTATTCATGCAATTATTTGCCAGGCAATAAAGGACGTATGGACCCTGCAATTCCACTTCCGGGCATTTATCCAAAGAAAATGAAAACACTAACTCGAAAAGATGTGTGGACCCCTATGTACACTGCAGCATTATTTACGGTAGCCAAGACATGGAAACAACCTACATGTTCCTGGATGGATGAGTAGATAAAGAAATTGTCATACACACACACATACACACACACACACGAATGTTATTCAGTCATTAAAAAAAAAGAAAATTTTGCCATTTATAACAACATGGTTGGCATGGATGGATCTTGAAGACGTTATACTAAGTGAAATAAGTCAGACAGAGAGAGGCAAATACTAAATGATCTCACTTATATGTGGAATTTAAAAAACAAAACTAGGGGCACCTGGGTGGCTCAGTGGGTTAAAGCCTCTGCCTTCGGCTCAGGTCATGATCTCAGGGTCCTGGGATCAAGCCCCGCATCGGGCTCTCTGCTCGGCAGGGAGCCTGCTTCCCCCTCTCTCTCTGCCTACTTGTGTCTCTCCCTCTCTGTCAAATAAAAAATATTAATAATAAAATAAAATAAAAACAAAAACAAAAAATGAACTCCTAGATACAGAGAACAGATCGGTGGTTGCCAGAGGTGGAGGTGGAAAGTGGGCAAAAGGTATAATGGATATATAAATATAATATACAGAAGTATATTATATATATTATATTTATATAATAAATATAAAAGATGAAGGTGGTCAAAATGTATAACCTTCCAGTTATAAATAAATAAGTCATCGGGATAAACACACCGCATGGTGACTTTAGTTAATAACGCTCCATTGCATCTTCGAAAGTTGCTAAGAGAGTAGATTTTAAAAGTTCTCATAACAAGAAAAATAAGTTTGTAACTAGATGTGGTGATGGAAGTTAACTAAAGCTACTGTGGTGATCATATTCCCATGTATGAAAATATTAAATCATTAAGTTGTGCACAGGATGCCAATATAATGTTATATATCAATTGTGCCCCATGAACCATGTATATTTGTTCCTGTTCTAGCAAGATTAATACTCTGCTTTCAGAGATGAGGAGGTTTTCATAGACGGGGAGGTTATTGCTAGATTTATGTACTTCCTTCTCGAGGGGCTGGTGGTTGTGAAGGAGTCCGCGCCGGCACGTCAGGTCTGTCATTCTGACGGGTAAATGTGAATTTTGACTCCTGAGGGAGTGAACACTCAGATGGGAAAAGCTGGACCAGATGTTTTCACCTCTTCCAGCGCATTTTCTTTCCCTTGAGTGCTGCCCTCCTGGAGTTTTTAAGTGCTCTGAAGTAAGGGGAGAAGGGAGAGAGGGAGCCAGTGGCCCCGGGAAGAAAGCGTCCAAGGGCACAGGGAGAAACCTTCTCAGACGCCCTGTTTAGCTATCTCCCGATGGACAGGGGGCTGGAATGTGAGTGGCTCTGGGGTTTCTTCTTTGAGGACATTTTCTGTGTCTTCTGGAATGACACACCTTGGCTGCGATGAAGTGAACTCCACTCATTGCGCTGTGGGAAAAATTTTTCCTGTAATGACTCAAAAACATGGGCTTGTTATTCTGAAAAAGCAGAGCACATCCTCATTCCACACAAACAATGTGACACGGACCTGGAGCCGGGCCAAGGTTTTCTATGAATAGAACTTCGCAAAGAGAGTGTTAGAAACACTTTGGATTCGCAGGGCAATCCTGGCTGCCCGGTCCCAGCCAAGGAAATGATAGGCCTGCTCTTCGAAGGTGGAAATTAGAAGGATTCCCTCTTGAACTCCCACACATCGCTGGACCAGGGCTTCCTGGTTAGTTCCTGTAGATGTCTATGCAATTGACACGAGGCTGGTGCCTGCCATGAGAGGCATTTGCTTTTGCATTGCGTTTCGAGAAGTAAGATGGGTTTCAGCAGAGAGAGCCCACATAGACGAGATGCTCCGGGGGCAGTGGATGGTGTTGAACACGGAAGGGCCATCTGGTCTGGCCTGCGTTGTGCTCTGCAAAGTCTGTGTTTTTATCTAGGCTTGTTTGATTACAAGAAACAGAAGTCCAATCAAAAGAGCTCACGTTAAAAAAAAGGGGGAGTGTTATTTTAAGGATATAGAAATCTTATAAAGTAGGCTGCCCCTATGGGAATTGAGAAGGAATCTGGAGCAGAGAACACTCCTCTCTCTCCTTCTGTCATCAGTACTCTTGTGACTTTTGTTCCTAATCTTGTTTGACTCTTTATGCCTTGTCCATTCTTCTTTCTGTCAGTTGACTTCTTCTGGTTAACCACAATAGTAATAAGCATAACATAATACCAGTAGTGGCTAACACTTGTGTGTTTATTCTGCACAAGGCACGTTCTAAGAGCTTTTCATTTTTAATTTGTGTAATCTTCACAACAACCCATGAGGCTAGTACTACATTTATACCCATTTTCCAGTCGAGTACACTGAGGCATAGCAAAGTAGAGTAGCTTGCCCAGGATCAAACAGCTGGTATGGGCAGAGCTGGGTCTCAAACTCAGGCAGTCTGGCTCTAGTTTGACTTCTCCATTACTTTGACTCACACAAGGCATTGCCATGTTTGGGCAGTAATTTCTACCCTAGCCCCACATAAACTTTTTTAATTCTTAGAGTTCCGACACACTAGTTGACTACAGGAGAGTCTCTGGATATATTAGTACAAATTTGTGAGAGAAAAATTCTGCATGGTCCCAGGCCAACCAGTCCACCTTTTTAAAAAAAAAGGCCACAGTCTCCTCATCTGTGAAATGAGGGGTTTCACTGATTGACCTCTGAGACCCCTTTTCTGTTATTTTATCTTGAAAGTCTTGAATTAGACTTCAATCCTCGGGGCTGTAGCGATTCATGTCATTGCTCGAGATGATTGAGAATAAGAATACTGAGTCCAGGGAGGATGGGTGTATGTGGGTAGATCCATGAGAATTGGATAATTGGCTGCCCATATAACACAATTTGAGGACACCAGAACTGTCACCTGTCCTCAAATTTCTTGCGGTCTAGCAAAGTGCCTGAAACTCCGGTAATGACACGTTTTTAGGCTTGGGGTCAGAGACCTAAGTTATTTGCGACTGTGTTTGTCCAGCTCTCTCTATCACACTAGCTTTAATGCATCTGGTTCTCTTGCCCATAATGTCCCCGACTCCCATCCTCTGCTGAGTTAACTCTTAGTCATTCTTCAAATTTCAATGCAACCACCCACTTTTAGGGAAACATTCCCTGGGTTCCTAGACTCGGCTAAGTTCCTGTCTGATACCAACCAGTATCTCTACCGGCAGTAGCTGCAATTAGCTATCAATAAGGCACATACCAGGTCTTTTCATGAGATTATAAGCTCCATGAAGACACACATTGCTTCTCATTGTTTTTGTTCACTACTTATCTCTAGGAAGTACATAGTGCCTGGCATCTAATAGGGACTCAATAAATATTTGTTAAATGTTTAAAGACAGCTTGCTTCATCAGGGAAAATTGTATATAGCAAAGTTTTTCTTCTTGTGCATTTTTCTTCAACTTACATTTTACGAGTGTTTTCTGTGATTGGCTAAGAGCAGTGACAGGTGAGGAAAGAAGGTCCCAGAACTCCAACCCTTTCATTTAGCTAGGAGATAGGAGATGTGATCAGGCTTTTCTTCCATGACCTTTACCTTCTCAATATAAACCCTTAATGCCAAGAATCATGTAGGGCCCAGAGACTCTCTTAAGAGACCCCAAGTTCAACCTGCATTTGGCAAGATATGAAAGCCAACTTGCCACTCCTGGAGAAAGCTGAATTCACATACCCAGGTTACGTTCCTTGTTAACGATGTTCAGTGATCAAAGATAGACCTCGTTGGTGCTAATAGTGGCAATGAGAGATGGAGAAGAGCTTCTTGTATTCCACACTTCTCTACACTGTGCAAGAAAGACTGTCCCCTCCATGGATCCTTGACACCTGGGCCATGCCATCTAAAGAACAGACACAAAGGCAAAGTAGGATGCTAACTCTTGAGTTTGCCTCATTGTCTCCCATTCTCCTCAGGATCCAGGAGGACCTCAGGTCTGACTGTGTGGTCCTGACGAATCTGCAGAGATCGTCATGGCTCTGGGAAGCAACAGGAGAGCTAACGCGGAGAGCATGGAGAGGCAGCGCGGAGGGCCATCCACAACTAGGAAGGATGAATACGGTTGTGCAGGTCTGCGGTGGGAACTCCAGCGCCGTCCAGAGACTCTTTCGGGAATGGAGGACCGACAGCCCATCTACTAGGAGTGCTGGCAGCAGGCAGATGCCCTCAGCTGTCAGCTTCCAGCATTGCCTCTGCTGAAGAGAGTCTTTCTGAGGGGCTGTCTGCATCCACATGGGAGTCTAAAGGCCCAGTCCTCTTGCTCTACTTGGTATCCCTTTTAATGGTATTCCAGCTTCAAAACTTTTAGCAGGGTTCCCTGAAGTTTCCGTGGAGAATCTGTGACTGCTCAGCTTTCCATATGTCCAATCCTGTTCCCTTTCCCTTCCCTTCCCTTCCCTTCCCTTCCCTTCCCTTCCCTTCCCTTCCCTTCCCTTTCCCTTCCCCTGGTGTTGCTCCAAGAGTACTCCCTAACAAACCACCTGCACATTCATCTCCATTTCAGAGTTGGCTTTACAGGGAATTCGACCCGGGACAAGGACCAGCCTGGAGGGTTAGTGAGGGTTTCCACACAGCCCGTGTTCACTTGCCAAGATGCACATGCCTTTTTGTGATCCTTTGCCCTGTGGGAACCTACTCTGAAACTCTTCTTCCTGAAGGGAGAGCCTTTGTGTAATTCATCAGCTGGGAGGAGCCACCTTTATAATTCATCTGCCTAGTTGGCAATCTTTCGCAATTTTCATTAAACCACCAAAAAGTGTCTTTTGCTAACCCAAACTCTGTATCATCAGGCCTATTCCGTAAGTTCAGATGAACTATAAAAAAGATAAAAATATTTCTGGGGGAAAAAAATCAAGGAGGAAGTGAAATAAACTGTCTTGAATTTGAGGAAAAAAACTAAAAGGAAATTCCATAGGTAGTTCTTCAAGGCTCAGGTCCTTGGGATTTTATTAATATGAAGGAGAAAAATGCAAAACGGAAATCACTCTTCAGATTTAAAGGCAACTCCTCAGGTGGCAGGAAAATGGCCGAGGAATCACTGCTGCTTGCTGTTTAGACACGATCAAAAAATATTTTTTCGTGTTGTGTGGCATCTCTTGGGTATTGCGATAGCTCACCACTCTACCCATGGGCTCTTGGCAAACAATAGACAGGAACCAGAGAAAAGGCACAATTCCATCAGGACTACTTAAATTTAATTTTAGGCCAAGTAAAAGAAACTCTAGATGGAACAGCCAAAGTGACCACATAGTAAAAATAGAAAAAAAATTCCTTTGTAAGTAGGACTTGAGACAATGAGTTAGGTTTGAAGATTTGCCTTGAATTGTTATTTGTATGTGTCACTACCCTGAACAGAATGTAAGCTCCTTAAAGACAGGGGAAAGTCATTTTGTATGCTTGATAAGGCTGGTCGAACATTTCACATACGTTAGAGGGGCAGTCAAGTGCTTAGTTGTGAATGGATGGATGAATGAATGAATGAACCAACCCCTACTGATCAACCCTGGTCTTTCACGAGATGTGTTTTCACTGATTTATTCATTCAGTAAATTTAGTAGCTGCTTTCTATAAACCAGATCCTGGATCTCCAAAAGGAGTTCACAGTTCAGGAGAAGGGCAGACTCTTTTAGAGAGGACAATATATCGGGCTAAGCTCTGAAGTGAGTTGTGTCCTGGTCTACCAGGGCCTCAGAGAAACATCTCGGGAAACATAAACTGAGATTTGTAGCGACTTGATGAAGAACAATGTAGGTTAAGGATGTTTGAGGCAGAGGGAAGGCCTGGAGGTTTGTGAGATCATGGCACACAGGAGGAATTTTAAGTAATTCCGTGACTAATGTGTTTAGGGGTTGGAGAAATTTAAGAAGAAGCTGCCAAGGCAGGCTCCAGACAGATACTGCAAGGTCTTTAGTGCTATATATAGTGAGTTGATTTTCTCGTGGAACAAAGTAGAAGCTGAGCACAGCTCTGTGCACAATTGTATAATGATGAATCCAGTTCTGTATGTGTATACCGGTGGAACAGACGCAGAACGACGGGTGGAGAAGTGTGCTCTTAGCTTTTTCAAGGTAGATGTAGTCCAGTAAGGAAACCATGAGGATGGTAAGTACCACGAGCAGGAAATTTGATCTATCAGGCTGTTTATTATGTTGCGGGATGACCTCACATCCAGACTTGGATAAACACAGATAGTATCCACGTATGGGTAGAGAATTCCCAGTCCTCCAAGCTCTTCTAGATGTATACCATATGGATTCCTACACTAGACTAGGAGATGGGCAGAGATGGCGACATTCCAGACTCCCCAGCCGGGAGTGAAATGGCAGATCTAAAAGCACCCAGTGATTCATTGCGGACAGCTTCTTTCTATAGAAATTATGGTTGCCGGAAGTGATCCATTTACTGGAAAGCCAGAGATCTGCAGGTGGGCCTTTTCACACTGTTAGTTAATCATCTCTGTGGAAAACAGGGTCCTGGGCTAGCAGACCCACTGAGGAACAAACCTAAACAGGAGGTACGGCAGGGTAAGGTGACCTTGAAGAGGAAGGGGTCGGGGATGCTTTGTGATCACAGATTTAGCTGTTACCAACACTCTAGTTAATCATCGGCAGCCCGTGTTTAATTATATTGGATCTGGGCAAACTAGTATAGTCTTTAGCAAGATTCCAGAATGGAGATGGAGAGCCAACAACAGTGAAGAAAGCAGTAATCCAGGGAAAGAATAAAATCCTTCATGAAAAAGGAAACGAGTGCTATTGGCTCCAAATTCTGCTGTTGGGTTTAGAGTTTGTTTGCTTCTTTTAGCACTTTGTACAAATGTGAAGGTTAGCAAAGTAAAAAAAAAAAAAGTAAACATTTAAATATGTTTGGGATCAAATATTAGGATAAATAAAGACTCACATTGCTTTTGAGTGCTTTTAATTTTTATTTTTCGAATGGAGTGTTTGCCAAAGGAATGAGTACATTTGAAACAGTTTGGCCAAAAAAATCCATAGACATATTTTGAATTTCCTATCCTACAGTTTAAATGGAAAATCCTGCCATATATTTTTGTGGCTCTCCAAAGCAGTCATTAGCTTTATACTTACTATGTTCAGCCTGGAATTTAGTTCATACAGAGTGTATTGCCAGAATAGTCTTTTATTTTATGTTGGATGTTTGTGTTTTTTTTTGAAAATGGAATATATTTATGACTTAATAGTCAAGAACCAAAATTACTGTAAAACCACATTGCCACCAACATTTTAAAAATGTCTCCAGAGACAACAAAGATTTAACTTCTCCTCTTAACAGAAGAAAGAAAACACATTGAAATTTTTAAATTACAAAGTTATCTTTTACAATTTAAAATGAGTTCCCATTTCATATTTTTTTACCAGTAGAGCTACGATTTAAAAGGAATGTATTACTTAAAAAAAAAAAAAAGCAAATACACTTTTCTTTTTGTCCTTGAATATAAAAGTATTGAATGATTTCTGTCAAAATGTCTCAATAGTTCATGTTTGAGTCATGAAACACAGATTTTGAGACAATGAAAAAGACGCAGCCAGATTAAACACAAGCTAAATGCCCTCATGAGCAGTCCTCAGGAAATGGAAGATGCTCGAATGTGGTGAGCATGGCTAAAGCCACGAGCCTGCCGTATCTGGGTTGGAAGTGAGGACTTCATTTCTGCAAGGACGGTGGGGACAAGGAAGCACTTTAAAAGGCAGGCGAGGAGGACTCAGACTCACTTGAAATGACGGACCAGGTGGGCTTTTGCAGATGGTGGAGGGAGCTGAAACCTTCGCCAGAAGCTGATTTAAGGAGGCTTCCGAACTGAGGAAAACCTGCCAATGTGGTTCTATTTGCCAAGATGCCCTTTGACTGGGTGGATGAGTCTCTAGTCTCTGCAAAAACCGTCACTGCAGAAACTTCCTGGCCTGTTAGGTTACGTTCAGGGTCCGTGGAGTCTAATGGAGTCAACTACAAAACTACTATATGGAATGCAAGCATGGAGGAGGAAGAGAGAAAAAAAAATCCCACAAAAACAAAATCGTAAAACTTTCCACTCAAAAATACGCCTCCAAGCCAGAATTCCAAAATACATGCAAAGAAAGACAGCCAATAAAAATCAACAATTGGAGCATGAATTTTCTGAATAGGAAATTAATTTTATAAGGCCTGAGCCCCTAAATATACATTTAAGTTTTTACACAGAAATTCATACACGCATGCAAAGAGAACGAAAAGAAATGTGTTAAGAATTGAGGGTTTAAAAAAAAAACAGAAACCTTGGAAATATAAAATATATTTTACCTCAGAGGGTAAAAATAAAAGTAAATGTATCCACAGTGAGCTACATCGTAGCGAAACTGCAGAATATTAGGACTAAAGACTTTAAAAAAAAAATCTGGAGTTTCCAGAGTGAAAAGAGATTACTTGAAAAACAGTAACAATGGGTCTGGAAGGTTGTTGGTCTGGCAGGGATTTCCTATTGGCAACAATAGATGCCACTAGAAACTAGAATAATATTTTTGATGTTTTAGGGAAAATGACTACAAACAAGACTTTTTATATCCAGATAAACTATCACTCAAGGATAAGGGCAAAATAATGGCATTTTCCGACATACAAGACAAAAGGACTTTACCACCCACAAGTCTTTAGTGAAAGAATTGCTCCTGTATCTACTTCAACAGAAGGAAAATTGCCAAAGAATATGCACGGAATATGCACAGAAGACACAACTGTGAACACGGAAATAAATTTTTTTTAAGTTGGTAAATTGAATTAAAAACTGACAGGAAAATGATCCTTGTGTGTGTGTGCATGTGCTCAAAATAGGTAAAAATGAATTTTGACAATATTACAATAACAGATAATGTTGAAAGAGTTCGGATCTTTCATTTGTTCAGGATAGAATAACTTCAAACTGAGCAAGAAAAATTCAAGTCATCCAAAAATCATACATACTCGAGTAACCACAAAAAATAAAAATAATAACGTCAAAACTCCCTGAGGAAAAAAGGAACAAATAAAGAAACTTTACAATCTTTTTTTATTGTTTCTGCCTTCTGTTGAATTTATGAGTAGAAAAAAGTTTGAAAGATAAAAGAAGAAATAAATTCAAATATATGAGAAAGTTTAATAAATGTAAGTGGAATCCCTCCCCCTCCATTAAGAAAATAGAAATGATTAGATTGGATAACAAAAAGCTAAAATCTATTTGCTTTCAAAAGTCATACTCTGACATAAAGTGATATAAAAAGATTAACAAAAGAAAAGTGGGAAAAATATATTTTAGGCAAATCTGGAAAGTAATGCTTGCATATGCATATACTTTAGGATTATTGTAAAACTTTAATAC
>CM052895.1:98491081-98526293 GCA_028534135.1 Potos flavus
TCATTGAGAAGAACATCATCCGTACGAGATCTCTTTTCTTTTTAAAGATTTCATTTATTTATTTGACACAGAAAGAGAGAGAGAGAGAGATCACGGGCAGGCAGAGAGGCAGGTAGAGGGAGAAGGAGAAGCAGGCTCCCCGCCGAGCAGGGAGCCCGATGTGGGACTCCATCCCCGGACTCTGGGATCATGACCTGAGCTGAAGGCAGAGGCTTAACCAACTGAGCCACCCAGGCGCCCCCATATGAAATCTTAATATTAGGAAGACAAAATTCTTATTCTGAAAACAAAAGTTGCTGGGCAGTGTTTTGCCTAATGATAAATGTCTTTCCCCAAAAACAGAGCTGGTGATAAAGTCTTGCATGTATTTTTAAGTACTCACAGGGAGTGGGAAAGAAGCGAAGAGAAGAAAACAGGGGGGCAGGGAAAGGCGTTATTAGAATGTGTTCTCAAGCTGATGGGTTTGGGGCTATTGGCTCCCCATCTGTGGGCCTTGTTAGAAACTTTAGGAAACTGATCTCAGAGCAGTACTCCTGTGAGGTGACAGGACTACTGCTGTCTCGTGTATGCCTCAGCTCCTAGCTCCCATTAGTGAACGGAGACCCCTCGGGGCAAACTCCCTGACATTTCTAGGTCCTGCTTATCCCCATTTGCATCCAACTTCAAGGAGAAACCAGAAGCCACTAAGTGAGAGTTACCGAGCATGGATAGAGGGGAAGGGCATAGAGTTGCACCTCATGAAGCTTGTCAAAACCCCAGTAGAAGCAAATAATACATTACATGTTAATTTTTAAAAAGTATAACTTAAAAACAAAAAACAAAGCCCAGGAGAACACTGTCTATGCGGCAAATGCTGGTTAACAGAGTAAAAACAGAGGACCGCTCTGATGGCTTAAATCATTAGATCACCTACCCAGTTTATACCTAGACTTGGTTGTCCTCTCTTTGCATAATGAGAGCCCACAGTGATGCATACCCTTGAAGTAAACAGAAAAATGATCTAGGAGGAGGGTGGAAGATTCAGGTCAGGAGTAGGAAAGGAAAGCAATTAGTGTGGATAGATTTTGCCCAAATTAGATTTAAACCATTTCAGAACATTCACTTTCCCTTGGCTGATTCTAGCATTTGATTGCCCCCCGAAAAGATTTAATTGCGGTAATGTGCCACCATTCAACAAGTAGGGTCCTCATTAGGCAGAATTCGCGCACATTCCCCTAGGAGACTGGCTTTCTCCTGTCCTGCCCATTCATCCCAGCCCTTCATTTGGCTCAGGCACTGAGGTCTGTTCACATTAGCCGTGGCAACATTACAGTAGCTGGCTTGGTTTCACTCAGGGGCAGTGGTAAATTATAGATACTTGGGCAGAAAAATGCCATTTAGAGCCTCTTTCCCTAAACGAGATGGGGTAAGTGGTAGCCATGTAAGGTTTTGTGACCTTTCCAGTGTTTTCCAGCTTCTCTCTCTAGTTCCTGACTAGATAGAGCACACCGATTGCCCGCACTGGCAGACTGCCCCCCACTAGCCCTGAAGGAAGCCTGACGAGGATAAGGAATGATAAGGAATAAATAGGACTGGTGGCTATAGAAAATATTACTATTGTAACATCTGACACCAGAATTTCCCTTAGGGAAGACTCAATCGGTGCAAAAAAAGCGGGATCCCCACTGCCGGGAAGCGATGTGATAACTTTAGGCAAGAGTGAATTCCTTCCTCTGCAAGAAGAAGGAAAGGAATTTATTTATTTCTCTAGTTCGGGAAAGAAAGAGGGTCATTTGATTTCGGGTTGGTGATCCTGGGCTACTTCTCTAACCGTCACTGAAGCCTGCTACCTTCCATTTGGGAAATAGAGACGCTAGTAAGTCGATCTAAGCAACGACGATAATATTCCATTTTTTAGACTGGGTAGGGCTGTGGAGATGAAAGAACAGGGGAGAAAGAGGAGCCAATAAGATGGAGAGAGGCTGAGACCAGGCAAGATGAAGGGGCTCGAAGCTCAAACTCGCTGCTGGGTGAGCTGGGGATCTTTCAGGGACGGCCATATCTCTGATTTAATGGGCAATTGTTTGTGCTGCTTTGTTGTAAATGTGCTCTCCAACCCCGGCCAACAAACCCAAAATCTTCAGGGAAGTCGACCACCCTGCCAAATTGTTTTCTCCTTCCTCTGTGCCTCCTTCGAAGGTTGCTTGTCGCTGTCTTAGGTACTTGTCGTGTCTTCCCTTGTGTCATCATGGGCTTGTTTTATGACCCCTCCTGGAGTGTGAGCAGCTCAAGAACGCAGACCATTTTGTTTACCACTGCTTCCGTCCCGGCGCTATCTGGGTCTTGCACATTCAGTAAGTGCTTGTTAAGTTGAATTGACTGCAAATTCGAGAGGGAAGAGGAGATCGGCTTATACTGGTACATATCTTCCGTGTGCCACGCTCTGGGCTAGCATGTTAAGTGGGATAAGCAGGCAATTTGCACATGAAGAAACCGGGGAACAGCGAGGTTAATTACCTGCAAACGATGCATTTTATGCCGGGAAAGAGAAACTGTTGAAACTGCAGAGGAATACTCTGTGTCATCCAACAGAGAACTTGGCTCCGTAATGACATTTAAGATCCCCTTGTCTGTGTAAATCCCCAGGCAGCAGGGAGGAATAGCAGGGGTGTGCTGGAAGCCCGATCAGAGATTTGCTGCATAAATGCCTTGGCTGCTTTCATCCTGGCAAGAATTTCATTTCGTGAACTTAAAAATCAGTCATTCTTTCATCAACAAGGAAATCCTTCTCCTTAGAATCAAATCTGAGATGACTAGGTACAAAAGGGATAGAACAAGTTATTTTTCTCTTTGCTTGGAGAAAAATCTTCCAGTGAAGTTTCAGTGGGAAAATAGAACCAACTGTGTATAAATTATAGATGCTCTATTTGGATAGATGTTTCCCCTCCATTCTTTCTCATTACACTGTGGTTTTGTTTATTCTGTGATGCTTATGTTTATGTTACTTCTTACTGAATAGTTTTGAAAACAATACCCAGATTAGGTGAGTTAAATAAGATCGTATAAATTAGATTACATTAGTTTCTAATAAGGAACTTCAGTGTACGACGTCCAGCGGCCCTTACTGGCCAAGACTTGTGGGGTCTTGGACAAGCATTTTAATGCTGAGCGTTGATTTACTCGCCTCTATAACAAGGTGGAAAATGCTGGTCGAGCCTCTTAGAGTTGACAACGGGTTGACATGGCCATTCTCCTGGGGCTTTCTATGCATTGAGAAAATCAGTGGTTCAGTTTTCTTTCCACCTGACTTCCAGGTGCTGTGGCCTTCAGAACCTCACGTAAGGCCAATGATGTAAGAACTAACTGGCGATGACGGTCCCTTGCATTCATGGTGCGCTCTATGCCTACATGCCGTCGTCACACCTGTGATCCCATGCAGCCTTCACAGCACCAGTGGAGCAGCCCTCATTTTGTAGGAGTCAGAATATGGCTCAGAAAGGAGACATCATTTGCCCAAGGTCATAGAGCTCAAGGTCAGTGGCACATCCGGGACTGAAAATCTGAGCTGGAGGCTTTTCCCTCATTCTTCTCTTTAGCATATGTAAGGGATCAACAGGCTGGAGGGGAATCTAGGGGTGGGGAGATGGGCAATAAACTTTGAGAGACCCTAGAAGGAAAGGGCTCGATGCAAAACACAAACAGATCATAAAGGTAGTTTTCAAACAACTGACTTCTATATTTACAAGCTGTGATATCCACCTAACAGTGCACTTAAGTTTGATGCTCAAAAGTGTGGGGCGGGGAGAAAAATGAAGAAACATCAGGCAGATTGACAGTTGACCACAGTAAGCACTCGTGTCCCAGGACACAATATTGCTTTGCAATCCTTTTTTTATATTCCTGATTCATTTTTCAGGTTTACTGGATCTATATGCTTTATTAACTTGCTTCCAAAGTGAAGGAAAACTGAGGGCGCCCGAGGAATGTAGAGATGTTGGGTTTAAAAGGCCACTGCAGTCACAGGAAATATAAAAGTGGAAAGGCTTCAAACCTAAGTTTGAAGTTTAGCTACAGTTTCCATTAGTAAATGTTCATCTCAAAAGGTATTAACTTTCTAATTATTGGATTTTAATGCAAGTTGAATCCCATCTCAGAACCTTGTTGCCCAATGAGAGAAATGTTCAATAATGTATGTTTTCTAGAAGATAGCCTCTAATTGCATGTAGCTATTGAGTAGTTGAAACATGGCTATCGTGACAAAGAAACTCAATTTTTACTGTTATTTAATTTTGATTACCTTAAATTTAAGTAGCCCCATGTGGCTAGTGGCCATGGTATTGCACAGTACAGTTCTGGAAAGCTTTTGCTGATGACGGTCTTCAGCTCCTGTTTTGTAAGCATATTGATATAGAAAAGAGGATTTATAAAAAACAGCTGTGTTTTCCTGAATGTTTTTGATGATAAGGATTCTTGTTTTTCAATTAAAGTGAGGATAAGAAAACTGTTGCACATATCAGATCATTCCAAGTTTTGTAAAGTCTCAACGCAGTAATTAAGTAACATGGGTCTTCTACTTTAATTGGCACAAATACTTTGGCTCGTGAGAGTTCTAATCTATCCTGATGAGACTATATTGTTATTGGGCAGGTGATAATTTGGATTCCTGTGTTTTAGAGCTCAGAAAATTCAGTTATTTCTCACTGATAAGTCTTTTGAATTGTTTTCTATTTTAGTACGGGATCTTTCTAGACTGTGGAAGTTCTCCTGCATGATGCAATACACATTCACTGAGATAGCTATCTGCAGCACGTGGGAAAGCTGAGAGAACAAATGAATGATAACCAATTGTCTGTCTATACAATTCCACGGCGTCGGCCTTGCCAGAGTGTCCAGCCCCTGATGAAAACACATTTGTGAGGTTCCCAGATGATATCCCACAACTGTGATAATTGTCACGTGCATATTTATTTTTCCCTTGAGAAACTGAATGAGTAAAAAAAAAAAAGATCGCAACTAAACAAAAGCATATCAATAACAGGAAACTGTTGGTGAGAAATACCCTGATGTTCCTGTAAATTCACGTCACCAGATTCCCCAGGGACAAAGGTGCATGAACTGCATGGGTAAATAATTATGATTTAATACAGAGACCTTGCAATGCTGTTTACAGTAAAACAACAAAAAAGAATTGTTTCTGGAGGCGCAAATAAGCAAATAATAGAAACACATATCAATATAATCAGGAAGTGGTGATGTTATGTCTAGGTCAGCTACTGAAAACAATTTGTAATCTATCAAAGTATCTCCTTTGCAATTGCAAGCAGTACAAGGTGGGACCTTAAGAGGAAGAATCATCCCTGGGGTGATTAGAAATGGGGGACAAAAATGGAACATCCATCCTGGAG
This sequence comes from Potos flavus, assembly GCA_028534135.1. Lineage (NCBI taxonomy): Eukaryota > Metazoa > Chordata > Mammalia > Carnivora > Procyonidae > Potos > Potos flavus. Next base: position 98,496,466 of record CM052895.1, read on the forward strand.
AATTTCCAAAAAGGTTTCTGCATCGTGATACCTGTCTGTTTGCAGGGTTTTATTCTCATAGATGATAAGAGGGAGAATGACCACAGATTCTCCCTCCTTCTTTAAAAGGATTTCCAGTGGAGGGCAATATCTACGTGTAAGTGTGTCCCCACAAGTGCATGTGTATCGCAGCTAAGGAAAGAAGTGAGGGGCGATACTTCAACTGCTCGACTGTGTTCCTCTCTTTTTATTATAAATGAGGTTTTTCTCAACAAAAATGGGAAACTCATAATTTTCCACTTTTTCCAGAATCTATTTACTGTAAAAAACATGAAGGCATTTGTCTAGTAGCCTGAAGAGAAATCTAAAGTTTTACTGGGGAGTTTGATCAGAGGCAAGAAGGGAAAGAGCCAGCAAGTAGTGAGAATCAGCACAGAATCCACACCTGAAATCTCTATTTTGCTTGGGTGATAGGATAAGACTCCATGAGTCTCATTCTCAGAGTCTAAGCAAATTTTAAAATTTACCCAGCTATTCAGCCAACGGTAACCTCATTGTGATGTACCCTGCTACCATTTCTCCACTTTTAAAAGAATCTGGGGTGAGCAGAATAATAAGCCCCCAAAGATATCTACATGCTAATCTCCGGAATGTGTGAATATTACTTTACAGGACAGGGTAGACTTTGCAGATAAGATTAAATTAAATGGGGGTGCCAGGGTGGCTCAGTGGGCTAAGTGTCTGCCTTCAGCTCAGGTCATGATCCCAGAGTTCTGGGATGGAGCCCCACATCGGGCTCTCTGCTCAGTGGGGAGCCAGCTTCTCCCTCTCCCTCTCCAGCTCCCCCTGCTGCTGTGCTCACTCGCTCTCTCTCTGTCAAATAAATAAATAAAATCTTAAAAAAAAGACCTTCGGATGGAGAGATTATTCTGGATTATCAGGATGAGTCCAATGTAATTACAAGGATCCTGAGAAACATCCGAGAAGAAAACGTGACAGTGGAAGCAGAGAGAATGAGAGATTTTGCAGATGCTGGTTTTGAAGGTGGAGGAAGGGACCACAAGCCAAGGAATTCAGGTGGTTTCCAGATGCTGGAAAAGACAAAGAGATTCTCCCTTAGGGCCGCCAGAAGAAATGCAGCCCTGCCAAAACCTTGGTTTTGGTTCAGGAAGACCCATTTTGGACTTTTGATCTCCAAAACTGTAAGAGAATAAATTTGTGTTGTTTGAAGCCACTAAATTTGTGATAATCTGTTACAACAGCAATAGGAAATTAATATAGATCTAAACTGTGCTTTTTATGTTCGATGGCAGTATTGGGTCTGTGAAGTTATTGCTCCGTTTTCTAGTTTTAATCTTAGACTATTAGGCTGCACATTGGAATCATTTTGAACACTTAAAAAATATGGAGGCCAGGGTTCCATCCCAAGGAACTTAGATTTAGTGCATCTGGAATGGAGGTGGCACACTGGTATTTTTCAGACCATCAGGCAGATGAATCTGATGGTCACCTAAGAATGAGAACACCATCGTTAGAGGACTAACTCCTTTGTATGGTCTCTTGGCTGTTTAAGCTCAGGGAATAAGCATTTCATCAGTACAAATGACAGGATCATTTTACAGTAAAAAATGTAGTCCAACTACTTTGGTCTTTAACCTTGCATTTGCTTTTTGTCCCCGTCTGAACATAGCGTACCCCCTGGGAGTAGATGTCTGGGAAGCAAAGCCCCCTCTGTCTCCACTTCTTCCATTTCCTCTGGGTCCCAGTTTCTATTCAGAAGCAGTCAAGGATGACTCCCCAGCCAGGAGCCCTCACGGCAGTAGTTCTGACACTTATGGAAAAGAGGTATTGAGTGCCATGGGTCTATGGCAGGGATGGTGTCTTGTGATCAAGGGAGTGATACACAGAAAGAGCCCACGCTCCCCTGTGCTTGTGTATTCCATGAGAGAAAGATGGAGCTGTGGCTTGGATGCAGGCATCATAGTGGAAAGGGACTTGAACTGATGCCAGGAAAACTGTGATCTAATCCTGGCCCAGCCACTTATATTAATAATACCAGCTCCTCCTCATTGGCTATAGGCACTGGACTGAGTATTTCACATGGTGATGATCTCACTTGATCATCCATTCATATCTTCATTTGGTTGGTTCAGTCTTCAAAGACACAAGTGGTCTCTGGGATCCCTGGATGTGTTGGTCATAGGTTGGAGTCATACTTTCAGATAATTGAAAATGTACATGATGAATTCTCCCAGATAGTAGAATTTTCTATGCTCTGCCATCCTCTGATTCTATGACAGTCATTTGACATCTTATAACAGTAACCGATTTCCATTGGGTCTTGTAGTTGTTCGGGTTGAGGAAGTAGAAGAAGTTGAAGCAATTGGCCCGTGATCCATTTTTCTCTGGCCATTACTTGGAGTTGGGGGGGGGGGGGACGTTACCCTCAAGGGAAAGAAAAGAAGGCAGGTGACCTTGTTGAATCTCTTTGTCAACACAATAACTGGACCTCTAGGAAATAGACTAATGGTATTTTCTAGGAGGAGACTCTTTCTGTGGATTACTCTTAACAGGATGTCTTTGGTTTGTTTAGGGAAACGAAGCTGGAATTTATGGATTATGAAGCATTGTTCCCTGGAGAGTGTCTTATAAGCAATAGTTTTCTTGGTTATGAAATGCTCCCTGCTATGTAAGGTGATCCATGACTGTCACTTAGAGACTTTATCTACACTGGCCAGAAAGCACACACCTAGTGGTGGAGGAAGGACCTGAGAGTCACATGGGATAATCCAGACCTCCCTCTGCTTTGTCTGTGCTTCCTGAATACTCGTATCTGTATTCATTATTCATAAAGCTTGATATTGGGTAAGATGCCTAATTCATGTGAGTTTGATTTGAAAATCTAAACCTTTGTGTTACCTCACTCTCGTATTAGACTCTAAGCTCATGGAAGGCCAGAACTATCCACAACTGATCTCTGTGGGCATGGCATTGTGTCTTTAATAAGGTAGCTGCTCAATTAATAAACACAAATCAATATATTAAAGAATTGATGGGTTGTAAGAAATCCAGAAGGTTAAAAAAAAAAAAAAAAAAGAAATCCAGAAGGTTACGAGCCAATGGAAAATGTAGGAATATAAATTTATACAGAGAAACGTTGCACTTGCTGGTATTCTATTATCATACCATTCTCTCTCCTCTGAGTATAATGACTTTTAAATGTAAATATAGTTTATTTCCACATTAAACTCAACATTTCTTTATGTGAGTGCAGTGAAACTGTAAGATGGTTTGGGCTTTTAAAAGTTTTTCCGCTTAAATTGAATTATAGGGCTTGTAGACCTATTTTGAATGCTGCTTGACCATTTTGGTTCATAGCAGTTCATCAATCAGTGGCCATATCTAGTAGTGCCAATTTTGACTTCCCTCAGCTTTTACCATATTCATCATTTGCAGTTCAAATTGATCCCCATGGAGAAAAAGTAGTTTATATCTTTGCCTACTGAATGAAGCAGCTTATTCAGGCATGGGACCTCCATGTGTCCCACTGATGTAACAATGGGAGGGCATGCTCTCTTCTTCACATGGGGCAAAAGCCTGTACGTAGGAGTTTACATGGGTGTTTGGGGTATTTATAGATGCTGTGTGCCTTAAAAGGTCTCCACTGTGGACTATAACTGTGCCCCAAATCACCAACTCTACTGTTCCTCTTTTATAACAAGGGATTTTTTTTATTTCTCTAAAAGGGGCGTCTGTAATCACTCAAGTGTAATCTAAAAATGGCAACTTTAAAATACAGTGACTTGTTGAGAGATAGAGTAGGTAATATCTCTTTGGGGTTTCCCCCAAAGGCAGGCATTTACACAAAGGCTCCGATGCGGGCAGTTTTCCTGGGGGGTGATTCCAGGAAGGTGGGAGGAGGGAAAAGGGGAGGTCAGACAGCGAAGAGAGAAAAGTCCTCAAAAGTTGTATTAAAGAGGGAATTACTGCTTTTGGCAATCAAGTTTCACTCCAGTTGAAGGTCCTCTAAGAAAATTTGAGAAATGCACGTTAGGACTATTCTTTTGGGACCAGGTGCTTATCCCCTGACATCCATCCTCATCCATGGCTGAGGGTTTCCCCTGGGAGTGTTTAATCCCTGGACCACCCAGGATGCCTGTGCATGGGTTGAACAAGCTCCCAAGGCACAGGAGAAAGCCCCAAGCAGGGGATGGCAGGATGGGAGCACCAGATGTGGACATTGAAACCTTGGAATGACAGTTGAAGTGAGGTTTCGATGTCCACATCTCTGGCTTAAGAAGCCTGGGGAGACAGAAGGAAACTGGAAGACATGCTCCCCAGCTGGTGTAGAGCCTGTCCTGACCCCTTTAGTCCTTCTGTACTTTAGGGATCCCATGAACATAGGGAGAGAGTACGGCTGTGCTCCCTGGCCTCATCACTCATCATTAGCCTGCTTAGTTCCTTAGCGCTCTCTTCCTTGGACTGTTTGGTACATCTGTGTCGGGGTGGGGCCAAGGCACAAGACCCGCCTGTCCACCATGGCTGGGCATGGGGCACAGCTGCAAAACTGGCTGGCGTCACACCCCACTTGCTCTTTGTCACCCAGCTCTTAAACACTGAAGACGATCTAGGTCCCATGGATGTTTTCTCCCAGCAAGACTAGAGTGTTTCATTTGTATTGATACATCTACGTGTCATGTGCCTTGCACCTGCTTTCCGTTGAATGCCTGTTTTAGGCTTCTACCCAAATCCCACCCAGGCCTTCACATTCTCCTACCTAAAAGACAGCTGTGGCCTTGTAAGCTATCTACCTGCCTTCCACTTCCCCTCCCCCCACCTTTCTTACCTATTCTCTACTCCATCATCAGATCGACCTTTTTCTAGCAGAACTCATATCCCTCCGGTTTTCTGCTCCAAAGTATTCACTGTTTGGTTGTTTGTTTTTTGTTTTTTTTTAGTGCAAACCAGTCGCAGCACAATTTCCAAGCCTAGAAACAAGTTTTTCCATAATAGGGCCCCAGCCCAACCGTATTAGGTTTCCCATTATGTCTCGCTGTTAATATCACATTAGAAGTTGCGGACAAGCCTATGGGCTGTTTACTCACAGTCCACAGACTTTGTTCAGTTTGTCTTTGCTCCTAATTTAAATTGCTGATTAAGATTGTTATTATTACTAATTTAAATTACTGATTAAATTATTGCTTGCCTTAAATTACTAATTAGCTGTTCACATTTAGACACTGAGGCATTTCACACACACAGAGATGTCGATTTCCAGCCTCTCCTGAAACACTGAAAGATCCGATGATACTGGGCTCACGTCTCTGCAAGGTCACCATCAGCTGGATCTTAGTAGTGGCTACCACTTTTAGATCACCATGAGAACCTCAGTGTGCCCCAGTCCCCTACCCACTCATGTCACTTACTTACATAAGCTACTAAGTCTCTAAGGGCCCTTGTGTCCCCAGCTCTAAATATGCTCCAGTTCCTGCCCAACTGTTTAATTCCTTGTTCTCCAAGTAAGTCCTCACTTTTGAGCGAATGCTGTCAGTGCTCAGCTAATATCCCCTTGACACTCATCATTCCCTTATGTCAGTGACTCTCCACTGAACTCATCGTGACTGCTGGAGGGATTCTCTGACCAGGAGCATAATCAGCCTACACAGAGAGCCGGCAGAAAACCAGAGAGGTGATGCAGCTAGGGGCAGCCCACAAGCAATGACAAGGAAAGTAACTGGAAAATACCCCGACTTCTTCACCCTCCAGCGAGTGAGCCTGTGTGGTGAGCTCTCTGAAGTACGCAGTCTTGCAAGGATCTCCAGAGCACCAGCTGCCTCTGAGGTGACCTTCCCTCTCCCACTTCCCCTCTTTTCTACTGAGCTTCTTGGGGTCACCTCCCAAATTAACCGTTATATTCAAATCCTTGTCTAAGGATCTGCTTCTTGGAGAACCCAGCTAAGGGGCTTTTCTGCACTAAATCCCCATCACCTTTGTCCTTGCTAGAATGCCCCTCCGTCTTCCCTTATCTCACAAACTCCACTCCATTTCCACGCCCCGCCATCACTCTGAGTTGGACTCAAATGTTTCCTCAGTCATGAAAATTTCCCGGACCCCTCTCACTCCCAGTTTACCTTCCCACTTCCTTCCCTGAATCCCCAAAGCCCTGGGCTTAATGTTTTTCTCATGGCTCTTACAGTTTACACCTTTTGATCTCTATCTTCATAACTTGTACCGCTAATCTCTTTATCCACTTTGTCGATCCCTCCTTATACACCATTTCACATGCCCTCTTCCTGAACTGTCTCTTGTTCCAGCATCCGATGAGTAGTCAGCTCTGGGAGGGCTGGGAGCAGCTCCGGGAGGGCCGGGAGCAACTTTCATACTGGTAAACTGACTGGATCTTTCCTCGTGCTCATTGCAATCTGCATAGTCTTCTGCTGTGGGGTTTCCCTGTGGCTACTAAGCATGGAATGCTCTTGAACTTTGCTTAGTAATGGTGCAATCACAACCTAGAGGAAAAGTGAATCCTTGGCAAATGGAATAGGAGAGCCAATACCTACATTTCCTCCCTTGGATCAACTGTTCCGCGATGTTATAAGGCTTCTCAGAGGATGACCCAATGGCATTGCTCATCAGTCTCATTTAATAGCAGACACATATTGTGCCTTGGCTCTTCTTTCTTCCCTGTGAGTGTCCCTTGTCCCTTACTACGGCCTCTGGGCTTACACTCCCTAATATTATAGTAACGTATATGCCTTTGCCTCAAGACTCGATTTCTGAGCCCCCAGGCGAAGACATCTACTATCTTGTTGGTAAATACAGGCAGCTCTTTGAGAGAAGGAAAAATGACCAAAGCGCAATAAGAAAACAGACGTTTGTGGCATTTTTAACATACCCTATTCTCACGACCTGTTCCCCAGCTCAATGGTAGCCTTGAGAGTCACAGCCTGCGTTCCTAGTACCAGATCAAACAGAAGAAAGCCTGAGCTCCTTCAAAGCCTCATTCTCAAAGAACTGCTACTGTCCAATTTGCCTTGTCGATACAAGGCGCCCTTGGCTACCCCAACCCGAATGCTTCCTTTACTTGACCCGACCTGAGAGCCTCCCCCCCCCAAGGGCAAAAACCCTACTCTGGGAATCATTTGTAGGTAAGTACAGCTATCTCACAGCTGCCCTGAGGTGATAGGTAAGAGTCAGAACACACAATAAACAAAAGCTTAAAAGGAAATGCTGAAGAACGAAGCCTCCCTAGGTACACTGAAATGCCCCAACGTATTCCTGAAAACCTAGATGACCATGGGCAGACATAGGGCTGTGTCCTTGCCCATGAGTGACGCTTGGAGGCCCCAAGCTGTCACCTCTGGTTGACTTCGAAGCTCTGTGTATGTAGGAGGGAAAGGTTAAGGCAGAGTTGTAAACTGAATGTCAAAGGCATGCCCCAACATGTACACAGAGCCCCATGGCAAAGACTGCAAGATTCATTAGCTCCCCGCATTTAAGAAAATCTCTGTCCGATCATTAGCTGATTGTAAAGCTGAGTAGAGACTTCAGTGGTAACACATGACAAATAATATATATTTTACAGAATTAGTGCGGAAGAGTCACTGAATATACCACTATAATGGGCAGCAACAAATGGGGGGCGGCGGGGGGAAGGGGTGGATCTGATTGCCAGCATTGGCACATGACATTATTTGAAATGTCCCGGTTTCAACAAAATTTGCGAGACATGCAGAGAAATAAGAAAGCCTGACCAACACACAGAAAGAAAAAAAAAAAAGCAATCGATTGAAACTCTCCTTCTGAAAGAGGGAGGAGGGGTGTCTGGGTGGTTCAGTGGGTTAAGCCTCTGTCCTCAGCTCAGGTCATGATCTCAGGGTCCTGGGATTGAGCACCGATCAGGCTCTCTGCTCAGCAGGGAGCCTGCTTCCCCCTCTCTCTCTGCCTGCCTCTCTGCCCACTTGTGATTTCTCTCCTCTCTGTCAAATAAATAAATAAAATCTTTAAAAAAAAAAAAAAGAAAGAAAGAAAGAGGGAGAAAAGCCGAGTTGCTTTCCTGTCAATTCAATCTTTTGAATGTAAACCAATTATCTCAGGAAGAGAAAGGGGAAAGTCCCTTCCCTGGACTACAAGCAAGTGTTTAGCTCCCGGGGAGGTTAAGTTTTATTACCCTATACGTGGGAGCTTGTGGCTTCAGATCTAATACCGTTTAATTTCCAACGTTTGTCCTTTAACTCAGGTTTTAGCTTCCTTTGCCTGGAAAGCCCTAACTGTGCAGAAAAAGGAAAATATTTTCTCTACCCTATCATAGTCAGGCCAAGGTGAGGGTCACCAAAAGAATGCTTTAGGAGACATAGTAATTGGATGAGCTTACTTCTTGGCTGGCCAGTTTATGCCCTTTGTGGCTCAGTTAATGCCTGTTAATGATTTGTTAGTGCCGACTTTCACTGGCAAAATCGTCCCAGGGTGATTGATAACTAGTTGTACCATCACCTGTCCTAAAACACCCCTGGAGCCCTTTCCACATGGAAGGGTGGAGGAAAGCCAGAGGGAAGGGGATGGAGCCTGTGGGTCCTGACGAATTCGTCAGCTGAATGAGTCACACATGCACAGAGACTGATGTTTCATTTTATACAACCAGTATTTCAAATTTGACCCCGTACTTCCATGGCAGTTAATAAAATAAGCTGCTCATGAAATAACTATGCCATTTTGAGTCGAATAAGTCACCCAGGAGGGGAAGTCTAAAGTTCAGGAAATTATAGAAGGTAGATAAGCTTCAGCCAAAGACAATAACAAAGGAAATAGCGTGAAATAGCATAGAAATGAACCAGCCCTGAATCACAGGTAAAAAGAAACAAAATAGCCCTTGGTCAGTTTCAGAGATGTGAGACAGAGGAGAATTAAAAAAAAAAAAGAAAAGAAAAGAAAAGAAAAAAGAAAGAAATGGTCCCAGAAGAGTTTGGCTTTCAGGGAAACCCAAGAGTCAGTGAGTATTGACTCCAATCTGTACTTTTCCTCAGGAAACACTTTGATATTAATGATGCAATGGAGGGATATCAGATTCTTTGTATTGTATTATCTGAGCTAAGCTCTGGTGTTGTCGGATCCTCGGGGGCAAGCCTTGTGCCCTTCAGTTCTGGAATGGTATGACATTGAGGAGCTTATCCCAAAGCTTTCTTGCCCATGGATTTCCTTCACAGATGCATAAAGGCTTATTGGGGGCAACATTTCTATGAGGCTCTTACTAATCTCCTTTGCCTCCTGGTTCCTCAATCATTTTACCCAGACATCTACTGTAGACTGATCGCCTTTAACCATTTATATACAGCATCTACCTCATGCACTTACTGGGCAGGGGCTGGGTCTTGTTCTTCAAGTTAATGAGTACCTCAGCCTATGGCTACAAAGTATGTCCAACACAGCTTGTTAATGTGAAACAAAAGTAGCAAAATTATCTGTGTGCCTCTGTTTCCAGACATCTATGTGCCTTTGTGCCAGAATCCTGCATCTCAGCCTCTACAGTAGCAATGCCTGCCTTACACCTGCTTCCATTAGCAATCTACTGCTAGGAGACGGTGGCTTGAATTTGCAAGCAAGGGGAGCCTGGACGTGAGATATAAAGAAAGGGAAGTCCCAGCTGTTAATTTCTCTCTCTTTGGCCTTAGACATTTGTTTTTGGGATAATAAGATAGTGGAGAAACTCTGAGTCCGGCTATTGGATTCTCTACCCACACAAACTCCTTTGTCTTTTATTCAATCACACTTGTGAACCAAGTCCAGAAGGACCAGACTACATGTTGCAACAAAAAGCCATCCAATTTTTTTAATACCAAAAAGATGGAAAATGGGTCACAAATTGTTGCTTGGAGGTGAGCTGCTTACTCAAGATGATTGGTGTTGGACCATTGGGAGAGCCCAGAACAAACTTACGTGGATTGTTCATTGTTCGTTACAGTGAGGAGGTTCCCTAACCAATATACCCTGTATGAGACCGCCATTCTATAGAGAGGTTTTTCTGTGTGTCAGTGAAAACAGCTGTCCCTGCCTCCATGCTGACCTGATTCCAACAGAAAGAGAGCTTCCTTCTCTCTCTGTCCACACATCAATGCCAAAACAGCTCTAATTATCACTGACCAATGGCCCTATTCCTGGGCCAATTATGGTTTCTAAGATGATGAAATGGTGTGACTTAGTGGTAGAGTATGAATTCTCAAGCCAGACTGTCTGGATTCAAATCTAGGCTCTATCATTTTCTGCCTGGAACACTTTGGACTGGTTACTTATCCTCCCCATGCTTCCATTTATTCGTATGTCAAATGGGAATAATAAATAATACATTTTACATTACTGTGAGCAGCAAAAGAGTTAATACATAGAGTTAGAACAGTGACTAGGAGAGTAAAAACTTCCACATTAGTCCCCTGGGTCATCTATGACTGTGGCTAAGAATGTCTATATGATAGGAGATGCCGTAATTAAAAGAAATACCAGAAGTAGAAATGTTTTGCAGTTTGCAAATTACTTTTTATATCTATGGTCTCATTTGATCCTTGCCTTAGTCCTGCAAGGAGGTCATAGAGGACACAGACGCTCAACTAGCCCCAGACCACACAATTAGTAAATAGCAGTGATGAATCTTGAACTCACAACTTAGGAGCTTTCCAAGGTCCCCTGAGCGGTACGGACTCCACCAGAGAGGGGGTGAGTAGAGGCACGGCCTGGCCTGTGCAGCGTGATAATTCACTGGATAATACAACCCTTTGCAATCCGTGATTTGAAGTCATCCTCAGGAAATGATTTACTGGAGGCTACAATGCAAGTAGCATTCTCTGTACTTCAGGGAGCTGACATCTGGAGGCACGGGGCACCATGTTCTATTGCCACCCGTTGTGGCTCTCATTGGCTTAGCGTTTGGGGTGGCCACAGCTTTTGCTGTTTGGGGCTATTACTCAGTGTTTCTAAATCTCTATAAAGAGCCGCATTAACTCAGTAGCACAAACAGGCTGCAAATACAAAATGACCTGGGCATAGAATACAACCACTAAGTCAAATTCAAGTTCATCATCTCTCTCTTTTTTTATGAATCTGAATGCAGCTGATCAATGTCATTTCATTTACACGTAGTATCAGGAGTCTTTCAGCAAGCAGGTGTATCTACAAGTTAGAGTCAAGAACTCGGGCACCCGATACAGATTTGGTTTTTTGTTTTTGTTTTGAGAATCAGATTTTCCTTTAAGATACATGAAGGCAAAAAGACTTAAAACACCAAAGAAGGTTCATATGCTCCGACTGGGCCTTAAATTGGGGTTTGAAGAAAGGGGAAGGTTGCTTTTGGGGAAGGTCTTAAAGCTGTGTGACAATAGGAAGTGTAGCAGAGAGTCTCCACATAGAGAAGCTGTCTCTTCCTTCCTTCCCTGTTCACACCTGCTGCTCCATCCACCAAGAGACAAGGTCCATTTCCCTTCCATTGGAGTAGGAGTCAGCCTTATAACTTACTCTGGCCAATACAATGGGCTAAAGAACACTTAGTTAATTCTAGACCTACCTTTAAGGAACTCAGTGTCTTTTACTTTCCCTTGGGAAGCCAGAAGCCATGCTGTAAAGAAGTGGTCTAGACTACCATGGGAGAAGTGATTGTGGGGAAAGAAGCCACATGAAGGAGCACGGAGGTCTTCTGACATTGAATGTGGTCACATGTCTCGTACCTGTGAGTGAACCATGGAGCCCAGCCTGGTTGCCACCTAGAGGCAGCTGAGTCAGTGACACGAGCCAATGCCTTGTGGAGCCGAGAGGCCCAAGCAAGTCCCGACTCAATATCTGACTCAAGGATTGTGAGAAAGAATAAATGATTGCTGTTCTAGCCAGTGAGTGCTGAGGTGGTTTGTTACAAGGCAAGAGATCTTCCTGAAAAATGGAGTGTCCCTCAGCAGCCCCCTAAAGGAAGTCAACCTGTTCTATATTCTTGACATGAATTCCAGAATGATGATGGCACTGGAAAGCTAACCAACACAAGAAAAAGTGACAGAAGAAAAGTAGTACTTTCAAAGATGAAACCCCAAGGATAATAGCCTCTGCCCGTGTTTCTCTTCTGAAATAGTATCATCGGATCATTGGATCACGGCATTTGCTGAGTCCACTGATGTGAATCCAAAATCTTCACTCAATTCCATTTAAAAAGTACCGACTGAGCTCCTTCTTTGTACCAGATTCTCTCCTAGGAGCTGGAGGCTCAGTATTAGACACGAGGGACAGAGCCTCTGCTCTAATGGGGCACAGGTTCCAGAAGGGAACCTGAGAAGAAATTACAAATATGGTGTCGTAGAGGGCACAGAGAGCAAAAAGTGGGAAGATTTCTGTAAGGAAGTCCAGTCTAGGTTGGTACTGGATGAGGAGTAGAATCTGGCCAAGTTCAAGGGCAAAGGGAGGTGAAGGGGCAGGGGAGGGCCAGGTTGGGGCAGCAAGAGTAACAGAGACCATGACCCAAGTAAGAAAGAGTGGGGCACGACTCTCCAGAGTGGGGTCTGTTGTCACGCTGTCTCACAGTGCGGGGTCTGTTGTCACACAGTGTCACAGAGCGGGGTCTGTTGTCACGCAGTCTCACAGTGCGGGGTCTGTTGTCACACAGTGTCACAGAGTGGGGTCTGGTGTCACACAATCTCTCACAGGTTTGCTGCACTGTGCAGTTATTTCCAGACACTCCTTGTTCTCACTCTCCTTCCAAAATCAAGGCCCATTCAGGAGCTTGAAATGATTGTGTGGCTGTTCCTTTCTTTGTAGTTCAGTCCTCTCTCCCATCCAGATGTAGGTTCTGTTCTGATTCTCTCAGCTCCTCAGGCGATCTGGTTTGCCCATTCAGGCGGGGTCCCGGGGGCTCTGTCCACAACGACCCTGTGAGCAGCCTGTTCTTAGGCCCTGGTACCTAAACTCGCATTGTTTCCCTGAGCTCTGTCTTCTCGAATCAGCACAAGTGGATTCATTCTCATTCTCTTTCTTTCTTTCTCTCTGTCTCTCTCATTCCCTTTACACACACACACACACACACACACACACACACATACACACACACACTGGTGTCAGCAATATCTTTTCAAGTGAAGAGTTCGCACTCTCTCTTTTTCTTTGTAAACTGCTAAGGTTCTCCTCTGGAAAGGTTAGAGCTCTCTGGAATTTCTTTTCTCCCAGAGTCATCAAACATGGACTCTACCACTTATCCAAGACTATGAATCAATAGGTCACCTTTCCTATCTGAGATTCATTTTCATCACTTATAAACTGGTAAAAAAATAACACCTGCCCCTCAGAGTTTTTGTGAGGAATAAATGGGTTTATACTCACGAAAATACTATTCAGATAGTTTAGTTTATTACTCTTCCCAGGCAGGGAATCCAAAGTCGCCTGTGTCTGATGAGAGCATGAATCATGATATCGGAAAGGTTCAAACAACAACTACGAGAAAACCCATCAGCCCAGTGGAAGCTGGTCTCTGTGAAAGGCAGCTTCAGCCTTAGGCAACAATTCTAGATTATTTAGTGAACATCTAAATGATGAGGCCACTGGACAGAATGCTCGCTGGGTGGTCAGAGTAGCGCTGCACAGACGGTGGGAACCTGACAGATACATTCCGCTCCTGAGGCTGTTGAGGACAGTGGCGATGATGATGATTGTATCAAAGGTCATCACACCTCGGGAGACTGGGGCACGGAATTGCTGCTGACAATTGCAATGGTTTCGCCATTTTTGTAGTGACACTCTCTGAGGTCTTCTCATGTCTAGATTCACTGATGAGTGGGCAATTATTTTCCACAGATCTGGTTTTACCCTTTGGCTTTCCAATTTTCTGCCTGGCGGCAGAGCTAATCAACAGATATTTGCAGAGGAGTCTGGCTGCTTGGCTGAATCCTGGGCCTGACAGCTGTGTCTGGGGGGCCACGGGCAATTAACCACATAGCTTTTTTTTTTTGCGCAAAAATAATTTAGAAGCCCCCCCACCCCAAAAAACACACACACCTCTCTCCATATAAATAAATAATTGAATACTGTAACCACACAGCTTTCTTTCAATGAACCAATCTTCCAGGGACTCGTGATGGGCTGATGTCTTCGGAAATAATCTTGTGGGTTTGGACAGAGGACAATGGGCCACGTTTCCTGATTCAAGACACATGACCACCTTGATTGTGCAGTCAAAGTTCCAGGTGAATAACCAGAAGACTCTTAAGGGAAAGCTAGGGGAAAGAGGATAGTCACCACGTCATCAAGTCATACAAACCCGCAGTCTTTTAGACATCTCGGGTGGCAGTTAAAGCTCCTAGAGAAAGTATATTGAGCCTTCCATGCTGCGAGGGGACAATTTAATAGAGCTACTGCCGTGTTTCAATAAATCAGCTCGTGTTCTGGTGACAATTCACATCTGGAGATCCATTTGATTCCTGCCTTATTTTCAAGTAACCCCCACTGCCACGGACCAAAAAATTATCCTCTGTTTTTTCTCCTGGGCATCCAGGATCAAACATGTGATTCCCCATGGTTGATACTGCCCCTTCCCCTTCTTTCACCCTGAGTGGGCTTTCCAGTCTCTGAGAGATGAAGCTGCATGGTGTCTTGACCGACGGCTGGTCTGGGACTCAGTGGAGAGGCTTATGTCCCAGCTCGGCAGCGTGGCCTTGGGTGACCGCCCACCCGGCCCCCTCTGTGCCCAAGACTGGTTCAAAGTCCCCTTCTCTTACGCTCTATGTTAAAACTGGCTGGAATTTAAATAAAAACTTGAAAAGGGAAAAAACAAAACAAAAAAGTCCCTTCTCCTCTCTTTACGTGCTTGCCCTTGGCAATCTCTCAGCTAAAACTATTAGTCTGCATCAATAATTCAACATGCCTTCAACTAATATTTAGTGACCGCTCACCACGTGTCAGGCAGTGTCCTTAATGCTTGCTGAAACACGCACACAGCCTCTATCTAGTGTCAGCAGATGGACAATAAACCATTCACAGTGATTTAGTAAGCAGAGAAAATATGCAGAATGGCAGAGCGTGATAAGCCCTGGGGAGGGAGAAAAAAAAAAAACAAGGCAAGGAGAGTCGGTTAGGGGTGGGGTTACCGTCACTGGAAAGTGAGGGGTTGCAGGAGGCCTTAAGGAGAAAATGACGTTAGAGCATAGTGCTCCAGTAGGGAAGGGGACGAAGCACAGGGGTGAGCGGCAGGGGAGGCTCTCAGCAGGAGAGGCAGCCTCTGGCAGACGCCCAGGGTGCGGGTGGGACTCGAGGGGCAGGCCGGACTGGTGTTGCTGGAGCTGGGACGGCAATGCTGATGGAGGGTGAGGTCTGAGGATGCCGTCGGGGCTGCTACGCAGCAGGTGGGGCCGAGCAGCCTTCCGTGAGGACTTGCTTGGGCATGGCCGGGCTTTAGCTGCGGAGCACACTGAATGCCATTCTAGAAGGATGCCGTTGCCTGCTGAATGGAGCTCAGGTCGGGGGTGAGCCAGGGGTGCAAACACAGCAACAACCAGACCAGGGAGGAAGCATCCGCGACAATCAGGACGAAAAGCAATGGTGCCTCGGGTCAGGTAGTGTGGCGTGAGAGGGAATGAAAAGTAGCGAAATTTTGGATGATGGTGAGGTCATGGCCACCAGGACGGGCAGAACAACTTCCAAACACACATTTCCAGTTGGTTGGTCTCCCAGTTGCCGGTCTCACAGTTTTGAGCTGGGACTGGACAGCTCCGTCTGGATGTCGTTGTAACGCTCCAAGCGGGTCATGCCCCAACCCCCGCCCACTCTAGCCACTGAAGAGCTTTT
This sequence comes from Potos flavus, assembly GCA_028534135.1. NCBI lineage: Eukaryota > Metazoa > Chordata > Mammalia > Carnivora > Procyonidae > Potos > Potos flavus. Next base: position 98,512,240 of record CM052895.1, read on the forward strand.
TTTTTCCCGCACGTAGACTCTTAGAATCACGTCAAAGTCTTCCTCACTCTCACATGTACTAGTTGCTAGTTCTAGATTTTTTCAGCATTGGCATTGGAATCCACGCTTCCCTTCCAGCCCTACTGCCATAACTGTAGCTCGACTTCCCTATCTCCTTCTGGAAGGTTCAGTTCCACACACGCTGAGCGCCAGCGACGGGCAAGGCCCTGCTGGAAGTGCAGGAGGCGTTGGATGTGATCCCGGCTCTCCAGGTGGCTGGCCCGTACTGAGACGAGACCACAGTGAGATGGGAAGCCTCCAGCTGGTCACACGGCAGCACCCGCCAGGCTCGGAGCCCAGGCCCCTGATAGAACGGGCCGGGCCAGTGCTCACGCCACCCACGGAGGCTGAGCTGGCAGAGGAGGGCTGGAGCCACGTCTCATCACTATTCCACCCCAGCCCTGGCTGAGTGCTTGCTTGGCCCGCAGCTTCAGATCCCACAGCCATTATCCCAGAAAGACAGGCCTCAGCGCAGTGAAAGGGTCATGATCTTTGGATCACATACTCAGAGCTCCAGGCCTTGGATGAGTTGCTTAATTCTCTCCAAGCAAGATTCTTGGAGCTTAAAGATAATAAAGTAGCTTGCACACAGTCAGCATTTGATAAACAATAATGAGTATCGGATGCCAATTTTTCCTCCTTCCGATTAATGTTTACAATATTACTAGATTCATTTTCCTAAAATACGGCTCTTGGATTGTTGCATGGTTGCAGGATCATTTACCGAAAGAAAGAAAGAAAGAAAGAAAGAAAGAAAGAAAGAAAGAAAGAAAGAAAGAAAGAAAGAAAGAAAGAAACCGCAGGGGTAGAGAATTTAATATGTGTGTGTATGTGTTTTAATATTTATTATTGGAGTATAGTTGACACACACTGCTATATGAGTCTCAGGTGTACAACATGGGGATTTGACAATTATGTATAGTATTCAGTGCCCCCAGGATAAGTATAGTCATCATCTATCACCCTATAAATTATTACAATATTATCAACTATATTTCCTATGCTGTATTTTTTATCTTTGTGACTTATTTATGGTATATAGTATGCACACACACACACACACAGTGGAATATTACTCAAACATAAGAATGAATGAAATTTTGGGGCGCCTGGGTGGCTCAGTGGGTTAAAGCCTCTGCCTTCAGCTCAGGTCATGATCTCAGGGTCCTGGGATCGAGCCCCACATCGGGCTCTCCGCTCAGCAGAGAGCCTGCTTCCCCCTCTCTCTCTGCCTGCCTCTCTGCCTGCTTGTGATCTCTCTCTCTCTCTCTGTCAAATAAATAAATAAAATCTTTAAAAAAAAATTAATGAAATTTTGCCATTTGCAACAACATGGAGGGACCTAGAAGGTTTTGTGCTAAATGAAATAAGTCAGTTAGAGAAAGACAAATATCGTAAGATTTCACTTATATGTGGAATCTAAAAAAACAAACAAAAAACCCCTCAAAAAACATGGACTCATAAATACAGATGATGGAGGACTGGGCAAACTACACAGAGATTAAGAAGGACAAAAGTCCAGCATGGGTGTGTTTTTATTTTATTTTATTTTTTAAGATTTTATTTATTTATTTGACAGAGAGACATCACAAGTAGGCAGAGAGGCAGACAGAGAGAGAGGGAGAAGCAGGTTTCCTGCTGAACAGAGAGCCTGATGCAGGGCTCAATCTCAGGACCCTGAGATCATGACCTGAGCCAAAGGCAGAGGCTTTAACCCACTGAGCCACCCAGGCGCCCCCATGGGTGTGTTTTTAAACTTGAATCCATATTTCTGTTCAAGTCTTTGACATCCTCAAGCTTTTTCACTAATAGCAATCACCTTCTTTTCCTTTAAAGACAAGCAAATGGTAGGAAACTTTTTTTCATCTTCTTATTTCTCTTTAGACAACTCAGTAAATTTAAAGCCATTAATTAAGTGCCTGACATGTTGCTGGGCTGGGAAATAGGAATTCCAAAGATAGAGTATTTTTTCCTTGTTTTCAGGGGTCTTATAGTCCCGTGGGGAAAGCTGGATTCATATATGAAACAATTAGAGCAATATAATGGCAGAAGAAAATTTAAGAAATGAAATGATCATTTGGAAAAATAAAAGAAAGCTCCACGGAAAGCATGGACCTTGCACTGAGTACCAAAAATTGACTAGATTGGGCGAGGTGGAAGGCAGGGACGGGAACTTCCAAGTGGGATCAATCCCCCTCTGTTCTGTTCTCTTTAATTCTCTGTTACGGTCTACTTCCCTACTGGATGTCTCATTCTGAAAATCCTGCGTGAACACTGATACACTTTCTTGAACTTGAAAATGCACTCTAGAGCCTTCACATACTCTTTCCCACAGGAGGTCTCTACAGCACCTTGTTTAGGAATGCCAGCCTTCTCTCTCATCTCCTACTAGTCCCCGCTGAAATAGGACCTGCGTCGGGCAGACAAAGCCCGATAAGGGAGCTGAGATCACATAGCAGCTTTTTTTCTCTCTGGGAGTTTTCAAACCCCCAAGTAAAGCAAAGTTTTCCCCATGGAAACCGAACAGTTTCGATTTCCAGTTTAAAGTCAGAAGGCTCCTATTATGCAATTTGTTCCCACTGTTTTTCTCACTTGCCATTGGAATGTTGATCTTAAGCAACTGTCTCTTCTACAAAAATACACAGGGCATCTTTTAACACAGTATCCCTTTTTATTTCATTTGGCTGGGTAAAGGCAGCTTTGTAAAAGGGAATTTAGAACTTGTCGACTGAATCTTGGTTAATGCCGCTTGAGTCTAAAGAGACTAGATTACGGTTTCCCTCCCGTTTCCTAGAAGTGGGACCTAAAGTCAGTCTTATTTCATAGAACTCTTTGGACAAAGATTGTGTTCAAAGACAGCACTTAAACGGAGCAGAAAGTTCTTTTCTTAAAACCCAATGGCGCCCTCAAGTGGCACGTCCCATTTCAGGATCCTAAATCTAACGGCAGCCCTTTCAGAAGTTTTGTTGCTTGGAAATTGGAGAGATTACTTTTCTAATGATCAAAGCTATCAGTTAGGTTTATTAACTTTTAAGATGACTATCCAAAATCTCCCTTATTAGCTTTTGATCCCTGGAGCACTTGAGTTATTCCTCGCTACCTGCTGCCACCGGAACAAAACTTTTAGACGCATACGCGGGTGCTATAGAGCATGGTTGATGGGGGTCTCCGAACTTTCTTATGGGAAGGGTGAATTTGCTCTTATAATTAGGGATTCATGTTGAGCCGATGTCTGAGTAACGTATTTTACCTTGAAAAAAATAAGTAAGTGCTTTGAAACTAAGCATAGTGCCGCCCTCTTCCTCCTACATATATAGTCTCAAGGAGCCACAATGATTTATACTTTACAAGGTGGTAAATAGTGCTTCATTCTTTGGTTTCTTCTGAAGTGTCCATGGTCAAGTTACGGGTGGGATGAAAGAACCACTTGGGTCATTATTTTTCAACGCTCCCTTTGAACATAAAATCTTTGAAGGCTCCTAAGTAGATGGATTCCGAGCTTCCCACAGGTTGGCAAACCATTCACCAGACCTCTTCACAACCCCCAGCACAGTAGGAGTGAGGTGGCTGTTACGAGACCCGGGAAGCCCAGGGCTGTGGTCGAGTAGTTCAATCACTGTTGCGTGGGTGTTTTATTAGCCACTTGAACCAAAGAAATCAGCCCCCCAGAGGCTGGGAAGCACGGCACCCCCCACCCCCACCCCCACCAATTCTAGCCGGCTGAGTGGTTTGATCAGAAGTCAGCAGAAGCCTAGCTTGGCATATGTGGACATGGTCTGGGGACTGGGAGAGCAAATAGCTTTACCCAACTCAGTCAAAAAAGAACCTAGAATGAGTCTCAGGCTTACGCTTTCCCAATAATTTTGGCATTTTACACTGACGTCACGTAAGGATCAAAGCAATGATCTAAGAGCTTAAAAACTACAGAAATAAGAATGAAACACACTCCCTTCATTGTTTTGAGGATGGAGGATCAATTTCAAGAGGGTGTCAGAGAGATTTACACACAATAAGGAGGTTCACTGGTTTCAGGGACACCAAAAGGGGGTTGCTATTGTTGCTAAGCTCATTAATATTCCCAGGAGAGCAATGAAGATACCTCTCCGCTGCGTTGGGGAGTACAAGTCCCCGCACTGACTTGGTATATTTAGTTGGCACAAAAGAGAAAGAGTTCCCTGGTTTTCGTGCTCCCTCTTCAGGAAAGGAAATCTTTGTGCCTCTCTCTTGCCACACAAAGCTATTTCCATAAAGTTAACAGACCGGGTATTAGAGGAGATTCCTCCTGAGGAGAGAAGTCTCATGCTCCATGCTGTCATGTAAATTCGTGTGCATGGAGGAGGGGACAGTAACCGTCAAGGATAGGACACACCTTGCAGCAATTCCATAAAGAGTGGAGACCTGGAGGCACCCATTGGATTTAGGCTCCTGAGATTCACAATGGCCACTGGAGGGCGCCCCTGGGACTTGGGCTGGCGATTAACCACTTCCCAGCGGTGTGCACGGGACTTGTAGTCACACAACTGCAGCTCCAGATGGATTCACAGGGTTTCTCAACATCGGCACTATTACTGTTTTGGACCAGATCATCTCTGCGGTGAGGGGGCTGCCCAGAGCACGTGTTGCACGCGTAGCAGCATATCTGGCCTCTAACCACGAAATACTGGTCAACCCTGGCTCCTCTCTCACCAGTCAAGACAAAAAAATCTCCCGGGACATTGCCAAATGTGCCCCCGGGGACAAAATCACCCTCACCTGACAATCATATGAGGTTGAATGTGGGGTCTAGGCGTCGGTAGGCCATCATTCTAAGGTTCAGATTCCCTTTCCCCGATCTCTTGTTCAGTCTGGGATCCATGGACAACTCTGCATTAAAAAGACACAGCAGTTGCTCTGGTCCACATCTGCGGTCATTGCCCACCTGCACCCCAGGGCCAGGGTTCCCACTGACATGATGAAAGTGTTTATCCCGCTCTGTCTCTGCACCTGCCTGTGCTCTCTTCAGAGGCTCCTCCTCCAGCTCTGGCAAGAGCACCCTTCTAGGAGGGGAGGCATTTTGTAAACTGATTTACACAAAGCTGTTCTTCATCTGGAATACTCCATCACATTGTCACACTGAGGAGCGTGTGCATTTAAATTGAGGGAATTGCCGGAAAGAGAGTGTAGTTTAAATGAATCTCTAACAGCAGAATTCCAGGCCCCATGGGATTTATAAAACAGGGATATTAATAGTATTTATCTTTTAAAGTTATAATGTGGATTAAATGAGTAAAGCACTCACAGCAGCATCTGGCAAAAAGCAAACACTCTCAAAATACTAATTTTTGTTGTTATTATTAGTAATTTTATGGTTTTTTTTATTGATCCAAGAGACATGTTGAGAAGAGAGGTAGGCTAGTTTACAGCCTGAACCGACTTCCCATTAAACTCTTCTTGTCTCCACTATCCAACCTGCATGCCTTTTCTAGATACCTGGAAAAGACCCTTCCAGAGAACAGAGCTCAATACTGAAGAACTAATCCACCTTGAAATCGCCCCTTTGGAGTCACTTTTGAATATTCCACCCAGAGTCCAAAAATCACTGAATAAGTGAATGAGTAAACTACAGAGAAAATGGACACAAATATTAGTGAAGGGCCTGCCCCGTGCGAGGTGCTGTGAGGCTATCTAAAATATTAGATCTAACTGTGTGGTTTATAATAATGATATGGGCATTCCAATCATCAGGACGTAACAGAGCTCATGGGGGGCGGGGGTGTTCGGTAAGGTGTGCTGTGTGGCATGACGGGGAGGGACAGGGGACCCCCACACAGCGGCTTGCTGGGGAGGGCATGTGACTGGCGGGGAGGAAAGTTCTGAGCCTTTTTCCTGGGGCCCTGCGGGGTGAGTGTGTCACCAGGAAGCCACTTCCTTCAATCACAGAGTCCATACTTGGCACGGGGAGAGGGTGGGTAAGGGGGGAGCCGCTCATGTACCATTCGCACCGCAGCTTCTGTGGGCTCTGAAACCCCGAACTCATGCAAATAGCCTTTTCTGAGCCTTCCAGTCATGTGCCCAGCATTCACGTTCCCTATGGTTTCTGGAAAATGCTCCGTGGAGAGTAAATGAACTAAATCAGGAGTTTTGCTGAGCCAGGGAAACAGGAGCCACGCGAAAGTGCACACTGTTGCCTAATTTCCTCTGTTCCTTCCCATTCAGGCAGAGAGTGTGTTGAAGATCTGCATGCATGCTTGTGTGTGTGTGGGGTGGGAGGGGGGGAGAGAAAGGGAGGGAGGGTGTTATGAGTGAGAGAGAAATAGAGAGAAATGGAGAAATTGATGGCTAGTTGTTTTACATTGGAAGGAAGGTGAGGGCTACCCATGAGTGAAGGGCACTAGAGTTTACTCCTGGCAAGTAGGAGCAGAATCAATGTTATATTGTCTTCAGATTAATTTACTTTAAAATAATTTGTATGAACAACGATTTTTTTTTTTAAAGATTTTTTATTTATTCATTTGAGAGAGAGCAAGCAACAGCATGAGCAGGGCGGAGGGGTAGAGGAAGAGGGAGAAGCAGACTCCCTGTTGAGTAGGGAGACAGACATGGGACTCGATCCCACGATCCTGGGATCATGATCTGAGTTGCGAAGGCAGACACTTAACCAACTGAGCCACCCAGGAGCCCCTAAACTAAATTTTTGTGTACAGGTTCACTCCAAGCTTCACCCTAGAGGTGATTAATAATTTTTGAAAATCACAGGGTTATTCATTATGCAGAATGCTAACGAGAAATCCAAACCCCAGGAGTCGATTTCAGGGCACTTAAAGGATTCTTACTGAAATAAAAACTAAAAGAGCATGTTAATTAGCATAAAGGATGTCAGATAATTATACGTATTAAGTTTCATGGTGTGAGATAGAGTTTGATTTGGATTCTGTATAAGACTCGCAGTCCTTGAATGAATGGTGTTTAAAATTCTGCAAAGCCCAGGATTTTAATAATTGGTTTCCAGATCTAAAATCCCTTTGGATGTACTTCTGCTGGCGAGGAGGAGGAGGACACTCTCACTGGGCTTGACTACAAATATGGCGCCCACTCATTCCCGGGAGGGCGATTGTGCGACCAGGACAGATATGAGGCCTCTTCTCCCCTCCACAGGCTGTGTTACCGAATTGTGACTTAGGGTCAAGTTTGTCCCTCTCACTGTTCCACCATCTGGTAGTGGGTTATGGTGAAGGTGATGTCTTCCAACCCTGCCCCCCACCCACTTTGAACCAGCAAAAGATCAGCTTCCAATATCTACCAAAAAAGAATGGGACGTTTGCTGATGATCAAACAAACTTAGACCGGTTTGCGAGTGTCAGCAGCCCTTTGACGGCTGTTTGGGGGACAGGGAGCTGGGCAAGACTTCTCGTGTGAAAGTCTCTGTTGGGAAACCAGGCTTCATGGAGTGAATCACCACCAGGACGATCTCTCCGATCCTAAAAGTTTCGATGAAGAGGCACCAAGCAGCGGTCCCCCAGAACATACACTGTGACGGGTTCGCAGCTGTTTCCTGGATACCGCTTCATCAGGTGACATTTTCCAAGCCCCTGCCTGGTCTGTGGATGTTCCAGCAAAGTGCCTGGCTCAGTGCTGCGGGTATGGGAGCCAGGGTGTCATGGCGCCCAAGGGCCTTGGTTTGAGAGAGACTCGGCTTTGGGTCCCAACCCTCTTACTAGCAGACTGGGAGGAGATTCCTCACTCGTCCCATAGTTTCTTTAGTCACATTTCCCTCTAGGTACGAGTCTTTCTCTCTTGTGATGTAAAAACAGAAGCTGTCGCCCAATCCCCGAACAGGAAGGAGAGATGATGGGCTTAGAGACTAGAGGGAATGCAGAGAAATGCAGATACATTGTGATGGCGTCACCTGGAATGCCACCTCTCAGTTTTGGCAACTGTTCTGGCAACTGTGGGGCCTACAAGGGACTTCTGGGTGGCTTGTGCTGATGGGCTCACCAGGAATCTAATTTTGGCTAAAGGAAGCACCTCCCACCTCTCTAGACCTGACTCTTAGAGGAAATAGAAGAAAATTCCCACTGGCCCCTATCTGCTTTAACTTTCTTCGGTCATTTTAAGGTCTTGCTCCCAAATGCTCTGGGAGAACAGTCCTTGAAGCGGCCAACGCTGATTTCTATTTCTCTGTGGGAAATCTCAGCTCCTATCTTCAGCACAGATTTTCATTATGAGAAGTCATGAGGACAGCAGAGGAAAAGTCCCAGGGGAGCAAGGGCAGGGCTGGCATTTGGGAGTAATAGAAGGTACACCTCACTGATGTCTAAGTTTTTTCTGAGGCCTCTAAGTTCTGCTGCCGAAGGACTTCCTGGCTCTCAAGTATTCGCCCACGGAATCACCAAACTGGCAACTCCAAGTTGAAAAAAAAAACAACTTCAAATTCATTCCTTCATCAAATATTGATTGCGTACCTGCTATGTGTCAGCCACTGTTCCAGCCCTGGGGGGTACGTCACGGAGATGAAGGTGACGAGCATGGGGGACAGCAGCAGAGATGGAGCGAGGCAGGCTGATTCGGGTCATGTTTAGAAGGAGAGATGCAGAACTCGGGATGTAAGGAGAAGAGATGAATGAAGGTTGATTCCTAAGGTTGAACTTGAACCACTGGGTCCATGTGGTTCTAGATACAGAGATGAGGGAGGACCAGGCTGGCGGCCAGAAATGAAGGGTTCTATTTTTGTCCCATTAATCTTGAGATGTTTTTTCAATCTCTGAGAGGGGAGGCAAGGAAGCTTTCTTTATGCGGCCCCGGGCTATTATCGCAAAATACCACAGACTGGGTGGCTTACCGGATACACATGTATTTCTCACAGCTCCGGAGGCTGGGAAGTTCAAGATCAAGGCACCAGTAGATCTGGAATCTGGCAAGGGCTCTCCTTCTGGTTTACAGACAGCCGTCTTCTAGCCTCACATGGCCAAGAGCAGAGACAGGAAGACAAGCTCTCAGGTCTCTTTCATAAGGGCACTAATCCCACCATGAGGGCTCCACTCTCATGACCTAATCACCTCCCAAAGGTCCCACCTCCTCTTACCATCGCATGGGGGAGTAGGATTTCAACACACGGATGGGGAGTGGGGGGCACAAACATTCAGTCCATAACAACGCTTTTGGCAACACGAATAGGGCTGAAACCCAGGGGGAACGTCAGAACTAGAGATATGAATTTGGGAGTCATTTCCATGTACTACTTCAAACCAGGGGATGGGAAAGAGTTTGCAGATGGAGAAGAAAGGAGGAGGCGGGCTAAGCTCTGGTGCTTGGTGGCAGGCAGAGATTGCTTGGAGCACCAGGATTCAGCCAAGGAGGCGGTGCTAGACGGAAGCCAGGAACGGTAAATGCTTCAAGAAGGGAAGAGTCAACTTGAATGCTACCAAAGGTAGGATATTATGAGAACAGAGACACACCATTGGATGTGGTGACCGGTGACCATGATACAAACAGATGTTGGGGAGCTGCGATGAGAGACCAGGTGAGAAGTGGCCAGAAAGAGTTTTCTTTCTCTGTTATAGGAAGGGAGTTGTGTTCGGCTATAGAAACGGGATGAAATTTGGAGTCAGAAGACCAAATCCTAAGATTAAGACTCATCGGCTGGATGATTTCGAGCAAATGCTCTTCCACATCTCAGCATCAATCCAAAACACGGGTTTGACAATAATGCATGCTCCCCAGGGTTCTGGTTTTTGTTTTTAAATATTAATATATATTTCTATACCCTTGATTTCAGAAACTGAGCATAGCTTTCCTAAGCAATAGATTTTCCTAATAGATTTTCCTAAGCGGGAAAGAGGCAACTCACCTACTCATATCTTAAGAGTCAAGATTCAGTTACTCTCTTAGAACATCTCCCCAATTCGATCATGAGGACTTATCAAAATCCCATGAAGACAGACACTGCATTCATATTCTTAGTAACCTACTCATTCTTTTATTTACTCATTCATTCAACATATCGTCATTAAAAACCCATTATGGCCCAAGCATGGTTATAGACCCTGGGGCTACTGCAATGACCATACCAAGTCCCTGTGTCACGGAGTCCGCATTATAGCGCGGGAAGGCAGACAATAAATACCGGGCTCAGTGATAGACGCTATGGGAGAAAATAAAGCAGGTTCAGTGGGGTGAGGAGTTATTTTCCAAAGGTGACCCATTAAAGGATGTTTCAGCAGAGACTTGCAGACATGAGGATGCAGAAGCGTCCCGGGCAGAGGACACTGGGAGCACCCAGCCCCTGAGAAGAGAATGGACTTAGGGTGGCTGTCTAGTGTGGACTTTACTTTTCCTTATCACTCCATCCCAGGCATATCTGGCGTCTTGTTCTTCCTTAGAGCTTTAGGTTCCACAAACTGCTACTTAGAGAAAGGAAATCAAGTGTAGTAAAATGATAGGTTGCTGATGTTTGACTAGGAAGCATTTTAATCTCTTGAAAAGGCACGCAATTGCCACTCCTTCCATGTGGGCTTTTGATGTTCGCTAATTTAGGGCTGCTTTATTCCCCATCCTCTGGCGGTCCCTAGATTTCCCCTCCCCTGCTTATGCCAAGGTCCCTCCACCTCCGTCTGTGTATCACAGAAATCCCACACCCCTCCTTTGGCACAAGGCCACTCTCAGATGGTGGTGTTTGGGGTCCGTCTTAGGCTGTGAAATGAAGTCTGTAACTTTGATGTGTTAAGGATATGGGCTGTGGTGTTTGCTGAACTTCTAGGCACTTCCCTCCTTCCTTCCCGCAGTGGGGCCCTCACGTAAATTCTGACGCCATCTTCTTTTCCACAGAGGAGTAAACAAGAGGGAAGTGTAGAGGGTGGGAGGTGAGCACAGGTCATATGGGCCTTGTGGGCCTTTGTAAGGGCCTTTTTCCCTGAGAAGTCCCTAAAATCATAAACTTTTCTTGTCTTCTTGCCTGTAGGTCACAGCAGCAGCATTGATGGATGTCATTGTCTCCATGCCACCCAACCATCAGAACTTTCAGGTCTCATGAAAACCTAGCCTTCTACTCCACCTAGAACAGTGTCAACACTGGCTTGATATTATACTCGGCTTCCTCTGTGTCTGAGGCAGGAGTTTGTGCTACAGGAGAAAAGAACACAGTTGTGCAGGTGGATGAAAGACCGATCTCTCTCTCTTAAATATATAGTCACCATCTAGTTTATTGATCCAGCTGGGACACTATAGAGATTGAATTGTTACTATAAATAATTATACTATGACCACAGACATAAACCAGGCCTGTCTTGGACACACCAGGAGTAATGTTGATGTGCATATAAACGATTGTACATAACCAAAAGGAGATAGGGAAGCTGAAGGGACTCCATTTTAGAAAGGCTCCCCCTTGGACACCTGGGTGGCTCAGTTGTTAAGCGTCTGCCTTCGGTTCATGTCATGATCCCAGGGTCCTGGGATCGAGCCACACATCGGGCTCCCTGCTTAGCGAGAAGCCTGCTTCTCCCTCCCCCATTCCCCTTGCTTGTGTTTCCTCTCTCGCTGGGCCTCTCTCTGTCAAATAAATAAAATATTTTTTTGAAAAAAGGGTCCACCTCTGCTGTTTTCCTGCTAGGCCTTATTTACTCATGTTCTATATTTTTCCTTGCATCTGAGTAAAAACCACTGTGTTCCCACTCAAAGGAGGAAGCAAGAAAGTGAATCATTCTCTGAGTCTCCAAGGCCCCAAACACCTGATAATATCTAAGAAGAGCTGGATCCCAAACATGTTCCAGACCATTCGCCTCGAACAAGTCCCGGCTGACACTGGCATCAGTGACCTCTACCTCCGATGACTTATAAAATAACACCTACTGTGCACCTGTCCCTCGCCTCTGATCAGACCCTAACCTGGATTCCTGAAGGAACACGTACCCTCTTTCCAATATAAACCTCTAGCCCCAAGCAGTGAAGAGACTCATTCTCCTTTCCTTTCTGAGTCTCCCAGGCAGCCCATGTGCTATTCTCTGTCTGTCACTCAAGCTATTTGGTGTACTTGGTTTTTACATTTTCTGGCTCTAGTTTGATTTGCGCAAATCCAGGGAGTCTCCTGGCTGGTCCCGCGGAAGCTCCCTCTCAGTCCTCGGCCCCAGCCTGCCTACATCAAAAGGAAAGGGAAGAAGGATCACACCAAGGATAATTCTAAGTCTTCCTGGCCCATGTGGAACCCACCTATACGTAGCAGACACCTTTCATCCCATTTCACAGAGAAAATTGAGGCTACCAAGCTCAATTCTCAGTGCTCTGACCTATACACTTGCCATATGTCTAAGTTCATCCTCCCCTCCTCACTTCTTGTTCCAGACCAATGTGAACTTATATCTGGACCCCATTTCCTCCTGCCTCTTCCAGGGCCCACCTCTAGCATCCCCTCTCCTGGGATCATCCGTCTCTCTTTCTTTCCCCACCTTAAAGGAAGCTCTAATTCTATAAATCCCTTTCCTGATATTATGTTCCCCTCATTCCTCGTCTAATTCATTCCTCCTCTTCAATCCAGACACGTGAAGCATGATCCACACATGATGTCCCTTCTTTGTGTCCCACCCACTTAGGGCACTATAATTCCTGTCTCCCACTGAGTTATTAGAGCTATGCTCATCAAAATTAGCTTTATCTAAGTGGCCAAAACCACTGGACGCTGTTGATCTTTATCTTACTTGACTTTTTTTTTCTTTTTTGATGTCTTTAGCACAGTTGAGCTTTTGTAATAAACGTTTTGGACTTCCTCGACCCCCATGCAACTAGAAACCCCCATCTCTTGACGTCTCTCTCAGGCTGCTCATATGGGGTCCCCTCCAAAGTCATTGTCACCAGTACGTAAGGATGAACGAATGCCGGAGGAAGATATCGAATACTCAGCCATTTCTACTTCCTGCAGGTGGCACCAGACACACAGCATCACAAGCAGGTGGGCTGAGAAGGGGCTGTGCAGAAGTGGGTGAGGCTCTTTACTTCTGCCTGGAAAAGATTCAATACTCAGGGCTCTGGATCTGCGGGAGCCACGTGGCCAAGGGGGCCCCCTTAGGGCATGTTTATCTTTCCAGGCTTGCCAGTTGTGGGAGGAGGTAGGACTGAGTCACATGTATAACTTCCATAAGGGGGAGGCCAAATACGGCAGTCAATAGTCTTTGGAAAGCAGAGTCCAACAATTTAAAAATCAGGTTTTTTTGTCCTCAGATAGCCCCACATGGTTGCTCGTGGTTTCTTATGTTTCTTTAACTAGGGTTACCAGAACACAGCTTTGTATTAGGAATGCAAGCTCGGCAGAAATGTGTCTTCCCTAATGAGGCCTGGTGCCTGTCGGTATTGTGTCTGAGTCCCTGGGGCTGGTCAGTGGGACTCTGGCTTCCCAGTTGCTGAGGAGTCCACAGGCCTCCTGTGGACATGTCAAGTGGCCATAAACGACCCCGGAGCTTGGGGACTCGACACAGGGCTTTCACACGGGGCCTGACTCTACACAGGCCCTGTGGGTGGGTTTGTGGGGAGAGTTTCTCACTTGGAGCTGGCCATGGGGACCCCCTGTCACTCGGTGGGTGACTTCACATCAAAGCCTGCGGCCTGGTGGAGCCTTGGTTCTGAAGGAGAAGCGAGGCAGAAAATGGTACAGTTGGAAGCAGAGGATTCACCGCTTGTGGGAAGGTTACCAGAATGCCACTGTGGCCACAGACGAGAGCCAGCTGCGTGCTCTGTGCTGCTGAAAGGCCTCTGTAAAAGTCCATTTGTTCAAGGCAACATGGAATGTCCAAGCTGGGAGGCACCTCCGAGACCAGCTAACCCAAACTTCTCATTCTTTTTAATATAGGTTTCAAAATGCAGACTGTGGTGGGACCCGCCCCCCCATCATTGCGTCCAGTCATGTGATTTCAAGAATTTTTCCCATCCCTTCAATGTTAAACTATTTGTTACTGACACAAAAAAGATAAGGATAGCCAGGTAAAACATGGAGATTTTTTAAATTAAATTCTTCACACAGACTGCTTCTGGGACAGCCCTCATTTCTTTAT
>CM052895.1:98526793-98609398 GCA_028534135.1 Potos flavus
CTCTCTGCCTACTTGCGATCTCTCTCTCTGTCAAACAAATACATACAATCTTTAAAAAAAAAAAAAGAAAAACTTCCTTGTCTATTATAATACAAATTGTAGTTTAATTATATGAGCAACAAAATTACTGAGCCAGAAACTATTTTATTTTTATTTATTTTTCTTTTTCCATCGCGTGTGAGCCATTTTAATTCATTTTCACACTCGTGATTAGGTACTACACAAAGAAATTATTCCAGTAGTTCAGTGGGATGTATTGATAGAGTTCTTTCCAATACTCAGTACATAATTTGATTATTTCACAGGATTTCTGGTAATTCAGGAAAAAGTAAATGTGCTATAGAGCCTTCTCCAGTGATTCTAAGTATTGGATGTTAGTCAATGAACTTCTCTTAACTTGACATGATCAGAGCTGTTCCCATCCAACTCTGATTTCTCACAATCTCCATTTCTACCAACACTATTGCTCTTGAAACTCAATCAGGGCAGTATTAGATGGTGATTAATAGCATGAATTTTGGGGCACCAGGGTGGCTCAGTCAGTTAAGCGTCTGCCTTCGGGTCAGGTCATGATCCCAGGGTCCTGGAACTGAGTCCCACTTTGGGCTCCCTGCTCAGTGGGGAGTCAGTTTCTCCTTCTCCCCCTGCCCTTCTCCCTCTGCTCAAGTTCTGTCTCTCGATTTCTCTCTCTCTCAAATAAATAAATGAAGTCTTTAAAAAAAATAAATAAATAAAAGCATGAATTCTGAAGCCCAGTTGGTCTAAATCCAGCTTTGCCATTGATTGATCATGTGGACCTTATGCCTCAGTTTGCTCATCTATGAAACATCAGTGTTAATACCAGCTGCTTCATAAGGTTGTTATAAAGATTGGTTAAGCTCATATATGGAAAGTGATTAGAACACAGCCTGGACTTACTATTAGTAAATAACTTTTATGTGCCATCCTCAGTTTTATAGAGAATGCATGAAAGTCTTAAGATACAGGTCCTGCCCTCAAAGAGTTTATAGTTTGCATGAGAAGATCTTGTGGAATAAGTGGTAGGGGGTGTTTTATTCTACTTCTTGGTTTGTAGGAGGAGGACTTTTCCTTAAACAGCGCCCTGGCACTCATATTCTTATTCTCCCTGGCAGAAGTGGAATGATTTCCCTGGAATGGAGTGACTTTGGGGGCAACCACATGAGGAAGAGACACATTTTCCCACGCAATTAGAAGCCCATTTGACTCTCGCTTACTAGTATATCCTACAATTCAGCTCAGTCAACAGTAGAGGTGATAATTTGGGCTCCACCTGCCAACGATTTTGTGTATAGTTCTTCATTTCTTAAGAACTCACTTTGAGAGTGGAGAGCTCTTTATTGACAGATGGGACCCCCTGGGGACACCAACAGAACATAGAGACTCACAGAAACAATTCAATGCTTATTTGTATGGTGTGAACCTACCATATAAATATTTCCAGAAATGAGAGTTTGGAGTAGGCTGAAGCGAGAGGAAAGAGTTTCACAGAAGTGGGACTTAGGCTGGCTCTTAAAGAAAGGGATTGAATTTGGATGAGGGGGAGGGAGGAAAAGCAATCCTTAGCAGAGAAATTTTTTTCTAAAACTTATAGCAGTTTGTACTTCTGTGCAATTGGAATAAAACACAAAATACTGGTTAAAATTAGAAAGTCATATCTCTGCTTGATGACTACATGGTGACACAGCCAAGCGATGGCTAAGAAATAGTGACACAGTTCCTCGCAGTCTGGTTTTCCGATCACATGTGACCTAACTGCCAGGAATGTTTCAACTACTTTATACATAGTAAGACACTTACTCCTTACAACAACCCTATGATAGAGATATTATTATTTCCCCCAGCTGAGGATACCAAAGCATAGACTGGCAATTTGTCCAAGGTCTATAAGAAATAGAACTGGGGTTTGAATCCAGGCAGTCTGACCCTGGACTTCATTCTCTCACATCACTCTGCTTTGTGATTTCTCAGTCTAAGAGAGGGGGTTGCAGTGGTCCTTCCTTGTGAAGGGGCTCAGTGAGGAGACTAGCCTGACTACAGTGAAGGTTTGGACTCTGGAGGCTGTAACTTGAGCTGAATGGTAGGTGGGGCTGGTTTAATGGTGGGGAGCAAGAGGTGGAAGGGGGGCTCCTCCAAACAGGAGTTTGGAGGTGGAGATAAAAAATAAAAGTCAATATTAATCCTATCATGCTCCTGTTCAAGGACAATTTTGTATTGCTCGGGGTATGAAGTCCAAAGATTTCAAGGGTTTCAGTTTGGGGGAATGGACACTGTGTAAACATGAGGAGATGGGAGAACAAAAAGAGAGCTTGATCCTCTATGCCTTGGCTGGGCCACAGATGGGCAGGGCATGGTGACACATGTTCTCATCCTTTCCGAAGGGCCTGCCTAGAGGACAAGCATGGCCGGAGGTATGAATCTTGAGATTTTATACATACCTAAGAGCTGAAACTATGAGAAGTGAAGCTCCCTGACAAAGAGATGCCAAAGAAGAGAAATATTGATGGAAGAAGGAATGTGGGCAACCCAGTGCTGTGGATGGTAACTGATCCCCCACACAACTGAAGAATTTCTGGTCAGCTAGTTCAAAGAGGTGGTTGCAGATGAGAACTGGTACAAAGCCAGGAAATTTAACAATGAGCTTGAAAACAAGGAAGAGAGGAAATGAAAGTTGGCCTGTCATATCAGGTAAAGAGAGGAATGTCTGGTTAATGTCAGCCCACGCTATCATATGTGTATGCTCTTTCCTGTGCAAAGGACACAGTTACGTTATTGAGGAGGTATTTATATCAGTTCAGTCTCCCTTGCCCCAGGAAAGCAAAAACCACGATAACTCCTTGAAATAGGGGATTCGCAATGCAGGTAATGGAAAAGAGAAGGACAAACAGGGGGCAGTGAGGCAACCCAGAGGTTAGGAAGCCACTTCTACTTCAAGTCTAGAGAGTCAAAAGGAAGAGGCAGTGTTGCCGGAAGTCAGAGGCCAATTTTACCTGTAGAATTTGGTGATGGTGGGCGTGGTGGGGGAAAGCCGGAAGATGAAGAGCAGCTGCTGAACAGGGTTGGGGGATACCGTGGTTTTTCTCTTCTTCCCACTCAACAGTCTCCCTCCAGACCCTTCAGTGGCCAAGCCCAGCTGGATATTAGCTAACAGGCGATCCAGGGAAATGCAGCCAGCAGAGGTCAGGCCCAGGATACAGAGCACGGCAGGCAGACTGGCAAGAGGGCACCTGAGGACAAACACGTCCCAGACCTGCATGGTACTCTTGCAACATTTGGTCTGATTTGGGGATGGTCTTCTCCTTGTCCAGAGGAGCTAAGGGCCCCCTGAGGTGAAGTTACCAATCATCTGGGCAGTCTCCACACTTCTGTCACCTGCCTTCTCCTACCAGAATCCAATTAGACTCATTCTTCAGCCTCACTTACAGAAGAGTCAAGGTGTCCAATGGTGGCTCTCATGGTAGGCCATGCAGTTTCTTCTGCATGCTGAGAGGCCACTGGAGCTAGATTGAAGGGTGAGGGACAAAAGCCCATGAGTACCTCCCATCTCCTGCCTTTAGAAGCTGGGAGGGAGCTGCTCTGTCCTGAGACAGGCGGCAGAATGGCACCCAGGCTGGGTGCTGGAGGCTTACGAGTTGTGGTAGGAACAGAGACCTGTACCTTATAAGCCAAAGGGTTTACGTTTCAGATATTTCCTCTTCTGTTCTCTTTCAGTATTTTGGTAAATTAAAAGATACTCGGAGCCCCTACGTGTGATGCTGGTGTTAAGGATGTGAGTGATGAATGGGGTGGGGTGGTGGATTTTTGTCCAAGCTTGTGCCATAGCTCTAGAGTGGTAGTAGGTCCCTGGGGCCAGTGTTGGCAGGGAGATTGTCGTGACAGAAGCCCAAGAATAAAATGAAACTCAGATCAGAAGCTCCAGGCAGAGGGAAGCAGCTGGCTATGTGCCCTGACTATAACCCTAATACTAAAGCTTAGTGGTTTGGGGGTTTCGTAGGTAGTAGTTACTGAACACTATCTAATGCCAAGCCCTATTTTAAGCACTTTGCCTGTATCAATTAATTTCACCCTAATAACAACACTCTAATGTAGGTACACATGACAGATGTGGAAATGGAGGCTTATAGGTTCGGCAACTTGCCCTGGGGAAACTGTAGAGCCAGGATTTGAATTCAGGCAGGGTGTTTGCAGAGCCTGCATATTTAACCATTACAGAGAAATCTGAGCACCTTGGAAAACAGAAGAGAAGATGTCTGAGGGAAAAGAGATAGAGAAGGTTCTGGAAAGGGTAAAATGAAAGAGGAGAATTTTAAGAGAAGATGGGAATGACCAGAGAGGAGAGGACAAGCGACTGATGAGGTGAGAGTGTATGCGCCATTCAAGATTACATCAGCCACACGTGGAAAGGTCTGTGAGGAAATGGAAACCACGGCTGTACAGTCTGTGTCTAATGATTCCCATACCTAGATTTCTTGTAGATTTGTTGTTTATTCTTTCTGTCGGATCTTACTCATGGTCTTGTCTCCTCATAGTTCTGGCTATCATTGAATGTTGGTGCTGTATTTGAACGTAGTTTATAGAAGTATTTTGAAGCAGAGACTTCTGAAATCATCCTCAAAAATGTTGGCTTCTGAGGGGTTGCTGGCAATCTGGGATCAGCTTAACTCAAGGTCAACCTTTAAGTTTTTGTGAACCACCAGATGATGATAAGCCAAGCCTTGTATGAGCTGGTTTATTTCCGATTTACACTTTGTCCTATGGCTGTGGGAGGCCTTTTGGGTCTCAGGCCAAAGCAAAGGATTACTTACCATGGGGAAAGTGTTATATAAATAACGAGAAAGCAATTAATGGATTACTTTACATTCCTAAGTTGGTTCTGCATTTCCTCTCTCAGATCTCTGCTTGCTCTGATCCTATCAGTAATGGTGATTCTGGCATATTGATTGATGCTGGTGGCACAGCAAAAGGTCAGGGTGGGGAGCACAATCAGTAAACTGGAGTCAGAAGTATAGAAGTGGTTGAGTGGATTTTTAATGCTGAGCTTTTAGAAAGACCCTGAACAATTCTGCCTCACTCACTCTGTTTATGAGAAATAAAATTCATAATGACAGTACCATAAGCTATGATATCCTCTAATATCATAGACATCCTCTAATATCATAAAGAAACAATGAGGATGAAGGGAGGAGATTTAAGGGGAGGTATGCTCAAGCACAAAGGGGTCTGGGCCAAGTGGGCTCCCTCACATTGTTTTTTTCTTACATATCTATCTCTTGGCGGCTATCGATCTCTGGGAGCTGATAAGGGCAAACTGAGTACCATGACTCAAAACTGTCAGGGGCAGGGATGGTCAGGATCTAGGATATGACTTTATCTTTTTTCTAAGCTAATAAATCAGCCTGTTACTGTTTCGTGAATGCTGGCAGAAGCTATCTCCTCATACTTCAGAGAGAAAGGCCTTTAATACGCGTGGCACAGCAAGCAGCATCACCTCCAGAACATTTGCATTGGTTCCTCTTGCCCCCACCCCTCCCGAGTCTCACAGGAGCAACCCAGAGGGGCCCAGATGGCCACCTGTACATGCGGTGAGTTGCATTACAGCAGAGGACTCTGAGCTTGGGGAACCCACTGTTTTATAGCCAGCAGTAAACAGCCTCTGCTTTGTCCCAGAGGGGACATTATCTCATTCCTCAAGGTTGCTTTTTGCAAACACACTCTGAGACTAGGTAAAGTGTGGCCAGGGCCTTGGTTTCTTGATACACCAAGCAAGCATGTGTAGGGATGTTCAGAGTTCATGGTAGATGACCTTCCCAACGGACATGGTGTAGGGGGATTACTTAAAATATGCATAATCTACAAAAACTATTACTTTCTACTGTAGTCTCTAAATTTGGGTCACTTAGACTGGGTCAAAGCCCCAACTGTTGGGATTCTGCTGTGTGGTCCCAGTCTGTCTACGTAGCACACTTCCTCTACTATTCTCTCTTGAAGTTTTTCTTCTCATTTTAATCATCTCTGCTTGTTTTCAATTATGTTCTTTCATATGCTCTGCCTATTTCAAAAACAGCATGCACAGTGGAATGATTGCTGATTTTGGCATTAAGAAAGCTGAATTTAGGTCCAAGCTCTACGACTTGTCAAGTAAAGAGATCAACACACCCATCTGGCCAGTCAGGTAGTGAAGCCGGGGTACCACAGTACCCTTGGTTTAGTGAAGTATATCTTAAGATTATCATTTTGAAAGTCAAATTTCTCCTCTTCCTTCTAAAACTTATTCCTCCACCTGCACACGTTATCTGGCTTACAGACATCATCTTTCCATCCAGATTCTCCATCTTCATGCCTCTGCATGAAGGCTCCCCAGTTTTATCTGCTAAGTATTGTTATTATCCTTTTCTCTCCCTGCCGATATTGTTTACCTTGATCATGGTTCACCTGGAATCGTTCAAGCGCTCCCTAAGGCTTGCCACCTTCGATGGATCTGTCTTCCTATTGCTTGATCCTGTCAAGTCGCTCATTGCAAACACCTCCCATCCTCATGCAGCCCCAATTCCTTACAGCACGGGTTCCCCTTCACTCCTTCTACACCTCACCTTGTTTTACTTTACATCATAATATTCCCGTTTTTCTGTATTTCTCAGTACACACCATGGTGTTTCACATCTTTGTGTTTTTGATGTTTTCCCTGCCTCAAATACCAATCCTCTTTTTGACTAAGCCTGTTTCCTTTAAAAACTCAGGTCTTGTAATAGCCAATGACATGATACAAGAAAAGGAAATTAGAAGTATAATATTTGGAAAGGATATTGTGATCCAGGAAAACCCCACCAAAAAACAACAGAAAAATTACTACCAGCAGTAAGAGAATTCTATAAGGTAGCATGGTCAAGCTAGTACCCAGAAATGTCCATCAAATGGGGAATGGAACATTTAAATAAATTACGGTACTTCATATAATATGATGTTATGTTGCTATAAGAAAGAAAGAGGACACTATATTCTGACATGGAAGTATTTCTAAGATACATCATTAAATTTAAAAAGCAAGTTGCAGAATAGTGCGTATAGTGTACCTCTCTGTGTAATGGAGGGGAGGAATAAACATGTTGTGTAAGGAAACTCTTGGGTAATGACAAGGAACTACATAAGGTTTTGCTTTTGGACAAGGATGGCGAAGAAGGTTGGAAGTAGAGAGTGGTCAGTATGGGAGCAAAACTTCCCACTGTATTCTTTAATGTTGTTGAGTGTTGAGTCATGTGAATTTAATACCTACACAAAAGACAGATACCTAAAACAAAATGAAACACAAAACCTCAGGCATTACCTCTACTCTTCTATGTCTCTTTCAGTATGAGAGGAAGTCCAGGGAGGTGGCTGAGAACAGAGGCTTGGCACCAGGCCCACCTGGGTCTAATCCCATAACTGCACTTACCACCTTTTTGACCTTAGGAAAGTTTTATATTCTCTGAGTCTCCATTTTCCTCCTTTATAATTTGGGAATGACAATCCTCAAAACAACCCTTTTGAGTGAATATTAAGTGTGATGATGTTTGTAATGTAATTAACACAGTAATTTACAAACAATTAGTACCTGGTATTTTATATATACATATGAGATATATATCTATACGCATAGACACACACACATATATATACACCCACCTATATATACATATACATGTTTGTCTGTATTAACATACACACTTGCATATATATCCACATATATATGCATTTGACTAACACACTGCATTGAAATGATCAAGTGATTCACTTGTGTCTATTTCTCTCTGCCTTAACTCTTCCTGTTCCCATCCCCACAGATTTCTATGATTTATTAATATTTTTATCTCTAGTACTGGCACATTTAGGTGCTCAAGAAATATTTGTTAAATTGTTGATGAACTAAGCATGGCCAGTTCTTAAGACTCTCTGAACAGAGGGAAAAAACCAACAGGAATATGCTTTCAGTCGTCATCTAACTCCTAGGTGGGTATTATTGCAACTTCCTTCTCTCCCTAGATCTTGCCTCTCTATGAAGACCAGAAAAATACTTATGGATCAATCGGAGCCAAAGTTGGAGATTCTTTTCCTTTCTTATTGTAGCTTCTCATTAGATACAATTGAAGGTTGAATGGAGGACAAATGCTCTCCCCACATTGCCCTTCTCACGGCTCTCTCAGGCAAGCAGCTCCTTCAAGTACTTTCACTTATAAAACTGCAGATCCAGACTACACTTCAATTTGCTGATCAAGTTGGCTTAAAATTTATGGAAGCCCTGATTCCAATCAGCACAAATAGGCAATGCTAACAGCTTTCTTTGGATTCCTCTGAAAGGAAAAATCCCATTTTAGTTAGACAGGAATGTGCATCACATTTCCTTCTAGTAGTAGTTTGACTTACCATTGATGCTGGGTCCCCTGAAAGACTGCTGGGTTGAGAAAAGCCTGATTAGCTCACTGGGGCAAAATCTCTTCCTTCTGAGAGCTCAGCTTTGGTAGTCCACCCGGTGGTGCAAACACTCTTCCCCTCTAGACACAGAAATGACACAGTGTTAGGTCTTCTGCCAGCTCCCAACCCACCCTGCCTCTTTGCATCAAGGCATAAAGCTTAAGCCTCTTATGTACTTCCCAGGAAAACAATGCTGTTCAAAAAAAATATGTCAGGTTTATAATTTTTCTGCATGCCTGATTTAGCCATCGGACTCGTCTCCAGATATTTAATATAGAAACATGAATTTATAGAATTTGTATGAATTTATATACGAATATAAATGTATAAGGACCCTCTACATGTCTGTTTCATATGTTAAAAGGATTCTTTCCTAAGCAATTCATTCATAAGGTTTGGTAAAACAAAAACTGCCCATGTTCACTTAACATGTTTTATTTACCTGAACCTTAATTTTTTTTTAATTTTTTTAATTTATCTGATATAAAAGCAGTATCTCTGGGGTGCCTGAGTGGCTCAGTTGTTAAGCGTCTGCCTTCGGCTCTAATCAGGATCCCAGGGTCCTGGGATGGAGCTCCACGTTGGGCTCCCTGCTCAGTGGGAAGCCTGCTTTTCCCTCTCCCTCTGCCTGCTGCTCTGCTACTTGTGCTCTCTCTCCCCATTAAGTAAGTAAGTAAATAAATAAATTATATATATATATATATATATATATATATATATATAAAAGAAAACTGTGATGATGGCATTTAGTGGCTCTTGAAGCAAAGTAGATCCTGAAGCAAATTTGTTGATGTCAGTGCTGTCTCTGCCATTGAAAAGTCATCTGATCCATTCCACTACTCCTTGCTCCTCCTCTGATTTTTATAAACATGTTCTATCAGCTGGGCCAATATCCATAGATGGGATAGGGAAAATGTTTAATCCCAAGCAGCCTGCCTTTTCCTGTTGTGACAAGAGATATTTGAATGACATCTGTCATCTTAAAGGGAGCAGAGATTTTCTCTAAAGGAGGAGCTGGTCCACAGCTGCTCTGGAGAAAATCAGTTCTACTACCTTGATTGGAAATGGGCAGTTATCCTCCAGATGTCTGTTGTGCTTGTGGCCTGACCTCCTTGGAGCTCTTAAAGCATTTCCAGGAGAAACACAGTTCACGCTACACAGCATGGCTCAGATGTTTTCTCCAACAAAGATTAAGGCAGGTAAGAAGCAGCTCGGACTTTCAAAATGAGTGTTGCAAACTGGAGGCCAATAAAGCAAATGTTGCCTCCAGAGACATGTCATTTGACTCACATAATGTCTTAAAAATCAGGACATTTTGATATACA
This sequence comes from Potos flavus, assembly GCA_028534135.1. Lineage (NCBI taxonomy): Eukaryota > Metazoa > Chordata > Mammalia > Carnivora > Procyonidae > Potos > Potos flavus. The sequence goes on from CM052895.1 coordinate 98,536,582, forward strand.
AATGAAGATTACTGACTTCTTAGCAAAATCAAGCCAATATGGCAACGTAGGGCCCATATCTGGCCTGTCACCAAGGGGCAGGGAATGAGTCTCTGTCCTCTTTAGATGAGGTACTCTCTCAGCTCACTGCAAGCTCCCAAATCCCTACCCCTCTGGACCCTTCCACGAGGCCTGTTCATGTGACTTGCCTGTACCATGCAGGCATTTGAATTGATGGCTTCTTACTTAAAATGTTATTTATGTCTCATATTGAAGCATCCATCCCTCATGTTTAAATAATAGGTCTGCTCTACCCAGCCCATGTAGGTTAGATTGCTAGATTAGCACATAGTGTTACCCTTACAAATCTAATTTGTAAATAACAATATTCTCCTACAATGCTATGTTAAGTTCTTAGTGTAACAAATATTCTATTATATACATATTATTTCTCTTCCAAGTCATTTCCTTGTCTTAGACATTAGTATGCTTTGATCACTGTCTTAGAGGAGTTGTCAATATATTGTGAAAATCATCCTTTAGTAAAATTTCACTTAGGTTTTGTTTGATTGTTTATTCTTTAGATTTGCTTGTTGATTTACTTCTTTGAATTTTAGATTCTCCTGTAATTTTTGACCTCCAGGCAAGATGAATTAATGGACTTCTGATATGTTAATGAGATAACATTCCCACTAGAATTAATCAGAGAATTATGGACACAGCTGCTACAGAAAGGGCCAACATTATCAGCAACAAGGAAAGTAAGGGATCTCTCAGAGTACTAGGTTCTTTTCTTGGAGTAATAGGATGCTCCCCCCGCCAATCTCCTACATTTTAACTTTAAAAATGACATTTTTCCTTTTTGAGCTAAAGTATGAAAACAGAAGATTCTTTCCACTTTTGCATCTAGGAACTAAAACTCACTGTGTTTATCCCACAACATCTCCTTCAATTCTTCTCCCAAAGTTGGTTAATGTTCACATTGATAATACGTTTACATTTCTGATAGCTACTACACATCTGATTACTTTAAACATGAAATAGTTGAGTATCTCCTGTATTGAGTCTTGCCATTAGGACAGCCACAGAGAATATAGGTATAAACCCAGGATAATACCAGTCTGTGAAAACCATCAACTCAAACTCTTGGGGTGTTCATCCTGAAATCCATGTAAAGGGGCAGATGGGTAGGTTGGTAATGCATCTGTAACACACTGGTGTAGACTCCATGAAACAAGTATGAACAGAATGCTTGGAAAACTCAAGGGAAGGAATCAGTTATTCTACCAGAAGCTTCTTGGGAGAAGAGGAACAGGATTTTGAAGGATGACTAACAGTTTTGCCAAGCACGTGAAGAAAGGTAGGTACTCCAGGTAGAGGAAAGAGCCCATGCGAAAGTCCCAAATCTCAACACCCATATAGTCTGTTGAGGAAATGGAGCAAAAGCTAGCATGGCTGAAGAGAGAAGAAAGCAATACCAGAATTTCAGAGGGCATTTGCAACAATCCATTACAGTAAGAAATGCAGCTTAAATGTGTGGTATAGTGGACTGGGTGAAGAGGGGCTACCTTCAGGGTACAGGCAGGAGATGAAGGAGCAGGAGGAGTCAGTGGCAACTGAAATTTCCTCTGTGGGAGCATCTCTGCATGCTAACAACATCATCAAGGGAAAAAAACCCAAGAGACAGCAGATCTGGGGTCAGCCAATAGGGTTGGGACATTGAATCTGTTGAATGACCTTTTTGGCTAAATCCAAATGGATGTTCTTCATTGTTTTCTGATATGATTTTTCCTCTTCTTCCTTGAAATTGTTTTCTCTTATTTTCTAAGACATCACCCTCTTACATTTCTTTTTCTTTTTTTTTTGTAAAAAAAAATCCAATGTATTTTTTTAATATATTCATCACAAGGTCTCAACCAGAGACTTAATTTAAAAAGCTCTTACATTTCTTCTTACCTATGCAATCCCTCCTTCTCAGGCTTGCAGAGGAGAAGGAGTGCCTGAAGGAGGCTCTGTGTCATCAGTCTCTAGTGTATGCTCTTTCATTTGGGTTATTTTCTATTTCACAGCTCCTCAATTACCACCTATGGACTAACTTCTAACTTTGTGTCTGCCTCCATCTCTCTTTAGATTCCAGACTTCTGTGCAACTGCCTACTGGGCATTTCCACCAGGGTGCAGGTACTTCAAATTCAATATTCAAAACTGCACTCACCTCCCTGGACTCTCATGGATGCCTCATCTCAGCAAATGACCCTCCATCTACTTGGTTTCCCAGATTCCTCTCAATTCTAAGTTCCATGGGACCATTTCAGTCTTGGTTACCACTAGCCCCGTGAGTGGCCCACACCCCGTGAGTGGCACCCGTGTGGGCCCCATGAGTGGCCCACAGTCTTGGTTTCCACTACCCCCATGAGTGGCCCACACCGAACACATACTTGTTTCATGGAGACACTCAAATATTGGTACAATAGATGAAGGAGGCAGAATGGACCCTTAATGTTTCTGGCTTCTATCAACCCTCTTGGAAAAAAAAATGTCATCCTCTACTCTTCTCCCATCCCATTTTTGCCTGGTTAATCAAATTAGCTTCAATTTGCTTCAGAAAGCTTTCCCTGACTACTCCCCCACTTCCCTCCCTAGTCTGCTAAATTCCATAATTTCCTGCATACACCCTAACCATAGTACATAGCATATGGTTTCCATGCATGCCAATTTCACCCACCAGCTCCGTAATGGATAAAGCAGGTATCTTCTTTACATCCTGGTGCCTATTTGCTTGACGGAAGGAAGCAAGCGAAGAGGGAAGGACAGACTCGCAGATATTCTGTGGAAAATGTCCAGAACATATATGGAAATGAATGTGGAGCTCAGAAGAGAGCTGTGGCAGAGAGAGATTCGAATTATCTGTGGTGATGCCATGGGGTGATGGGGTTATTGTTCTCACCCGGAAAGATGTGTGAAGGACAAACTCTTTAGGTCTACAGGGACTGAGATGGAAGATAATCTTCGTTATAAGACACCAGAGTAGTGGGGACTGTGGTAAATTAGCAATAACAGGCCTCTGTAAAGGGAACAAGCTAATAATTGCTATTCAGAGGTGCTGGCCCAGTGTAGCCAGATCTTCTGATTTTTTTTTCCCAAAAGAATTCAAAAGTCCCTATTTTTTAATGAATGAGAAGTCTCCTACATTTTAAATGCTAGTGAAACTAAACATTAGGCCAGATTCAGGCCATGGCTTGGCAATTTGTGACTTCTGGTGTTAAACATTAAGGAATGCTGACTTACAAACTACGGCATTGTGTATACATTGATGATGAGAAGAAAAACGAGTCACACTTCAAAAGGAGGACAGAAAAGTATCTACAAGAACACAGTCATCAGCCACTAGCTGAGTTAATTTAGGAAACACGTATTTGAGGAAAGAGGAAAATTTATAAAAAGGACTATTAGGTAATAAATACTGGTTTTGGAGTGGGAATGAGCTGTGTGCGAAAGAGGTCCAGTTTTGAAAAATAAGGGATTTCTTTAACAGTAGTGGATAATTTTAAAGACTTGTGATACATTCTCAGCTATACATAACACTGCAGAAATGAACATCATAAAATCCAAATATGAAAATACGTCAAGTCAATGACTCTACTTACCTCATGAACAAATTATACAGTTTGAGAAATTAATTTTAATAATTGAACCATATTTTAAATTATATTAAAATTAATTTTATACTCTGAGCACTGTGTGAACTTACGAACACTATATCAACTTATTATGTCCTTAAGTCCTGTTATGACCCCATGAAGTGAGTTTTTTATTCCCATTTTTCAGACTGAGAAACAGGTTCAAAAAGTTTCATTTGTTCATTCATTTATTCATCCATTTGACAAATATTTATTTGATCTAATATGCAGGGCATACAGCAGTGAACAAAACGGATAAAATCCCTGTCCTCATGTAGCTTATACTCCTGGTGAAACCGAGTAGACATAGAGGTACAGTAAGTAGCCTTCCTATCAGAGCTAGCTCTTTCTTTGAATCCAGGCCTTCTACTAATTCTCAGATACAAAGGTTCTAGCGAGTGATCATTACTCTTCAATAACAGTGGTTTTATGGAGCCAGGAGGGGGCAGATCTATGACTCAGACAATGAAAGTTCTCAGGACAGCTAAGTAGCCCCTGGCCTACTCCCCAGCCATGTGACCTCAGCAGAGAGCCCTCTGAGGTTGGGTTTCTTGCTCTGTGACAGTTGAGATAATAATATCTGCTCTGTCCATGGAAGAGCTGTGGTGAAAGCACAGCAGGAAATAAGATTTTAAGAAGGGAAAGTTCTTATGAAATCCTATGTATATATTTGTGTAATGTTTGGTATATTTTACAAAGAGCTTTCAAGTAAATATAAATATAGCATAATTTATAATACCATACAAACTGCCAAATTAATATATAAATCAACTAATGGTAAATTTCCAGCAATCTCAGGAAATCTAGAGTACTGTTCTGGGTTGTTGAGTTAGCTTTAAGGTTGTTGATTTGAAGAGAAGTGTCATTTAATTGTCCTTAGAAGCATTTAGTTACAGCTGGCAACAGAGGGACAGAGGCAAAAAGACCCAGACACATGAAGAGCTGCTGAGAAGAGCTGACTCCAGGGAGGAAATTCACTGAGCAAATATTTGTTAGTTGCCTACCATGTCTGTTTTGTTCATTGCTGTATCCTCAGTGCCCGGGACAAACTTCCTGCTCTGAAAAGGTTTGCATACTAACAAAGGAGACAAGTAATATATATGTTTGTTTATGGTAGGTAATCAGTGCTATGAAAAGAAGCACTGGATGATGGTGGGGGGTGGTGCAAAGGAGGGAGAGAATATTACTTAAGATAATTAAAGCCAGCTGCATCAATAAACAAATCATGCAATCTCAGTGGCTTACCCAACAAAGGTTTCTCTTCTCATAAAGTCTGATTGGGGTTGGTGACTCAAGGACCCGCGCCCTCTCCATCTTACTTCTGGGTTCTCCAAGGCAGAAGAAGAAAAGAGGGATAGAGGAGCCACAGTAATTGTGAATAAAGTGGAGATGCAGCATGGTGGATTTCCAGGGGAAGAGGATTCCCGACAGGAAAAAACAAAACAAAACAAAACAAACAAGCAAAAAACCAGCAAAGACACAACCTGAGGCAAGTTGTGGTTTCTGGTCTGACATGTAAGGAGCTTGTAAGTTGCTACTCCATTCTAAGAAGAAGTAAAAAGATAAATAAACTGGAAAAATAAAATCTTAGGTCCATAAGAGATGTGAGGTCACAGGGCAGACCACTATATCCATAGCGGAGAGAATGACAGATGAATATAGAGAATCGCAATTTACCAGAGCAGAAACCTCTGTAGGAAATAGTGCTGCGGTAGGAAAACTTGAACTGTAATTGGTGAATTGCTGGAGGATCAGTGTGGACAGAGTTAAAAACTCCTGGGAGACCCAGTAATTAGAGCATCCCTACATTTTTGTGTTTTACTCCTGGATCTCTACCAGGTCTTCACAGTGAATACTAGAAAAATCCTCTAGTGCTTCTGGTAGGGGAAGGGGAAAAGAAATCATCTTTAAATATGCTAGAGCATTCTGTTCTTTTAACAAGGTCTGACCTCAAGAGAAACTATTTAACCCGAGTCTAACATGCTGGGGTTTTACTAGGGCCTAACTGACATGGAGGAAAGGGAATACCTAACTCTAGCCCACTCTAGCCATCCTGTCCCAGTTATGGGAAGGGAAAAACTGAGAAGCACATGTGAAGTTCACAGTCCAGAGGCGGAGGCTCACTAAAAGACTGCAGCCTAATAATCATCATAAAATGCTTCCCTTCCCCACTGTGCCTTACCACACATAACAAAAGGCCTATTTGCAAAAGTTCCTTTTACCTAGCACAACATGCCTGGCTGTGAAGAAAATATTACAAGGCATACTAAAAGGCAAAACAAACAAACAAAAAACCCCAAAACGAACAAACAAAAAAACCTTCACAGTTGGAAAAGAGAGAGAGAGCAAGTATCACAACCAGATTCATATACGTCAGGGATGTTGGAATTCCAAAACCTGAGAAATTAAGACTTTCTCAGACAAACAAAAATGCAAAGAATTTGTTGCGAGTAGACCTGCTTTGCAAGACATGTTAGAGGTTCTTCAGGGAGAAGGAATATGGTATAGATTAGAAACTCAGATCTACATAAAGAAAGAATATTGGACAAGGAAGAAGCAAAGGTAAAATAAAATAAAGCAATGTTTTATTTGACTATGTATGTTTATCTACACATACATCTACACACATTTATGTATGCTTATATATACATGAAATGGATGATATCAATAATACAAGGGACAGGAGGGAATTAGTATTATTTTGTTGTTATATGGTACTCACACTACCCAAGAAACAGTATAGTGTTATTTGAAAGCAGACTTGGATTAGTTGTAAATGCATATTGCAAACTCTAGGGCAGCTACTAAAAAAGAAGTATAACTGATATGTAAGAAAGGAGAAAAAAATGGAATCATTAAATGTTCAATTAAAACCACAAATGGCAGAAAGAATAGAAGACAAAAATGGAAACAAAGAACAAGGGCAATAAATTGAAAGCAGTAACAAATATGGTAGATATTAACCCAATTCAATCAATAATTACTTTGAATGTCAATAGTCTAAATGTACCAGTTAAAAGACAAAGATTGTTGGAATGGATTGAAAAACAAGACCCAATTATATGTTATCTATAAAAAATCCACTTAAAAAAATCAAGACATATAGATTAAAAGTAAATGGATGAAGAAAGATATACCATGCTAACAGTAATCAGAAGAAAGTAGGAGTAGCTATATTAATTTCAGACAGAGCAGATTTCAAAATAAGGAAAGTTATCAGGGATAAAGAAGGGCATTACACAATGATAAAGAGGTCAATTCTCTAAGAAGACATAATTTGTAACATGTATGCACAAACAACACAGTGGCAAAATATATGAGGCAAAAACTGAAAAGACTTCAAAGAGAAATAGATGAATCTACTATTATAGCTGGAAATTTCCATACCTCCCTATAAGAAATAGACAGATCCAGGGGTGCCTGGGTGGCTCAGTTGGTTGAATGTCTGCCTTCTGCTTAGGTCATGATCCTGGAGTCCCAGGACTGAGCCCCGCTTGGGGCTCCCTGTTCAGTGAGGAGTTGGCTTCTCCCTCTGCCCCTCCCTCTGCTTGTGCTCGCTCACTCTCTCTCTCTCTCAAATAAATAAAATCCCCCCCCCCCCAAAAAAAAGAAAGAAAGAAAGAAAGAAGTGGACAGATCCAGCAAGCAGAAAATCAGTAAGAACATAGTTGAACTCAACAACACCCTCAATTAACTGTATATAATGGACATGTATAGACTACTTCATCCAACGACAGTAGAATAAACATTTTTCTTACGCTCATATAGAACATTCACCAAAATTGACCATACTCTGGGCCATAAAACACCCTTTAACAAATTTAAAAAAACAGATATCATATAACATCTCCTCTCAGACTACAATGGAACTAAACTAAAAATCAGTAACAGAAAAGTAGCTAGAAAATACCTAAATACATGGAGATTAAACAACGTACTTCTAAATAACACATGGATCAAAGAAGAAATCTCAAGAGAAATAAAAGAAATATTTTTGACTACATGAAAATGGAAAGACAACATATCAAAATGTGAGAGGTAAGATACAGTGAGAACAGTGGTCAAAGGGAAATGTATAGCTGTGAATGTGTATATTAGAAAAGCAGAAAAATCTAAACTCAATTATCAAAGCTTACACCTTCAGAAACTAAAACAGAAGAGCAAGTTAAATACAGAGTAAACAGAAGAAAAGAAATAAAAAAGAGCACAAATCAACGAAATTGAAAACAGAAAGTAAACAGAATCAATGAAATCGAAAGCTGTTTCTTTGAAAAGATCAATAATCCTCAAGCCAGGCTAAGAAACAGAGAGAACACAAATTACTACTATCATAAATTAAAGAGCAACTATAACTACAGATCTCATGGACATTGAAAGAATAATGAATACTACGAACAACTCTGTGCCTACAAATGTGATAACCTACTCAAAATGGACCAATTCTTTAAAAGACACAATGTGCCAAAATTCACATAAGAAGAAATAGACAACTGAATAGACCTATATCTATTAAAAAAATTGAATCAGTAATGAATAACCTTCCAAAACAAACAGTACTGGGCCCAGTACTGGGTTCGCTGGTGAATTCCACCAAACATTTAATTAAGGAAGAAGTTATACAAATTCCCTACAATGTCTTTCAGAGAATAGACGCAGAGGAAATACTTCCTAACTCATTCTATGAGGCCAGCATCACTCTAATACCCAAACCAAACAGATGTCACAAGAAAGCTACAGATCAATATCTCTCATGAGCATAAATACAACAATATATTATCAAATCAAATCCAACAGCACATAAAACAAATTATACACCATGACCAAGTGGGATCATGTAGGTATGCCAGTCTGGGTCATCATTTGAAAATCAATTAATATAACTTACCATATCAATAAGTCAAAGAAGAAAAATCATATGATCATTTCAGTAGAAGCAGAAAAATCATTTGATAAAACCCAATACCCATTCATGATAAAAACTTTCAGTAAACTAATAATAGAAGGGAACTTCCTCAACTTGATAGAGAATATCTACAAAAAGACCTTATGCCTAACATTGCACTTAATGGTGAAAAGCCTGAAGCATTCTCACTAAGATCAGGAAAAAGGCAAAGAAGCCCCCTCTCACCAATGCTTTTCAACATCATAATGGAAGCCCTAGTTAATGCAATGAAGAAGACCACAAAATAAAAGGTATACAGATTAGGAAGAAATAAAATTGTCTTTGTTTGCAGATGACATGCTTGGCTATGTAGAAAACCCAGCAGAATCAACTAAACCCTTCTCCCCACCCCTGGAGCTCAAAAGTGATTACAGCAAGATTGCAGGATGCACAGTTAATATGCAAAGACCAATTGTTTTCCTACACATACTAACAATGAACAAGTGGAATTGAAATTGAAAACATGATTCCACTCACCTTAGTACCCCCTGAAAATGAAATACTTAGGTATAAATCTGACAAAATATGTACAAGATCTATATGAGGAGAAATCAAAACTCTGTTGAAAGAAATTAAATAACTAAGTAAAAGGAGGATATTTCATGTTCTTGGATAGGAATACTCAAGATGTCAGCTCTTTCCAACTTGATCTGTACATTCCATGTAATCCTAATCAAAATCCCAGCATTGAGATGCCTGGGTGGCTCAGTTGGTTAAGCATCTGCCTTTGGCTCAGGTCATGACCCCAGGGTCCCGGGATTGAGTCCTGCATTGGGCTCCTTGCTCAGCAGGGAGTCTGCTTCTCCCTCTGCCTGCCTCTCTCACTGCTTGTGCTCTCTCTCTCTCTGACAAATAAATAAAATATTAAAAAAAATTTTAAAAATCCCAGCATTATTTTGTAGATATCAACACGGTTTATAAAGTTTATATGGAGAGGCAGAAGACCCCGAATAGCCAAGACAATACTGAAGTAGGAGAACAAAGAGGACTGACACTACTTAACTTTAAGCCTTACTCTAAGACTGCAGTAATCAGACAGTGTAGTATTGGTGAAAGAATAGACAGACAGATCAATGGGACAGAATAGAGAGCCCAGAAACAGATTTACATAAATATAGTCAACTGATCTTTGGCAAAGGAGCAAAGACAACACAAAGAGGCACAGACAGTCTTTTTGACAACTGGTGCCAGAGCAGCTGGACATCTGCATGCAAAAAGAAATAAACCTAGACACAGACCTTACACCTCCCACAAAAATGAACGCAAATGGATCAGAGACCTCAATATGAAATGCAAACTATAAAACTCATAGAAGATAACGTAAGAGAAAATCTAGATGACCTTGGGCATGGCAATGACTTTTTTTTTTTTGGCAATGACTTTTTAGACATAACTCCAAAGGCAGGATCCATGAAAGAAAGAAATAATTGATAAGCCGGACTTCATTAAAATTAAAAAATTCTACTTTGTGAAAGACAATGCCAAGAGTATGAGAAGATAAGACACAGACTGAGAGCAATATTTGCAAAAGACACATGTGATAAAGGATTTCTTTCCAATATACAGAAAAATTCTTAAAACTCAACAATAAGGTAACAATCCAATTTAAAAATGGGCCAAAGATCTTAACAGACTACCTCACTGCAAGAGATATATGGATAGCAAATAAGCACATGAAAAAATGCTCTACATCATATGTCATCAGGGAAATGCAAATTAAAACAAGATACCACTACACACTTATCAGAATGGCCAAAATCCAGAACACTGACAATACCAAATGCTGACAAGGATGTGGAGTAACAGGAATTCTCCTTCATGCTGGTGGTCATGTAAAGTGGGAGAGTCATTTTGGAAGTTAGCAGTTTCTTACAAAACTAAACATACCCTTACCATACAATCCAGTAATCCTACTCCTTGGCATTTACCCAAAGGAGTTTAAAACTTGTATCCACACAAAAACCTGCAGAGGGATGTTTATAGCAGCTTTATTCATAGTTGCCAAAATCTAGAAGTAACTGAGATATTGTTTAGTCAGGTAAATAATAAATAAATTGTGATACATACAGACAATGGAATATTATTAGGGTTAAGAAGAAATGAGCTATCAAGCTATGAAAAGACATGGAGGAAGCTTAAACGCTACATACTGTATGATTCCAACTGTATGACACTCTGGAAGAGGCAAAACTACAGAGACAGTAGAAAAGATCAGTGTTTGCCAGGGGTTAGGAGGGAAGAAGGGATGAAAAGGCAGAGCACAGAGGATTTTTAGGGTAGTGAAACTAATCTGTATGATATTACGATGATAGATGCAGATACATGTCATTATTCATTTGTCCAAATCTATAGAAGGTACAACACCAAGAGTGAATCCTCAGGTCAACTACGGACTTTGAGCAATAACTATGTGCCAGTGAGGATTAATCAACAGTAACCAATGCATCACTCTGACTGGAGATGTTGATAGTGGGGAGGAGGCTATGCACATGCATGAAATGGGTATATGGAAAATCTCCTGTATCTTCTGCTCAATTTTGCTATGAACCTAAAACTGCTCTAAAAAATAAAAGTCTATTAAGAAAATCTGAGACACAAATGTGCTTGGCTTGTTCCAGAAATAGCGAAGAAACCACTGTGGTTTCACTCTGGTGGAAGAAAGGAATGGAAAAAAAGGCAGGGGCCAGGCCACATAAGGCCTCTCAGGCCAAAGGAAGAAGTGTGAAAATATGGGTGTGTAGAGCCATTTAGTGTCCTCTAATGATGTGTTTTTATGAGATGTAATGAAACAGAAACAGTTGATGGTTATAACGATTGCATAACTTATGAATAATATGCTCCGTTTTTTAGAGAAATCTTTTAAAAACGTGTTACTCTATCTACGTTCCTGAGCAGTTACAAATTTCTAATACTCGAGCACATTTTAAAAAATATCCAAGACCCTGAGGGACATTTCCAGCCACTCAGGTGCCATACAGCCAGGCACCATGGACAGCCTGTCCCTGTCTTTTGCCAAACCTGATGCCTGGCCTCCCACCAGACTCCTACAAACTGAACACTTTCACGGGCATTAGTATTGCAAACAACCTCTGATGTCCAGTAGCTCCTCAACCACTGTTTCTAAGGAGCAGCCCAATCTGTCTGTAAAAGCCATCACCTCAAATTCCTGGAATTTCCATACCTGAAATAGATTTTTAATCTCTGTTTGAAAACCTGAAGCACTGCAAGTTTCGTGTTACTTTAGTTAACTCCTTAATCTAAAAAAGTAACTACCAGATGAATAGTAAGGGTGAAATTCAACATATTTATCCTAAATATTCTAGGTTAGCTTCTCATAGTTAATAAGGAAAATCAATTGTATTCTAGACGTTTCATAAATGTTGACTTCATGTTTCCGACCACATAAATTGTTGACATTGAAATTCAGTGACCTCTGTTGCTTTCTGTTAAGAAGGATCCTAATCCAGAATTTTCAGCTAAAAATGTTGTAATTCAGAATTTGCTTACAGAATTGAATTAAGGTTTTTGCATGAGGGATAAACACTGTGGGGGTGATTCTGGTATACTAGGTTGGTGGTTCTGTGCAAGATGCTTAGAATACCACAGCCCTTCCTTAGAATAATTGTAAACTCTTCTGGCCTGTTTCCCAGATTTGCTTGAAAAGGGTCAGAGGACAGGCTGAAATTAATGACATATGAATAGTGAATCCCAATTAGAGGTGTCTTCAAAGGAATAATTAGGCTAGACTTAATAATTATGAGAAGAAAAAGCTTGGGGCAAATTACACAGTGAAAGAAAAGATGTGAACCAAGGCAACTTTGGAGATTGGAGTTGATTAATATTTCAGGAAGTGATTTTTTATCTACTTATCTTAAAGATACTATAAATTGAGTGAGACAAAGATGAATGGAGAGAGATGGTCACTGATCTCAGATTAGGAGTCAGGGTGTGAACAAGGGGTCCCTTCTGGTGCATATGCTCTGGGACTGTGATTTTAGGATCCCTATTCTGTTTACGAAGGAGGACAGGGTTTTTGCTTTCCCAAATAACAGTAACATTAGCAAGAGAGGCAGCAAACACCTGAACAGAACTCCCCATTGTAGAGTATCTTCCAGGTATTAATCTCCGTTTCATTTTCCACATCTGTAAAGTAGGGACTATATGATTATCGAATCCCTACAACCACCCTAGGAGGGAGGGACAATAAGTGACTTGCTCAAGGTCATAAGCTAGGTGGTGTCAGAAAGCAGATTCGAACCCAGCAGCCTGATTCCGAAGCGAAAGCTCTCTCTCGTCCCTTGCACTACCTGTGTCTCGGGGAGGATAAGGGACACACGCAAAATGCCAGCTCCCTGTGCGCACTTACATTACTGTAAACTCTCCTACACCGACGCCTCTCTTCCCACTCTCTGCCACCCTTAGCCTCTTAATTTGTCAAACACATCACCTTCCTTACTTTGCTCGAGCCATCCTCCTCCCCTTCTTGCCAGAAGGTTCCAACGGGTGGAAGATGAAAAGGAGCGTATAGCGCCTGGCACCGGCATCTTGTTTTTCTTCTGGGTGCTGTCGCTAATATTCCCTGAGAATCCTTCATTAGATGTGTGGCTAAATTATTCTAGAAGCACTCACTGAGCGCTCACAGTCGGAACGTTTGTCAGGAATGAGAATATTAATTTACTTTCTAGGATACGTTTTTTAACCTAAGAGCCCAATTCCCACACAATTCACTTCTGAGCGGAAACCTGCAGGCCTGGAGGGGGCAGTGGCGGCCGCGGACTGGGCCCAGCAGGCGGGTGCGGCGGCTCGGCCATCGCTTGCTCTCGCCTGGCGCGCGGCTCTCGGCCGTGGATTAGCGCAGCTGGGGACGTGGGAGGCCGCGGGCCCCGCCCCCGGCCGGCGGCGGCGGCGGCCCAGCGAGGCAGTCGGTGCTGCGAGCCGAGCGGCGCGGAGGGCGCGACCGGCGGGCCGGGGCGCGGGGCTGCGCGCTGTCTTTTGGGTTCCGTTCCGCTCGCCGGGGCGCGGGCGACACCGCGGACCCCTCGGGCGGGCCCCGGGCTCGCGGCGTAGGGAGTCGGGGGCCGCCTGCCGGGGCGCCGGGACCATGGCTCTGCGCGCCCGGGCGCTATACGACTTTAGGTCGGAGAACCCGGGTGAGATCTCGCTGCGGGAGCACGAGGTGCTGAGCTTGTGCAGCGAACAGGACATCGAGGGCTGGCTCGAGGGGGTCAACAGCCGCGGCGACCGTGGCCTCTTCCCGGCCTCGTACGTGCAGGTGATCCGCGCCCCCGAGCCCGGCCCCGCGGGCGACGGCGGCCCGGGAGTCCCGGCTCGCTACGCCAACGTCCCGCCTGGCGGCTTCGAGCCCCTGCCCGCCGCGCCGCCCGCCTCCTTCAAGCCGCCGCCCGACGCCTTCCAGCCGCTGCTGCAACCGCAGCAGGCGCCACCGCCGAGCACCTTCCAGCCGCCGGCCGCGGGCTTCCCGTACGGCGGGGGCGCCCTGCAGCCGTCGCCTCAGCAGCTCTACGGCGGCGGCTACCAAGCCAGCCAGGGCAGCGATGATGACTGGGACGACGAGTGGGACGACAGCTCCACGGTAGCGGACGAGCCGGGCGCGCTGGGCAGCGGCGCGTACCCGGACCTCGACGGCTCGTCGTCCGCGGGCGGCGCGGCTGGCCGCTACCGTCTGTCCACGCGCTCCGACCTGTCGCTGGGCTCCCGCGGCGGCTCGGCGCCCCCGCAGCATCACCCGTCTGGGGCCAAGAGCTCGGCCACCGTAAGCCGCAACCTCAACCGCTTCTCCACCTTTGTCAAGTCGGGCGGCGAGGCCTTCGTGCTGGGCGAAGCGTCTGGCTTTGTGAAGGATGGGGACAAGCTGTGCGTGGTGCTGGGGCCCTATGGCCCCGAATGGCAGGAAAACCCTTACCCCTTCCAGTGCACCATCGACGATCCCACGAAACAGACCAAGTTCAAGGGCATGAAGAGCTACATCTCCTACAAGCTGGTCCCCACGCACACGCAGGTGCCGGTACACCGGCGCTACAAGCACTTCGACTGGCTGTACGCGCGCCTGGCCGAGAAGTTCCCCGTCATCTCGGTGCCCCACCTGCCCGAGAAGCAGGCCACCGGCCGCTTCGAGGAGGACTTCATCTCCAAGCGCAGGAAGGGCCTGATCTGGTGGATGAACCACATGGCCAGCCACCCGGTGCTGGCGCAGTGCGACGTCTTCCAGCACTTTCTGACCTGCCCCAGCAGCACGGACGAGAAGGCCTGGAAACAGGGCAAACGGAAGGCCGAGAAAGATGAGATGGTGGGCGCCAACTTCTTCCTGACACTGAGCACGCCCCCCGCCGCCGCCCTAGACCTGCAGGAGGTGGAGAGCAAGATCGATGGCTTCAAGTGCTTCACCAAGAAGATGGACGACAGCGCGCTACAGCTCAACCACACGGCCAACGAGTTTGCGCGCAAGCAGGTGACAGGCTTCAAGAAGGAGTATCAGAAGGTGGGCCAGTCCTTCCGCGGCCTCAGCCAGGCCTTTGAGCTGGACCAGCAGGCCTTCTCAGCCGGCCTGAACCAGGCCATCGCCTTCACCGGAGATGCCTACGACGCCATCGGCGAGCTCTTTGCCGAGCAGCCCAGGCAGGACCTGGACCCCGTCATGGACCTGTTAGCGCTGTATCAGGGGCACCTGGCCAACTTCCCTGACATCATTCACGTTCAGAAAGGTAAAACCTGGCCGTTAGAGCAGATGGTCTGGAATATGTTGTTGAGGCTGAAAGGAATGATTTGGACAGAGATACCGTAATCTGTTTCAGATTAGTGCCCTACAGATTGGGAATCAAGCAGGGATGTGGACAGCTGGCCTGTTTTTCTGAATGTATGATGGATTGTGGGCAGATAGCTGCCTCCTTAATGTATTTCCAGACAGGGAGTGGGTACTCTTCGGAGAAAGTTCTGAGAGTACTTCTTATGATGGTGCTATCATTTTAGAGTTTGAATAGTTGGGTAATGAGCTTCTGGGATCTGTAATCTTGTGCCTAGGGTAGAATTAGAAGAGGACCCAAACCCTGTTAGGCATCCATTTGAACACTGTGGGGTCGCTTAGTGATGGGTTTCAGGAAAGCAGGGAAATAATGGGCAAGGACGGATATCTGCAAATAAAGGTCGGCTATCTGCAAGTAAAGGTAAGTCCCACTTCTACGTTCCACACCTCTCGATCCCTGGTTTGGTAGAGGAATTAGGATCAATTCTCTGAAGTTCTAGCTGGGGCAGTTTAAGAATGTCCTGTGTAGGCTTCTTGCTTGCAGCCTTTGTAGAATGAGGTGAATGGCTCACTCTCATTTCAGAAAGTTTAAAGAAAATTAATCTCTTTAAGCTCAGTCATTTTGAGTTTGGAGTCTATTAACTGAATTTAAAGAGTATTATTTAGGAAAATGATGTGGGGAAACTACAAAGAATGCACAGAATCTGAATATCATGTCTGAGGGCAGCGCTTCTGTATTCCAGTGAGTCAGCTGCCCAACTGTCAGAGCTTGTTTCATTATTAGTTGTTAGTGTCCCTAACTTTTGTTAAAGCGCTAAAATTTGCAGGTTTTTTTTTTCTTAGAAAATAAATTAGAGCAGTAAAGCCTGGAGTGAGAGAAGGGGGAGGTGTTGGAGTTAGGGAGGTGGTCTTGCCTGTGAATGTCCTTGTTCAGTGTGGTGGGTCTGGGAGGAGGGAGGGAGTTACCTAATCTAACTTCCGGTGATGATGGAACTCTCTTTGGGTCACGAGGTTTGGCCTTTAGCAAGGAGGTGCTCCCTGCCTTTCTAGGTGGGCCAGTCCAGTTAGGAACAGCCTGGATCTTTGACATACTCTTCCTTGCACTGAACTAAAATTTGCCCCTCTTGTTTGTCTGTTTGCTGGAACCACACAACGTAAGTCTGTTCCTCATCCACACGTTAGCCCTTTACGCTTTTGGAGACAGCAGTCTTGCTTCCCTGCCTTCCCTCTGCTGCTCTCCTCCCACTTCCAAGTGTTTGGACTAGTCTTCTTACTCGCTGAGGAGAGGGGCCCTTCCAAAGCCTTGAGCATGTTGTTGGCCCTGCTGAAATGCAGCATCCTTAAGCATCTGCAGTACTAATTTTGGTAGAAAATAGTAACTTTCTTGGCAATTTACATTTTGTAAATGCAGCCTGAGATGGAATTCCCTGTTTGAGCAAGCGAACTGAACCTGCGTCTGCATTCCTCATGCCTTTTTGTGTGTAAATTGCTGTGACTCCTTGACTGTGGGGCTCTTTGAGCCTTTAATGCAGGACCTTATATTTAAATACCATTGTGTTATATCAACCTAGACCCGTGCCTTTTTACATATTTTGTGAGTTTATGCAAATGGTTGGTAAATAGTTGAAAGCGTAAAGACAGGTACAGACGCAGGTGACCAGCTGCTACCCGGAGGCATCTGTTCATTCACTGACTTTACTCGGACCACACACAGCCTTGTCAAGTGTCCTGCTGTTGGAACTATTGATTAGAAAAGGTATGGTGTTTGTTCTAAGGTCGATTTTGAATTTAAAGCAGAAGTTTTTGTAGCTTATTAAACTGTGTAGTTTGCTTATTACTATCTTCAAATCCTAGAACTAAAGTTGTATTCTGTTTCTTGGGATTTGAAAAACTTCATTAAAACCAGTACTATTTTATGTTGTTTAAACAGATTTGGGGGCACTAAACATAATCTTTAGGAATTTCAGAAAGAAAATCAGTTAATATTAAGTATAGTTTTTTTCTGCTGTAGCCTTAGAGTATAATGTACAGGGAGTGTGTGTCCCTAGATGACATGTCTTTAGAATGTACTTGCCGTTTAAAGCCGTAGTGTGCAACACATAAGACTAAAAGGATTTGCTTGCAGCCAGTTATTATCAAGGATGCTAGCGTTGGCAATTATTAGAACTACAGATGAGATCTCGAATGTTATGCTAAAGCTTTTGAACACGGTCTGAGTATTCAGAACTTGTGGTTATAAAAGAGCAGCGCCACCACCCCCCCCCCCCCACACTTAACTACACAGTTGCTATTGGAATGAATCTTTTTTAGTCTGAGCACTTGGGGATTTTGTTGACAGGTTTTTTTTTCCTCTAAGGTCTCAAAGTGTAATCACTTAAAAGATTTTACTGTGACTTTTGAGAGGAAAACAAAAAGAAAAAAATGATAAAAAATATCTTTAAGCAGCTTAAGTTATCTTTTGTTTAAGTATTTGGTTCAAAGTTTACATTTCAATTTAGGGAGAAATTTAAAAATTTAAAATAATTATTTTGACTCTGAAGTTCTCATTGTTTACAGGAAGAGAAAAAGCAGTCTTAGTACTTCCGCATTTTACATGTTCTAATCATATGTTAGGTCCACGTTCAGATGAGACAGAAATGATTAGAAAGTGTTTTTTAATGACTAACACGGTTAAGAAGGGGAGTTAATTAAGTTTTTTCCCCTTAATTCCTGGGGGAAAGGATAGGAACCTTAGTCTCCTCTGAGCTTTTTTCTTATCTGGGAAACGGCTTAGGGTCAGCTTTTCCAGTGTTCTAAACCTGTGCTGTTCGATGCTGGGTCTGTGAGCCACATCTGACCACTTGAATGTAAGTTAATTGAAATAAAATAATGTAATTCCGCTCCTTAATCACACTCGCTGTATTTCACGTGCTTTGTAGCTAGTGGCTACCACGGTGGACCACAGATGCAGAAGAGACCATCTCATCACTGCTGAAGGTTCTGCCGTAGTTCACCTGTCAGTCCTTTCAGATTTCTCCAGCAGTTGATAATCTTTGCACATACTCTCCAGATAGTTTTCTTTTCACTTGGTCATCTCACGGCATCCCCTCCTTTCCACATGGGCTTAAGTAATAAAAACTGGGAGGGGAAGCAGGCCCTGCCAGACCCCTCTCTGCAGAACGTCCCAGGCACTCAACCAGTGAGTAATATTTCTGCGGCGTGAGGGTGTTCATCTCCTTTGCATCCTGCCTTCATCATTCATCCAGAAAATACAACTGGTTTCAGAATGGATGTCCGAGACTGGTGAGGAACCCCTCCAGAACGAGGGCAGAAGACTCAAGTACCTTAAATGTGGTCGACTGGCATTTTTCTGACTATACTCAGTACTAAAACCATTGCTTAAACTTAATAATGGTTTTAGTGTAAGTACGTTCTGCAGAAGCAAAGAGAGCCATATGGTTTCTTTAGCTAAAAGAATGCTAGAATTCTAATTTTTTCATCACCTCATGGAGTCTTAGATAAACAGACCTATTTTGGTTAATGGAGTTGAGTGTAGGAAGAAGGCAGTTTGCTGTAGTCTGAAGTATAGTAGACGGGAATTCAGAAGCTGTTTGAATTTTATTCATACTTTCCTCTGTCATAATAGGAGTCCCTTAAATTCTTTGTTCACAGGCGGTTCATTGATTCCTGACTAGTCACATGTCTGTCACTGCCAAGCTTTGTAACCCTGTGGTCTGATTTTCTTTTTTTCAAATGGTAGCATTTTATCTCCTCCTGTTTATCATCCCTGCCTGTAGTATGCCTCTAGAATGCTGATGTTGGCCAGTTTGGGGTAGTACATAGAATCGATTTCACTATCAGTTTCTTAGCTTTTTCAGTTCTGTTTCCAAAGATATAATTAATCTCTAATATTTAATAAAGCTTAATCTGGATGGCAGTGAGTTGTTGTGGTTTAAAAGCTTTAGGCTTATCTCCTGGGGAATATCATGAAAGGGAAAGACTGTAAATGTGGGGTGATGAGAAATGTTAGTTTTTTCTTTATTTAGGAGTGTGGACTAGATAGCAGGAGGGAGTCACTTAAAGGGAAATTTCTTTATTCCTGAGAAAACGTATAGGTCATGTGAAGGTGATTTGTTGATAAAATGTAGTGGGAGTCTATGAAGCAGGGTGGCAGAACTAGGTAAACAGACAGACAGGCAGTCCTGTTTTCTGTACTCCTAAATTAAATATGCAGGGTTTCCACATTGCCCTCTCTAAACGTTCCAGATGGAGCCTTCTTTTCAACAAAACACAGCCTCGGGACGTCAGGGATGGTACACCAGTCGTGGGCCTGTCAGTTTTCCGGGATAGAGTTTCACCATTGTGCCTCCTTTCACCACGTGTAGGTCCATCTTGTGTCCCTCAGACATTAATTAAAGATAGCTAGAGTCCTGGCAGGGCACCCAGGTAAGGCTGGGCCACAGTTAGCCCTTCCCTGTCTACTCCCCGTTCTCCTAAATGGAGACTAAAAATAGACCTGAGAGGGTGGTGCCAGGAGTACAGAGAAAAGGTCTACTAAGCGAGCTGTTTACAAACTCATCCTTATTTGAAACTTCTGGGCTAGAAATTGAGGTCATTCATTTTTTGTTTTGTTTTGTTTTGTTTTAGCTCCGTCTTAACTGAACCCATTTCTCCTCTCCCGTACTTCCACCTCCAGCTGTTTTTTAAGGAGACTTCAGTTCCAGCTGTAACCTTTGTCCCTCTCTGTATTTTCTGAATGAAAACAAGGTTACCTTTGGGGCTTTTGAAAGAGATGACTGAGTTCTTTGGTTAAAACATCAGTGTGACCAGCCACAGACAGTCTTGGTCATGAAGCTAGGTGGGGATACTGCTCATAGTCACCCTGTCATTGGTTTCTCAGACTTTTTTGAGCCAGGAATCCTTCTTGAAATCACACTGGGGAATCATAGCCTGTTAGGCTGATCACAGCAGAATCAAAAGGAGGCAGGTACCTGCGCTCCCTCTCACGTACTTCAGATAACTCTTGGGTTCAGTTGGATTTCCCTTTTTATTGGGAAATGTCATCCCACAGGCTCCTGTCTGATCATCTGAAGATTTCCACACAGGAAGGCAGAACCCAAACAATGGAGAAGTTCTGTGAGAAGGTGTCAAGTCCCTTATAAACACGACAATTTCTTTAAGTTACGTTCTTTTTCTTCAGGCTGACTAAAAATTTATGCTTTATTGTCTCAAAGTATTTTAAAATCAAAGTTTAATATGAAGTTCGATTTATTTTGCCACCTATTTATGAAACTTTGTGATACCACAAACTAAACGATTATCTCAAATAAAATGGCACAGTAAGGCTTAGGTCTTGTTTGGAGAGACTGTACTCAGAGGACCTGTCCCATCTGTCACTCTTCACTTACAGAGCAGAGGCTCGACTCACGTGTGGAGGGGGGATAGGCAGGACTCTGAGCCTCACGGAGGTCTTTGACTGGTGGCACAGAAGCTGTGTGCCAGGTTGCTGAGAGCTCTCCCAAGGCTACACAGAAGAGATGGGGCTGGCCTGACTCCGACAGGGGAGCTTAGCCCTACAAACAAAGGCGGTTCATGTTAAACCAAGAGCCTCATGTTCAGAGTTTCCTCCCTGTGGGCTGCTATGGAATCTGGAGATCACTGTGTGGTTGTGAGGGGAGCTTTGGACAAGTTATTTTGACCTCAGTAGGTCTCAGTTTTCTTTTTTTTAAAGATTTTATTTATTTATTTGACAGAGAGAGAGAGAGAGATCACAAGTAGGCAGAAAGGCAGGCACAGAGAGAGGGAAGCAGGCTCCCTGCTGAGCAGAGAGCCCGATGCGGCGCTTGATCCCAGGACCCTGAGATCATGACCTGAGCTGAAGGCAGAGGCTTTAACCCACTGACCCACCCAGGCGCCCCTTCTTTTTTTTTTTAAGATTTTATTTATTTATTTGTCAGGGAGAGAGACAGAGAAAGCACAAGCAGGCAGAGTGGCAGGCAGAGGCAGAGAGAGAGAAGCAGGCTCCCCGCTGAGCAAGGAGCCTGATGCGGGACTCGATCCCAGGACGCTGGGATCATGACCCGAGCCAAAGGCAGCGGCTTAACCGACTGAGCCACTCAGGCGCTCCAAGTCTCAGTTTTCTTATTCGTAAAGTGGGAATGCTTCCTCATAAGGTCACACTGAGGATTAAATGTTATGGTCCTCAGTAGTTACTCACTAAATGCTTGATTTTGAAAAGTAGAAAGATATTTTTAAAGTAGGAAGAGCACTTCTTTAAAAGACACTTCCAGGGGCGCCTGGGTGGCTCAGTGGGTTAAAGCCTCTGTCTTTGGCTCAGGTCATGATCTCAGGGTCCTGGGATCGAGCCCCGCGTCAGGCTCTCTGCCCAGCGGGGAGCCTGCTTCCTCCTCTCTCTCTGCCTGCCTCTCTGCCTACTTGTGATCTTTCTCTATCGAATAAATAAATAAAATCTTTAAAAAAAAAAAATGAAAGACACTTCCAGTAATCTTATCTTCCATCCTGGTAGCCTACTACCACCAGAATTGCAGGCAAAAGTATAAAAACCCAATAAGTCATTGGTATAGTGGTTAAATATTGTATCTTACATGGCTGGCGTGTACTGCACACCAGAAGAATGGTAACGGATATAAATGCCAGTGTTATTTAGAGTCACTGGTGTGTTGTTCACCTTAAGAGTTTGTGTAAATTGTCTCCTGTCCGCTAGCTATTCCCTTCCTCTGAATTACTTGAATCGTTGCACAAATCACTTTGACATTTCTGAGGTCCAGTTCCTTCGTCTGTAAATATGAGATTCATTATCTCTTAGGTATCATTTGTTGATTGACTTTTAAAAAAATAGCAACATCCATACATTGAAAGTAAATACTTAGAAAAGGATACGATGAACATTTAGACATTATTTCAGGCTGGTTTCAATAGCATCTGTTTATGTGATTTTGTAATATGGGAGCATAAACATCGCTTATCAGTTGATATCGGCAACTGGCAAGTTGATGTGAAAGAAAATTTGTGAACTTTTGGTTCAGATCAACAAACATGCATTGAGGGCTTACCCCACCAGGTGCTATGAGTGTAAAAGTGATGACTACCTGGCCTCCTTCCTGCTGGTCACAGCTCCCAGGTATTTGGAAGCTGAGGTGTGGTGGACAGCTGGAGAAATTCTCTCTGACCCAAAGGAAGGCTATCATTAGTAGAGCCGCCAGAGAGAGAAATTACGATGGGCTTTCTCTCCTACAAAATGTACTTCACTTGGAATTCTAAATAATATCTCCTCTCGAAAAGTAGAAACAGTCTTGTATTGTTAATCTTGTATTTGTAGCTTGATTAAACTTTAGTGTGAATGAGTGTCACTTCACTTGTCCTTTACTTAGAATTTTTTTATCTCTCACTGTAATTGGACTTTTCTGATAAAGAAAGTCTTTGTATTATTTGGCAGGTAGGGAGACAGCAGTTAGGAGAGCCAAGATCATGAGATTTATTCAGAAAATCCTCTGAGAGATAAATCTGATTTTATTCAAATCAGGTACTATTAAAGATGGTCAGATTGCATCAGTGGGCAAAACAAAGATCACTGCCCTTGTGGAGTTTACATTCGAGCAGGGCGGAGACACAAGGAAAAACAAACACAGTGAGTACATTATCATGTATGTGGTAGGGGAAAAGATAAATGTGGAGCAGGGCAAGAGGGCATGGGGAGGCAGAATGAAGTATGAAAAAGGATGATCAATGTAGGTCTCATTAAGAAGGTGAGATTTAGGTGCAATCGTGGAGGATGTGAGGGAGTTAGCCAAACATGTGTGGGGGAGAGCAGAGGATACAGCTAGAGCAGCAGTGCTAAGGTGGGTGTGTGCTGGTAGGCAGTAGAAGGCCAGATGATTGGAAATAAGAGAATCTGGGTGGGAGATGAGGTCTTGCAAGGTCCAATTAGTAGGGCTTTGTAGGTCACTGTCAGGACCTAGAGTAAAGCCCTAGTGAGATAGGAGCCATAACAGGCTTTTGAGCCAAGGAATGACATCCACCTGGACCTTTTAACAGACTTACTCCAGTTGCTGTGTTGATGATAGAATGGAGAGGAGGTAGGTGTCAAAGGTAGCAGCAGAAAGCCAGTAGGAAACTACCCCAATAATCCAGGTGAGAGGCAGTAGAAGTGCAGACTAGAGTGGGGACAATGGAGATGGCGAGGAGGGATCCCCTTCTGCATATATTTTAAAGGTGGAATCATCAGGTTTTCCTAAGGGATCGGATGGGGCATGTGAGAGGAAGATGAGTCATCAAAGGGAACTCTGCAGTTTTTGGCTTGACCAACAATATGAATGGAGTTTCCATCCACTGAAATGAGGAAGGCTGTGAGTGGAAGAGAGGTAGGGATGGGAATCAGGATTTGAGTTTCATCCTTTTAGACTGATGGGCTCCTACATTCTGTTGACATCTCCCTACCCAACACATACACAGACAGTCAAGCCTGAGATCAAGTTCCCTCCTCAGAGTTTTCTCCTTGGAGCCCACTCCTTTCCAAGTAGTCATGGCTGGTAGAATGCTCACTGGTGTGCCAAACAGTATACATTGTTTGGTTAGTGGGTAGTGTGTGGGGTCATGTTTTTATGTTCCTGTAGTATGTAGCTCCATTATTTTGTATGTGCACAGTAAATGCTTAAGGCATGCTTGTTGAATGAGAAAAGCAGGCACTTGATAAGTACTTCTTGATTTTGAAATAGATGTCTTCTATTATAGAGTGTGTTTCTCTATTCATATGATGGATACCAAAGTTTATAAAAGAATATAAGAAATAAAGATAGGATCTGGATATATTTTATAGGTGAAGTCATTAATTAATGTGAAAGTGAGTTAAAAGTCTTAAACTTACATATCTGTGAAGTAACTTTCCAAAACGTACTGGGGAAAAGGGAGGAAGTTTAAAAATGCTTTATTTTATGTGCCAGAAAAATTAATGTTATGTACCTCATGATTTCACTTTATATTGATTCTTGATATTTAAACTTGCATATATACCTTTTTTTCCTCTTTGGTAAGCTTTCATTATTGGAGTCCCTTTTGCTTAATTCCAAGCACAAGATGTAGAGAGAGTACATTTCACCTTCTTGAATGACTTGGATACACAAAGCACTGAGCTTAGGTGTTGAGCGGTGGGTGCCTGCCCTCATGGAAGGTTCAGTTCTATAAAGGAAGTAGGATGTCTGTACAGGAAATTGGGAGATACGAGGTTGATTTAACTTAGTGTCTGTGGTAAGAGTGCATGGGCATCCAGAGGATGAAGAGTCATTGTCAACTGTGTTAGGGGCTTGGGTGGGTAGCATTTGTTTTTGCCTTTGAAAGATGGTCATAGTTTGACTTTTCAGAGGAAAATAATGCATTCTTGATCTTGGAAATGCTTTAGGATGAGCATGTAAGAGCTGATACACCGCATGCCCAGTGCTCAGGTCACCGAGGCCGGCTGACAAGTGAGTAGCTGTTACCATACATTGTGACACATGCGGTCACAGGCGTGCGCCATCATGGGGGGTCATCAACTATTGGGAGACGAGAGAGTTCAGGGATGGCTTCTCCCAGTCTTACTCTGAGATTTTTGAAAAAAAAAATTGGTAGTTTGCCTAGCAGTCGGAATGAATCATGTATAAAAATCAGGGATGAAATCCTGACTGCCTCTCAGATTCAGCCCTTGAGTGGTTACAGCTGTAAATTGGGCCCCACCCTCTCTCTCATCAGAATGTTTGGGGCATGTGGCCTATACATTGGTGTTCTTGAAAGAGCTCCTCGTGGGATTTTGATGTGCCCCTGGGTTTGCAGCTGCTGCTGGAGGGGATGGAGGGGAGCAGCATGGAAGATCAAACAGAGTCCTGACATGCTCAGGCCTGTGCTTTAGATGGACAGGTCCTGGTGACAGGTGTAAAGGGAGGCTCGGGGTGAGGTGAGATCGGAGGCTCTTGCAGTGATTCTGGCAACGCGTGAGATCCTGAACTGATGCCGTGTCTGTGGGGTTGGGGAGAAAGGAGACAGAAGGGGTATTTGCCTGTAGGAGTGACATGAGGGACAGGGAGGAGAATAAAAATGACCAGCAGACGAGAGACTGGAGCTACCAACAGAGGTACTGGGAGGTAGAGCAGGGGCCTGCAGGCCAAACCCACCCATGTGCCTGTTTACAGCACTTGAGCTAAGACTGGCTTTTACACTTCTGAATTATTCCACTTTTACTGGGTATAAAAGCCTCGATTTTTGCCTTGACATGTAAAACTTCAGTACTATCTGACCCCTAAGGAAAATGTTTGTTTACCCTTGACTTGGAGGTCAGGCAGGTTTGGGGGCTGGAGTACGAGTAGTAATAGTCACTGCTACCACTTTGGAGTTCTCACTGTGTGAGTAGCAGCGTTGTGGGCAGCTACATACATGGTGTCTGATTCCATTTAGGAGCGGCATGAAGACTTGCCCTCTACAACCAGGGGCCGTGGAGTTCCCACCAGCTTCACGGTGTAACCAGTTTCCTCGTGTATAATATGGAGTCATCATTTTGCATGCCAAATACTTGGAAGCATTAAGTATTAGCTATTGTATTAGGTTCCTGGGGCTGCTGTAACAAATTACTACAAGCTAGGTGGCTTAAAAAAGAAATTTATTCTCTCATTGTTCTGGAAGCTTCAAGATGAAGCTTCGAAATGAAGGTGTCGGCACAGCCACACTCCGTATAAAGCTTCTAGGGGAGATCCTTCTATGCCTCTTCCAGCCTCTGGGGGTTGCTGGCCATCCTTGCTGTTCTTGGCCTGTATATGACCTCACCTAAATTATATGTGCAAAGACTATTTCCAGTTAAGGTCACAGTCACAGGCTGTAGGTGGATGTGAATTTTTGGGGGGGATACTGTTCAACCCAGTACAGCTATTAACTTCCCCAAAGAGTATCATGTGATACCTTTGAAAACTGAGGCTCCGGGAAGTTAAGTGCATTTCCGGATTGCATGACTAATAAGAAGAGCCAGAATTTGAGTTCATTTCTTTTGACTTAAACCCAGTGTTCTTTATGCTATAGTCAGTAGCATGCCTGCTGGAAAATTTTTTATTCTGTGGACAGTGACAGCCATTAAAGGTTTGAAACTGAAGAGTGACATCTGAGAATCATGATAAAAATAACATATTTTGAGGGCTTAGCATGTGCCAGGCATGATGTTCCCTGTTTATATTCATTATATCCATTTAAACCTCAGAGGAGAGTTTGAGGTAAATACTCGCATTATCCCCATTTTGCAGACGGGAGGTGAGCCACAGGAACTTA
The DNA here is from genome assembly GCA_028534135.1 of Potos flavus. Taxonomy (NCBI): domain Eukaryota; kingdom Metazoa; phylum Chordata; class Mammalia; order Carnivora; family Procyonidae; genus Potos; species Potos flavus. The sequence goes on from CM052895.1 coordinate 98,563,222, forward strand.
ACTGCAAGCTGTTGGAGGTGTCCCTCACCCATGTGCAGCCTGGCCCCAGGGCCAGGGCTTCCGGAAGCTTCTTCCTGTTGGCTGAGTGTGGAGATTCCGGGGCTGCCAGAGTAGACCAGGTCGTCCAGGCATGAGGGTGGCTTTGGAAAGTTAAGCAGGTGAACTCGAGATACCTGCCAAGTAGAGTGGCCAGACTGGGTGAGGAGTGGCTCTCCTGAGGACTCTAGAGTTACCTTCCAGGTATTAAATTTGGTGACAGAGAGTAGTGATGCCAGGAGGAGAAATAGGCAGGTTAAGAAGAGGAGCAGAATTACAAGGAAAGATAAGGAACAAGGCTGAAGGGAGTCTTAGAAATCCTATTTTCTGGGCCTTTATTGTATTTAGTTATATTGATATTTGTGAACATCACAAAAGCTACCTATTGTCTACAGTGAGACATCTTTAACTAAATAAAAATGGGTGTCAGCGTGGGTCCTCTGTAAGTTTTTTTGTTTTATGACATGTGTTTCAGGTCTTTTTAAAAATGATATATTTCTGAGTGCTTTGTTTTGTCATTAGATGGTTATTTATGGTCTAGTTAAGGCAACTCAGATGCAGCTGGAGTAAAGACTCATCACCCCTGGAAACCTGGTCCCTTCCTGCGTAAGGAAGCAGGAAACCCCAGGGTCAGAGGTGTTCTTAAGTCTGAAGCAGCTGATTTCGGAATTGTCCCCAGAGCTTAGTGATCATAAAGTGCTGTGAAGTACTAGTTGTCAACCGAAGAAAGAGGCTGAGCTGAAATCAAAACAAAAGCATTTATTTGGGGTCTCAGGAGTACAATTCCGTGAACATAGATTTGGGCAGTAGCCCAAATAGTGCCTCCCAGGGAACAAAATCAGAGGTTTTTAAATCAAAGGGAAAGCATGTGTATGTTGCATAAAAGAATTTCAATTGGTGTTGGTGGCAGAAAACTGAAGACTGGGCTGAATATAATTGGTTCCTGAGACTGTCACCCAGCAGAGTCTCACTGTGGGAAGCTGCAGGTGTTTGGGCCGAGTCCTTGGGACACTGGTCTCTTGGCCCAGTTCCCAAGTTCTTGGCCCCATGCAGTGAGGACATGAGGACGTACAGAACGCCCATCTCCTTCGTGGCCTCCCAGCTCCACCTTTAAAACCCCTTGACAAAAGTGCCCCTGTCTCATTTCACCTTTCACACAGTCATAGTGCCCACAGCTGGTGGCATCAGGGATGATGACAGATGCTACGGGGCTCACCAGTTACTCCCCCCACAGCTTAAGTGGTAGTTTATATCACCGGGCTTTACAATTACAGTTCTACAGTTTTGTTTGGGAAAAATACTTGAAAGCAAGAGATCTATTTTTTGCAAATACTCTCCTAAGAACAGTGTTAACTGTGGCGCTCTCAGAAGCACTCGTACCATCCAGGACCTGGCGTGCATGCGTGCGTGCGTGTGTGTGTGTGTGTGTGTGCGCGCGCGCGCGTGTGTGTCTCACACCTCCCTGCTTTCCCAACGGACCTGGGGCCACTTCCCTCTCCGTCTGCCCGGGTAGAGCGGCCTGCCTATTCAGCAGCTTCCGTTAGATGTTTTAGCTCGGGTCTCCCTTTATCTTCCTAGAAAAAAAAAACGAAACTATTAAAGGCAGTTTCCAAAGTTCACTCTTCTCTTTGGTTCGGATAGATTTTGTTGTATGTCAGAGGTCGTCTGAAGCCAAAGTGCCGGTAGCTCGCCAACATCCCTAATGCTGCTTGACTGGGACCAGTATCCATGCTCATCTGTCCGCTAACAGAAGAATGAAAAGAATTAGGAAATTAGGGATTATGAGCCGCAGACCATAGGCATCAAGTGTGGTCTCTGAATCTAAACCATTATGTGGACTTTATTTTACAAAATTGGTTGTTTTAAAAAGTTTTATTGTATGTTCATGATTATCAAGGATGTCCTTTCTACCTCATTTTATTAGTATTCTATGGGTATAAATCTTTAAGAAACGATACATTTTTTTTCTTTTCTCAAATTTTAAAGTCTTTATATTTGCATGGCCGTAGGCAAATAAACATTTTCACTGTTGTATCCAGGCTCTTCTGAAGTAAAAACATACTGTGTTTACAGAGTTCTCTTGAATCTATCACCCTAGTAACTTTCATACATACTTAATATTCAGTATAAGCCAAAACACAAGAAACTTTATATAAAATTTCCTCGCAAAGAACAGCCTTTTTTGCCAAATAAGCCACAAGAGATAGAATCACGCGGTTTCCCTCTTCATTTTTGGAACAGGGTGGGAATGTGTGTGCATGGTGAATAAAAGTAATCCGAACGTTGTACGATGTGATACACTCAAGTGAGTGGCTTTCGTTTATAGTCATTCTTGCCCTTACACATCTGGTGATTGCTGACTGGAGCTGAAAGGGCTGCTTCCTCAGGATAGAGCGAGGCTTTTACCTAGAACAGACTACCACTTACTCTGTCTTCAGGACCCAACCAAGCTTAGAGGCCTGAGTTCTTTAAATGATTAATTTTTCCATCATCCAGCAATATTTTTTTTCTTTTTCTAGTTTTCTAGTTTATTTTCCTTGTATCTGACCCTCTTCCCTCTTTTTTAAAATTACTTAAAAGTTCTCTTTGCTGTTTATTATATTTATGAATTGAAAGTAAATTTTACATTAATTTTACCTTTGAAATTTGATCGTTCTTGACTTTAGGGACCTGTAGTCCCTTCAAAAAATTGCTTTCACTGACTTGAGTTCAGTACTCCTATTGGCACCCCCCAGAGTTTATTAATGTGGTCCAAACCGGAGCCCACGGGATATGACCTGTTGCAGGAACAGAGATTTGAGAGCCTGGAGGGAGGTGGATCTTGGGTTGCTTATACCCGAGATGAGGCTTCCAAGGGGTGTGTTGCCTTGGGGCTCCTCAGAGGGGCTCGGACGTGATGGATGGGGCGGCTTCAGTTGGGCCTTGAGCAAGGAGCCAACTACCTGAGTTGGAAGCTGGGCAGACCTGGTTCCCGTGCCGCCAGACATCTTCAGTAAAGTGATTTACCGTCCCTCGACTTCACTTTCTGCCTCTGAAAATGGGAGGGGTAATTGCTTTCCTTTTGAGGTTAAAGAGAAGGAAATGAGACACATAAAGTGCAGAGCACTGGCTTACACAGTACATGTGATTCATGTATGACTGTTTTGCCTGGATGGATAGCCATTCTGCCTCTCTCTGTGAGGTGGATGTTGGCCTTTGTTTTTTTGAGATGTTTTACGCAAAAAATATAGAAAAGTAAATATTGGAGCAGAGAGGGGAAAGAGTAGTCAACCAGTGGGTAGGTGGAGACCGAAAGGGAGGAAGGAAAGGGGAGAGGCAGAGGTTAATGGGGAGTTAGCAGGGCCAGAGAGGGTGGGGACCAGGGATGAGAGGATGAGAGCAAATTGGTCTCATTGACCAAATTAGCATTTTCTTTCAATGTTTTATGTGTAGGAGGGAATGAAGAAAAACAGGCCTAGTCCAGTCTTGGGCAAATTCTACTCAGCTCTGTTGCCTTTCAGCCCACCTCGTGTTCTGTCCCTCACACCATGGCTTCGGGTTTTCCAGGACAAGGCCCTGGGAAGACAGAAAGTCTCGTTAATGTTTTTGCCACATTCATGATTTCAAAATTAAATAAAGTGCTGCGGTTTTTTTTTCCTTCTTTTTTTTAAAGGGAGGAAATGTAGCCTTTGGATCCCTGTTGCTTAGTGACTAGGCCTTTTGTATAATTGGTCTAGGAGGGACAAAACCTACTGAGCATAAGCGATTTGGTTGAGGGAAGGAAGGCAAAGTTCAGGTGCTGACACTGGCCCTGGCTGGAGGTGGGAGCAGTTGGAGCAGCCAGCAAACCCTGGGAGGGTGGGTGGCCCGAGGAGGTAGAAGAGAGGGACATAAAGAAGGAAGCTGAAAGGAGGCCACACAACTTCTTCAACTGAGTTGAAGGCTCTCCCTGGTTAAAATGCCTGAAGCAGCACAGCATTTGAGAGGTTTTTTTTTCCCCTGTCCCATTTCGCTGGGTCAGAAGTGGCCAGGAAAGTGATTCTGTCTGTAAATCAGAAGGAAATGATACGGTTTAGTGTGACTGACTGCGTTTGCTGGTGCGCCTAGTTCAGCTGGCAGTGGGCTCTTGATTCGTGCTAACTGACTACATGACACCAGACCTTTGCTCCTCTCATTTTACAGAAACCGAAATGACACTGAAATGCTTCTTAAACAGTTTATACTGATGGAAGTAATTTAATGCTATGTAAATAATAGGATGCTTTTGAAAATGGTGCTGGCTTCCTGGATCATAATTAACCTATAAAATGAATTTGAGTCCTTTAAAGTTGTAATAGGAATGAACCCTGTCGTATGATTAAATTCCTTAGTTGTAATTACTTTGTATTCTTTGGAAACGTGCATAAAGTAATCCCTCGGAAATTGATCACATGTGGATTATGAACTAGGACGTAGTTATTTCGTGCTTGGCTCTTTGCATCCTGAGAGCATGCTTTAAAACTGTGTGAGATGGCTGCCATTGGAAAGATCCAAAGAAAATGGTAGAAGAGGGGTGGGATTGAATTTAAGACGTGAGTTCTGTGGAGCTTGGTGTAGTGATGAGGCAGTTGGGTGGAGTGCCTTTCTTTGCGCCTGGGCATTTGCAATAAGTATAAAAATGAACCTGTTAGGAAGGAATTTTGCATGTGCAGAGTCAACTAACAAGGCCGTAGAAGTCTAGGAGATTGTGTTAAAAACAGGTCCTAAAGCAAAGTGAAAATACTGGTTTAGTTTTGGTGTTATGGCTCCCACCGTGGAAAGGAAGGGACTCTCTTAAAGAGAGTGGAGCAGAGGCCCTGCAGGGAGTGTTAAAGGGAAAGTGGCAGGACTGGCTGGCGGGTGGGATGGGGGGCTCTTTGTCGCGAAGTAGCTGTGGTACTTCAGAAGGCAGCGGTGCTCACCACTGTACCACCAGCACTGCCCGAGCGGTGGCGCTCTGGACGAGGCACTTAGCCTCTTATTCGTAGGATGGAGAGGATTGTGCCACAAACTCTTGTAAGGCCCTTTCAGCTCTTAAGAAAACAACAGCAAAACACACGCAAACTCTGGGAACCAGCTCTCCCCTTGTCACCTCAGAATCAGCCCTACTGATTTCTCCAGTGGGTATCTTGTCAGGGCTGGAGCGAGGAGAAGGAAGTCCTTGAGTTCCTGCTCCTCCTTGGGAATAAAGTCTTAGGGTTATTAGTTCCTCAGTGAACTTTCTGTCTTGTGGAGCGATTCTCGTAATTCACCCAGCTTATTTAATAAGTCGAGTGCCCAGCCGAAAGTTTATTCTTAATCCGTAGGCCTTTTTGGGAGGCGATCTCTCTGTTCCTTTCTTCCTCCTTCTGCAGGTCCCTGAGGTAGAAAAGCAACTGAAATGTGCTGGACTGAGCCTGGGGTCCTGGGGTGCAGCCGGGCTACTGTTGCCTGTTGTGGAGCACAGTCGTGGGGAATGGTTGAAATATGTTGCCTCACTTTCAATCATACTTTTTCCTGTACTTCAAGTAGAAGAATGTATTTTCAGTTGTGTAACTTGGGGAGGCTGCACTGTTTCATGTGTTACCTTCTTAGAGGTTTCTCTTCCTCTAAACCAGAAATGTTACCATTCTCTTGGCTATTTATTTTATGAAGAAGAATGTATTCTCGCTGCCCTGTGTTGTCAGCCCCTTCTTATTTAATCTCAGAGTTAAATACTGGCCAACATTTTCTTTCTGTAATAAAATCTTAGCTCATATATTTTCCCAGATGCACACGACCCAATGTCTGCCCATTAGCCCAAGAAACACTTTCATAGTTAGGCACTTACATTCCCATTCTAAAATGTTTTTCCCTCTCATCATACCTATTTAAAATTTTCTTTTGTTTGAAAACTGTTGTCCCACCCATGAGTATTGCGGGGCCTCTTGTGTAATCCAGCAGTGACCACTTTGGACCTTCGACTTTCGGGAGTCATTTCTCTGCTGTGTTCTTTCATTTCCCTTTTCCATTTTGTTTTTTTTTTTTTTTTTTTTTTTTTTTCCCCTTTTCCATTTTGAAGGCGGTGTGGCAGGACGATGTTTATGAGGGGAGGGGGCCGGCAGGAGGCAGAGTCCTCCTAAATCAGCCACTTAAAAAATAGAGATTTTGAAAACTTTTGCCTGTTTTTGTATTTATTCCATGATAAAAATGTGTGCTCCCTTTGTTCTTTAGATTCTGGGCAACATTTTTGACTTTTATTTACACTCCTCTTGGGTTTGGTAAGAAACAGTGCAGCTGAGAGCATGTTTAAATGATGCTGTAATGCCTTGTTCCGGCTCTGCGGCTCTGTGGCTGGTTCCAGAACCTCTGCTCTTGCTTCTCAGGCAGCTACAGATTAATTTTTAAAGCCATCCTAAAAGTAGCAAGTATGTAGTGATTGAACTCTGTCCCAGTATTTTTTTTCTCCAGCCTCTCACTCCTTAGAGGCTAAACCTGATTGAAAATTTGGCTATCTCTGCCTTTCTTAGATATGAAAGTGTGTGACATGTAGAAACACATACAGATAATTCCCACTTTGAGAATTCAACTGTGGGAACATAGCCGCTTATGACAAAACCCAAATTCTAGTTCTAATAATACTATTTCTTTTACATCCAACCAGTGTTTGTAATACCATTTCTGTTGGAGAAATATGTTCCCATGCTCATCTTGACAGGACGCAGGGTTTAGAAGCACAGTGGGTGGAGGGAGGGTAGAGAGGAGCTTCTGGGGAACCTCAGAAAGTAGTTCTGTTTGTCACACCCCAAGAGCTGAAACACCCTTGCAATTTGTTCAGATGGACAGCTTGAGCTGTTCAAAGATGTCACTTTTTTTCCGTTTCCTCCCAGGAAGTAAACCGGCCAATTACCTTCTATAAGTAGCTTACCGAATAATTTGACTCAGTCTTTCTCAAAAGAAAGAAATCACACAAAACCCTTCCTATGTGTTAAAATGTATATGAAAAAACTAGCTAGAGGGTTGTGAGATGAATATTTAAAACCAAAATGGCCTTTTTCTTAAAGGAAATAATATTTTTTAAAAGACTGCAAAATATTTTACAAAAGATAACATGCATTTTTTAATTGGCTTGGGATGTTGTTGTCATCCTGAACTTTAACAACCAGCATCTGTACGCTCGTAGAGGGACCTGGGCTGCTGTCACTTCAACTCAGGGGAATCTTGCATGATACCACTACACCAGTGGCGCCGTTTCAACTCAGGATATATTCAGGAACTCTTAATGATTTTTTAAAAAAGTATATCACTGATTTGTTGTTAATCATCTTTCTTCTGAAAGCAGATCTGGAGTAAATCAGTTCAGCTACATTTCAGTTAAAAAGGAGGTTGTTTTAAAATTTGCTCTTAATTCGTGGTACAATCTCACAACTCCTTATACATGGCACTCACTCTTCTACCACAGTTTGTACATTTAAAGTGTACTGCTGTTCAATACCTTCGCATGCTGTTTTGTATAGGTCCTTAACTGTTTCTGGCATGGAAGTCACCTTAAAGAATAATTTGAGGGATGCCTGGGTGGCTCAGTCGTTAGGCATCTGCCTTCGGCTTGGGTCATGATCCTGGGCTTCTGGGATCGGTCCCACATCGGGCTCCCTGCTCAGCGGGGTGTCTGCTTCTCCCGCTCCCTCTGCTGCTCCTCCAGCTTGTGCTCTCTCTCTGAGAAATAAAAGAATAAAGTCTTTTTTCAAAAATAATAATAATTTGAGCCCCCAAAACAGGAACTATGTCTCTTTAAAAAAAAAATCTCTTACATCTCCTATCACCCTGCTACTGTAATCCTAACATTATGTTAATGGATTTGAATTGCATTAAGTGGGTTAAACCAAAATTCCAAGTGGAATTGGCCTTTGGGTGCTTACTCTCCTTAATGGTTTGTTCTGTCCTTCCTAGTTTGCAAATAAAGTAATTTTTTTTTTTCCCCTGGGATGTCCAGCTGTCTCAGAGCAAACAGAGGCAAAGCCTCTGTATCCCTAAAGGGATTGTGTGTTACTATTTTTGGTTGTAGTTCTTAATTTATATAATCTTTCAATAGGATCTAAGCAGAGAGAACAAGTCAGAAAGACACCCCCTTCCTTTCCATGTACGTTTGGGCTTAGATTTTTCGAAATCATGAAGTATGTGCTGCTTTTTCAGTGTTTTGTAATACCTACGTGTTGTTACAAAGACAAGAAAATCAGACATCTTATAAATATTAAATTGCTTTACAGAAGGCAATTTAGATTGATTGATTCCAGAGGGAAATAAGATTCCAGAGGGAAATTTTCAAAACCTATATAGTTCTTTCATATGCTTGCGAGGCCTTCTGAGTTGCATATCAAAATAGAAGCCAGGGACTTCATAAGGAAGGTGGGAAGGCTGCTAGTGGAGCCTCAGCCACAGGTACAGGGCATGTGGGGAGGGCCGTGGGGAAGACGTAGCTGATTCTCAGCTGCCCAGCTTTTATCCCCCAGCACCCTGCTCACTTAGGCCCTCCTGGCTCTTTTGCCCATTCAGGCTTCAGTTTCTTTTCTAAATATTTCCAAATAGTGTTTGCTTTGAAGTCAGTCATGCATTCACATTCCATCTCCACATCTGACCTGGTTACCTGGCCAATTTGATACTCAAAGAAGTTGAGTAGCTTCCCCAGTTTCCTTGTAAAAATAAGTAATGTCTGTTGTAAAATTGCAGTAGGGTTGGTGATAGAATACGAATATGAATATGAATATAAAAAGTGCCTCTATACACAAACACACAAGTGTAATTAACATGCAGTGTTACGTTAGTGTCAGGTGCACAAGGTAATGCTTCAACAGTACTGTGCATTACTCAGTGCTGTTTCACCCACACCCCATCCACCTCCCTTCTGGCAACCACCAGTTTGTTCTCTGTATTTAAGAGTCTGTTCTGTTTGTCTGTCTCTTTTTTCCCTTTTTTTCTTAAATTCCACATATGAGTATGAGCATATGGTATTTGTGCCACTCTGGCTGACTTATTTTGTTTGCATTATATCTTCTTGCTCCATCCATATTGTTGCAGATGGCAAGATTTCTTTAATTTTTATGGTTGAGTAATATTGCTCTGTGTGTGTGTGTGTGTGTGTGTGTGCATCAATCACATCTTTTTAATCCATTCTGTCAAGGACTTTCAGGTTGCTTCCGTATCTTGGCCATTGTAAGTAATGCTGCAATAAATATAAGGGTGCATATATCTTTTCAAAGTCGTGTTTTCATTTTCTTTGGGCAAATACCCAACAGTGGAATTACTGGATTGTGTGGTAATTCTATTTTTAATTTTTTTTAGGACCCTCCATACTGTTTTCCACAGTGACTACACCAGTTTGCATTCCTGCAGTGTGTGAGCGTTCCCTTTTCTCCACATCCTCACCAATGCTTGTTATTTCCTGTGTTTTTTTTTTTAATTTTACTCATTCTGACAGGTGTAAAGTGATATTTCATTTCATTTCAGTTTCATTTACATTTCCCCTGATGATGTGTGATGTTGAGCATCTTTTCATGTATCTGTTGGCTGTCTCTGTGTCGTCTTTGGGAAAATGTCTGTCCAGGTCCTCTGCCCATTTTTTAGTTGGATTATTTCATTTTTTTGGTGTTGAGTTGTAGAAGTCCTTTATATATTTTAGATATTAAAACTCCTTATCAGAAGTATCATTTGCAAATGTCCAATTCGGTAGATGGGCTTTTTGTTGATGGTTTCCTTTGCTGTGCAAAACTTTTTATTATGGTGTAGTCCCAATAGTTTGATTTTGCTTTTGTTTCCCTTGCCAGAGAAGACATATCTAGAAGAAGTGTCTACCACTGATGTCAAAGAAATTGCTGCCTGTGTTCTCTTCCAGGAATTTTATGGTTTCGGGTCTCACATTTAGGTCTTTAATCCATTTTGGGTTCGTTTTTGTTCATGGTATAAGAAAGAGGCCCAGTTTCATCGTTTTGCATATAGCTGTCCAGTTTTCCCAGCACTGTTTGTTGTCTTCCCATTGTAAATTCTTGCCTCTTTTGTAATAATTGACCATAAAAATTTTAGTTTATATCTAAACTGTATTCTGTTCCATTGACCTATGTGTCTGGTTTTGTGCCAATACCATACTGTTTTGATTACTACAGCTTTGTAGTAGTGTATCGTGAAATCTGGAATTGTGATGCTTCTAGCTTTGTTCTTTTTCAAGATTGCTTTGGCTCTTCAGGGTCTTTTGTAGTTCCATACACATTTTAGGATAGTGTCTAGCATATATTATTACTGTTTTTGGAAGCTACCATTTACTTTTTATATATGCCTGTTCCCTGCTCACTTCCCACCCCCAACCTTGTCCTTAGCCCAGTGCCTGGCATGTAGTACGTCCTCTGAGCATTTTCCCTTGTGATACAGTTTCACATATTATCTTGGAGAAAGACATATTTAACTTTCACGCAGAATTATGTACTTTGTGCTTCTGTTTCACTTCATGTCCTGATTGTGTGCCTGTCCTCCGTGTGCTTTGCCAAGTGGCTTCCTCGAGAAGGAAGCAGGGGGTGAGGTCTTGAATGCTGAAATATTTGAATCTCCTTGTTGTAGCAATATGCTCTATACATGTCAGGTCTTCCATAAATGTTTGTTGAACAAATTAAAATCCTTGCCCCAGAGCCAAACCTTTTGGGGACTTCGAAGGTAGCAACATTTGTGTTATTTACTAAATTCATACTTGTGGGGGAAATGAGTCTTACATTCCCATTGACTCTTTTGGGATGTACACTTAAAAAACTTAAAAGGTGTTAAATGCCAAAGGTCCTTAGGCCTCAGGGAGATTTAATACTTGCTGTTGTGTCCAAGAGTTTTAAACATGTATGCCCGTGTGATAAATTGTGAGAACTTGAGACTTGTTCACTTTAAGTTGGTTTTCAGAGTGGCACATCTGTAATTCTGTATACTAGAGGGTCGTTTCTAAGAATTTGGTGATCTCGTTTAGAGCTGGACGAGCTGCAAGTTTGTTGATGTTCACCCAGCTTCAGGCCAGGCTTCAGAAGCCCTGTCTGCAGGCGTCTCTTCTCTAGGCTGTAGCAATTGGAACGAGTGATACTGGCAGCATGCCGCAGAGGCACATCACGGACGTGCAGGGTGGGACGCTGCGTGCCCTCACTGTTGGCCCCATGCGCTTGGGCACCTGGGAGTGGAATCATGATAAAACAATCAAGTCACCTGAGTGTTTTAACTTCCCGTTTCCTCTCCGTCAGTCTCTCTGTCTTTCTCTTTGCCATTTAAACATGTATTTCATAATTGCATATTCTCAGTCATCTTTTTGAAAAAATTTTCCTTTATTTCTGTCTCATATGCTTTCCTGGTCTTTTTGACTTTAAATTTTGTATATAAATTGCAAGACTTGTAAAAATATAAGAAAGATAAATTTGCAATAAAAATTTATTTCTTTCTCTTTTTGTGGGAAGAGTTCTTTCTCTTCAGTATAAACGACAAGCAGGCAGATTTTGTGGCTTCGCTAGTCCTGCAGGCATTGGCAGAGAGGCGACAAGTGCCCACTTTCAGAGGGATGGCTTCCTGGTGGGATTGGTCAGGGTTCTTCTTGAAGCCATGTTAATGCAAATAATTTCTCTCTACAGAGGAGATCCCGCATCTCTGCTGTGGGGTCAGGTGGAAGTCTCTACTACTTCTCACTTAAAGACCTCATTTAGAATAAAGAAATGAAAATGTACATACATATCTGTAAATATATGTATAACACTTTTAATTTCTCAGGTTTTTGAGCTATGCCAAAAAACGCCCCCCCCGCCCCGCAAAACAAGCTCGCTGTTTACCCCCTAAGGGTTTTATGTAATCTAGGTTTAACTCTATATTATTTAGGAGATTTGAAGAAATTTAGAAATAGGGCTTTTCCCCTTGTGTATTTCACCATTAGCTAAGCCTGAACATTTCTGAACCAGAATTCCTCAGCTGTCCCACCTCCTCCTAAACAGGTTTTTTTGTCCCCCTTGGTATCATCATATTGAAGATTTCCCAGCCAGGTGTCTGGGACATTTCTCTCTCCCCTTTGGTCATGGGTTAGTAGAGTAAGTGCTGGATGGAGTCTGGAAATCGGAATTCTTGAGCTGGCCATGTTCAAGTGATTTGAGCTTCATCATCGTTCATTTCCAAAAACCTGTGAAGATCCTTTGTTTCCTACCCCTAAACATCTTTAGCTCTCTGTGTCTTCATGTGATGATGCTTTGGGGGGCAGTCTGCCCTCATGTGGCACCTGCCAGAGTGACCGTGCTTGCACACACCTTCTGGTGACATTTCTTGACAAGAGTCTATGGCCCCACTGGCTTCATTCCCAGGTCATCACCAGAGCAGACTCAAAACTCCTTGATCCTTAAGCCCCTCAAGGAAAGGTGGCACATTCTTACTTCACAGGGCCTCAGTGCTCCGGTGTGGGTCTCCTGGTAGAACATGGAATCGCCCCTTCATTGGCCAACCCCACTGAAGGTGGCCACCCATTGTAGACTACCATCATTTCCAAGGCCCCTCCATAACATGGCCTGATTTCTGAAACACAAAGTTGGCACTAACATGTTATCAGAGTCTAGTTCTAGAATCTTCTATAAGAATTCTTCCAGGAGACTTTCTCAGGAGGTAGGTTTGTGCCTTCTTTGGGGTAATGTGTTATAGATAACTTTCTTATAGGTGTGTGTCATGGTGTCACACCCTTTCTCTTGAGTAAAAATTGCAGTTTCTTGGTTTGTATTTTAAGAGACAGCTCCTTGCTGCAGTTTATGATCTGTTCCATATAGTCTCTCTTCTCAGAGGAGATGAAATATACTGTAGATACTTGGTCACTTTGCAAGTGCTGGTTTAAAGTAGTGAAATCACAGCAGTGGAGATTCCTTTGTTTTTTAATAACAGTCATCCCTTTAAGTTCTGAAAGGTTTTAAATAGCTTGGGCAAGTATTTATAATGTTCAAGAATCTGTGTTTACTATGCAGCTATGCGATTGGGATACATATGTATATATATTTAATTAATTTTTTTTTAACTACAGGAGCTCTTACCAAAGTAAAGGAGAGTAGGCGACACGTGGAAGAAGGGAAGATGGAGCTGCAAAAGGCTGACGGCATTCAAGATCGCTGTAACACTATTTCCTTTGCCACTTTGGCTGAAATTCACCACTTCCATCAAATTCGAGTAAGAGACTTTAAATCACAGATGCAGCATTTCTTACAACAGCAAATAATATTTTTCCAAAAAGTGACACAGAAGTTGGAAGAAGCTCTTCACAAATATGATAGTGTTTAATGACTGGACATTGGGTTGTGGACTTTTTTCAGTTCAAGGATATTTCGACAGCAGAATAAAAACTGCTATCAAAGAGCTATTGCCAACTATCAGTGGTGGTACAAGGATGGTTTTGTGTTCAACTGAAGCTCGGCTGAATATATAATTATGTAGGAAAGAAACAGTTAATATGGTTATATAATAGAAACAGTACCACACATTGTAACTAAATTATACTATGTATGCCTACACTACCATTGTAACTTTTGGAATAATGATTATACTATTTGCCTTATTGCTTTTTGAAGTATGGGTATTTTAGTGCATACTTTGTAGACCTCAAAACCCATGAAGGGTCTCAAAGCAGCTGGCTAGAGCGAAGCCTGCTGTGGATGCCTTTTTACTCTCATAGATCGGGATTACCTAAATTCAACCTATTCTCTGTTTACAAACTCCAACTAGAGCAGCTATGCGACTTTGTGCCTTTAAACTCTTGGTTTTTCATTTCTCCACCCCCCTCCCTTTTTTTAAGTAACCACAGTTTTTTGGACTGAAAGAGTGAAAGGCCAGTGCACATAACGACAGACCTATTGGTAACCTCATATTGGCGCTGGGGGCTGGGTGGGCGGATCAGCTGTCCTCCGTCTGCATGGCCAGTTTTGTCTCCTGATACACGCTGGTGAGGGCCACGGAAAGAGGCCTAATGCTCATCTTTGGACACGAAGTCTGTTAGGGAAGAAATGGTGCCACCCTGTTCCCTTAGATGCTGTGGTAGCAGAGCCTCTTCACGCAAGTGTCCTGGAAACTTGGCGTGGAGATTGAAATGAACCTGTCTTATAACACAGAGGAGGAGGAGTCTAATCAGTTGGGGACACAAGCACAGAATCAGTGATGACACACTAGGTTTTAATTCTTCGGAGGGTTTTCTTTACTTTCTTTCTTTCTTTTTTTTTTTTTTAGCTTGAAGATTTTAATATTCAGTGTTTTGTTTTTTTTTAAATGGATCTACACTGTTAACTGATTGAGACTCCACTGTGATTCACTCGTTTACTTAATCAAAAACTTTTCAGGGATGTCTGTAAAATTCAGTGTTATACGTGATTGAAAGTAGTGTTGGTTGATCTAAAGAGGGACCAGAAATAATTTCTACTATTCCAAATGCTGAAGGAAAAAAAAATAATTTTTTTTTAACTATTGATAAGCCCCCAGGACATTTAACCTTAAAAATTATTTTAAATATATTCTTTTATTATTATAAGGGAAATATGAATGGCTGTTAAATACCAAAAAGATTCAAAAGCAGCTTAATTTAAAAAGCACAAAGAGATTCCGGCTTCAGATGCCAAAATCTCTCAATGTTTTTATAGTTGCTGAGCTATAAATAATGTGATTCTTGAGTTTACAGATTTAAAAATTGTCACTGAAAGGTTAAAGTATCTACTGTTTTTATGAAGTCAGACTTATGCTGCCTCAGAAGTCCCTGGGTATTGAAATGGTAACATGGAAGTAAAGAGGTCAGTTTGAAATACTGGTGAGTCACATTGATTAAAAAAGAAAGGGTCAATTTGCAGAGAGTCAAAAAAGAAACAATTATTGAAATAATTACTCAATAGCACATTTACTCTAAAAAAAAATCATCTCATATAGGTTGAATTTTTAAGATCAGAGTGTCATAATTTTGATCAAAATTTTATACCTTAGGTAACTTAGAGCCAGATTTAACATCATGTGGCGTCGTCTCTACTCCAGATACATGGAATTATAACCAAATATATCGTTCTCTCAAAAGTAACTTTCTCTTGTTGATTGCAAAATGCAGTTCTATAAACAAAACCCATATATATATATATATATACGTATATATACGTGTATATATATATACATATATATACGTGTATATATATATATACACATACATATATATATATATATGTTAACTTTACTGCAGAAGTTTGGAGATTATAACTATAGATTTTAATTTAAGTTCGACGGATAAGCACTATGCTTTTCAAATGATTTGAAAATCAGTTTTATTTGCCTCTTTATTTTGATGGTGGTTTGATTTTTTTTTTTTAAGTAAAATCACTAAAGTTGTGCAGTGGTAGCATGGAAATTATCTGAAGTGTCTTTATGATTGTGCTTTAGCCAGGGTGGACATAGCTTAAATTATAAAAACTAAAGATTAAAGTACAGGAGGTATAAGTTCATGCTGCCTACTTAGAAGAGAACTTTTGTTCTTCATAACTACGTAACATTACAATGCCACTGATTCATAAGGGGTTTAAATGAATTCTGTGGGGGGGGGTAGGACACCAGAATTATTAGTGTTCATTTTCATCTAAGATCTTTATTTCTCTAACGTTCTTGGTCCTATTGAAACATTTCAGTATACAAAAATACTGCAATGTTAATACCCAAGAGAAAAGCCATCATAATGTGTATGCTGGTCATTATGATCAGTGTGGTACAATTTTTTAAAATAAACTATCATGCCCTTCATGCCATTATTTGTCTTTATTTCTGTAATTTGTAATTTTGATATGTGATGTATTTATAACATGAGGGCGTCCACTTGAGCCTGGTTTTGCTCTTTTCATTACAAACGGGCTTGTTGATGTGCTGTAACTGTCACGCAGTGAGACCAGGTCTGCAGCCATGCATTACAAGCCCGTGATGCTCAGGCTGTTGTATCTAAAGGTACAGTTTAAACCCAGAACAAGGGAACACGTTTGAAAGTGCAACAAAGTTCGTGCACGTTGGCTTGCATAGAGTTGTAATGGGAATAGAGTAGTTTCCTGGGCTTCACTGATAATCGTTGTCATACGTGTATTCATAACGACACAGCAGACCCTTAAATGCCAGGTTTTAATTGTCTTAGGTTTTGCTGCTGTTCCCATAATTAAGGACTTGAAAAATGTTTCAGTCTGTCAAGTCAAGCATGTAAAATTTATGTACCGACCTTTAAATGTCATTCTTTACCCATTTCGTTGCTATAGGGTTTTGTTTGTTTTTTTCCGTTTATGTCTTCATTTCCTCAGAATCAAATACCACGTCTGATACCTTTAAATCAATAGGCATTATCCAGTTTTCTCATTTGCAGTCTTATCTTTGGCTAACAGAATAAGTAAAATAGAGTATTAGTTATTTATAGACTAAAAATGTTGAACATTGTTTTGTTTCATTCAAATGTTATGATTAGTGCAGATCAGTCATGTTTATCTTTTAAAAAAATAAACAGAGGTTGCTTTATTTCTCAGCTTCAGTGGAATATGATAATTATTTTTTTCTCCAGTAGTCAAGGAGGCATTTATTTAATGTGAAAGACATATAAAAAAATAGAAGAGTGTATTCACTGTCCTAAGCTTTCTTCTGCAGTTGCTGTAGACATTGTTCATGAAACAATCTGGTCTGACTAAGCATTCAGGTAGTCCCACTGAGGGTCTGCTTATGTTAGTATCTTCCATAACTATTAGGCGTATAGCAGTAAATTGCGAGTGAGATGTTTTGAAATAATAGCTACTGTGAGTCCAGCACCTGACACATAATAGGTACTTGAGTAAAGTACTTCACACCGGCTCTCTTGGGGTCTGTTGCTGTTGGTTGCCAGAAATCGGACAGCTCAAACCATCCTCATTTGCGATATAAAGGATCATGGGAGGGTACAGGGACCTGGTGAATCCCACATGAGGCCCAAGTCCCATCTGGAACTGAGCTTGCCTTCTCTGTGGGACTTTGTAATCTGGGTCAGCTTCTTTTCTTTATGAATCTGTTTTATTCTTTTTTCCTTTTTTTACATCCTGTGGCTTGGTTTACTCAGCATCTTCCAGCATGTCTAAAATGGCCTAGACATCTTTTAGTTCACAGGGTTCCTTAGGCCAGTGGGGGACACTTGGACCCAAGCTGGATAGATCAGCTGTGGGTTGGGGATGGGGTGGGTATGAGACGGAGAGGTTCTCTTAAAGAGTATGTGAGGGAGGAAAGGAAATGGTTGGAATGTCTTAAAATGGATTTCATGTGGTAGTCCTCATAATAAATCTGGAGAATCTATCTCCTGTTTATAGGTGAATTAAAAGGATGAGAGATATCTAGTATCTTTTGCCCAAGATTACACAAATTGAGTGATGGAGCTGAGAATCAAATGGGAATTTGGCTCAAATCTGTGCTAATTTAAACCAGACTACATTGGATGGCATGTCCCTGCTTCCCAGAAACCCCACCACCTTTCCCAGGTGCCCACTGCTAGAACGATAGGTATTCCGTTCTGCTTTGTGCACTGGGCATGAAGGTGGTACAAAGGGAATCTCTGCAAGTCCCCTCTCTGCCTTCACTTCTGTTGGGAAAGATGAGTGTCTCCGATCCTGTCACCCTGTCCCCAGCTGTTCATGTGCTGCTCTGCTCTGTCTCAATGGGCGAAGCAGGCAAAGTGTAACATTCCCATAGTGTTACGAAGGGAGAGAGGAAAAGCACCAAAACCCAGTGGTTTTCCTTTCTCTCCAGCTCCCACCTCCGCGCAAATATACACGGATTTCAGTTGCCATCAGAATGGCCCTGGCAGAACCCACAGGAACCAATGTCAAGTCGAATGTGGAATTCCGGTTGGTCAGGGTCACAGTTAGCCATGGCAAGTTCCACTTGGTCACAGGTAGAAGCACCAGAATTCCTCCTGTAGTAAGCTCTGGGAAGTGAAGTAGACTTCGGGGCAGAGTACAGAAGGGTGCTGTGCTAGGGAGCTAGGAGCGGAAACCTGGAGAAACCGGCTGAGCATCTGCGTCCATCCCAGGCCTCTGAGCTAGGGCCAAGTTCAGCTGGGATTGGGTCATGGCTAAAGCCTTTCCAGGGATCATTGGTTCCTCCCACTTGGCTCTGTTCCCAGGATGTCCCAATCCCATCCTTCCCGTGGCAGAGATGGAGCTCCAGTACTGCTCAAGTGGCCTCGTCTGGTTTGAAGAACAGTTTTCACTTGCTTGGGTGAACTTGTACCACAAGACTGCCTGGGACAAGGCCAGTTGTCCCTACGAAGCTATCTTCAGAGGGGCTTAGAAACACGGATGTCCTGTTGCTGTGAGTCCCATCAGCCTATCTGGAAATGCTTTCTCACTTGAAAGGAGCCAGATGCCTCAGACCTTATTTTAGTAGTGGTTTAAATTTTCAGTCGCTCCAGGAAATGGCTCTCGGGGCTAAATAACTGCTGAGTAGTTGGACTTGTCTGCAAGCAGAGTGGGGAAGCTGACCCAGCATTATGGTGAGAAAGGCAGTGTGCTGGACCTAGGGGTCATAGCCTCACTTCTCTACTGAGTGACCTCGGACAATTCACCCGCCTCTGAGCCTCTGTTTCCGCAATGGCAGGACGGGCCTACTTAGATTTTATCAAATTATTGAGAGTATTAGATTAACCAGTAAGTGAAGTCCTCAATCGTTTTGCAGTACTCCCTCTATAAATAACACGGGAAGTGATAAAAAAATAACAGAAGTAGGTACTTAATAAATGATAGCCACATTCCCAAACGCTGTGTGACCTTGAGTTAGTCATTTAATCTCTCTGAGACAGTTTTCTCTCTGCAATGGAATCTAGTATCCCCCTTCACAGAAATCTTGTGAGAATTGAATGACAAAAGCCCTAAACCCAAAGCATAGTAGGAGCAAGAACAATAAATATCCTCTGTGATTATATGAGACGGGGTAAGATGAAGGATTTAAGCCATGAGAACTTCATATCGACAGTGCTGTGGAAAATTAAAGAATCCACACTTAGGGCACAGTCAGGCAGGAGATTCTACTTTTGGCATGACTCTTTCACCTTCTACCTACTTTGGCTAGCTCTCCCCCAATCCAGCCTGGTCCCCAGGTCCAGACCCCTCTCCAGGTTCCTGCTCCCAGAACCCTGCACAGCGTCCTGGGATATTCCCTTGGAAGCCTTGTTCATCACGTCCCAGACTCATCAAATTCCTCCTGGTGGGCTCGGGAGGAGCTCAGCTCTTCAGAGAGAACCCCTTTCCAATAAGGCTCCCCATTTGGTCTTAAAGAGCTAACCACTAGTGTATTTAGAAAATATCCGCAGAAGACAGCTCAGAATTCTGTTTCTGTTCACCAGATTAATGATGATTGTATTGACGTCTGCTGCTTTCACACCTTAAAAATAGGTACTTGGAGCCTAAGACTAAGAGGAGCAGTGGGCTCAGTATTTAGTATCTTAGCCCTGACCTCATGCCAATTGCAGATATTTCTAAATGATGGCCAGTGCATTCACTCTGGGAAGCTGAACTTAAGGCCTCTCAGTGGTTTTTGGAGTAACCATGCCCTGAATCAAATCAAATATTGACGTAGACCACGTTAGGTTAGATAACTTGGTTCTGCCTTTGTTCAACCTAGCAGTTTTAGAAAATGCAGTTTCTGGTTTTGATTCAAAATGGTTCCCTTGAGGAGAAAAATCTTGAAAAAAAAATGGAGAACTGGTAAGGATTTAGCAAATTAGGTTCAGCTTAAAACTGATGGTGTTTCAGTGTATCTGTTGGTATTCCACATTGAGTTTTGATCATTTTTTATCACCTGACCCAGTTGTGAACTCCCTCGTGAGCCAAGTGGAGTAGCAGGTGCCAGCCACAGACTTGGTACCAGGCTGCAACTGGGGGTACCATCAAGTCCCTGAGTTGTGTTCTGTATCTGAACCGAAGTACTTACAGGGAAGGGGAAACCTATAATCCCAGAGAAACAGCTTTCTTGAAAAATGTTGCTTTTTAATGACTCCTATTCTGGAATCCATGGAAAGAAAATTTGACCTTCTAGATACTCATGCTGACAGGTGATTTCATGATAAATTGCACAGTTATCTGAAGGATTAAAAACTATGGGTGTCAGTCATTAAAAAAAAAAAAAGACAAGAAGGCTGTTTATATAGCAATATGGAAGTTTCCCAAGGGGGGAAAAAAGGGCAGAACTATTTTATATGCTATACTTTAAGTAAAAGAAAATAAATATATTTCCTTAAATACCTATAGGTTATTTCTGTAAGTAGATGGAAATAGTTGGTAACAAGGTAACATTGTTCGCTTTGGGGTCTGGGAACTGGGTGGCTGGGGTATAGGGGTGGGAGGAAGATGTTTATTGTATACCTTTTGTATCTTTTGAATTTGAATGTATTTTCCATAAAAAAAAGTAAAGATAACTAAAGATAAATTTTAAAATTGATAGAGGCACTACAGGGAAAAAAAAAACGTAAGAAGGAGGGTGGATCTAGCCCTGTGCCCACCCCTCTGAGACCTAGAAGCAAACTGTACAGCATAGAAGGAACAATCTTGTACGTAGGGACCATGAACTCACAAGAACGACCAAGTCAGTCTTCATTGTGTTACTCCTTGTTGAAAGGCCGCAGCGTTAGCACGCGTGCTGTCCAGGACGTGTAAAGTGGGCTTTACCATAGTCTGTCGTTCTCTGTGGTAACCCCTCATCTTCTCCCTGTCCTGTGAAGCCTTCCCCAGTGCTCCAGTCCCAGTGTCTCGGCCTTTGCCTACCCCTCTCAGACTTTGGTGATGGCATTTAGCAGCCAAGCACGCACAGATCCTGGGCTGACATCTCCTTCTCATTCCTACCACTTAGACACCGAGTGTTCATCCTTCCCTAGATCGGATACCATCACCGGCCATCACCTCCATGATTTGATCTGCAGAACTCTCCCACAAAACCATTTTAACAAACAAGGAAACATTCCTTAAGGGTCCCTCAGCCAGAAGGAGGCAGTGCTGGGATTTGAACCCAGGTCACCTGACTCCACAACCCACTTGAGAATGCAGGGCGACGTGCTGGAGTCCGTGAGGAGGTGGTAGTCTTCTCGAGGACCAGCCCTGTCCCTGACTTACTCCTCCTGGGGGATGCTAGGCACCTGCGGTGACGACAGGAAAACTGTGGTCTGGAGAGCAGAAGATCTTTGTGACTCACCAGGTTTTTGAGTAACCCTGAACTTCATCTCCCAAAAGAAACACCAAAAGGCTAGCCCTCCACGCCCATACTATCAGCACCAGCGGTCGGGCCGCTGGGGCGGGCAGTTTTCCACAGACGGACTTCTGTTGTGCTTACAGGGGACGGAGGAGGAGGCGGCCCCGGGAGGAGACAGCAGTCCGGCCGAGCCACAGTGCAGGCTTTGTTCGGCTGCGGGCCTGCCGGATTCAGATCTGTGCCTCGCGATGCGACCCGCGACGGCTCCTCACGCCCTACCCAGCCACTGGGGAACGGCTTCTGTTTGGATTGTCAGATCCCTGTATGCCAGACTGCTGTCTGCTCTCTCTAAACACAACCCGCGGAGTTTGAAAGAGAAGCGCAGGCCCAGCTCCGAGCTCCGGGAGTCACGAGGAAGGCAGGCCTCTTGAGTGGATGGCCGGGAACTCACCGCCATCAGAGCTGCTTGCCGTTGGAAGCCCTAAGTGAGATGAACAAGGGATAAATTGCCATGCCGCTCTGTTACTCCTTCATTACAGAAACTTTGGACGGGACCAGGCTACATGGTCAGAAGACCAGCATATTTTCTCCTGCTTTACCTCGTGGGAGGCCAGGTCATCATGGAAAGCTTGCTATGGAAAACTAGTTACCCAACATCAACTCACATTTGAGTCATTTAGCTTCAAAAGCCGGATGAAACCACCGGCACAGCAGAGATGTCCTAGACACTTGGGTTGATTGATTTGTTCATTTGTCAACAAATATTTATTGAATTCCTAATTTCCAGGCATTGGTGTAGGCACTAGGAATACAGCAGTGAACAAAACCAGCCTCATGAACTTATATTCCAATGGAAGGAGATATAATATTCAAATTAGTGAAATATATTCTATATACGCGGTGATAAGGGATATGGGGAAAAATAAAATGGGGAATGGGGGTGTATGAGTAGTTAGGGGTGGGAGAATTTGTTATTTTAAGTAAAGTGGCCAGGACAGGCCTCCAACCTGAAGTAAAGACCTAAAGGACTCAAGCGTTGAGCCATGTGAATACCCAGGGAAAGAACATTCTAGAACACTAATAGCAAGTGCAAAGGCCCTGAGGCAGGAGAGCTTACCTGATATGTTAGAAGCCCATCAGGGAGGTGGGATGGGACGGGAGTGGGAATGGGGTGTGGGGGGTAGAGAGTAGAGGTGGTGGTGGTACAGGGATGAGCAGGAAGAGATGACTTCCAGAGGTGGGGGGATCCAGGTCACAGTAGGCCAAATATAGGCTGTTGTGAGGACTTTAGCTTGTTCTGTGAGAGGGGGGCCCCTGGAGGGTTTGGGCAGAAAAAAAAGCAATGATTTACCTCCTGTTGTGACAGGGTCACTTTGGCTGATCTATGTGGGTAGCAAAGGCAGAAACAGGGAGCCCAGTTAGGAGACTTTCTGATAATCCAAGTATGATGGGGGCCCACGCTCAGATGGAAGAGGTGGAGGCTGAGGATAGTTGGGTTGAGTTCCTTGACCAGGGCACCGTGTCCCCAGTGTGGAGCTTAGCAAGCCCAAGAACAGTGTCTTCCTTTGTTTTCTATGCCTCCATGGCTCAGGATTGCCCTTTTGGTGGATAATTTCTTACTTTATAGTTAAATGATCTATCTTGCTCTGATTCAAGAGCCATTTGTTCTCCTTAGAGTGACTCTTCTGACCTATTGAATATTGATTTCATAACTCAGCTCTCAGAGAATACTCTTATGTTCTCAGGAGCCACCTCATCCCTGTCCCCCAGGTATAGTAGCCTGACTAGAGAGGTCTGACACACAAAATCGACTTCCAAGGTTCTGGGGACACATATGCATATTTCAGCAGGAGACTGGCCGTCCTAGTTAGGGCCTGAGAATCTTTTCTTTCTCTCAGTGCGGTTCTGTCGGCCTAGTTGCCATCGTGGCTCCCTCTGACCCGTGCTGGGATCTCCAACCTGGGGGCCGAGGGCCCAGCAGGTGTCTCTCCATCCCCCTGAGGGACCTCATAACTGCCTGCTCAGGCTGCTGCCACATGACAGTTGCGAACTGAATGGGCAAACTTTAACAGACCATTCACAATTCTTTTGGATTCCTTCCCCCTCCCTTAATGTGCAAACATCTATCTGGTCTATTGCTCTTGGTGACTGGGCCTTCACTGTGCCCTCGTTCTGCCTGCTGGCCAGGGTGAGGGTGCCTGTGCTGTACCCCGCAGTCTGTCCCCATTGAGTTTTTATTGAAACTTCCTTTTGCTCCCCTTTGTTGATTTTTTTTTTTAACCATTGTTCATCTTTTAACAAATATCTGCAAATGAGTTAATAAAACTTTAGAGGATTCCAGTCTCTCCTACTTGCTGATATGGTTTTTTTCAGTCCTGGCTTTATGTTATCATCAGCTAAGGAACTTTCAAAACTATGAAGATGCCTGCACCAGACTCTAAACCAGCTGTTTCAGAATGTAGAGAGTGGGGCACAGGCTTCAGTATGTTTTAAAAGCCTCCTCTGCCCTCCCCACCCGCTAATTCTGAAGCACAACTTTGCTCTCTTTCTTAAAGGCAGTATAAACAGGGCCTAGCACCGGCAGGCTGTCCATTCTCTAAGGCGCTCAAAGCTTCTCACTCAAAGCTTCTCTCTTGTCTAAGTGAGGTTTTATGGAGAGTCAGAGAGAATCAGTGAAGGGATTGAAAGAAGAAAACGTTCATTATATAAATTTGAATGTCCGTTCCTTTACCAGAACACAGGGCCTGCAAGGAACAATGAATTAATATAATTTTAGTCTGTAATCCATTTGAAAAGCACAATTTTGTTTCATTGTATTTTGTATGTGTTAAGAGCAGTGATCTGTTCAATACAAATGATTAAAATATACCATGAAATGTTTTTCAGTCTTTAATGCATCGAGGTTCGAAAGAACCGGAAGTGGTTCCAGCTCGCCTGGGGCAGAGGGGCTCCTCTGGGGAGCGGCCAGGGCCTGGAGGAACGAGCATGGGGCAGTGACTCCCAGGACCCAGGTCTTCCTTTTCTGGCCCCGAGACTCTGGGCAGATCCCTTCATCCTCTCCTGCAAGGAAAGTTTCATGATTCTATTATGAAGGTGTGGAAACAGGTTCTGAGAACGTAAATCAGCTAATTCTGCAAACGTCTTTGTGTAGCATTTTGGAGTTGACTGGTTTTCTCTTGTGCCACCCCACCCACACTCCACACTGGACACCATGTTAGCTAGCCTTTTGTAAACTGTTTCCTCCGCCAGTAAGGCCTTCCAAGTCTTCTTTGTCTGGCTGAATCCCACTCCTCCTTTGGGACTGGATTCAGGCATTTTCTCCTCCTGGCAGCTCTCCCTGTCCTGCCTTCCTACCCTGACTTAGTGAGGTACCCCTCCCTGTGCTCCTGACGTGCCCATGCTTTCCTCTGCCTTGGCCTTTCCTGCATTTCATAGAATTCTCATGCCTGCTTCTCCTTCTCTACTCAGTCAGCTTCTTTTCTCTGTACCTTCCCCTGGTTAGCATAGGGCTTGGCATATTTATAGATTTGTTTTAAGAAAGAAATAAAACTGGGCGACCCAAAGGTACTACCATTTCCGTGTTGTGTTATATTTGCAATGTATTGACAAGCAGGACAATTTAGGAACTGGAATTTCTTCGCTATATTTTCCCTCTCTTTCATTTTAAATCGATTGGCAAGCCCCTGCCAAGAGCAGAGAGAGGGAGGTTACCTCCAGCAGCTCTCTCTTTGGTGAAAGTCTAAAATCATCCACATCCATGGTAATGACACAATGTTTTATCGGGTTTTTATTGATGGGCTTTAGATTGCTTATAGATTTTGTCACAAATGGTGCTGCTCTGAACCTCTGTGGTCATTGTATTAGTTTTCTATTGCTGCTATAACAAATGATCGTGAACTTGGTGGCTTATAACAACACAAATTTATAACCTTCCAGTTCTGGAGGTCAGAAATCCCAAAGAGATTTCATTGAGCTAAAATCAAGGTGTTGGCAGGGTTGTATTTGGCTCTGGAGGTTCTTGGCGAGAATCTTTTTTCTTGCCTTTTTTAGCGTCTAAAGGCTGCTCCATCTCTTGGCTTCTGGCCCCCTTCCACCTTAAAACCCCGCAAATGTTGGTTGCATCTTTTCACACTAACATGGAATTGCTCCTACACTGCCTCTTCTGCCTTCCTCATCCACACTTAAATGACCCTCAGGGTTACATGGGGCCCACCTGGTATAATCCAGCAGCATCTTATATTAAGGTCCGCTGACGAGCAGCCTTAATTCTATCTGTAATCTTTATTACTCCCTGTCATGAACATGACCTACAGCTTCTCAGGTTCTGGGGATGAGGATGTAGACATTTTTAGGGGACCGTTATTCAGTTTGCCACGGTCCTATATCTTCGAACATTTGTATGATCATCTCTGTGGAATAAGTGAACAAGAAATAAACTTGCAGAGTTGTGGGGAGGGGGAGAATGCACAAAAAATTTTAACTGCCCTCTTAAAGATTTCAATTTCTACTAGTGCTTGTACTCAAGCCCCTATTTCTTCTCACCCTGACCAATTCTGAATATTTTAGTCTTTAAAATCTTTGCCAATCCTGCTGTTAGAAATCAATTCGTACTACAGAATTTGAAAACTAAACGAATCTGACATGTGCTGACATTAAGAAGCTGATGGGACACAGAAGTGTCCATGATTCAAAAGTTGACCTTTTTTGCCTTCTCTAAGTGCCATCAGTTGATGAGTAAAGATGTGGCACAGAATCAATAGTAGGGGAAATATCCTATGATGAATATTTTCTTGCTAGCCATTCATAGATTTATTAGTTTACTAATTAGTCCATTAGTATCTATCATACTCTTAATGCATGCCAGTGACCACCTGACATCTAGGAATTTACAAGCAGTAAAAGGGATAAGTCACAAGTGAAGGCAGGTGATTTGAGAATTAACTGTACTTACATAAAATCCATCCATGCAACTCACATGATCTAACTCATAATGGATCCTCTTTATTTTTGACAACTTCACACTTTTACCTAAATACTTGGGAATCATGCAATATTGCAATATAACATACAATGGCCAAAACTTGTCTGAGTAAAAATCTGTCAAGTCTCAGGAAGTGATCTAAAAAACTGAAAATCTGAAATAAGCCAGTCACAAAAAGGCAAAGTCCACTCAAATGAGGGGCCTAGAGTGGTCAAATTCACAAAAAGAAAATAGAATGTTGGCTGCCAGGGACTGGGGAGAGGGGCAGATGGGAGCTGTTTGATGGGGAGAGCATTTCAGTCTTGCAAGACTAAAAGAGGTCTGGAGTTTGGTTGCACAACAGTGGGAATGGACTTAATACCCCTAAAGGAATGAGATGGCAAATTTTATGTCTTTTATGTTTCACCACAATTTAAAGAAAAATCTAAAAACGAAACAAAACAAAAAAACAAAAGCCAATCGGTTATCTACTAAGCAGTCATGGGGAGGAAGTTACTGGAAACATTTATTGGGTGCCAATTGTGCTGGGCATTTCCAAGCATCATCTCATTTAATCCTCACAACCACCCTGGGTGGTAGCCGTAACTGACACTATGTTGCGGGTGAAGAAACTAGGTAACTTGCCCAGAGTCACGCAAACTGGGATTCCAGCCCGGTTTGTCTTTCTTCTACATCCTCAGGCCTGACAACTGAAGGATACATGTGTGAGATGAATGTGATTTCCATCGCGCACCATCCTAAGTATTCTTTAAAGCAGAAATGCTCTTATCAAAAATGACACAAGGACATAATTACTTGACGAGGATATAAAATTTCTAGAAACATGCACTGGCTTCTCCAGCTGAGCTTTATCTTACTAAATAATTAGAGCTTTAACTTCCTCCCCCTGCCCCCCCCTTCCCTCTTTTCTCATTCTTTGTTTCTTTCATTTTTATCTGCATCATGGTCACACAATCCATGTTGAGGTGACAGAATTAAATTTGCTCCTGCTTGTACCATTCTTTCATTCAGAGAAGGCTGGGAAAGATCTGTAAGGGACAAAGGACATGCCCCGCCCGTCCCCGCTCTGACACAGGCCCTCGGTGATGTCACATAAAAAGTCATTTCCTGCTTGATCCTTATCTGTAATGCTGACCAAATTAATAGCTTTACTTCCTTTACTTGTGTGTAATGGAATTTGGAAATAAAAGTAAAATCACTTCCTATTGGGGTTTATACTTAAGTCCTTTAAAGTTCACATACTTGGATGCTTTTTTGTCTCTGGAGACCGTGAGGTTGTTTGATGTAGAAAAGGACCAAGCCATAAAATGGGCCACGCTGAAATTCAGTGCCGGTCATGGTTTACTTACTATCCGTGCTCCGGTGAATGTCTTTCCAACTCCCAAACCTTCTGAAGAATTTGCAAGGAGTAAAACCTGACTCATCCTAGCAGGGAGGTTTTAAAAGTAATTTAAAAGGGTGGCTGTTGTTATAAAGTGAATCACCCACGTGGCCCTTAGAAGAGGTCCTCTGCGGCACAGGGCAATGACGAGAGCACCAGACTTAGAGTCTCCTTTTGGCAAGAGAATCTGGAGCTGACTAACCCAAAGGGAGGCCGTGGCGTCGGGGGACAAAGCATGCATGTGAAAATGTCAACTGTCAGGCACATTCCCTCAGGGTCCCTGTTCCCTAAGGAGAGATGGTGGCGCCCGATTCCGAGGACCAGGCTGGAAACTGAGTAGTCACTACCCAAGGGGTGATGTCTGAGTTTACATTTAATCAGTTATAAATGTCCATATTTAGATGCTGTATAATTAACAGTCAAACTAGTAAATCAGCCTTCACTGAAAACCAATTGTCTCCTTTATCCCTTTTTATTATCACAACTTCTTCCCTTTGTCCCCCCAAATGTATTCATTCATTGTCAAATGCCAAAACAGGGTGCTTTTGATGCAAAAGATGGCGAGTGACATTTGCTGTGCAGAATTAATGGCCTTGAGAATGAAAATACTCAGTCTCCTGACTCTTGACTTTTAAATAGAACTCGTGTCTTTATTCTTCCCCTTATCAACAGGAAGCAGATATACAGCAGACAGAACCTGATGCAAGGCAACAAGTTTTAAAAGTTATAGATTTTTCTTCAGACCATGGTTATTTTTGGAAGCTTAACATCCAGCTTGGATTTTTCTAAAATGAGGTTTTCGTTTCTCTGATGATAAAATCAATACATGATAAATAATACCTGATAAGTATAGGAAAATATTAGAAAAACAATGGCTACCATGTTTTGAGCAGATTTAATTTACTAAGTGTGTCCACCCTCAGGCAGCTTTGTGGGGAAGGCACTGGGACCGCTCCCTTTACCCACAAAGGTGCTCAGGCACCAAGAGAGAGGGTGTGTAGGAAAAGATGGAAATGATGGAGCGGGATTTAAATCTGGGTCTTCAAACCCCAGAGCCTACATTCTTCACAGCAATAGATTCTTTGGTGTTTGTTTCTTGTTTATAAATATGGAGGCAGGAAAATGTGGTGTTAGATTTAAACATTCTTTATACCAGTACACACCAGTGTACACACCAGAACATTCTAGAATGTACACACCAATGTACACACCAGTACATTCTACAAGGAGTAGAATGTAGTAGTTATGGGGAAAGGAGGGGAAGAAAAGGGACCATCTCTCCAGTGCCTTGGGAGGCACAGCCTTTGGTGAGGTTCCATCTGACACTCCCCCTTGTGATTGGGGTGAAGGTGGCTATGACCTTGGTAGGCTGGCCCACCTCTCAAGAGGCCTCTTGAGTCCCTCTTCTACAGTTCCCCTGTGATTTTGTATAGATCTGACTTTTTATATGTCTCTATTTGAAGTAGCTGGAGTAATCTCTCTTTTCTGTGGCTGAATCCTGACTGATGTGATGTATATAGGAGCATATGATTTCTATCATTGGAATCCGATACAGACTTACAAATTGCTTTTTTCAACTTAATATTTTCTCATAAACATTTTAAAACTTTCGAAATCAAATGCTTGCCAGTAGGGTAGTATTCCTTCATATAAATGTAGCATCATTGACTTTTTTCTTTTTCAAGATTTTGTTTTTATTTATTTGACAGAAAGAGATTCCAAGTAGGCAGAGAGGCAGGCAGTGGGGTGGGAGAAGCAGGCTCCCCGCTGAGCAGAGAGCCCAATGCGGGGTTCGATCCCAGGACCCTGAGACCATGACCTGAGCCGAAGGCAGAGGCTTAACCCGCTGAGCCACCCAGGCGCCCCTCATCATTGACTTTCTATTCCTTCGTTAGTGGACATTTAGATTCTCTCCAGATTTTTTTACTCTTATAAATGAGTATTTCTTTGACACAATGTAGTAGTTTTACACTGCTTTCTTAACAGATTAGTACAGACTTGGTGGCTGAAACCACAAGCAATACAAACTTATCTTGCAGTTTTGGAGGCCGGAAGCCCAAAATGAGCTCACTGGATTAAAATCAAGGTGTTGCCAGGGCTGGAGTCTCCAGGGAAAAATTCGTTTCCTTGCTTTTTCCAACTTCCTGAAGCTGCCCACATTCCCTGATTCATGGTCCCTTGAAAGCCAGCAGTGGCCGGTTGACTCCTTCTTATACGGCATTACGCTAACACTGACTCTTCTGTCCCCGTGCATCACTTAATAAGGATCCTAGTGATCACTCTGGAACTACCTGGATGATCCTGGATCATCTCTCCCTCTCAAAAATCATCTGATTCGCAACCTCAATTCCTTTTGCAACCTGATTCCCTCCTGCCCTGTAACACAGCATATTCGCAGGTCCCAGGACTTAGGACACGCGGGACCATTTGAGGAAACCATTATTCTGCCTACCACATGCATTAATTCTGATTCTAGGAATCTATCCTGCAAAAAGAATCAGAAATGCAGATAAAGGAACTTTTTAAGGCTTCAGTCGTGTCAAATGCAATTATACCAACTTATATCCCATTTTGCAAATTAAGAAAATTCCTATCTCATTCTCACCATGTCATTGCTAGCATAAAATATTAGTTTCTCAATATCTTCCTGATGTAGCTTATTAATGAGTACAGTACCCATGTGTGATAAAAAATTCAAAGAGTACAAGGGAGTCCACGGTGGAAAGTAAGACTCCTGCTTGCCTGTATCCTCCAGTCTCCCCCAGAGGCTACCACTGATGCCAAATTTTTATATATCATTGTAGAGATATTCTATACACATATAAACATATGTAAGGATGTGTCGCTCTTTTTACACAAATGATGATACACTGTGCCCATTCTTCTGATCTCCCCATAGGTTTTTGAAGTAGGATTGTTATAGGTAAATAACGATACTATCTCTGATCTAGAAATTCTGTATGTTCTAAAATAGCCACAATTAATTATGACTTATTTTATTTTAGTGAGTGACGAGCCACATAGAGACCTTCTCATCTTTTACTTAGAAGTATGAGTGCAGGAGTGCCTGGGTGGCTCAGTTTGTTAAGCATTTGACTTTTGATTTTGGCTCAGGTCATGATCTCGGGGTCATGAGATTGAGCCCTGCTTCGGGCTCTGCACTGGCTGTGGAGCCTGCTTAGGATTCTCTCTCTCCCTCTGCCCTTTCCCCCAGCTTGCACATGCACACACTTACATTCTCTCTTCCTTAAAAAAAAAAAAAAAAAAAAAAAGCATGAGTGTATTAGGATTCTACTTTTTGTAGATGCAAAGTTTCAATGGGCAAAGGCATGTTGAAACAAGCTCAATCTTAGGAAATCTTAGGACAGGCATATACAACTCCATCACTAGACCTGAATGTTGTGTTTACACTATGAAAATGGATGGTGTATCCTGTAATAAGGGAACAGGAGCTATTTCTAGCTGAGAGAAACTTACAGTGTAATGTATCAAAATGCATAATAAAGCAGATTTCACTATTATGAATTCATATTTTCATAGAGAATTATACTGTCATCCCATATGTTAACCACTTTCTGACACTCTCTGGTGGCACTCCCCAACTGCGTTCTGGAAGGTAATAATTTTAGTGGATAAACAAATCTATTATCAAAGAAATTCAACCAAGCTGCCTTATATTCAAATAATAATCTGTTAAAAACCAGAGAGAAAAAAACATAACAATCAAGCTAGTAGCAAGAAATGAACATATAGGAATAAACATTCAATACATATAAAATAAGCTATGAAATTTCATGAGAATGTTAAAGAGGGTGAATACACTCATATACACACTAAAATGGGTGGGATGGGGTATGCTGTGGTACTCAGGAATTGTCAGAACAAAGGTCACTGGAAAAGAGTTAGAGGGAGATTTTTCTGGCCTAGGAAAAGTTAGTGAGGGTGGAGTGAGAAGCTATCAGAGATATATTAACACCGAAGACGAGCCAGAGGGGTCTCAGAACAGGCAGAGAATATCACATAAATTGTCTGGGCTTTCCCCAGACCCAAACTGCCTTGCCTGGGAACTGAAGATGTTTCATTTTGTCAGGGCAGTGTGATGGGAAGAAGAAAAGGAAGAAGCTGGAAGTATTTGCCTTGCTTTCCACTGCATGTCTTCCTCTCTAGAAACCAGAGCCACAGAAGTAGTTAATTCTACCCGAGTACCTGCTGATGGGCAAGCGGGCACACAGAGGATCACAAATGTAGCAGAAAAGGCGACTGGCTGTTAATAGAGGGAGGGCACCCTGGAGGATACCCGGAAGGTATCTCACGTTGGTCCAGCAGAGCTTAAAGCAGCTTAGCCCCTCCTTCTTGGCTGGTCTCTTGAGACTCCCTCCACCTGTGTGGAGGCCACTGGGTGCCTTTGTGCCGGGTATCCTTGGCACGGTGTGTTCTGTGGAAGCTGGAAGGGACGGCTGGTCCCGGGATTGGGAACTTCTCTCTGTAATGAGTGCCTTCCTCCCTGATTCACTATTTGCTTTTAAAGTTTCCTTAGAAACCATGCATATAATACTTAACTCACCCTTGGCTCCATTCTGACATTTTTTTGTGGAAGTCACAAGGACTGTTCTTTTCAATTGTGGCCTTTTGCTTCTCCCAGCTTTCCCTTGGTTTCTAAAGTGTGGCCATTCAAGAGGGCCAAGGCCTCCTTTGTCATGCCAAGATTTGTGTTTGTGCTCTTGGCAGGACGTGCTGTTAACCTCTGAATACTACGTCTCTGAAGGAAAAGGATGTGTTCCAGTGACACACTTTATGTTAGAAAGGTTAGCAGGGGCAGACGTGATATCGGCAGCACGCAGGCCCAGTCCCGTGGTTGTATGGGGAGACCCCTTTTGCCAAGCCAGTGGAGATGGGTAAACTGTCCCCTTCCCTTGCCAGGGGAGGGAAGCCCCAACACCCTGTCTCCATCTTCTAGGCCCTCAGGGTTCACTCCCACTTCTCTTGTTCTTTCCACTTGCTCCCCTCCCCCACTCTGCACAACCACTGCCCTCCCCCATTCCCACAGAATAGGGTGGTTGTCTGAGCTCTGGGCCTGGCCACTTGAAGAAGGACAGTGATGGAGAAGGGCTTGAACCTTCTTTTCAGTCACTGCTACTTCTCTATGACCCAGCCCTGATGAGACTATAGACTCAGCCCTGGGATTTGTGGTCACATCGCTAAAACAAGCTTTCATTGCAAAATAATTGGTGTGTTGATTATGGTTACCCTACAAAAGGGTAGGGTAGACCCTTCACTAAGAGTCTTTCATTACTCACGCCTGAAAACACAATCACCATATTTCAGTGGTAACTTTTTTCCTAAAAGAAAATCATTTTTTTCCTGATTAAGTAATATGAACTCATTTTTAAGAATTTTTAAAATATCGAAAAGGATAAAGAAGAGTGTAACTGCCGTCCCCCAGCCCCCCGCCAAAAAAAATAATCTCTGCTAACAGTTTGGGGTCAAACTCCTAGGTTTTTCCTGTGCATGCACATACATTCAGACTTTCTAGAAAATGTGACTATACTATTCATGATGTTTATTCATGAGCTGTTGGCACCCAAGACAACCTAAAGCTCAGAGCTATAAAATAGCAACCACCTTGTTATGGCTCATGAATTCTCCGGGTGAGGAGTTGGGACAGGAGACAGCAGGGGTGGCCTGTCTCTGCTCCATGAACTCTGGGACCTCAGCTGGGAAAACTCAAATGGCTGGGGATGACTGGAATATCTGGGGTCTAGAAACATCTGGAAACTTCTTTCTTCATTCGCAGAGCTAGCACCTGGAATTGGAATTCTGAGCCCAGCTGGGATCGCTGACTGTATGCGGCTTTTCCATATGGCTTGTGCTTCCTTACAACATGGTGGCCTCAAGGTAGTCAGACTTCTTATATGGTGCCTTGAGGTTCTAAGAGTGAATGAGGTAGAAGTTGTGTGGCCTTTTGTGATCTAGTCTTGGAAGTTATATAACATAATTTCTGCCATACCATACTGTACTGGTCAAAGAAGTCACAAGCCCATGGAGATTCCAGGGGAGGGGACAAAGGCTCCATTCTATGGGAGGAGTGTCAGAGAACATGCAGCTATGTTTTAACATTCTGACAAACTTTTCTTATTTTTACATAACGTAGACAGTGTGCTGGCTTGAATTGTGTCCCCCCAAAAGGTATGTTTAAGTCCTAACCCTCACTACCTGTGAATGTGACCTTATTTGAAAATAGAATTTTTGTAGATACAATCAAGTTAAGATAAGATCGTACTCGACTAGGGTAGGCCCTAATCTAATGAGTGGTGTCCTTATAAAAAGGGAGAAGTTTGGACACAGGCACATGGATGCATAGGGAGAAGGTCATATAAAGAGGGAGGCAAAAATTGGAGTGATATTTCTATAAGCCAAGGAATATCAAGGATTACCAGCAACCACCAGAAGCTGGGAAGAGCCAGGACATCCCCTAGAACCTTCAGAGAGAATATGACCCTGCCAACACCTTGATTTTGTATTTGTTTTTTTATTTTAATTGGAGTACTGTTGACACACCATATTACTTGTTTCAGGTGTACAACACAATGATTTGACAATTCTATATGTTCTGCTGTGCTCACCACAAGTGTAGCTCCCATCTGTCACCAGACAATGCCATTACAATGTCATTGATTATACTCCCTATAGGGTGCCTTTCATCCCCATGACTTATTCATTCCATAACTGGAAGCCTGTACCTTCCACTCTCCTTCCCTCTTTTGCCCATGTCCCTTATCCTCCTTCCCTCTGGCAACCATCAGTTTGTTCTCTGTATATATGAGTCTGTTTCTGCTTTCTTTTGCTATTATTTTTGCTCTTTAGATACCACACATAAGTTTAGTCATATGGTATTTACCTTTGTCTGTCTGACTTATTTCCCTTAGCATAATACCATTTATAGCCATCTCTGTTGTCACAAATGGCAAGACCTCATTCCTTTTTATGGCTGAGTAATATTCCATTATACATATATATGCCACATCTTCTTTATCTATTCATCTATCGAGGGACACTTGGATTGCTTCCGTATTTGGGCTATTGTAAATAATACTGCCATAAACATAGGAGTGCATATTTCTTTTTGAATAAGTGTTTTCATTTTCTCTCTGACACCTCGATTTTGGACTTCTATCCTCCATAACTGTGTGAAAATAAATGTCTGTTTTAAGCCACCACAGTGCTTTGTCCTTTGTCCTTTGTTACAGCAGTCCCAGGAAATGAACACAGTTACCCATATCTGTAGAGATTGCATTGTCATTTCATAGTTGTACAAAGTAACCATTCAATGCTTAATCATTCATTTGATCAATCTTAAATAGATCTAAGGAATTTAGCTCAATAATTAGCATGAAACTGTATTCTGTGCAATTAAGTGGGTGACTCATAGCCTTCCTTTCTCTTCCCCATAGGGCCAGCACAGTTAGCACAGAGTTGGCATTCAAAAAATATCAATGAACTTGTTACCACCACCAAGAGAGTATCAGAAAATAGGAAGTCCGATCACCTGCAAGCATTATATTAAAAGATTCCAAATATTAAGGATTTTAGGAAAGTCTGTCACTTCTGGAAACCTGCTTGTTTGGGTGACCTGAGGAACAGGGAAAAAACTTCAATGTAAGAGAACGTTCTGGTAAAGCATCAAATATTTTAAAGTGAAAGTGGTTATAGTACAAAAATGTTAAAACCCACTGTTGTGTACAGATGTGATACTTCCAGGTCCCTGACCAAAAAAGGAGTTTTAAACATCAAAACCTCTTAGCCAAGTGTTAAGAAATGATTCAGAAATGTCGGCCTGGCAGACGGCTCCGGAAACCTACCCCATGCATTACAGACCTTTCCTACTCTTCCTTTATGACTTCTGGGTTGGATGAGGCCTCCTGTGTTTTCCTTCTCAAGTTCAACTATCCGTTTCTTGGCCCCATCTGTGACTTCCTGGACGCAGAGAGAAGGCATGGGGTAAACCTGGAAAGGAACCACGGCCTCCTCCCTTTCCCTCGTGGGGCCAAGTCAGAGCAACAAGCCGAGTGGCCAGCTCTGGAAGTGATGAGGCAGCAGGCCCTTCCAGTCTCGTGGTTTCTTTCTTCTACAGACCAGGAGTCATCTCAAAAAGAGCCTCTAGAAAAAAAATAAATAATAAAGCCTGTCCTCATTCTAAGGCACTCAGCAGTGCATTTGCCATTTCCAAAGGATCTTTAGCTGCTCTGGGCACAACCAACTGGACGACGGCAATGCAGCCAGAGTCCTGAGTTCTTACTGGAGCCCGGAAACCCAAAGACAGTTGTGCCGCACGACTAGGTATTCATTGAGGACTAAGGGATTGGGTTGGGTTGAAATCTTAACTTTTTCTGAATATTTGGGAGGTGGTGTCCTTGGGGACTGCCCTAATGGACACTTCCTCTTTTCCTGGGGGTGAGTAGAAACGTACGGGCTACCTGAACCCGTTCTGCATCTGGATGGGCCGGGTGTCTCCTTTGGCTCAGGATCGTGCTGGATTCCAGCAGGCTAGGCAGGCTCAGCATGTGTTTGGAAGAGGGGAGCCTGTGTGTGTGGCAAACTTGCCATTGCTGCCACCCCCCCCCCCAATGATAGTGGGCTGTTTCTTTGGTCCCTATGATGTATCGGGCTCTGGGATCGACCAGAAAACTAATTTGGCTGGAGGGAAGGGTACAGTTGTGGTCACTAAGTGCCTCCCCCAGATCTTGTTCCCTTCCTTTTTTTTTTTTTTTTTTTTTTGGGAGAGAGCTCATGAGAGAGCTCACTCATGCGTGGGAGTGGGAGTGGGGGGTGGGAAGGGGCACAGGGAGAGGGAGAGAGAGAATCTTCAGCAGGTTCCACACCCAGTGCAGAGCCCGATGAGGGACTCTATCTCACGACCCTGAGATTATGACCTGAGCCGAAATACAGAATTGGATGCTTAACCAACTGAGCTACCCAGGCACCCTGAGTACTCTTCCCTCTTTGCTGACAGAACACTAATTTTGGGGAGGAGGGTAACTGATGGGAGTGATTCCAGCTACCCAGGCCTAGGTGATTGATTGACTCATGTTGCTACCCTACTTTTCACCTGAAAGCGACCATGTAATTGTTCTAGCCAATGAAATTAAGTAGAGGTCTCGTAGGGTTTGTAGAAGGCTTTTCTTTGGCCTAATAACAACGGACTATGAGGCTAGCAACACTCTATCCTGTTCTGTCTTTTAAATGCCTTGAACATGGATTTGATGTCTGGAGCTACAGCAACAATTTTATGACAGTGGGGAGGAAAGGCCTAGGAAATGATCTGTAGACAAGTATGAAGGAAAAGGTGAAGGAGTCCCATAGTCTCTGGCTCCAATGTGGTTGAGCCCCTGAATCAGTGGCAATTAACTGCCAACTCCTCAGTTACTGCTGCCTAAGCTAGTCTTAAGTCTTAAGGACCACATGGTTCAATGCATTTCTAAGTGGTGAAAGCATGCTTCTCAAATTTTATACCGAAGTACCCCTATTAGTAGAGATATAGTGACCTGGAGCATAGAGTATAGCTCAAACTGGCCTTCCATCAGCAAGAAAGACTTCAGATTTTATCTGAAACACACACACACACACACACACACAATATTCTAAATATATGGATAGTTATATTAATTTATAAAAATATCAAAATTGTTATCAAGAAAAGTTAGAAAGACCTTTTTTTTCCACATTGTAAAATTTATGCTGGGAAGAGGCAGTTTTCTTAACTGGGTTTTGTTTTTTTTTAATTGAGGTGTAATTAACATATAACATTCTATTAGTTTCAAGTGTACAGCATACTGATTCGATATTTGCCTATATTTTGAAATGATCACCACAGTAAGTCTAGTTAGATCTGTCACCATACACAGTTACAAAATTATTTTTTGTTGTGATGCAAACTTTTAGATCTATTCTCTTAGCAACTTTCAAATACGCAGGACAGCATTATTGACTATGGCCACCACGCTGTACATTATCCTGGGGCTTTGAGTAGCCCCTGGCACACTGCCCATATGCCCAGAGGTACAAATACCATGGCTTGAAAAATATGAATAAAAGAAGCAGCAGGAGAGAAAGATAAAGAGGTCAGTGGATCTAAAAGAACAATGGCCTTGATGTGCCAGCCTAAGGAGTGTGGACTAAATTCCTTTAGAAATGGGCCACACTACAGAAGTTAGAGCACTAGGGAGATTATGCAAAGCCAAATGTTAGAGTCGTGTGGTGGCAGGATTGGAACTGAGTGCATACAGGGTAGCAGGTAGGAGACTGTCGTGTGTCAGGTAGGACCAATTTCCACTATGAGTGGCAGATAAAATAGCAGCTTTATTTAAGTAGGTTTTTGTTCCTTCTCCAAGAGCCAAGAAGTAGCTCAGAGGCCAGTAGTCCAGTGCAGGAGGAGTGTCCCATATCTACATAATGCTCTTCCAGTGATCAAGGGTGACATCTAGCAAACCACCCCAATGTAGTGGCCGAAAACAAGAGCGATCCTTTATTTTCGTCATGAATCTGCAACGGAGGCAGGATGCTATGCGACAGCTTGTCTCTGCTCCTGACGATAACCTCTTGGGTGGCCTGAAGGCTGCAGAGCGCTCAATAAGTACGATCTGCACCCACCACCAGGCTTGATGACGTGCATACCTGACAGCGAATGCTGGCTCTTGCCCGGATCCTCATGAGGCTGTGGTTGGAAACGTCGACGTGTGGCCGCCCAATGAGGTTGCTTGGCTTCCTCCCAGCATGGCAGCTGGCTTTGGACAGCAATATCTGAAGAGCAGAAGAAGAAGCTGCTCATTTCTCAAGACTTAAATGCAGCGATGGGCACAGAATCACATTTGGCCAAGTAATCACAGAGCCTATATTTGGGGGATGGAACATAGACCCCACCCCACCAAAGGGAGGAGCACCAAAGAATTCTGGGATCATAATTTAAAGCCACAATAGATGTCATTAGCTAGAGCCTAGTCCCAGAACCCCTGCTGCTGGCAAGGGAGGCTGGGAAATGTAATCTTTATTTGGGGTCCAATGTCCAGCTAAAAGTGAGAGATTTGTTAAAAAGAAGAAAAGAAAAAGAGGATAGTAGGGATCATGCCATTTTCGTTGATAACAAAACTGGAGCCCAGAGAGATTAAGGAACTTGTCCACCATCACACAGCTGGTTTCTGGAAGAGTGCAGATCAGCACCGAAGCCTCTGTTTTTCTTTCAGGGACATGGAGCCAAACGAAGTAACTCAGGAGGAAGGGATGCAAGCGACTAAAGCAGATGAAGGGATGGAGGGGGATCCAGCAAGAGCTGAGGGCTTGGTCACCCTGAAGGCTTGTGAAAACCTGAGAAAAGTGGCTGAAGCTCTGAAAAGGCCAGGGGAGGAGTTGGCAGTTGTTTCCTTCCAACCCGTTCGGAGTTGTAACGAGAGCAGGACCCGAACAAGTGGCTAAAACGCCATGTGTGGTTGTGGGAACTTCCAGATTTCTAGAACCCACAGTGTGAAAAAGTAAACCAGGTTGGATCCCAGGCTGACACAAAGCAAGAAGAACGCCACAGATTTGCAAGTTAGGTTGCTCATCATTACACAAAAATGCCATTTTCTCCCAGGCTGGCTGGGCCCCACCTCCCTCCCATCTATCGTCACAGCTCTTCAGGAAGGGGATCTCTCTGTAGCTGTGGAAAATTCTGGGTAAATCAATGTGCTATTTCTAGATGTCAGGTGAGCTCCAGGACTCACAAGTCTTCACCCTAAGCCCATTAATCAAGTCTGATGACTTAATTTACTGTTGAAACAAACATGTCAATTGTAATGCGATACATTACAAGCATCTCTGCTTCCCAAATGGCAAGGGAGTTACTGCCAGAGAAAAAAGGAGAATTAAGCCCTTCTCCAAACAAAGATGTTCTGCCTTTACATAACCAGAGACAGGAGATAGGATCTGAGTGTTCACTGGCCTCTGTGCTGGAGATGTCGATCCTTTCTTCCCTGCCCCCCAGAACTCGCAGCAGAGGCCCCAGGAACTGCTCCCTACCTCCAAAGGTAGCAGCTGGCCAGCCCTTGCTGAGTCCTTCCAATTTTCCAGCTGTGTACTTGGGGATAGGAAGTCATGGTCAGTTAGCTAAAGGCTACGTCCACCGAGGAGCTGAAGCTTCCATTGTGAGCCGCCATTTTTGGCTTGATCCCTGGAGAACCCAGAATGAATGAGATGTACAGCAGCAGTGAGAAGGCCCAGTGCTCCAGGGAGAGAGACAGTGAGGGAGACAATAGGTGACCTGGTTCCAGATACGTTCCTGTTGTCTGCATACAGCCTCCTACTTCCTCTGTCGACTGGAAAGGAAAATTAATCAAAGATGGGGAAGAATCTTACTATGTTTCCAGGAGGACTTGCAAGGCAAGGTCCTGGAGAAGGTGTGGCTGGCCTTAGGAATATTGCAGCGTGCATTTTCCTCCCTTTCAAGGAATTTTTTTTCTTGAAAAACAAATAGTAGTTTCTAAATATAGGAGTTGAGTAAAAGAAATATATTTTCCTTAGGAACAAGATGTTTTTTGCATTTGCCAGATGGACCCAAAAGTCATCTGTCAGTAATGCATTTGTTTTCCTGGTGTAGACATTTAATCATTTAATGAGTTCATACAGCCTGGCTCAGGTAACACTGGCTGGAACACACACACACACACACACACACACACACACACACACACATGTTGTTCCAAGGGAGACATTTGCCTGATGGGGATTATAAAACTGGTCAATAAAATATAAGGCATTTACAGAACAGCCTTGCGATGTTCAGCCTTAATAGATACTACGCCTCTGTCATTTCCCCTCACAAGACTTAGATTTACATCTGTGTTTTACATACACTTTTGAAAGGTTGTCTCATTTAGCAGGTCTTGAAAGGTTTGTTTTGATGGTACCTTAAAAAAAAAAGTCTGGAATTTATGGATTAAGAAAGAGATGGGCTAATTGGCTTCTGAGAGGGACTGCACACTCTCTCTCTCTCTCTCTCATTTTTTGTTAGGTTCTTACTCTTATAATTTACAACTCCTGTTCATGATTTTAAAGCTTTTAAGAGCCAAGCACTTCTAGCCCTTACTGATTTAATTCATTCACTAGCTAGGTCAAACACATCCCTTCTATTTGGCTAAAGACTGGGAATAGATATTTAAAGTGTACTAAGATTACACTAAGGCCTCTTGCAAGTGTTGATCTGTCTACAAATTGCAAGTGCAGAAAGAAAAAAATGGCCACTTTTAAGTTTTTTTCCCCAAAAGTATCGATCGAGCTCATCCTAAGTACCAATCTGTCTCAGCAACGTTGAGAAGAAAGAGGCGCGGTCTCTGAACACAAGTAACTCACCGAAGAGCCATTCCACCTGGTGAAAACAGGATGTGTTTCTTGGGGAAATTCTCACAGTAGGACATAGCTCAGGACTTTTGCCCTTTACTTTGGAGAAAACTTTGCTCAAAAGTAAGCACTGTCGGTCTAAGTGGTGCGAGGTGGGGACGAAGGGTTCCCCAGGGAAGGGCCATCCAGGGGGCTTAATGCAGGAGGTGGGACCCAAAACGATGCCAAGCAAGCATTGGGGAGCTAGAAAAGTGGCAGAAAGGGAAAAAGGCCCATCCAAAGAGCTGATCTTGAGCCTCAAGGGGGCAGAGGCCACTTAAAAAGCGTTGTGGGAGATGAGATCAGCTTGTTACAGCAAGTTGTGGAGGACCTTTGCGTCCCATGGCCTAGGGTCCACCTCTGTTCTCTTCTATATCTTCTCTGTGCTGAGGCGTAACACGAGCAAACTCTGAAT
Organism: Potos flavus; assembly: GCA_028534135.1. NCBI lineage: Eukaryota > Metazoa > Chordata > Mammalia > Carnivora > Procyonidae > Potos > Potos flavus. The sequence continues at coordinate 98,604,613 of CM052895.1, forward strand.
AACCAGAGTTGCAGGCCAAGATATATTTGGGAAGACTAATCTGGTTCCACTGTGTGGGAAAGATCTGAATGAGGGAGACACTAGAAGTGGGAGACAGGGACCAGTTACGAGCAATAATCTAGGAAAGTAACCAGTGCTTTGGGAATTTAGCTGGGATTGCTGGTTTCAGTCTGGCGTTATAAATTCCAGAACAACACAACGCTGAAAGGGAGAGTTGCGGAATAGGACCACGCCCGGGTTCACTTGGGAGGGAATGAGGACAGTGTCCCATCCAGCTTCTGCCTGGGCTCTCTCCTCTGTCCTGTGGGTTTACCCCTAGCCCTGCTCCCAGGGCTCCCATTTCCTTGCCTTGTTCTGGGGATTGGGGTGCTGGGGGAGCTTCTTGCTTGCCATCAATCAACAATCAGCAAGGCTCATTGGCAGCTGACCATTTTGGGGATCTCTGGTCCAGGTGGAGCCTCCCCAAACCATCCCTGTCAAAGTCCTCCATGTGGGGTGGTGGTGGTGGTGCTTTTATTTAACCCAGTCTCTCTTCCGTTACTATTGTAATGTACCAAAACATCTAATTGTCTATGCCCATTCAGATCTAAAGATGCAAAGCATGCTACGTGAGGGGACAAACCCAGAGACATGGCCACAATCATTGCACCTGCCCCAGCTGACACCAGGGCCCCTGCCAAGGAGATGGCATTTTGCAGAGCATCGTTCAGGATCTGAGAGCCAAGAAAGCCAACATGTTCAGGCTGCGACTGAGAGTTTGTCTCTACCCTCTATGGGGAAATGCAAAGTGGAGAGCTTTGGAGTAAAACTCAGCTCATGGGTAAAATTCTGCTTTCCTTTAAAGGATCTGGTCATCCTGTTAACAACTAGGAAAGAGAATAGGCCTTTGGAAGTAGACATCCTCATCCTCTATATTTTATTATAGCTCTAAAAATCTCTCAGATAGTAGCAGATCCCTTTGTCCTACATTGAAATTATTTGTGACCAGGTCAGAAGAGTCAGTCCTAGGAAATCACAAGACATCCCAGGAGCATTGACCAGAAGCTAGATACTTTTAATAGCAACATGTTTTTTAAATTTTGTGTTTATATCATTTTGTTCTAAATGTAGAATCTATTTGGAATTTGGGGGGAAAAAAAGAAAAGAAAAATATATAACTCACTATCACTGGCTTTAAAAGAAATAACCCAAATTTGGTATTTTGTTGTGGAGGGAGAGAGTTGGTAAGGGTGTCTGAGTCTCTTCCCCTACCCAAATCCCACCCATCCTGGAGTGTTTGGTTCAAGTTTCTTTTTTCTAAAGCCTTTCATGTGTCAGAACAGCCCAAATTCACCTTTTTCTTTTCTGAATTGCTATAAAAATTAGCACCATACAATTTATCTCACTGTTAACTGCCTTGTAGTATATATGCTATTATATGTGCTGTGTTCCCGTTTCCCCAACCAGATGGCAAGGTATAGAAAGTATGGCTCCTGTTAGGTTTCTTGTTATCTCCTAATAATGCAGCATATTCCTGAGAACATTGTAGGTATTTGATCAGGAGTGGAACATTGGGCATCTGAGTGGGGCTCATTTCGGGAACCAAATCTGGCTCTGGGTCTGCCCTTTACTGCAGGAGGAGTTCAGGCTCAGCATGGTCCAGGGCTGGACATATGGACAAGGTGTGTTGTGATGATGTCAGTCACTCATTGTTGACAGCCACAAGTAGCAGTGAGACCTACTGGTTAGGGACAGTCTGCGAACCTGGGCTTGGCTCTAAATTTTCCCACTTGTTAGCTATGTGGCGGTGGACAAGTTACTTTACTAAACTGTAGTTTCCTTATGTGTAAAATGGGAACAAAAATAGTACCACCTACTAGAAGTTTTTTGAGGAATAAAGTAAGTTATGTAGAACCATATGTCCCTCTTCATCCGGTGGGTATGTAAGTAGCGTAATTCCACCCACGTCCTCAGAATATGCCACTTGAGGGCCTACATGTCCAGATTAGGAAAGTTCATCATTCTATTCCTTCCCTGCAGACTGTTTCCAGTGTCAGCCTGGACACCCAGAAATGCCTACTCAGTGTCAGGGGTCAGTCTGGATCTTCTCTCCTTGTGTTGGGGTTGGGGGGGGGGGGGCGCTGATATGGAGAAAAGTAAAGAAGAAAGGAAAGGCTGCATATGGATTCCTTTATGCTATGTCACCACTACCTCTACCAAAAAGGCTCTTAGGAATAAAGAGAGCGTTCCCAATGGAGGAAGAGGGCTCTTGGAGAGGCTGAAAGGCCTCCAATGCTGGCACTTTGTTCAGGGCTGGCCTGTTTGGCTAAGTTAGCTGTTGTTTGCCCACTTCGGGACAATAAGCAGGAGAGAGCTCTTCTCCAACTCATCAGTGAGAGACCGTGGAACCTGGATGATTGATAAACGAAGAAGTGAAGTTCCTATTTGTTCACTGCTAGCACTGGTCCCATGGCAGTGAAGGCTGGCTGTGGGAGAATGTTCCAGTGTAGGGGTCTGGCAACCTGGGTCCTAAGACCTTTCGGAGCCCCCATCTGCCTATTCTGTGGCCTTAGCAAGTCACGATCTACGTCTGATGTCTCAGTTTTCTTATCAGTCAATGGGATCGATAATGTCTTCTTTATCCTCTGTACAGATTTTTGTGGGGTTGCAACCATCATGGGTTGGAGCTTGTGGCAGGAACGGAATGGCTCTGCTCCTTTCACCTCCTTCTAGAAGGAGTGACTCCCAGTAGCTCCCTGGGCAGCGTGTACTTGGGTATGAGTGAGTAGCTTGGACTGGTGACCAGAAAGGGCCCTAGATTAGAAGATTAGATTCAGATGAGTTCTGTCAAATAGGATGAACTATGGAAACTTCCTGCTATCTATCTATCGATCGATCTATCCATTTAGTGAAAGCTTAAGAATTGAGTATCCAGGGTGTGCCAGGCACCATGAGGCCCTTTGCATTTCTCCTCTGGGCCTGAATGTTTGCTAGGCTCTAGCAGTGAGAAAGCATGAGGACAATCTTTGTTTTACCCCTTTCTTTGGGATAACCTGGAAGGCCTTTCTGTCCTAACCATCAGCCCAGAACAAGCCTACATGGGGCCCGGGGACAGAGGGCAGCCTCCTCTGATGAGACCTCTGAACCCCAGTTCTGTCCCACCCCCATCAGCTAGCCTTGTTCCCAGACACTCCGTTAACCGGTAGCAGCACCTGGAGGGGCAGGGGGCATTTAGGATTGACAGGGGACAAGAGATGGCAGATGAAGTTTCCCTGGGGTCACCCCCCAGCCAGAGTTTCCCATCTGCCTTCTGCTGCTCTTGACCTTTCCCTCACTCTGCTCACTTCCTTCTGACTGATCCATCAATTGAAACACGGTCAACTTTTCTCTTTCCTCTCATCTGCTCCAGTCCATGAGGTAATAGGAATGACACATGATTGGGGAAAAAAAATTGCAAACTATTTTTTTAAAGAAAAAAGAGCACATTGAAAAGTAGAGATTTGGAGAGAGATTTGGGGTGTGGTATGAAGGCCTGTCCAGGGCTTTACGCAGGTCCCTCTTCTCTCTGCTGCACTGTTTGCCAACTTTCTGAAACCAATGTTTCCGTTCCATAGACAGTAATCTCACATATCCTCCTCATCCCCGACAGTCAGACGGTGCTCTTCAAGTGAGCACAGCTCTTCCAAGAATGATGGCCCTACCAGAACGGCGACGCCCAGGGCCGAGTCCCAGCGGTGGTAAAGCCTTACGGGATTTTCAGGGGTGGGAGAGGCAGGATTGGAGGGATGATGGAAACTCCATAATCCAAGGTGGGAGACCTGAGGTTGCCTGTCTGGGAATCACGCAGTCAGCAGACACTCTGGACGCAGAGCCTGTGTAAAGGCCGGTAGCCCCCTTACAGAGGGCAGGAGATAGCTGGGAGAGTTGGAGGGGACCCCAGGAAAATGGTCAGGGTCTGGTGGGCCTTGGCAGTCTGCTAATGTTGCAATTCTAGGAGGTTTCTTTCTCATTCTGCTTTGCCTCAAACACTGTTGGCTGAAATGAGGAGTGTTCTTAACAGCAAAGTTAACTGGCAGGCTTGGGGGAGAAAATTCATGGAAATGGTTCCGGGTACCAGTTGGGTGTTTCTTACTTGGGTTTTGTTATCTCCATTTTAGCAACCCATTATTACGTGCAATGTACATAAATTGTGATGCGTCACGTGTGTCATTTATTATATAAACTACAGAGTAGTAAAATATATTATTTACCTGTGTATGGCAGGTATAATCAGAATTACCAGGCTCAGAGCTACTTGAAAATCATTTAAATTTCTAATTCAAAGAACATTACTTAAAATTTTAAGAAGTCTTGGGATATCAGAACTTGTGTTTTATCTGAACCCAAGACTCAAATTTTAGGGTTTGTTTTTTTTTCTTTTTTTTGTTTTTTTGTTTGTTTGCTTGTATGTTTTTTGGTCAAACCTGCCAGCATTCCTCAATTCCCAGAGACAGATAATGGAATGTAAATGATTTTTCAGCTGTTTGTGCTTCCTTCAGTCCTAGCTCTGGCAGATACTAGAATCCAGAAACGAAAGGGAATAAGGATAAGAGAAAAAGAGTCAGAGATGCCTAGGAGGCACATGTCATGTCTCATTGGGCATTTTTCTTTGCTTACTAAACAACCAGAGAAAAATCTTCCATTTTTACTACTCCATAATCATCAGGTGTAATCTATAGAGCTCAACCGAGAAAACCAAGCTAAAAGCAAAGAAAGAGGATTTATTTCAACTCAACAAGGGCTTATTGAGTGCCTTCAACGTGCTAAG
>CM052895.1:98609498-98661662 GCA_028534135.1 Potos flavus
TACAATGGAATATTATGCCTCCATCAGAAAGGATGAATACCCAACTTTTGTTTTAACATGGACTGGACTGGAAAAGATTATGCTGAGTGAAATAAGTCAAGTGGAGAGAGTCAATTATCATATGGTCTCACTTAGGTGTGGAGCATAAGGAAAAACATGGAGGACATTGTGAGAGGGAAGGGAGGGGTGAATTGGAGGAAATCGGAGGGGCGAAGAACCATGAGAGACTGTGAACTCAGAGCAACAGATTGAGGGTTTTGGAGGGGAAGGGGGTGGGGGGATGGGCGAGCGGTGGTGGGTACTGAGGAGGGCACGTATTGCATGGAGCACGGGGTGTGGTACATGAACAACGAATCTTGTAACACTGAAAAAATAAAATAAAAGTATTTGGAAAAAAAAAAGAATGGAAAGGAGAAAGCACTAACAATTACTGATGACCTACTTCATTCGTTCTTCTGACAAACACTTTGAGTGTCCATCGCATGCCAGAAATTGCTCTAGGTGCTGGGGAGGCAGGGATGGGAAAGACGGCTGCGGACCCTGCTCTCATGAAGGTTTCATTCCAGTGGAACCGCTAACAAACACTTTTTAAAAATGCCATGCTGATTGGATGGCGGTTTGTCAAAGAGTTAAACATCGAATCACCATACGACCCAGCCATGCTACTTCTGGGTACATACCCCAAAGAACTGAAAGCAGAGGTTCAAACAGATATCTGTGCCCCCATGTGTGTAGCAGCGTTATTCACAAGAGCCAATAGTGGAAACAACACAGGTGTCTTTTGATGCATGAATGGATAAACAAAATGTGGTGTCTACATACAACGTTCAGTCCTAAAAAGTAATGAAGTCCTGACAGCTGCTGCAACATGAATGAACCTTGAAAGCATTATCCTAAGCGAAAAAAGCCAGACACAAAAGGACCAACGATCTTATAATTCCGCTTACGTGGGGTACCTAGAACAGGTACATTTCTAGAACCAGAGTGTATAATAGAGGTTATCAGGGACTAGTGGTGGGTGGGCGGGTAAGTGGGAGTTACTGTTTAATGGGAACAGAGTTTCAGTTTCGGAAGATGAAAAAGCCCCAGATGTGGGTAGTGGTGACGATTGTGCATCACTGCGCACCATGGCTCAATTCTGTGGAACTGGATACTTACAAATGGTGCAAATGTTAAATTTTATGTTATGTGTATTTTACCACAATGAACAAACAAACAAAGAAACAAAAAATGCCATGCTGATAACTGAAAGAGGGCAAGAGCATGACCAGGTATTGACTTTAGATTGTATGGCCAGAGATAGACTTTGAGGGGGTGACATCTCCGTTGAGATCTGAACATCAGGACTAAGAAGCAAGCAATGGGTGATCAGAAGGGAAAGCATACCTAGAAGAAGGAACTGTTAGAGCAAAGACCAGAAGGTAGAAATAGGCTTGGAGTGTTTGAGGAACAGAAAGAAGGCTAGAAGGGTGAAAAAGTGTAAGGGGGTGTGGTCAAGATGGGGACTTTTTGAAGTCAGGGTAAAGAGTCTGGGCTTTATTCTACTGTAATAGGCGTTTGTTGGAGGGTTTTAAGCAGGGAGTAACGTGATTTGATTCACAAGATCATCAAATTATTTGATTCAGGGCCGCTATGTGCATATTGCAGATACAAGAGGTGAAATGGAAGCTGGAAACTAGTTTGGAAGCTATTTCCATAGTGTGCATGTGCAGTAATGGTGGCTGAGTCCAGAGTGAATTTGGGATAGGTTAGGAGGCAGAACTGATAGGACTTACTGATGAATTGGATATGAGGGTATCATGGGGCACCTGGGTAGCTCAGTGGGTTAAAGCCTCTGCCTTCGGCTCAGGTCATGATCTCAGGGTCCTGGGATTGAGCCCCGCATCGGGCTCTCTGCTCAGCGGGGAGCCTGCTTCCCTCTCTGTTTCTGCCTGCCTCTCTGCCTACTTGTGATCTCTCTCTGTCAAATAAATAAATAAAATCTTAAAAAAAAAAAAAAAGAAGAATATGAGGGTATCATGAGGGGAAAGAGAATCTAGGGTGACTTCTTAGTGTTTCTGACTGAGGCAACTGGGTGAATTATGGCCCAGGATTGCAGGGTTCTTGTCTCATGGAGTTGAAGAATGAATCTCACTGACACAAAAGAGTGAAGTGAAGTGAAAGTTCGTTAAGCGAAGATGAGAACAGAAAGGAAAGAAAAAAACTCTCTAGAGTGAGAGGGGTCCTGAATAGGTTGCCACTGGGGGCTTTTACTGGCAGTCTTTTATTGAGAACTGACCAGGAAGCTTGTGGCCTTGAAATTTGGGTACCATTTTGGTTTGAGCAGGGACTATTGATAACATCCTTAATGGCCTACTTCTTTGAGGTCTGGTCATTTTCTGTGATTGCAACTGTAGCTGCCAACAAACAAACAAACAAACCCCCAAAAACAAAAAACTCCCTAACATTTAGGGCCAGGTGGTGTGGTTTGTTCCCTTATCTCTTGTTCAGTCTGTCTCCACCTGCCAGGAATAGTCTCAGAGCCCAGTCAGGGGCCTCCTGTCTCTCCCTGCCTGTATCTTAACCCTTTCCTTACTCACTTTGAGTGAGACAGAAAGTCTTGAGGAAGAGCAAGTTTGAGGTAGGGTTGAGGAATCAAGTTTGAAATGTCTATTAGACAAGTAAGTGGATGTGTTGAGTGAGCAGTTGGATATGCAAGTCTAGAGTTCCAGGAGGGGAAGGGATGGAGCTATAACTTAGAGAGTCCTCAGCATTTGGACTATATTTAGAATGGTGAGCATGACTGAGATCACCTATGGGAAGAAGTGTAGATAGACCTAACCAGGGGACCTACCACCATGTTTCTAAGTTATTAGGTACAGACACACATCCCATTTAGAGTTGCTCACACACCTAAGTGGGAGCACCATGACTAAAACAGAGGTAGGGTTAGGAATACAGAGAAGGGGGAAATCCATTCTGACAGAAAGTTCGAGAGGGATTCACGGATGGAGCATTTTATGGGGACTTGAGCCATAGGCAGAGAGAGATTCACGGGGAGAAAGCCTCAGGAAAGTGTTCCAGATGGAAGGAGTAGTATGAGGAAAGACTCAAAGTTGGAGCTTAGCCATTTTTTTTAACGAAAGATTTAATATGAAGGTCTTAGAAAAATGTAAAGCTGTGCTTCTCCCAGGAGAGTGCTATATTCCAGGGATGGATGTGTTCATGGGCCACAGAGTGTTCATTGTCCTAGAGATCAATTTTGCTCAAGGTAAATTTTTTCACATGATTTTAACTAAAAATTGAAAATTGAAAGTACTGTTATGTCACAATAAAAATAGATGTATTAGGGAATATAATGTGACATTTATAGAAATTTTATGGGTATTTCAGGTTTTGAATGGCTACCTCTGGGTGCACACCAGACTCTCATTCACACACACACACACACACACACACACACACACACACACACACACACACATTTTCCCTCTGTGGTTAGAGAACATTTCATTGAAAAAAATTGAGAATGACTGTATTGTAGCTGATATCTTTACATACATAGTTGTCAGGTAATTGCCACATGAATCTTTTTCTGCTATTCATCTATATATTGCAAATATCGGTCTTCAGATTATTAAAAGGCCTCCTCTCAATTTTATCTTGCGTTTCTCTGTCCTTCCAAGTTAGTGCACCTAAAAGTTTACCCAGGTTTAGGTCCTAATGATATTATGATGTCTGACCCATGGTTGGCTATTACGTTGTTGAAAATGACTTTCTAAGACCCTGGTAGAGTAATGAATGGGTCAGTTGGCTCAGTTCAGAGGCATTCACTCAGTGTTGTTCTTTCTCCCATCCAGAATGTCCTATAATCCAAATAGATTCCTCATCCCTAATTTAAGTGTTTTTTAAATTGAAATTTTTATTAAGATAATTGTAGATTCATGCGAGTTTTAAGAATTAATACAGAGAGATCATATGTAACCATTGCCCAATGTCCCATAATGGTAATATTTTGCAAAACTGTAATACAATGTCACAACCAGGATATTTTTTTGAAGATTTTATTTATTTATTTGAGAGAGAGAGAGCACAAGCGAGAGAACACAAATGGGGGGAGCAGCAGAGGGAGAGGGAGAAGCAGGCTCCCTGAGGAGGGAGCCTGATGTGGGGCTCAATCCCAGGACCCCGAGATCATGACTTGAGCTGAAGGCAGACACGTAACCCAGCTTAACCGAGCCACCTAGGCGCCCCTCACAACCCAGATATTGACACTGATGCAATCCATGTATGTTTTTCAGATTTCCCGAGTTTTATTTGCACATATACTCAAGTGTATGTGTGTGTGTGTAAGTACTACACAGTTTTAATACCTGTGTAAATCTGTGGATTCACCACCACAGTTCAGGATATGAATGTTCCAACACCACAAGGATCCTCCGTGTTGCCCATTTATAACCATCCTGCCTACTCATCCCCACCTCCATCTCTACCCCTTGGCAACCACCACCATATCTGCCCTCCATTTCTAAAATTGTGTTATTTTAAATATTATATAAATGGAATCAGATGGCATATATCCTTTTGAGATATATGTCTGCTACAGCTTTTCAGCCTTGCTCTTCCCTCATCCCCTCTGTCCCACATCTGGTCAAGCTGATAAGAAACCTGAGTTCTTCCTTTGGTTTCCTTTGGGAGAGATTCAAACCACATGAACCACTGCCATGTGCGGGAGTCCCGCCGCCCTCCCCCAGCCTCTAATCACAGTGAAAACCAAACCAGTCTCTTTCCTGGCTCCCTCAAGCCGTTTTTGGGTCTGCTTGGGATGTTTGCCTAGCTGGCTTCTGAAAGCTATATTATGTGAGTAATAAACATTTTCATACCTTCCTGATGTGTATGCAGTGTCATTAGTATTACTATTTGAAACATATTTTTGGTGGGAGTCCATTCTCTTTCTACAGGATGGCTACCACAGCATAATTTTTACATATTCATCTAGGTTGTTGCATTTATCAATAGTTCCTTTCTATGACTGACTAATATTCCATGGTATGGACATACCATAGTTTGTTTAACCATCTACCTACTGAAGGACATCTTTTGTTTTTTACAGTTTTAACTCTTACAAAAAAAGCTGCGAGGAACTTCACGTATAGGTTTTATGTGAACATAAGTTTTTATTTCTCTGGGATGAACGACCAGGAGTACAAATGTTGGGTCTATGGTATTTGTATGGTATTTGTTTGTTTTTTTTTTAAAGTGCCAAACTATTTTCCAGAGTGATTGTTACCCGGTTCCCACCAGCGATGTATGAGTGAGTGATCCAGCTTCTCCTCATCCTCGTCAGCATTTGATATTATCAGTATTTTTTATTTTAGTCATTCTGGTAGGTGTGTGGCCATATCACACACTTTCTTTGATGCTGTTAGTTTTCATAAAATATGGAAAGAGCCTCAAATCTGTTGCATCAATCCCCATCCTGCAAAAGTGCCAAATTCAAGTAGCCTGGCTGTGGAGTGTTAGAAGTGAGGCAGGATCTCTGGAGCAACCCATCATGAAATGTGGAATCTACACTTTGATTGTGAGAGATATTTATCACCAGGAGACACTGTAGACAAGAAGTCTGCTTGTACTTATGTTAGTCATTACTCGATATTAAGATTATTATTAGTCAGTAATGAGCCATTTCTCATAAGGACCATTCAGGTTATGATCTTGGTAGAAGAGTAATTGGTGAAGGCATTCTTTTCCAATTTTTCCTCTTGGGAGTAGGGATTTTAAATGAATCTTACTGGCAAATGCACTGGGGTATACACTTGTCGTAAATATCAAGACACAAAACAATGGCCGCAAGAAATGGTGAAGGCTGCCTCCGTGCAGAGCCTTGCAACGGTGGTCCCTCTTCCTTCTCCACCATCCCTGAAGCCACGTTCAAAGGCTGTCTTTGTTCTAGGTCTCACCAGGGTGACTAGGGAAGGTGATGGGAAGCAATCTGCAGTCCTTTCGTTCAGTGAGTGACACTCTTTCTCCTGGGGCATTGCGTGGGCTCTGCAGCCACTGGTTTCCCTACTCCAGGGCTTCTAATCCAGGCCTGTGATCAGAAAAATTTGTTCTCCGCCCCCCCCGCCCCCTCATTATCTCATCCCACAACAAAACTTCCATCATGGGTTGAACATTCTTGGCCTTGCCTAGTAACTGGCTAATGGGATTCACTGCCTGTTGCGTGGCAATGGGTGTGATGAGGGGAGCCTGGAATGGGGTCACCCAGATGTACACGCAGGTATCACACAGGTGACTGTGCCAGAATTGGGACGGCTTGGGCCAGTGCAAACTGGGGAGCAGCAACATTCCACCTAAAATGTAAATGATTCAAAATGCTGGTGGGGGTTGCAGCTTGCCCCCTTGGCATGAAGTGCTAATCTCTTTAAGGAAAACAGGAAAGCGGTTGTGATGTAGTTTTGGAATCTTGGTGAGGTCCAGCCCATGGCCAAGAAAGAATTCTTGAGATGTCTGTGGTACAAAAAAGTGATTTTATGGAAGCACAGGGACAGCACCCCAGGGCAGAAGGAGCTGCTGCTCTGGGATTGTGAGAAGTGGCTGATGATATACTTGGGAGTTGGGGGAGGTAAGGATGAAAGGAGGTGTCCTAAGGACTTTGATATGCTAAAGAAGATTTACAGGATATTGGAGGCCTGGCTGTTGCTGAGTTAAGGTTTTTTCCTTCTAGAAAGGCACTAATATTAAGATGGGAGCTTCCTGGGGGAATGTTATACTCTTCCCATCTCAGGTCCTTGTCAATGGGCCGCAGATCTTAAAGAAATGTAATTTTGTTTACTTTCCCTTCTGCCTTGGCTTGCCACACCATTCATGGAAGGGAGGGTGATGTTAGGGCTCCAGGAAATTGAGTTATGGGTGTCTAGAAGTTAGGGTATTGGTAAGAATGCTTTTTTCCCTTGTAAATCACTAAGACATTGATTGGTACACTGATGGAGACTCATGTCCCACAGGACTGTGATCTCTATCAGTTGACCATTTGGTTTTTCCTTCCCTTAGTTTTAGGGCAGCCAAGAGTGCCTGGAATGTCGCACAAGTATCCCACCTGGGAGTAGGGGGCAGGGTTTGGTTTGCAGGATGCCAGCTTGTGCTTTGACCTCAGCTTGCCTTCTGCTCTCTCATCGTTTGTTTAAAACCCATGTTCAGGGGCTCCTGGGTGGATCAGTTGGTTGAGCGTCTGCCTTCGGCTCAGGTCATGATCCCGGGGTCTTGGGTTCAAGCCTGGCATTGCGCTCCCTGCTCAGTGGGGAGTCTGCGTCTCTCCTTTGCCCCTCCTCCCAACTCATATCCTCTTTCTTTCAGATAGATAAACAAACAAACAAAATAAAATAAAACCCATATTCAGAATCAGATCAGTAAGAGAAGGGCAAAGCCCTCTGTAAGAACCCATGTTCAGTTTTTTGAGGGGATGGGCTACGTGAGAGAAGAATATAGGCGGGGGGAACTTTCTGGGAGGGGTCTTCATTGAAAATCCTGTTAGGGCTAATGAAGTTTCCTTAAAAAAAGAGATACACCTCCTACAAGAAAATTTGCCGAGGGCATGAAGTTAAACTTTGTTGTGACTAACGTAGTGGAAAGCAGCCCTGCCGACCCCCCGGCCATCGCGATGCTCAGAACTTAACGCCGTGATATGTACACAGACACAAAACAGAAAGGAAGGAGTTTTAGAGATGGAATCTGTGATTATCTCGTTGGGTCAGGGACTAGAAATAGAAAAGGATGGCTTTTGGGAAACAAAAAGAGGGCCTCACCATGATATTGATGTGTTTTTTGGAGTGGTGTTGTTGGGGTCCGGAGCCGACGGCCGAGAAAGAATTCTTGAGACATCTTGGGCACAAGGAGGTGGTTTTATTAAGGCACAGGGACAGGAGCCACGGGCAGGAAGAGCTGCTGCCGCCCTGGGATTATGAAGGACAACCGATTATATACTGAGGGGTTGGGGGGAAGTAAAGATAAGGGAAGTTCCAAAGGATTTTCATATGCTAAAGAAGACTCACAGGATACTGAGGCCTTGCTATTGTCAAACTAAAGCTGTTTTTCCCTCTAGCAAGTCCATTAGCATTAAGACAGTTGGGGGCTTCCTGGAGGAAAGTTATACTCTGCCTGCCTCAAGTATTTGTCCATGGGCTGCAGGTTATAAGGACATTTAATTTTAATTTATATTTCCTTCTGTCTTTGTTTCCCACATCATTATGAACAGAGGGCAGATAAGAGAGGCTGCGGAGTTTCCCTAGAGTGAGAAGCCTCAGGGCTTAACTTCTGGATTTTGAAAGATTTAGAACCCAGATGCTCATTGACAGAGGAATGGATAAAGAAGATGTGGTATATACACACAATAGAATATTACTCAGCCATTAAAAAAAGGAAATCTTGCCATTTGCAATGACGTGGATGGAACTAGAAGGTATTATGCTAAGCAAAATATGTCAACCAGAGGAAAACAATTATCATACGATCTCACTCATATGTGGAATTTAAGAAACAAAGCAGAGGGTCATAGGGGAAGAGAGGAAAAAATAAAACAAAATGAAATCAGAGAGGGAGACAAACCATAAGAGACTCCTAATCATAGGAAACGAACTGGGGGTTGGTTACTGGGAAGGGGTTGAGGGGATGGGGTACCTAGCTGATGGACATTAAGGAGGGCACATGATGTAATGACCACTGGGTATTGTATAAGACCTGATGAATCACTGACCTCTACCTCTGAAACCGATAATACATTATATGTTAATTAGTTTAAATTTAAAAAAAAGATTTAGAGTAAGATTTAAGGTCAAGGTCAGTGACTGGTAATCTCTAGAGATAGTGAGATAAAGTACGGCTTGTACAATATAGATCTTATTCTTCCTTAGAATCCATAAACAAGAAAAAATAATGACAAAGATTTAAAAGACACAAATACTAAAAGTAAAATTAGTTGAGTTTTGCTTCTGTGCCAGACAGCCTTGATCTTTGCAACAATCCTAAGGTGGAGGTATAATTACCCCCTTCTATAGATGACGACACTGAGGATCAGAGATGAAGAAACTAGTCCAAGTCATCCAACCAGTAAATGACTCTAGGGACCATGATCTTTCTAGTTTGGTTTTTATGGTGAAAATTGTGTGGATAGAATGGATGTTTAGGATGTCCAGTTAGAAAGATTTGCGAAAAAGCCTGATCCTCGTTGGATCTATGTGATGTAGTTTTGGAATGTTGGTGGGGTCCGGAGCTGACAGCCAAGAAAGAATTATGGAGATGTCTTTGGGGCAAAAAGGTGATTTTATTAAAGCCCGGGAACAAGACCTGTGGGCAGAAAGGGCTGCTATGCTAGGGTTGTGAGGGATGACTGATTATATACTTGGGAGTTGGGGCAGGTAAGGAAAAAGGGAGGTATCCAAAAGGACTTTGATATGCAGCACGGTGAAAATTAGAAATGGGATCTCTTGGTAAATATAGAGCTATTCAAATAAGTGGATTAGTTAAATAATTTTAACTAATTATTTAGTTATTTAGTTACTAGATAACTAATTATTAGTTATTCTCCACTCCTGCATGAATAGGACATATATATTTAGCTAGAATTATAACCTACACCCTTAGAATGATACCTTAGTTAAGCCTTTACCTGGTCTTCAGTCTAGCCACGAAATCTGGAACATTCGGTTGCCTCATGCTAACTATACTGGGACAGAATCTTGCCTCTGGAATCCTGGCAATTTCTTGCAAGAAACTTGCGTTCAAGGTTGTATGAATCGCTTTTTTTCCTCCTGTTTACTCATAAATATTTAGTTAATGAGTGTCTGTAGGTGTAGCAGGATTTGGCTGGTGGCTTGCTTTTACCACAACCAGGTTAACACGTTTGTAAAAGACAGTAGCTAACACTCTCGATTTAACAATTCCTCAGTGGCTCCCATTTTAGCATTGAGTAATCTGGCTCAGGCCAATTTGTAAGATCCACTCACTAGGGCATGAGTTTCTGGAGGGCTGAAACTTACCCAATTTACGTAAGTATCTATGAAATGGCTAAAAGTGAAAAGATTTTGAAAGATGGGGTTTAAATGTCAAAGTATCAGCATTTCAGAGAAAAATGGCACAGCATAATTGAATTCTGAAAATGCAGGACCCAAGATTGCCTCTCTTCCCGGTGTCTGGTTCTGAAATGCAGACCCAGTGGCTGGGGACCTGAGCAGCCTCCATAAGACACTCCGCACAAACTCACACTACTAAGATCTAAAAGATGCTATTCCCTGAACCCAGGAAAATACTGATTTGGGGCCTCTTAAAGCAGAACTTCCTGCTCAGAATCACCCTGGGTGCTTGCTGCAAATGCAGATTCCTTACTATGTTCCAGACCGCCTGAATTGGCACCTGCTCTTAGAAGCCCAGGTATCTAGATTTTTAACAAGTTTCCCGGGGGTTCTTATCTATTTAATACAAATGAACTTAACAGTTGTTCAGGGGAAATAAAGAAGCAGTAGTATATTAAAAAGTTACATTGATTGTAAAAATGCATCCTGATTCAGAAACATTAAAATGTGGGTAAAATGTGCATCTTCGAATAAAGGCAAAATAGTATTGCATCTTCCCAGATAATACTTTTGTGTTTTAGCCAGGCTCTCACTGCCTAAGAGAAGATGGGGGTAAATGTGAGGTTTCTTTTTATGTTCCGGAGCAAGCCAGTGGGAGATGTATGGGGGCTAGGAAGTCTCTCCTGGGTCCCTTAAGTCACATTAAGCTGGTTTTATCTTTGAGTCTCACACTTAGCTCGATCGCCTTTTCCCCCACGTCCTTAGATATGAAGGAGCTCTCTTAATTTTGAGATTTAAACAACTCCAAACAAACAACCCCACCCAAGCCACCTTCGAAGAAAGTGCTAAGGCGAAATACACAAGCAGAGCTCTGACTCTGTTACTTCACCAAGAGACTACTAGCCTCTTCTTCCTGGAGGCTCTCTCCTGGAGACTTGCAACAGATGAATTCCTGACCTAAAGAGTTCCTTCTCTTTAAAATTCACAAAGGCAGGACAGAACGCAACAGAGCACTGAATGGAAATAAATCTATTTACTAGTACTTCTTACCTCTCCTATTTGGTTCCTTAGGAAATAAGAAGGGAAAATATACTTTTTATTATTCTCCAGAATAATTTTTTCTTTAAAAAGCAGGGTGGGAATGATGCACTTCCCCTTCACAAGCAAAAGTTTTCCAAATTTCTAGCTTTTTTTAATTCTCCCAGTTAGTCAGTGGCATCTGTTGAGACTGTCCCGTGTGCAGAGAACTGAAATAGACTATAGGGAGGATTGAATGGGGGAATGCCAAAGGAAAAGGAAATATGGTTTCAACCCTCAAGAAACAGAAGTTCTAGCTTAGGAGACAGAAACACCCCACAAACGAGATGATTATATCTCTGCATGAAATTCTGGAAAGCATTTATTCATATCTCTGTTTATTAATCTGTCAATAGCCATATGCCCCCCTGTTGGGTAGTCACTCATGGAGGAAATGCGGGAGACGAGGTCTAAGTCAGGAGGATCACGGTGGGAACAGCATTTCCTATTGAGTGTTCTAGATGCAGGTGAAGGTGCCTAGTGGGAGAAGTGAGCAGGCAGCAGCAGAATCCCAGGTGGCATGGATCACATTCTTTGGGGCCCTTAGACCTGGTGCCTTCCCATCCTTCACTTACTGGTTATGTCCTGTTGGACAGATCACTTTTCTGAGCCTGTCTTCTTGGTTATACAAAGGGGATGCTTAGATCTGCCTCACAGGGTTGCTTTGAGAATGAAAATACGGTGCAATGCCTGGTAAATAGTAGACATGACATAGACGGGCAGTTTGCCTTTGGAGTGGAGAATGATTAAATTCAAAACTGGTGAAAGGAGAGAAGAGGTTGAGGTCACTGGTAAAAGGAAAGGAAACCCCAAACGTTTCCACTTTGTACTGATTCTCCAGGAGATAAAACCCACACCATGGAATAGAGCTTTGTTCACTTTTTGGATATTGAACTCTGAAGAAACCAAAACCATGGCACATTGCTGACCGTGGCTCAGGTGAAAATATCGAACAGTCAAAATTATCAGACACAAAGAGGTTTCAATCAATAAGCAGATCCCAATACTGTGGCCACAAAGATTCTAAGGTATAAGTATAATTAGAAAGCAAGGATGAAAGAAGGTCCCCAAAGAAAATAAACATTTTGGCAAGGGATTTCTGATGACAGATGGCACATTAAAAAATCTC
Source organism: Potos flavus (assembly GCA_028534135.1). NCBI lineage: Eukaryota > Metazoa > Chordata > Mammalia > Carnivora > Procyonidae > Potos > Potos flavus. The sequence goes on from CM052895.1 coordinate 98,621,751, forward strand.
TCATCTGACATGGACTTTGTGTATTAGAGACTGATGTACTTTGGACACCGTCCATGGTCCTTTTTCCAGGTGGAGGGGAGAAGGAGGCTGTGTCCTTCAGTTTTTCCACCTCTGTTTTATAAAGAGCTCTATCAGTTGGGGAAGCAGATGTCATACTCAAATTGGGATGATTTGGAAAGGGTTTATTTATGGAGGGACTATTTGCGGAAGTGTGGGCATAGAAGAAGCAGAAGAGAGAGTGCAGTGGCCCAGGGCTGCTCTCAGCAGAGCTGTGACTATCCCTAGGGGGGAGACTTTGAGAGAAGGGGAGAGTCATGTAGGAGGGGACTATCTTGAGAGAAGATGCAATCTTTGGTTGAAGGACGTGGTCAGCCAAAGATGACCTCACAGGAAAAGGGCCAGAGGAATAAATATTGAAGGGTAACAGAGTACCCAAAATATGCCTCTTTGGCATAAGGATTACTTTGAGCTGGTTGATTTTTTTTTTTTTTAACTTTTTTTTCCCCCTGAGACAGAGAGAGAGAGAGAGAGAGAGCGAGCATGTGAGCGTCGGGGGAGGTGCAGAAGGAGAAGGAGAGAATCTTAAGCAGATATTGCACTGAGTGCAGAGCCTGACATGGGGCTTGATCTCAAGACTGTGAGATCATGACCTCAGCCAAAGTCAAATGTTGATGCCCAGCCAGCTGAGCCACTCAGGTGCCCCTTGAGTTGAATGTTTTGAGAAACAGCAGACATAATAGAAGTCTTGAAAATAGAGTAGAAGTTACCCCTTTGTAAGAGACATTTGTACTTATAAAAGAAATTTCCATTTGTAAAGGTGTCTCCCTCTTTGTACCAGGAAAAGTAGGATGACTGTAAATCACAAGAGAACTTTACTGATGGAGAAGGTACCTACTTAATTTGGTGTAACAAACCTTAATTCTATGTAAAAAAAAGTTTGCCTTACTTTTCCTGATAACCTCCCCATACCTGGCCTCCTCCCACACCCTTCTTTCTTTTGTGTTCAGCTAAAGATAGAATTTAAGCTTAATTTCTAAGCCACCTTGGAGAATTACTAATTTTTCATGGGGTATCTCAAATGTATACATGACATATATGTGTTAATAAACTTCTTTGTTTTTTCTCTTGTTAATCTATCTTTTATTACAGGGGTCTCAACTAAGAATTGAGAAGAGTGGAGGGAGTTAAAGCTTCAACATATGAATCTGGTAGAGGAGTGGGAGACACAATTCAACCTGAAACAGTTGGATTTGGGTTTATATCGTTGAACTCTTTAAATGATTGCTATGAACTTGTAGGTAATTGGAACAGCTCACAGAACTTCCAGAACCTCTCATTTTGATTTGGTTACCCATCACATTACTCTTCCAAACACCCTTTTCTGGTATTGGATGTCCACTTCTACCACTCTGACTGTAAGGCCCTTGAGACACAGAGATTCTGACCTGAGTCACTGATTTCCAGGTGTTAGATCCAGTGAACTCCATTCTAATCTAGACTTTCATTCAATCCTGTGAGTAACTTTGCATTCCTATCAGCAGCATTAGTGAACAAATTCCTTTTTTACTCAGTCTAAGTTGAGTTGGGTTTCTGCCATTTGTGTCCCTAACTCCTGACTAGTTCTGCTTATGGATAGAGGGTATTTATTTGTGAGAAGTTTGTTCTACTTACATAGGGGCAGTAAAGAGTTAGAAATATCACTCAGTAGAGATTTGAGACCAGTTTTCTAAAATAGCAACCAGTTTATCCCTATTCCTAGCAGATGGGTCTCCCCTTTGAAGGGATCTATAGAGCTGAGAGGGGACACAGCACCCTTGGTTAGTGACCTCGTGGCTAGTCATGTTTCTCACCACTGACCTTTAGAAAGATGTCACGTACAACGTCACTGTTCATATTTGGCATTCACAAAATCACTCAGGTATCAGAGAAGGGTTAATCCTAGATCCCCTGGCTGCTCATTTTGCTACTCTCCTTGTTCTTGATGAAACGGGTGGGTGGCAGCCAGGATGCTCTGGAGACAACAGTGGCTTCATCAACTCTCTAATAAAATGCCTTGAATATGTTGCTTCAGAGGCTGCAGACAGCTACTGTGCTAAATTATTCACCCTGACTTTTACTGGGTACCTTCCTCCCATTTCAATTACTTGGGATTTTTATAGAAAATTGGCTGTGGGAATTTGACTTCTCCAACTGCCTGGTAATAATCTGGTCTGAATAGTAAACTCAGCATGGGTTGATTCTGGGACAAGCCAGAGCATTCTCAAAAGAATTTGTGAGAAGCTGCCCTCCACTGCAGAGAAAGCTAGGAATCTGTTTATACAAAATGATGCTATTTATTTGTGAGACTTTTGTGCTATTTACATAGTAGCAGGAAAAAATTAGAAATGTCACTCTTAATCAAGATTTGAGGCGGTTTTCTAAAATAGCAACTAGCCTTTTCATAAATACTTTGACCATTGTCTAGAGGGGATTTGAAAATGCTTTTGAACATCTGTATTATAGTATAAAGAAATATTGATGTACACACACGCAGCCATACATATAATGGGCGAATACTTGGCTGGGTGCTTACTCAGTGCCGGGCACTGTGCTCTGCTTACATTCATTAGCTTATTTAATGCTAACAACGGTTCAGTGGGATAATGGTGATCTGCAACAGGCTCCGAGAGATTTAAGTGACACAGTGAATTTAACGTAGCTTCTAAGTGGTGGTTTGATTTCAGAGTCTGGTTCCTCACGACAAACTACAATATTTTGAAGTTAGGCCATGTTTGAAGCAGAGAAAAATATGATTCTTTAATTAGTTTGTTTACACTCCACAGTCGATGCTAATTGTTCCTTGAGTTTTCTCTCATTAAGATCAATAGTGCCCATAAACACGAGAAAATTGCCTTGGATCTCCCCAAATGCACTGAATTATGTTTCCCACATGCACTCAGTCTCACTTGACTCACATCTACAGTGATTATATCCTGGTGTAAGAACTGGGGAGTATCTGAGGCGCCTGGGTGGCTCAGCTGGTTAAGCATCTGCCTTTGGCTTGGCTCAGGTCATGGTCCCAGGGTCCTGGGATCGAGCCCCGCATTGGGCTCCCTGCTCAGCGGGGAGCCTGCTTCCCCCTCTACCTCTGACTGCTGCTCCCCCTGCTTGTGTTCTCTCTCTCTGTCAAATAAATAAATAAAATCTTAAAAAAAAAGAACCGGGGAGTATCTAAGCTTGAGGGACTAAACTACGTATCCAAGGTTTCAGATAGTCTGGATGGCAAGACTCACCCTTGAGGGCAGAGAGAGTCCTTTAGAGAAACTTGGCCCTAGGAGGAGAGGCTGGCATCAGGAGAGAGCTCAGTTTAGAACTTTTGGGATTTGCTCTTTTTACGAATCCCCCAGAACGTGTGCCAGAGTCCCAGGGAGAGGAAATAATAAAATTAAAAGATCCAGGAGCCTCTCTACTTATCTGTGTAGGAGCTTGAAAGCAGAATGCAGTGTAGCCCAGCACTGCTGTACTTTAGTGAGGGCACTGGCGGAGCACAGGACGCGGGGGCCAGCTTGTCTCTGAAACAGGGCAGGTGGGACAGCCCTAGATCTGGCACCCAGAGACAGCAGTCTCCAAAGTAGGAGAGAAGGAGCTAGCGGGTTCCACAGTCAGCTACAGGAACTTGTAGGAAGGAACAGAGTTCTCTGTTCATAGCCAACTCATCTCTATTCTCACAGTCATTGAATACAACTGGGAGCTTCCTCAATCAGTTAGGAGAATTTTGCAGGAGCTGGACCCCCCAAAAATGCGTGAGTGGGTTGGAGCCAGAGAAATACTGTCCGGTTGCCATTAGTGAGATTCTGATGGTCTTAGGAAATGTGGATCAATGCAAATTAAAAAAAATGAAACTTTTTTTTTAAGTTTTTCAAGTACTCCCTCCTTTTTTTTTCTTTGTTTTGGAGAACTATACAATAAAAGACAAATAAGGGTCTTTCCAACCTGGTCCTTGGGTGGAGCCTTTGGGTTTTCAAAGATCTTGTTTGAAGACATGTCCTTCAGCATCTGAAACTCACTAACTTTAGGTCAGAAAAACAATAGGAATTTTTTTTTTTTTGGAGTGAGCAGATCTTTAAAAGTGTGCTTAGTTCATTATATATATGAGAGAGAGAGGCAGGAGAGAGGGAGAGAGCAAGCACAAACGGGGGAAATGGCAGGCAGGGGAGAAGTAGGCTCTCTGCTCAGCAAGGAGCTTGATGTGGGGCTCGATCCCTGGACCCTGGGATCATGACCCGAGCTGAAGGCAGTGGCTTAACCTACTGAGCCATCCAGGCTCCCCTGCTCAGTTCATTATAAAGAAATGTAAAGGAAAGATCTCAATGTTGATGGAAGGATCATTGAACCACTATTAATCTAAAAATACACACTGACTAAATCTGTCAGTGTCACATGCAGCATTTTACTAGATCTAACTACCCTGGAAATAAATCAATCAACCGTGCGCTTTAGAGTATAAAATACCACACTATGAAGAAGCTACATAAAATAATATGGTGAGAATGGTCCTCGGTATTAGTACTCATGAGTACTACTGGTGAATTCTGGTACTCAAGTACCTGGTCCTCAAATCACTTCTTAAATTCTCTCCATTTTGTGACTTGTCATCATGGGCAATATGGACAGAATTGGGCTCTAGTGGGTTAATGTCAGCAAGTCACAGTCTCTTTAGTACTTACCTTCTGCTGTTTCTGGTGATAAATGCTTGATAGAGGCTTTATTTTTCCCAAGGAATTTACTGAGATCCAGACAAGGTAAGTGAGGACATAGAAATGAGAAAATAAAGGGAAATCCTTCCTACATATCTCATGTTCTAGAGCACCTAAAGGAATTCAGAGCCTCCAACTACCTTATCTTAGTGCTTCAGGGACATTTTGGAAGAAAAATTTCAGTCAAGACCTCAATGCCACTATTTCAAAATTGAACTACAAATTCATAACAGCATGTCCAAGATTCATTGATACTTCAGCTTCTTCTAAGGCTGTTCAATTTCCTGTTTAATAGGAAGAGAAAATAAACTATCCCTGTCAATGAGGAGTATGTCAGGGCTTATGTAATAGTGGAAACTAAAAATCCAGAGCAGGCAGGCTTAAAGGAACAAAAAAGTTCCACTCAAACTTGGTGTCCAGCAGTTTCCATCTCCAGGGGTGAATGAAGAAAAAAATTGCTGTCTACACGGTGCTCTCAGCCATCACCCTCAGGATATGTGGCTTTGCAAAGTCTCTTGTGAGCCAGTTCACTATAAATCCATTCCTGATGCAGTCACATGAAAGTCTACAGCTTTTTTTCCTTACGGGGAGAGTGTCAGAGAGTGTTTTCCTTTTGTTTTTGGAAATTTATATGTTTGTTCAGTCCAAACAACCTGAATTGGATATTATAATGAATATGTGTTTTCGAACACCAGAATGCCTTTGGGCTATGCCTCCCCCAATCTCAGGCCATGGTATTTGGTGAAGCAATCCCCTCTTAAATCCCTGAGGGTGTGTATGAGTGTGTGTGTGGGGGTGGTGATGATACATTGTATTAGTTATCTATTGCTGCATAACAAACAGCCCCAAAATGTACTGGCTTAAAAAAACAAATGCTATCTCATGGCTTCTTTGCATCAGGAATCTAGGCACAGCTTTTCTATGGCTTTGTCCCAAGATTTCTTGTAAGACCGCAGTCAAGGTGTCAGCCAGGGCTAGAATCAACCTCAAGGCTTGACTCAGAGAGATCTGCTTTTGAGCTCACTCACATGACTATTGGCAGGCCTTTAGTCCTTGCAGGCTCTTGGATAGAGCCATTACTTTCTTGCCATATAGGCCTCTCCACAGGACAATTTGCAATATGGCAGGGTGAGCAAGACAGAAGTCACAGTGCTTTTGTAACATAATCTGAGAAGTGATATCCCATCACTTTTAGTTGTATTCCGTTCATTAGAAATGAGTCCTGCCTACACTTAAGAACAGAATACACATAAAAATAAAACAAGATGAAATGAGAGAGGGAGACAAACCACAGGAGACTCTTAATCATAGGGAACAAATTGAGAGTTGCTGGAGGGGATGGGGATAGGTGGATGGGTACCTGGGTGATGGGCATTAAAGAGGGCTCGTGATGTGATGAACACTGGGTGTTATATGCTGATGAATCACTGAACTCTACCTCTGACGCTAATAATATAGTATATGTTAACTAATTTAATTTAAATAAATAAATAAAAAAGAACAGAATACACAAGGGCATGAAAACCAGGAGGCAGGAACCAGTGAAGACCATCCTAGAGGCTCACTATTACGGAATGTGCTGACAAGCCTAGGAAGTCATTTGGAGTGTTCCATTTCTTTGGCCACAATAATTGGCTATAAAAATTTAGTTTTTGCATGATTAGATGGTATAGGCACTTAATCCAAGTCAGGTCAATGAGACTTAACCTTTGAACTTTGGCTGAAACACTTGGAAAAGAGACCTTCTCTTTCCACTGGAGTTTCTAAGATGTCATCCTGGAGTCTCAGTGGCCATCTCTGTCACCGTTGCAGGAAAGCACCTTGAAAACAAGGCCAGCATGGAGGAAGATGTGACACCAAAGTAGAAGTGAAGTATTCCTGGTGTCACTGTTTGAATACCTCGGTCTGGGGGTAACTAGAGCCAATTCTACCCCTGGATTTTCTGTTTCATGACCCAATAAAAAACTTCTCTCTCACTCACTCTCCTTGAATTAAGTTTCTGTCACTTGCAACTGAAAGACTACTGATGTACAGATATAGTATAATAATAATACTCTAATTATTCAAGAAGTTTTCTGTCTGGTAAAAAGAATCAGCAAGATCTTAGGGTTGAGCAATGATGATAGACCAAATCACTTCTCACACTCTTGTAGTAAACTATTTACTCAATATTTTAAATTTATTGGGTCTGAGCTAACGGGAGCTTCAACTCGCTTGTCTTAAGTCCTTGTCATTACAACAGTAGGCAGTAGTTCCCTATTGCCCTTCAGATCCTCAGCTGACTCCTTGTATCTGGCTGAACTTGGATTCGAGAGGTAGTGCTACTCCAAATCAGTGTTTCTCAACCAGGGGTGATTTGGCAATATCTAGAGAACATTTCTGGTTGTGATAACAGAGAGGGGAGATATGCTACTACTCATAATGGGTAGAGGTCAGGGATGCTGCTAAACTTTCTACAATGTAGACCACCTCCTCCCCTAGGCCCCCAGAAAGAATTATCCAACCCCAAATCTCCACAGCGTTGAGATTGAGAAATCCTGCTTTGTGCCGTCTGTGGTTACTTAGAAAATTACAGTGTGGGACTGTATTTGCTTGTTTCTGGATAAATAATAATACAGGAAGGTTCAAGCTTGAATATGTCAGAACATGTTGTCTTGGAGGAGAGTCTGTCTTCATCTTGTCTCCCATGGTGGGTCCTAAAGCCTGTGAAGTGACTCAACAGAGAATGGGTTCTTAATGTTTTTCAATTCCTATTCAAAAATGGATTCCTCAGACATATATTCATATCCTCTGTTCTGTTCTCATAGGACTTCCAACCAAGGATGACCTGGGTGCTAAGCAAAGGGAAAAAAACAATTTAGGATCTCCTGATGAAATCTGATTCCACAGCATATTTCTTGACACAAATCCACATTCTGATTTTAAATATTAAGGGCTTTTTCCTCTAGCTGGAAAACAGGGCAACTCGTATTTTAATCTGTGACATTAAGATCTGAATGAAAACCAGGAATAAAAGTCTAACCATACTCTTCCTGCTATTAAGAAATTTAGTTTTTGCACAATCATGTGGCATTTGGCTTCCCTGTTTCCATCCCTTCCTGGGGATGTGTTTTGGGTCGTATCTAGTATTGCTATTAATGGAGACTTGTTCCTTTGTTTCTTCAAGTGCTTAGCTCATAATGAGTATTCAACACACTTTCCACTGTGCTTTGTTATAAGAGATTCTCTGATCTCCAATAGTAAGTTCTGCTGACTGGGCCTTTCTGAGGGTTGGGGGCTATGAGGGAGTTAAGAGCTCTTATCCAAAGTGCTGGGGCTGATTCACATAGTGGCTGCACTTATACCAAGCAGGAGAGAGCATGTGAGGGGATCAGTGTGGCCTAGAATTCAGCCCAAGCTCCGTGCTTGACTATGAGGTGTGTTCACCAAAGACACTGACCATTGGCCTGGCCATGCTCTCTGTGGTGATACGTCCCTCTAGAAGGGATGCCCCTGCCGTCAGAAGAGGTAGTGAAGACACCATGAAGGCCCATACCTAAAATGACCACAGGCTGTTGGAAAGAGACCTTTCATCCTACACGCAGATGTCCTTGAGCTCCTGGAGCCCATGCCTTACTGCAGGCTTCCATTACCCACACCTACAGTCTGGGCTCACAGGCAGTATAATTATCATTTCAACAAGGTCCTATTAAGTCCTACTACCCAGCTATAAAAATATAGCAGGTGCTTATTAGGCCCTGACACAAACCCAAAGACAAATTGCATGGGCACTGTGCTTAGAGCATGCACCTGTGCCTTTCACTTGAAGTCCACGTTGCCTTTATGTTTTATTGCAGGGTAATCACTTGGAAAACGGAGCTGGGATGTTTTGTTTCCCCTCTTGCAGTTAATTGTTAGCTAAGACGCCGAGAAGGTGAATGAAAGAAAACTTCCTCAAATCAAAAGGTGAAGTCATCGGATCCAAAAAAAGTAGCTGAGAGGACGTCATCAAGCCCACTATATTATTATCTTCCCCTCTTGGGTTTCCCTTCCCAGTGAATAACACCAGGGTTCCCCCCCATACTCAACCTGGAAACCTGGATGCCAGCCTTGACCTCTGTCTTTCTCTCTCCTCCATGCTTGAAGAATGACCAAATTCAGTTCATTCTACCTCTTTAACAACTCTTCTGTCACCTCTGTCTCTTTGCCTTCATGACTTGACTGCCTCAGTCCAGTGGTCATCACCTGTTGCCTGGCCTATTAGAGTGGAGAGTATCCCTGCTTCCAATCCCCTCTCTCGGCAGCTGTCCCCAAGAATGTGAAAACCTACGTCTGATCACCCCAGCCTTTGCTGTGCCTTTGCCCTGACCTTCTTCCCACCAGCTCTGTTTTTCTGATGAACCTCTAGCTACCTAGCTTTGTGAGTCAGATCGTGTGTCTCTTCCTTGGAAAAACCCTCTGCTTTTGCCTTTCTACATGTGGCCACTCCCTTCTTCACACCCTTCTGTGTCCTATACATACTTCTTTGTATACTTGTGTCCCCTACACTGGAAACTCCTTCAAGGCTGAGGTATCTTCAACCTACAGGGTCCTAACATGGCCCCTGGGGCAGGGTAGCTGCTTAGTAAATGCCTATGGTTCACGAGAATAGTGTTTCATACTTTGCTGCTGACAAAGACCTTTCAAAAATACTGTTGCAGGATTTCATTTCCTTCGGTGCCCTCAGTTCTTGGTCACACAGCTTCAAAGAATGAAGAGGTAGACCAGATGAAGAGTGGTGGGTGGCAAAGCAAGGTTTATTGAGCGATAGTAAAGCAAAGTTTATTGCGCAATAGTACAAAGCTCCCGAAGAGGGAGGGGACCCAAGAGGGTTGCCAATTTGGGGTTGAAATCTAGGGTTTTTATGGGCTTTTGGTGTGGGCTATTTTAATCTGATTAACCCTCCATGTGCCTGTCTCCTAATCAGGTTGTCCACTCACTCATGAACCTATCAGGTAGCTGTTCACGTGGGAAAGGGTGGAGGGCTCCTTCCGGGGTGATGTAAAATCCTTTTAAGGGTGGTTTCCTTTTAGGGCAGGGGCCTCGTGTCTGCCTGCCTTTCTTCACACTATCCTTCATTACTACTATCTCACTTAAAGGTCTTTTTCCGAGACTTGCATCCTGGCTCTTGGAAAAGTCCCTTGATATCTCTGAACCTCAGTGTCCCTACATATCAGGTATAAGCATACCTATTTGTGGATGAAAATCCATGTTCTTCTCCCTGTCGTGCAGTTGCCTTTCCAAGAGAGACAGAGAAAAATGACCATTTACTTATACAACAAGTGCAAATGCTGTCTGGCAAAGTGCAAGCTTTACATCAACTTTAATCAAATTCAAACCTCAGTTTCCACTTTTCCACTGACTCAGACTGTCTGTGTAGAGTATAAGTCACTGTAAAGATGTATAAAATGAATTTGAAATGATAACACGCAGTTTAATAAACCTGAAGGACGATTGGTTACCCTTCACTGTGTTAGAACCTTTCACATTCATGAGGCCAATTATGGTGTGATTATTATAACCATTGTGCCCAGTGTGCTGCATTTACCCTTGGGTGAACCTCCTGCCTGCTGAAGCCGGGGAATCATTTGATTAAAACAATGATTAAGTGCTAATTGTATATTTTCCACAGCAACTAACACAGTGGTTTGTACAAAGCTAGGATCTGAGTTATGTAAGACTTGGCTCTGAGAGATCAATCCATCCTTGCGTTATGGAGGAAAATGAGAATTTCCTGGAATACGAATTAGCAAATAATATTAGCTGACATTGATTAAGCTCTTACCATAGTAAACACTTTACAAGGAATATTTCATTTAATCCCTTAGAGATTCCCATGGGGTTATGATTTGTAATTACATTTCATAGAGGAAGAAACTGAAACACAAGAAGCAGAATCAGAGGAGTGGCAGCAGCAGGACTTGAATCAGAGAGTTGGTTTCAGATCCTAGTGAGTTAGTCCATCCTCTATATGACACCCAGGCAGTGTCTGGTGATGGCATTAGGTTTCACCTCCGCAGATGAATGATGTGACAAATCTGTCCCAGTTCTGCTATGCTTGGAGAACCCCCCTCCCCACCCCAGTCCCTGTTCTGTGAACACGGGTGGAATGACCCAACCTGGTGTCTGGATCACCTCTCTCTCTAAAGTTGGAAGTTCCCAGATTGCTTACACAAGATGGCTTTGGGTTTTGGAGAGATATGGAGTAGCACTCTGTGTGTGTGTGTGTGTGTGTTGGGGGGTAATGGGTGGAAAGGGAGGTACTTTGGGGACTCTGTACCCTCACTGCTCTTCCTGGAGCCTCTTCTCATTTTAAATACTGACCCGCCATTTCTTTAGTCAGTAGGAATACTGAGGGCTCTGGTCTGGATCCAGTGACTCTAGCGAGAGCCAAGTACAAGCTCTGATTCACGATCCTTGCTTGCATCCAGGACCTCCAGGCCTTCTTAAAGACATGCCAGTCAACATCTGGTGCAGAAAGCAGGGCTCAGATCGCAGATCTACTGCTGTCCACTCGCTGCTGAGTGCTCTTTCCAGGCACCCAGAGGAGCACAGTTTTCCAAGTGTCTCTCCATGGAACTTGGAGTGCATCAGAAAATTCCATAACTTCCAGAGGCAAAAATGAATTTTAGAAGGCTGTAGTAATTCAAAGCAAAACAAAATAATCCATTTCCCTGAGGGTATTTGAATTTAGCTCCTGATGAAAATAAGACTATTTCAGTGACATCATACAGCCGTGTTTATCTCATCCTGCCATCTCTGAGTGGAGCCAGCTCAGCGCTTGTCCCCAGCCAAAACCAACAGCCGGGCCTCTTTTGCAACATTGAGAAGTCACTCTTTTATTTAGTGCTGAGAAATCTCCCTAAAGGAACACTTCACAGAACTGTGCTCAGTATCCTGCTCTGTTGTAGGAAAATAAATCCAAGATGGTTTTAAGGATGATCGGTTATCACAGAGTCAAAGTTCATACCGTTAAACCAGGCTATTGTTTCACTGGATGTTTCGGTTAGTATGTGCTCAGAAGGGCTCCAGATAAAACAATTTGGCCAATTCCTTCTTCACTTCTCTCTCTGCCAATAAATAAATGCTGAATATTATAGTTCACACGACTGAATTTGTTCTCCTCCACAGGCTGTTATTAATATAACTTCCATTTTATTACATGCCTAGTGGATGTAAGTCTCCATTCTGGCTGCCATGGTGAATGCCAGGATGAAAAAGACACTCCTTGTCTCCTCTAGAAGAGACTGGGGAGATGTCACCACAAGTAAAACATCTGAACAAGCCATGCGATCATCACCATTAGGACTCAGAGGAGGAATCTGAGTGAAGAGGAATTTGAACTGGACTTGTAATGACGCCCCGGGCTTTCCTGAGTAGATGGGACATCGGCCGAGGACGCATGATTGATTATGCTGTGCAAGTATTGGGGGGAATAGCCACAATCACCGTAGCCGTTCGTTATCATTGAATGCTGTGATCCTTGAGTTTCCGTTCCCACTGCAAACTCAACAGGGCAGGGCAGATTGCACTGTAACTGACCATCTTTAACAGAAGTAAGAACCACCCTCCACCCCACTCCCACCCCCACCCCTCATTGCACAGAGAAGAGTTAATTGGGGGTCCCAAGAAGCCTCGCCTTGTTTTTGCTCTGGCCAGCAGTCCAATCTCGGAAAAGGTGCAGGGGCTCATGGCAGTGTCAGGAAGATGCTGGTCACTGGTCCAATGAGCACCAGATCCCTAGCAGGGCACATTTCCATTGTAAGGCCCTGCTTTCAAGCAGACAAAAGCTCCAGTTCCCCATCTGCCTTCTGGGCCGTGTTTCTCTTAGCTCAGTTTCCCGGAGACGTGCCGAGGCCAGGGTAGTGGATCCAGCCAAAACACGTCTTTGGCAGAGATGCCAAAAGAGAGCCCTGAAGAACAGAGGAAGTCTAGCAGATAACCGGCTTCCTCTGAAGGGACCTGGAGGGCTATGACCGAAGTGAGCTGTTGGCACCAGCGGGGGGGGTGGGGGGGTGGGGGGGGTGGAAAGTGGGCCTTGCAAACCGAGTCCCAGCCTGTCGCGCATCTTGGTGGCCTGAATGCAGTCAAACCACACCCCCTTCCCGGCAGACACTCAGGTTGAATGACGGCTGGCTGCAGGAGGCTGGAAGGCTCTGTCTTAAGTTGTGTGGCCTTTCCTAGGAGCCCAGTCAAACCAGGGAGAAGGAAGTTGAGCTACACAGAGAAGCTGTGTGCTCTGACTACCGGAGGGACCTGCTCTTCGTTTCCCTCCCCTGCTCCCTGCCCCCGTCCCAGCCAGGGGGCAGGGGGTAGCAGTGAGGATGAGGGAATTTGTCATGGTTTCTTTATTTTTTATTTTTAGAAGATCTTATTTATTTATTTTTCAGAGATTGAGAGAGAGCATGCACACAAGCAGGGGGAGCAGCAGGCAGAGGGAGAAGCAGGCTCCCCACCAAGCAAGGAGCCCAATGCAGGACTCAATCCCACGATCCTGGGGTCACGACCCGAGCCAAAGGCAGACACTTAACCTGCTGAGCCACCCAGGCGTCCCGGTGTTGTGGTTTCTTTCAAAACAAAATACACAAGTTCTTTCTATTTAGCCAAGCCTCAGGCAGATAAGATGTATTCCTTCCAAATACAGGACAGTGTCTTTCTGATACTACAATCACTTGTTTTGCTACCTACGAGGGCGAAAACACTCAGGCCTGGTGAACCTGAGTCTGAAGATGGAACTTGGGAATTTACGAGGTTTAATGCATACCCCTAGTGAGTCCTTTTCCCTGGATCACTAGAATCCTGCTTCTAATAGCAAATGGAAGGACTGAGAAGCTTGTGTTTTGTACACCAAGCAGAGGTGCTGTCTTCTCAGAAGAGTTAATGGAATACAAGACGTTCACTCACTCCCCAAAACGTACTTAGATCCCAATGGTGTGGCCTGATAATTTAGATCTCAAATGGTTCAGTATCTGTGATGGTACCACGCCTATGTGAACTAGTCACCTGATTCGGGCAAGACAATTTCTACATCTAAGCCTTTGTTTCTGTATTTTCAAAAGGGCAAAGTTAGCTGGTTGAATAGAGCTGGGACCAAGAGTTCACGTGGTTTTGTCTGGGTTGAACACAGGACCCCCACAAGGGCAGTGAGTTCCAGCGACCAGTGACCAGCATCTGCTTTCATTCTTCTGAAGTTTAGTGAGTGAGAAGTTGGACTAGAACAAGGCCTTCTTGTTTGAAACCAAGCTCTGACACTTAGTAGCTGTCTGACTTTGGGCAAGTTGCTTAACATCTCTATGCCTCAGTTCCCCCATCTGCAAGGGAGTACGAGAATAGTATAGTCCTCAGAGATGTAAGCATGTAAAGCACTGGTAGAAACACTCAATAAATGTTGGTTGTTGTTATGCATTTTGCATTTTACAAATAATCCTTTGGAGGATCTTCCAGCTTGATTACTGAGAGCTTCTCGAGGTCTGGAACACAAATTTATTCTGTATGCTGGATAGTAGGCTACATTCTTTCAGAGTTAACAAATATTCCCTGAGAGTCTACCTTGTGCAAAGGTGCAGAGAGAGAAGGCATACACTTTGCTTTCATGTAGCTATTCATCTTGTCGGGAGATACTCATTTTATTGTTGGTTTACTTGTCTGAAACATAAAAAGTATTATGAACAAGAGATGCATCTGTAGGTATTTGGAATCCTTTTTTCTTCACTTTCATGACTAGAATCTCATTTTGAACCTGACGACAGTCCTGTGCGAAGCAGACAGCATTTGGAAGCGTGGTTTTCAATTCTCAACGGCTTGATGGGTTCTTTGCAGTAGATGGCAGTGGGGGTGGGAGGTGAAATGGGCGTAAGGGTCCATTTTGGGGGACCACCTCCAAATACACTTGTATATACCTCCTCCAATCAGGATATCTCTATTGCAACGTATTTGACATTGAATTTCTTCATGTCATTAAATCAAGTTTCTGCTGGAGGTAAACAGTGGTGTGTGGAAGAAGAAATTCACGATCTGACTTATTCCTGTGAGTTAGGACTTCTGAGAGCTTGGCCTTGCCATAGGACTGAGACTCAGGAAGAGGAGGCAGTGCCTCAGGGCTCCTTCTAATGGAGGTATTTGTTTCCTTTCAGGGTTTGCTTAGTATACTGGAGCCTGGAAATAATTTAGTCCACAGTTCTAGAGGATAAAACCATTTCCAAGCACCTCCTTCCCTCAAACGTTATAAAACCTGCAAACATTGTGATTGAAATGAAGGAATCAAACCCCAGATTAAAATACAAAGCACTACAAATCTGAAAGATATATAATACATTTTAACCTGTTTTATAAACACACTCCATTTAAGAATATTAAAAATTATTGACCTCATATTCACAAAATATTTTTACAATAATTCATGCTTATCAGTATATTTGTTTCAGTGTATTAGAAATTTATTAATTGAATTTACTTTAAAATTTTAACTTTTTGCTACATGTAGAACCATAAGCTATTGAACTTAAAATTTTGCAGTTTTAAAGCAGACAGAAAATAATTCCATAGTGATTAAATTCTGAACTTGGTGTCCAGAACGTCTTTTTTTTTTCCTTATTGGGAGTCATAAACATATTTTGTGTTTTTGAGAGTCTCCAAAAATACTTGTGTTGATCTAGGCCATTTGGTGGAGAATATTCTTAAAGGCATAATAATCAGAAGCCTTAATTATTAATGTATATTCATTATATATAATACATACCATATAATATATAATATATTAATATAATTAATATAACCCTCATGATGTATAAAAATCTTATATATATTATCTCAGTAATCTTGGCACTGATATTTAAAACAGACCCGTCAGGCCTTTAAAGAAGACACAGAAGCCTCCACGGTGTCACTAGAGGAGGCCTCTGGCGCCTGAGCACCAGGGATCGCTGCTTCTTTCTGAATGTCCTCCTGGTCCCGGGGCTCTGCCATTTCCAGTCTGTCTGCCGCTCTCTCGCTCAGCCTGGAGGACATGCTGTCCCCCATCTCCTGAGCCAGACAAGGACAAAAACTGGCCCCTGTTTTCCCTTTTGTTCTTTAGCAGAGTTCATTTTAAAATATCAGCATCTCTTCATTGTGAAAAGGGAAAATATAAGAAAATAAATACAGATAATGAAAACAACGCAAAGCCGCCAAGTTTCTAAAGCACCTGCTTCAGCTCCCAAGGCTCCCTGAACAATCAGGGCTTCCGATCTTCGGCCCCTGGCCTGGAGGAGTGGCACACATCCCCGGAGCTTTTCCTGGTATTCTTTTTTCTTGCCGTTTGCCTTGTTTTATTTTATTGAAGTGACCTTGTCACACTGGTCCCAGAAGGTCATCTACTGCGACATCTATTTCGGGGATGGAAAATATTCGCCATCCATCACTGGGGGCCGTGATGCTCAGTCCAGGTCTCCTTTTAGGAGGAGCCCTCCGGCCCCCTGCTACGGGGAGTGGTTGTGGCTGAAGCACTTGGCAGAGTTTCTCTGGGAATTAGCCTCTGCCAAGAGAGCACATTGCCCAAGGCCATGGCCCTTGCCTGGGGCAGCCTGTGTCCAGGGAGTGTTGGCTATTCGGTGTGTGTGGGCATGAGGTCCAGGCCCCTTGCCTCTCTAGGGGCAATCTCAGCTCCAGGGAATCCCCTGAGGCCTTGGCCCCAACTGCAGGGCAGTTCAGCTTCTCCCCTTGCCCTGTCCTTCTCCCCTGACCCCCTTATAGAAGTGTATTTAAGAGCACTCCGGGATAAGCCCTCCACAGGCAAATCTCAGGCTTTGGGTGTCGGCTTCCCAGGGAACTGACCTACGGCGGATGGGGCTGACTCTGGGCGGAAGACCAGAGCCCCATGCTCAGAAGGGGCTTGCACTGGTTTAATGCTCTGCTATAATCATCTTGAGATTCTTAATTTTTAAACATTGGGCCCCATATTTTCATTTTGCACTGGGCCCTACAAATTAAGCAGCCTGTCCCCATGACAAGCACTGAGGGGGAAACCGACCTGGAGCGTGACGCTGAGAGCGGTACCCAAGTCCGAAAGCTTTCCCCAGTCCTACTCTGCTTCTTGTCCCAAACCAGTTTCCCTTCCCCATCACAATCCCGACTGCTAAGGTTGCATCGAAAAGAAAGAAAGAAAAAAGAAAACAATGGCTTATTATTATTAAGTGAAACATCTATTTAAACAATGTACTCAATTTAAATTTGGTAAAAAATAGCAGCTAACATATATATACATATATATATGTGTATATATACATATGTACACATATATATGATTTGAAAGAATACTTGATATATGTAATAAGTATATGTAATGTACTTACATATATAATATATAATATATTTACGTATATTAACTCACTTGATCCTCAGAACATATCGAGGCACAAAGAGGTTAAACAATTTACCCAATATTACTTTACAATGCACGTGGATGGGGCTAGGGTTCAGAACCAGGCAGCCCGTGTTCCTAACGGCTATGCCATCCACACACCTGTCTCAAATTGAATGGTGAGGCTGTCACCAAATGTATTATTTTTTACCTTAAATATGAAGTTTAAGATTTCATATTTATGAAGATTAATGAAAGGTGTGTCCAGATATACGACTTGATCAAAGCTACTCATTGGTAGATGCAAATGAGATGTATTGTGAAACAGCCGGCTCGAGGCAATTGACAGATGAACTTCATTTGTCCACTGGAAAAGACCAAGAGTATGAGCAGGCCATGTATAGAG
This sequence comes from Potos flavus, assembly GCA_028534135.1. Lineage (NCBI taxonomy): Eukaryota > Metazoa > Chordata > Mammalia > Carnivora > Procyonidae > Potos > Potos flavus. The sequence goes on from CM052895.1 coordinate 98,639,248, forward strand.
AAGACAGACCACAGAAATTCTGGAATGTGAGAGAACTGAGAGAAGAGTTTTGAGATTTTGAACCTGGAAACAGAATACAAAGGCAGAACAACGTTTAAATATCTGTGAGGAATCTCGTAATTTTCTTATGAATGAATCATGAATGAAATATTATCTAGTAATCTTTTACCCATTTAGAATAAGTGTTAATATTAGAATTCATTTTAATCAAATGTCCTTGGGGTCAGAAGAATGGATTTTAAGATACTTTATTGAAGAAAATTCCCTAGTAAATATAGATTTTGCTGGTTCCTATCAACAATGAGGAATGGAGCAAAGTGAGGTAAGGTGGGTTATGAACAGGGATGGGGAGTGCAGAAAGGGTAGATGGGAAATATAATACAAATAGCACATACTAGGCAACAGGTTTCAACAAAAATGGTAGATGAAGAGATACATGGGGTGGAATGAGGGTAAGGATAAGGCAGATAACATTACCTGGTAATCTTTTTTAAAAAGTGAAGTTGTGAGGCACTGGGTGACTCAGTTGCCTAAGTGTGAGACTCTTGATTTTGGCTCAGGTCATGATCTCAGATCAAGCCCCGCATTGGGCATGGAGCGTGCTTAAGATTCTCTCTCTCCCTCTCCCTCTGTCCCCCCATCCCTGTTCGTGTGTGTGTGTGTGTGTGTGTGTGTGTGCATGTGCGCACACACACGTGTGCTTTCTTAAAATGAAAACGTGAAGTTGTGTCAAAACAGCTTCTTGGAAGCACCTTCCCTTGACTATGGCCCACTAATGCCCAGGGCCCTCTGGACGGTCTCCGTATTCCCCACAACCGTCCTGACATCTTTGTTTCTACAGCTCACTGGCAGAGTTGGCCCCAGTCAGAGGCCGGACAGACCTGCTCTCCCTAGTCTGCTGCTCTCGCCTTCACCTGTCTGGAAAACTTGACTGCTCTCCAGTGTCTGCAAGACTTCACAGTTTTTGAACTGATAGGTTAGAGAGACAGAGCATATTTCCCCCTATTTCAAAACCTCTGTACAAAAATGGCTTTATTATTCGGACACTTAGTGGGATTGCCCATTTGTCAGCTAGACAGGGGCTCCCTTTATAATTTTTGGAATTCAGTACCTACTGGTATTCCAACTGGACGTGAAGCTTTCTTGAAGAATGGATGTTGGATAGATAATATGTTGAATTTAATGACCTAAAAATATCCTGCCAGGGTGCATTTTCAGGAAGAGCTAATGATGCTTTCTGAAGAGTTTATGGCCTTTGCAATAACTTGGTCATTTTTCCCCCCTTGGCCCACTGGTACAGGAAAGTTTAAAAAAAAAAAAAGAGCCTTGGGAATGGAGTCACATGATCTGAGTTGGTGTTGGTTTTCCGATCGGAGTTTTATAAACTTAGAGAACCACTCCCCAATCCTCAGTTTTTTTCATGGATGAATGGGTGTAATTTTACCTCATATTTAATGAAATGTGGGACAGCTGAAGAGTAGTATGTGAAATCTTAAAAGTTTGGCAAAGAATTTTCCTTTTAGGAGAGCATCTGTGTCTAAAAGTGTGGCTCATGGAAAAAAAACAATTGATCAGTGACTGACATTGACAGCTGGTATTTATTATGTGCTCACTGATTAGATGGATCACTTCATTTAACCCCATAACAATTTTATAGAGTAGGGTTTGGTTTTGTTTTTTTCTCACCTTTCTAGGTAAGGAAAACAGAAGCATAGAGAGAGTCAACAACTTGCCAAAGCTCACCCAGGAGGAATGGTAGAAGCTGGGATTTGAACCCGGGCCACATCCCTCTAGGGCTTGACTTTATAACTGTGAGTCCTCTGAAGGCCTGAAGTGGGGAGCAGCTAGCCGAGCAGTAATTCTGTCCAGACATAATGTCTCTCTTTTAAATATCTTTTTACCTTTTACTTATTTTACAGGTCTTTCTTTAGATAGTATTATCTCAATAGAGAGGAATATAAGTGTGGAGAAACATCATGTCCACATTTTGGAAAACCTAATTAGAAATGAAAATTTAAAAGACCTGCCATGAATTTCTACCCTGAGGCTGACAGTGGAAATTTGCTCTCAGAGGTCATTGTGGGTTGGCCACTGGAGGCTTTCTTAAGCAGGAAAATAAAAGTTTAAAACCAAGAATATGAGGAGATGAACATTTTAAAACTCCAGGGTTTTGGAGGCGATCATGTTAAAATACCTTCTAAAAACCAATGTATTAGAATCTGTATAGGTATTCATAATTTATGTAAAATGGCTGTCCTTAATTTGTGGCTGATCACAATAGCTGGCATATCATAGGTAATCAATAAAGACATTAAAACAAAGATTTATTTATTTATTTAAGAGAGAGAGCACACAAGCAGGGGGAGGGGCAGGGGGAGAAGGAGAAGCAGGCTCCCCACTGAGTAGGGAGCCCAATGCAGGACTCAATCCCAGGACCCCAAAATCATGACCTGAGCCAAAACTAAAAGTTGGCCACTTAACGGACTGAACCATCCAGGTGCCCCAATAAATACATTTTAAATGAGCAGATGAATGAATGAATCTGGCAAAGACAATGTCAATCCAGCACTTGTCAAAATAATAATATCTAATATTTATCGATGGCTTGTTATGTGACACGTATGGTCTAAATATATACCATACCGTAGCTCTTTTAACAACTCTAGGAAGTAAGGACTATTTTTAATCTTTATTTTGAAGATAAGAATAATGAAGATCAGAGATATTTTTAGTAACTTACCCAAAGTAAGCTATACACCGAAGATTTAAACTTGGGCCCTGTGGCCTCAAGTCTATCCTGGAAACTGTGGGGACAAGCCTTCTCTCCAAGAAATGAAGCTCATTTGGGCCTGATTAAGCTCTGCTTAGTCACCCCCAGGGGAGAAGTGGTCTGCAGGCTTTCTGGAGGGGCCTCTTGGAACTGAGTGCTGGGGCTGACTAATGAGGTTGTGTGAGGGCAAAACTGAGTTGGGCAATGAGTGAGGGTGGGTTGTGGTCCAAGCTTTTAGTAAGGACTAGGGAGTCATCACTTTCTGTGGCTAATGGACATAGTGCTCCTTAGGCAGAGTCCGTTAGGTGTTCCAAATGGTTCTCTTAAAAATGAATGAAGGGGTGCCTGGGTTTCTCAGTTGATTGAGCATCTGACTCTTGATTTCAGCTTGGGTCATAAACTCAGGGTCCTGGATCAAGCCCCACATTGGGGTGCATGCTCAGCAGGGAGTCTGTTGGGTATTCTGTCTCCCTCTCTCTGTCTCTGCCTGCTCGACCCATGCATGCACTCTCTGTCTCTCTAAAATAAATAAATAAATCTTTCTCTGATATAATAATATGATGCTTTTTTTTCAGATTGCTGTTTACCCCCAAATTGTTGCAATATACATTTTTAAAAAAATATTTTATTTATTTGACAGAGAGAGAGAGAGAAAGATAGCACAAGCTGGGGGAGCAGCAGGTAGAGGGAAAGGAAGAGCAGGCTCCCTGCTGAGCAAGGAGCCCAAATCTGGACTCCATCCCAAGGCCCTGGGATCATGACCTGAGTTGAAGGCAGACTCTTAACCAGCTGAGCCACCCAGGTGCGCCACAACATACATTTTTAAAAACAATATTTTCCTCCATAATCACAAAGCAAAACAAGAAGCAGAATATCCATCATCATTACAGAAACAATGATTGTATACTTTTAACATAATTATTCAGATAAATATTCAGATATTTTTAATGACTACCTTATACCAATTTTTAATTATATATACTAAGTGTACACACTTACTAGTTGGAAAATATATTGGTTCTATCTACCTACTACTTTTAATACACTGTAGAGTAACTTGTGTCTTCTTCCTAATAGCACAACTTGTAAGGACAGAAACACAAAACATATGTTAGAGTGGTGCAGAAAGTATAAGAGAAATTTCCTCAGCCTTAGTTTATCATCTCTTTACCTCTCCTTTATGCACATACTGCAATTAGCTGGTCCTCTTTCATCCCCCTTTCATCCTATTCCTACCTAAAGGCTATCAGGCTTCAGAGCAAGGATAAGTATTCTGTATTATTTATTGTTGCTATTTTATTAGCTTTTATTACAAGTCAAAAAAGAAGAAAGAAACGCTTGAGGTTAAGAAAGATACACAGAAACTGAGAGAGTAAAGAAAAGAAATATGGAAAGTGGTTGTACCCCATCAGTAATTATCTGGCAACCCTGGAACAGAGGTTCCTATCTGGACTTAATATCATTAATATAGAGTAAAAAATCGAGAGTACAAATCTCCAATCATCAGGCTTTATGACTACTTTTTGGAATAAAGCTTAATTTCATCTCTAATTAGTTGAAAAAACATTTCATTCTGAAGGAGAAGAGCTTATTTCCCATCTATATGTATAATAGTAGAAATGGAAAGGGTTTCTTTACTACCTGTGGAAGAACCAGGGGGGCAAAATAATTTTTCCTCTATTTGTACTCATGCTTCCCCTTGTCTCCCCTGCTGCCCTGCATAAAGGCAAACTTCACAGAAAAGTGTACAGAGTACAATCATCTGATAAAAGAAACAATTTTAGCTTCTTTCTCTGACTCTTCCCACCCCACTGTCCCTTCACACAACAAAGATCAGTGTGTTGAGTTTGGCAAGGAGAGTAACTAAAGAAAGTAAAGTGAGGGCTCACAGAACACTTAATACAAGTTAAAATTCTAACATCATAACGTCAAGGTGTCAATCCAACTTTAAACCCATTTGGGAAAGCTTAAGCTATTACCTTAAAAATATGGTAGTACTTCTTTTTTTTTTTTTTTTTTTTACATTTCTTTCATTTTAGTTATTTTTTAAATTTATTTTATTTATTTATTTTTATATTAACATATAATGTATTATTTGCCCCAGGGTGCACTGGTAGTACTTCTTTAGTAACTGCAACCTCTTTATATTCTCTTAATTGCTCATGCTAACAATCTTATTGCACACTACTACTTCTTATAAATAAATAAATCTTTAAAAAAAAAGAAGTGAATGGAACTGGGAATAGGGTGATTGAAGGTCCTCAGTTTTCAGCCATAATTCAATATGATACTTAACATGTTGTCCCCTGGCAGTATGAACAAAGGTCAGAGAAGCCCGACCTCAGAAAAGCCCAAGAAAGATCAACGCTGTCAGCAGAAACAGGGTCTCCTCTCTTGGCACTGGCCCTCTAGGAGGTCCTGGGTTGCCCTGAACAATCCTGACAAGGTAAAAAAACAAAGTAAAACAAAACAAGCTCTCAGCAGGGCGTTGTCTGGATGAACTTAAAAAGGGATTCATAAGAGTCTCCTGGCTTCTCCTTGACTGTCGTAATGACAGGAAGGAACTTGTAGTGGCAACCAAGAAGAAGGTTCTCCCACAATCCTCCAGGATGGTGTGGGTTGGGATGGATAATTAAAACCTGGAAATCTGTCCATTAAAGTCAGGTTGACCAAAAAAAAAAAAAAAAAAAATCAGGGAGGAATAAAAAGGGGCTTCAGGAGCCTAATGCGGATCCACCACTATGCCTCTTGTCATGAGACTTCATCCAGGGATTCAAAACCATCTTGCTCTTCAGCAACATCAGGCCAGGGTTGTGCAGGTGGGTCCTAGTACAGGTGTGGATGCAGACTACTTTGGCTCAGAATTACTGTTTTATCTGATATCTTATTATATATAATAATGTATTATTATTATTATTATTGATCACAAAATCTGATGGTTGAACTAATACAGCTAGATCGTATTACATTTATTTTAAAAAATATATTTTTGGTTAATTTACATAAATTATTTTCAAGGAATGAAGTCCTAGTAGTAATAGTTGAACACCTTATAGTTATTTACCATCCCAAAATGTTTTTATTATTTCAAGTTACAATTTTGGAGAGATAAACTCTTCGAGATAGGAGCAGGGAAGGGAAACAAATGACAGCCTCTCTCTTGCCTGTTTCTGATTTGAATTTTTCACTGTCTTTCACGTCATGACTTGGGGCACAGGGCAGGCACCCCAACTGTGTCAGCCACCGACAGGTGCCATCATTTTAATCACTCAAGAAGCCTCCCTTTCAGGAATGTATATTGCTTCTTGGCCTCTGCCTGCTCCCTGGAAGTTTTGGGCAAAGAGGCAGGAAAAGAATGTGATTGCTCAGGCAGAAATCAATGGGCTGGGATTGTTTCTTCACCTTGGGTGACTCCCTTGGTACTCAAGGAATAAACAGAATTGGCACTGAGCAGGGAAAACAGCACATCCTCTTTGGACTCACTCCCTTATTTATAAGCCATAACCTCAAAGACAATAAGCTGGAAGACCTGCCACCATCCTTGAGCCAGGATCTCCACTAATGTCACAATAACAGTGTTTTCCCTGACATCTAAGAACTCACGGTTGCAAATAAAGCCTGAATCAAACTAGGCATTGAATAGTAATATTATTCCAAAGAGGAAGTAGCAAGGGTATGATAAGCTGGTTCCCCCCAACTTTCTTTAAGTTCTGGAACCATGTGTGATGACGACTTCAGTTAAGAGATAAAGTCAGGTTGTTTACAAGACTCAAAAACCCCCAAAGATAGCTCCCTTTTTTGTGTTTTTGAGCAAAGTAAGAGCACGATCACTTCAGGAATTGGGCATGGTCCAGAGATTCAGGCCATGGGTAACTAACAGTAGAGACTGCTAGTGTCTACCTGACATTCATTTTCCCCTTCTTCCTAAAAGAACCTGGATTCAATGTTATCAGCAATATACCCTACTGGAAAACCACATTTTCAAGCCTTCCTTTAGATAGGTGACTAAGTTTTGGCCAATGAGATATAAGTGAATGTGATGTTGTGATTTATAATAAAAAATATACATTTGGTTTTCGTCCTTATTTCTAGCTCCTAAAACCCTTAACATTTTCTAAGTGATGAGAGCAATAAAACTGTCTTTATATTCCTAAGAAACCCCTTTCAACCACACCTGAGATTGTGCTAGCTGGTGAATTTGGGACTGCGCCTAAGGATGGGGCTGTTTGCAGGAGATTGGAAGGTTGGAACTTTCAGTTCCCCATTCTGGCTTCTGGGGAGGGGAGAAGGGCTACGAGGTTGAACTGATCAACAATGGGCAATGATTTAATCAATTTTTGAAGCCTCTATAAAAACCCAAAAGGCTGGGGTTCAGAGAATTTCTGGGTTGGTGAACACGTGGAGGGTCTACCAGGGTGACACGCTCAGAGAGGGCACGGAAGCTCCAAGTCCCATTGCCCATATCTCGTCCCATGCATGTCTTCTGTCTGGCTGTTTCCGAGTAACATCCTTTGTGATAAGCCAGTAATCTAGTAAGAAAACTGGTTTTCTGAGTTCTGTGAGCCACTCCAGCAAATTATTCAAACCCGAGGAGGGGGTTATGGGAACCTCTGGTTTATAGCTAGTCAGTCTGTAACACAGGTGACAACTGAACTTGGAATTGGGATCTGAAGTTGTGGGGTGGGTAGTCTTGTGGAACCGAGTCCTTAACCTGTGGAATCTGAAGCTATCTCCAGGTAGACAGCGTGAGAATTGAGCTGAATTGTAGAACACCCAGACGGTGTCTCAGAGAATTGCTTGGCGTGCTGAGAAACCTCTCACATCCTGTGTCAGAAGTGTTGTGAGTGTGGTAATGTGTATGAGAAAAGGAGAAACACAGGGAAGAGAAGTGAATTTTTCCCACACAGTGAAAGTTATTGAGTGGGTTTCTTCCTGAAATCTTCTATTGATGGGATTGACCCCGTCATGTACCCATTTGTCCTTGGTGCTTCCTCTTCTCTCCTGACCGTAGTATCGGCAGCTGCCATCTTGGGACAAGAGGAGACCTTGAGGTTGTAAAACATACCTAGGATAGGAAAGCAGTAGGCTAGAAGAAATCTGGGCCCCTGATGACATGGAAGGACTTCCAAAGCAGCCCTAAATGGCTCATCTATGAACTTAACTGTCAGGAGAGAACATTGAACCCCACCTGGTTCCAAGTCACTGTTACTTTGTGGACCAAGAGTGTTGACATCACCCGGGAGCTCACCAGAAAGGCAGAATCTCAGGCATCTCCCTAAGTCAACTGAATCAGCATCTGCATTTTAGCAAGATCCCCACATGCTTTTCCTGTACAAAAAAGTTGGAATATTGGTCTAGATGTAGTTAGTATCTATATCTATTTCTCTGTTTATAAAATTGTTAACTGGTATATCCTGAAGAATCATGCATCCTATTTGTTGGTACTAAAAAATGGTGATAATTACATAGCCATAGGGTAGAACAACGAAAAGGCCTTGAATTCTTCAGAAACAAAGAAAGAAAGCTTTCGTAGGAATTAGCGAACTCTTGTTCCAGCCACTATACTTGGTAACAGAGGTGTAAAACTACCCAGGTCTCAAGTTCATGGTCTAACGAGGGAGCCCCTAGGCACTGCATTACAATAACTTGTTTAAATGCAGCAAGAGATATGCCCGGGTGTTTGGGGAAAACAGATGAGGAGTCTAAGCCTTCTCTCCTGGGCTATGGAGCAGGTTAGAGAACACTTCTGAACAGATGTCACCTGTGTAGTTACAAATTATCTTGCGTCTTTCCCAGCTTCAGGGATGCAGAAGCTAATCTTCTTGAGCTTAAGTCAACCTAAGGGTCTCCCCCAGAGGAAGAAAGCATGGGTTCTGGCACTAATGTCTTTACCCTACACCATCTTCAGTTTCTTGGTTTATAATGTGTGCTCCTTGGCTCACTTACAGAAGAGGGAAATGCAGGTAGCGAATAGGGAGAGAATTTCACAGGACTCAGGGTAGGTGACTAAGCCTATAGAAGGGGTTAGAGTTCATTAAGCACTAATACCTTCTCAATTTTAACACTGGGTTTTGAATTCCGGCATTGATTAGGTATTTCTCTTGATCTGTCTTCTCTAATCTGAAGTTGGAAATCCTTTTGACAGATGCTTAGAATACATTTTTCTCTTTCTCTTTATATTTCTATTTGATATTCTTCAGTTCATTATATTATTAAAAATGAAATCACATTTTTGGGTATTTGTGGTTTGGCTGACTGGCTGGGAAACTGTTTTTCTGGCATTCATTAATAATTTTTTCTTTCCATTTAAAGAACGTTTACTGGACTTGGTACTTGAAGAAAGAAAATGCCAAATTAAGAAACGGGAGAGAGAATAAATGCCCTGTGCCTGCAAAAACCCCAGAAAGATTTTTTTCCTCCTAATTTGTATGGCTTTGAAAGTACTGGGAATAGGAACATGGTTTCTAACAAAACCCAAGTTTTTATTCCTCTCTTCAAGAGCTATGGCTTTCATACCCCAACCCCAGCCCCCAGCTGCTTTTCTTACATGGTCTTCTAGGGTCTCATTTTCTTCTTCCTTAAAATAGACCAAAATAGCCCCGATGGTGAATACCATCATGGAAGTGAAACACACAAGGACCCGGCTTGCCTCAAACTCGTGGTCTGTCTACTTCTCTAGACGGTGCCTGGGTCTCCGGCTCACTGTTTCCCACTGCCCTGCATTAACTGCAAGGAGAGGAAGTCAAGGAGAGGCTGGGAATCTTTTTATATTCTCTCTTCTGAAGAACTCCCAAGTTAGCAAGTAGCCAACCACTGCTAACTGGAGGGTATTGCCAAGCATAATAGACTACACAGAAATCAACAAGGCCTCCCTCATATTGCAACCCCAGCAGAAAACGATGTGGCAGAAGTGGTCCCCAATCCCTGGTGGCCTGCCACATAAGTTCATGCTCCAAGCTCTGCATTCAGCCAGTTCGAGGATGCTGACACCTCTTCATGTGTCCAGCAGGAGCTTTACAGCCACAGTCCTCCCCACCCTAATGTGTGATTTGGCTCTCATGAACGCAAGAGGAAGTGCCCTTCCCTGCACAGAAATCCAAACATAGGATGAAACCACAACTTGTTTTCAACAGGCCTCCTGTTGCGAGCCCTCCCGGCACTACGCTGCTTTTGTGCAAGTGAGCAGGGGACTGGTGGTTTGAAGCTGTGGCCTCTGCCTTTTCCTGAGGATGCCTCTAACGGGGATCTTGAGATCATTTGTCATGAGTAGATTTACCAACGTGGCTCCGCTGAACCAGATTGGGCTTGGTCAGATGTGTAATTCTGATGTTTCAACACGTGACTTGTTGGCAAACCATGCCTTGGATATAAATACACTCACAATATCTAACAATATAGTGCTCTGAACTGTGCATCATTTATGGCTTCGCTTACTCAATAACCACGTGTTAAGTGCCCAGTGTGTGCCAGGCTGTGTGCTAGGTGCCACAGCTACAAGGCGGAAAAGAGATGGCATTTCCCCGAGTGCCTGTGGGCTCAACTCTCTGTCTCATCTGCCTCCACTAAACTCCAAGTTCGATAAGTGGCCGATGGGTATGGGGTGCGGTGGGGATACTAAAGAGGTCGTGGCAGATTGCCCTTGGGCAGAAGGGTGGCACTGAGCCTGTGCAGTGCCCTTTTGTAAATTACAGCCTCATCCTCTGGGCTCCTGTCGTTCCTTCGCCAGAGCTCGGGATTCGGTGAGTGGGGTGTGGACGGCACTTACCTCACACTCACCTCTGCGGCAGGTCCTGACCAGGACGGTTTTCTTTAAGGTGTGAGGCTTGAAATATTCGGTCTTGAAAAACATGAAGGTGTTCACTGAGAGACGCGCTGGGAGGAAGAGACCTTGGAGCAAAGGTAAAGAGATAGGACACCACCTGCACAATCTGAGAACCGCGAACAGAACTTGGAGGAATGGGGCCTAAAAAGAAGGAGAGGTGGGCAGAGGCCTGACATAGATGTCCCTGTGTTCCAAACTAAGAAGCAAATTCTTCATCCTGAAGTTTGTGAGGCACTACTGAGGGGGTTCCCAGAACATGGTGAGATAATCATATTACTCATCTTTGCGGCAGCTTTGAAGAGGTTTGTAGGGGTTGAAAACAGGGGGAGGCTGAGGAGAAGATCGACATAGTCCAGGTGATGGAAAATGAGAGTCTGAACCTACAGTGGGCAACAGGGATGGAGAGGTGGGAAGAGATCTGAGGGAAAGGAAGGTCGTTGAATCTGCAAAACATGGAGGCTGATTGGATTCTAGACGATTACGGAGTTGGACGTGACAGGGATGCATGGCTCCCAGCCCTCTCACTTGGGAGCCTGGGCTGATGCTGGTTCATTCTGCTTAAGAGGGATGCAGGAGGAAGAGGAACTTCATGGTTGCTCTCAGAAGCAGATTGCTACGTGCTCTCTTACTCATGGTTGCCCTCTGCTCACGGCCCTGTTCCAGCAGCAGCCGCAGCGAGGGTTGCTTCTCTTTGTGTTGTAGATGACTTAGAAGGCTTCAGTCAGATCACCCCCAGAACTTGAGCTGCCTGCTTTCACGTCACACAGAGAAAAATGTTCTTTCCAAGCTTCCGATGGCTCTGACCGTATTGGGAGAAGCCAGTGTCTGCCATTGATCATGGGGGATTATGGGGCGGGAGGGGGAGTGGATCAGCCTAACGATACTAGAAGGAAAGCCACTGAAGCACGTGCCTTGACACACGTCAATGCCATTTTCTTGCCCAACACAATGGGAAGCCCACCCTTTTTAGCACCAATAAAACCTGCTACTTTTCAGGCTGCAAAGTATGCATTAGACCAGAGTTCTCTTTCCTGATGGCTGATAAAGACAGGTCTCCTGCAAGAACCATGTTCGTTGTAGATAAACAAATAGATATTTTCTTCTTCTCACGTCTCAGTTTAAGGGTGGTATATGTTTTTGAACTTTTTACTATGGAGAAATGCAGACATGTAAGAAAGTAGAAGAGGGGTGCCTGGTTGGCTCAGCGGGTTAAAGCCTCTGCCTTCGGCTCAGGTCATGATCTCAGGGTCCTGGGATCGAGCTCCACATCAGGCTCTCTGCTCAGCAGGGAGCCTGCTTGACCCTCTCTCTCTGCCTGCCTCTCTGCCTACTTGTGATCCCTCTCTCTCTGTTCAATAAATAAATGAAATCTTAAAAAAAAAAAAGAAAGTAGAAGAGATAATAAAACATATCCATCCATGGGATCCATCTCCAACATAATTCTACCAATTATTAAGTCATAATTAATCTTGTTTCCTCTATATCCCCATTAATATCCCCTCTGTCTCTTATTTTGAAGCAAATGTATTGGATACACATGCACATGAAATACTACAATACATATATTGTATGAAATATATGTAATATAATAATATATATAAAATCAATTTTTTGAATAAACTTTTGGAATAGTCTGAAATGTAAAGATGATCGGGAAGATAGTACAGAGAGTTTTTGTATTCCAATACCCAAATTTCTCTGTTATTAACATTTTACAGAAGTAAGTTATATGTTTGACAATTAATGAACCAATATTAATACATTATTATTACCTAAAATCCGTAGTTTATTGAGATTTCGTTAGTTTTTCCCTAATGTCCTTTCTCTGTTCCATGGAGCCTATTTGAGGTATATTTTACTCTGCATTTAAAAATCTTCGTGGACTTAGGGATGTGACGCTCCCTTTTCCCCATTATCTGTACATTTTTCAGGCCTAAGAAACCTGCCTCTGATGTAGTGTTTACACCCTTCCACCCTTCCTTCCCTTCCTCCCTTCCTCTCTCCTATTCTCACTTGGGAAAGAGATGCCACAGCACACACACCCACGGAGTTAGGAGCACCGATCCCTTTACTTCCCGGATTCCTTTGGAATTGCCACTGTGGAGTTCAGGCTAGGACACGCCCCTGAGTGTCATTTGGGACAATGACCAAACAGAGAATTCAGAACAAGGCAATGTATGTTTAAAAACACATTTGTGAATCCAGCACATTCATCCACGAAACAGAATGAAAGGCTCCCGGACTGTTTGGGTTTATTTTCACTTTGGCTGTTCACAGCATGGAGGGGGGCGGGGGTTCTGGGACTTGCAGTCCTGGTGGGAGCCTGGGAGGTGGTGCTGGTTCGTACTGGGTCAGTTCATCCCTCCTCACGGGGAGGCCACCCAAACGCAGGCCATTTGCTCTCGGCTGGCGTCCCCGGAAGTCATTTCCCTCTGGAGATGCTTAGCTGAAATCAGTGCGGTGCCACGTTTCTGCTGCAACGCCTGCCTCCAGCCGGCCTGTCGAACACATCTACGTGCACTGGGTGGCTGGCTCAGGGCCAGGGTGGCGTCACCGCCATTAATAGAAGTCGAGGGAGCTCAGAAAAATGCTTTCGGTCTGGCAATGGTGCTAGGTGTTTTCGCCGCAACATCTTTGCCATCTGACACGTTGGCCACAAGTATTTGCGACACATAACTTTCTTAAAACGTTTCCTCATAGTAGGGACCCATTAAGTATTTGCTGCATAGCTGCTTCCTTCCTTTCTTCTTTCCTTCCTTCCTTCCTTTTCTTCTTTCTTTCTTTCTTTCTTTCTTTCTTTCTTTCTTTCTTTCTTTCTTTCTTTCTTTCTTTCTTTCTTTCTTTTTCTTTCTTTCTTTCTCTTTCTTTCTTTCTTTCTTTCTTTCTTTCTTTCTTTCTTTCTTTCTTTCTCTTTCTTTCTTTTTCTTTCTTTCTCTTCTTTCCTTCCTTCCTTCCTCTCTCCCTTCCTTCCTTCCTTCCTCTTTCTTTCTTTCTTTCTTTCTTTCTTTCTTTCTTTCTTTCTTTCTTTCTTTCTTTCTTTTTCTTTTTCTTTCTTTCCTTCTTTCTTTTCTTTCTTTCAAGCTGCTTCTTTATTGTCAATTAATACCAAACCAAAGACCTAATACTCAGGGGAAAAATGGTGTTTTTGGTTTGTTCAGAAATGTCCATCCTGTCTCTATTTCTGTTGTGGAAACATAGGATCTTTAAAAACTTGAGTTTGGATACCATCATCACTACTTACTTAGGAGGTCATTAGGCTCCGGAGTCTCAGCCTTTCTCATCTATAGAATGGGAATTAAAATTCCTACTTTGCAGTAGAATTGTGATGATGTCAGCAACATATGTAAATGACCAGCATAGGTGCCTAGTGTATTGTGGGTATTCAAGAATTGTCTCATTATCCAATTCACTATATAATTGCTTTGTCTAATTTTCAGTCCCCTTCTTCGATTCACGTTTATCCTTCCTTTTATGATTTTCTTTTTATCATTTGATGCATACAATTGCTGTTCCTTTGGTGACACAAAACTATGAGTATGGCATTATTTGGCTTTCATAAAGAAGCACAGGTGAGAAAAAGGCAAAAAGGAATACTAATGCTACACTGAATAGTTCACTTATTCACAGAAAGGAACCAGTATAAATAGTCTACCCTGCTGGCACAGCATGAGGCTTTTAAACCAAATTATGTATGTCAATGCCTTTTGGCTAAGGATCAGCAGGAACACATCTGTCGGGTCTACGACTTGTCGCAGGGAAGCAAACTGCACACCAGCGAGGAGTGGGCTTGTGTTAGGTGAGAGGAAACAGGGCTTGTGTCTGGATTGGATGCTGTCAGGAAGAGGGGCAAGTCTATGACCGAGCATTTTAATAAATCTGATCCAGAAAGAGGGAAGGCAAAGGTTATCATGAGTAAAGAGACAGCCATCACTCTGATAAGCAAGAATAGGGGGGCGTTTTGTCATTTTTGTGATTAGGACAGCGTTCATAGTTTTGTCTGTGCTCAGACATGATACAGAGTGCTCGTATTTATGTCTTGACCCGCTGCAGTCAACAGAGAGAGCTTGTCTGAAGCTGATTTTCTGGGAAACTGCGTTCACTGGGAGAATCCCATGGCCTGTACGTGCCAGGCTATTTCCCAACCGCTGTGAGATCCAGCTGTGAGCGTCAGGCCAGTCTCCATAGGTCAGGCTGCTTTTCTCCTTCTTATGTATGAACATGCTCTGAAATAGGATTTAGGTGCAGATAACAGGCACCGATCTGTTTTACAAGAATTGGGGATTTAACCCAGGGAATTGGGTACTTACAAAATTGTTAGAAGGACTGGAATAATGGCTCTGGGCTTGGAATCCAAGAACCACCCAGAGAACCATCCAGAGAACCAGTCCTCCAGCAGAGCTGCTAACCACTCAGTTTCCCACCTTCCTGACCATGGCCATTACCACTGACCTTGTTCGCTCTGGAAATATGTTAGCTTCCTTGCTCGTTAGAGATCAGGAAGCCCTTGTTGCAACTCTTAACCTTAAAGCCACGTCCCCTTTTCTAGGTGCAAACTAACACTTCCGAACTGGGCCCCTCGGCGCTCACTATGCTGGTGACCAGAGCACCCGGCCCTAGAGCAGCCAAGTCCTCTGCCACTGCCTTGGCCACCAGGAGCAAACCAAGTTGCAGTAGCCCATTCTCTGCCTCACTTTTGATTTCCGCATCTCAGGTCAGTGCTCTGACTGCCTGAACCTGAATCACGTCCAGAACCCCAGCTGCAAGAGAGTTGGGGAATCATGATGTTTAGATGTTCCAATCTTGGGGGGAGGAACACACAGTAGGAGAGGAGAGGCTGGGGTGGGTGTTGGTTTCCAGGCCAGGTTTATTCTCCGCAAGCCCTAACTAGGAGTAAAAATGCCTGGGGCTAATCTTATTTCAGTCCCCGATTTGCTAAATTAGGTTAGAAATCTATCATCAGCCTTCTGGGTCTCGGTCTCCATGACCAAGTTAGACCGGATGATATCTGAGCTTCTTTCTGATTCTAGAAGTCTGTGATTCTATAATTATTTTTTCTGATATTTTCCTAAATATATTAATTTTGGAAAGTACTTTCTGTCCTCTCTTACATAGAATTTTCCTTTCCCATTAATACTCAGAATAGGAAGCCTCTAAGATGTTTGGGAGGCCCCGGTTGATTTTCGCCTCCGCATATTCTTACCCTCCCACTGCAAATAGGGCCGACTCCTGTGATCACTAGGATATTGTAGAAATGACAGAGCATGGCCCCTAAGGCGTGGTCATCAAAAAATTACAGCTTCAACCTTTGCCCTCCCTTGGATTACTCATTCTGGCTGAAGCTGGCTGTGGTGTCATGAGGACACCTAAGCAGCACTATGAGGAGGTCTACGTGGTAAGGACCGGGGCCTTCTGCCCACAGCCAGCATCAATTTACCAGCCACAGGAGCAAGGCCTCTTGCAATGGAATGGTCCAGTCCCATCAAATCTTCAGATGACTTTGACCCTGACCAATACCTTGACTGCAATCTCAGACAAAACTTGGAGCCAGAACTACCCATGGAAGGCACTCACAAATTCCTGACCCCAGAAACCGTGTGAGAGAAATATTTAACGCCATTTTAAGCCACTAAGTTCTGGAGTATGCTTTTATGCAGCAGCAGAAACTAATACATTCCTTGTTAGTATGCAAAATAGCATAAAAATTGCTGAATTTATTTCCCAATCTCCAACATCAGATTTCACTTGCTTATCCTTTTCAGACATCAAGCTGGTAACCTTTTAGATTGCATCTCTAGATATATTAGAAGCCATTAAGAAGTGTGTAGATCAGAATGAAAACTAAGCAATTATTTTCCTAGATTTTATAAAATGTGGTAATGGGCAGACAGGAAAAGTCCCCATTGTTAATACACTAAATAGCAAATATTTTCTCAGGCGAAACGCCAGGCATTTGAAGCTTATCACAGGGCTAGTAAATTCCTTGAAAATAAAGTTAATGGAAACATAATAAATAGTTGAAACGACTCCAACTTTTCACAGACATCCCGATCAACTCTGCAAAATGACTTTTAATTAATGAAGGCACTATGCTAAGTCTGTAAGTCAACAAACATTCCCATGTGTTAATGAAAGATGAAAGTTGCCTATAACTGGATTATTTTTGGTTTTCATTTAAAAGGTAAAGAAATTAATCATTTCTTGCTCTTTCTGATGGCTTGAAGTTTCAACGAAGAAAGAGTGTTTCAACAAGACTTAAATTGTTTTCACCAAGTTTCATTTTCCCGAAAACTCTTTCCTGGATCCTGCACTCCCGTTGGTAAGAACAGTCACTTACGTAGAGCAGCAATCTTCCACTTATTATTTTATTTTATTTTATTTTATTTTATTTATTTTTTAAAGATTTTTAAAATTTGAGAGAGAGAGAGAAAGCACGAGCAGGGGGAGGGGCAGAGGCAGAGGGAGGGGCAGAGGCAGAGGGGGAAGCAGACTCCCCGCTGAGCAGGGACCCCAACGGGGGACTTGATCCCAGGACCTAGGATGATGACCCAAGCCGAAGGCAGACATTTAACTGACTGAGCCGCTCAGGTGCTCCTCTTCCACTTATTATTAAAATAAGAGTGTGTAAGTTTTGGAAATTATATTACCTAGAAGTCTGAGTTGCAAGTGCTACAAACCTTGTATACATCAGCCTGAGCAAAAAGGAATTTATTGGATGGTTCCTCCGGTCTCATGGACCTCAAGTCACAGCCAGGTCCCGACAGAGCTGGGGCTTCCGGCACAGTGGAGCCAGAGCTGGAAGGCCGCCAGCTCTCTCCCAGCCTCGCCTCTGCTGCCCTGGGTGCCAGTGTCGTCTTGTGGCAGACTGGCTTTTTGTTGTTGTGGAAAACACAGTTGTTGGCAGCTGTTGAGTTATATATTTTGGCTTCCATCACTGGAGACTTACTTTCCTGGTCTCAAGTGCAAGTTTCTAATGAACTCTGGCCAGGGTCAGGGTCATTTTGTTCAATAGGCTGCTCCCGTGGTAGGTTGGGAGGGGGGGAGATTTCTCAGAACGATAGTGGGCTGGAAAGACAACACAGTATGTCCCATGTATAAGGTTCCTAGGGCCGCTGTAACAAAGTACCACAAACGGGGGGGCTTCCACCTCAGACATGTATTGTCTGACAGTTCTAGAAGCTAGAAATCCAAGGTCATGGTGTTGGCAACGTTGATTCCTTCTGAGGGCTCTGAGGGAGAATCTGTTAAAGGGCTCTCTCCTAGCTTCTGGTAGTTTTCTGACAATCTTTGGTGTTCTGGGCTTGTAGAATTATCCTCTAATCTTGCCCTTATCTCCCTGTGTGTTTTGTGTCCAAATTTCCCCTTTTTAAAGGACGCCAGTCATGCTGGATTAGGGGCCCACCCTCGTGGTATGACCTCATCTCAATTAATTACATCTGCAAAGACCCTATTCCCAAATAAGGCCCCATTCTCCGGGGCTACGACTTCAACATGTACATTTGGGGTGGGGGGGGGAGGGGCATTACTGAACCCATCACATCCCACACAGGACAGCACTCTCTATACAGGATGTCACAAAGAAGGGAAGCAAGAAGCAAAGAGTTGTCACCTTAAATTATGAAACCCTTCAGATTTTATTATCTAAGAGAGAAAAATAAGTCAAAACCTGCACCCAGAGAAAGAAATGGAGAAGAGAGAGAGTGTGTGTGTTTGTGTGTGTGGTGATGAGGTAAGTTAGACTCACAGTGTGTGTGTGTGTGTGTGTGTGTGTGTGTGTGTGTGTGGTGATGAGGTAAGTTAGACTCACAGGGAGACAGACTGATGTGGAATACCGCATGCTGTAGTGACTCACCAGACACACCCACCTGCATGGACTGTTGCATTTTCCCTCCTCAGGCCTGGGCCTCTTGAGAACTGAAGCTTCGCAGGGGCCGCTGCTCCACCAAATGTGTGGAGGCCAGCAGAGGTAACAGCAAGAGGTTTCCGGGGCCCTGGATGACAGAGGAATCCACCAAAACCCTGAACTCTCATCTCCTTGCACCGCCCATCCCAGGAGAAGAGAGATGTCTCCACAGCAGCGGCACCAGTGGGGGGCAAGGCAGCCATGATGTCACACGGTCCCTCAGTGACCCCAGCTCTATCTAGCCTGTGGTAGGGAGGGACAGATTCTTTCATGGTGTCAGTTTTTAATCAGAAGAAGTGATAAGGTATTGAACTGAGCTAAATTCCATACCTAAAATTACCATAAATCAACAAAATGGAGATTTCCACTGACTGTGGAAATGCATTTGATTTGCAGAACAAATCAGTGGAGTCTTCCTCTTATTATTCCCATGTTACAGATAAAAAGACTAAGGCCCAGTGAGGTCGAGAAGCTTGAATTAAACCATAAGTATGGGTGAATTTATGATATATGAATTATATCTCAATAAAGCTGTCACAAAACAAAATATAACAAAATAAATCTGCTTGATAATAAAGCCCACATATCGTATAGCATAGAAAATGCCTTGCTTAGGTGGGGCTAGCAAGAAAAAGGGGTTGTTGGAGGTTACATTTTTCTTGTTTAGGAGGGTGTGACATATCCCAAGACAGAGATTTATTTATTTGGTTATAAAAAAATTCCAAGGCCAGGATCTGACAAAACAAACTGATGTAAGCTCTGCCATTCTGGGCTTCCGCAGAGAGTTGTGCTGTCCTCTCAGAACACGTGGGGCAGACAGAAGCCTGCTTTGCTCATGAGAGAAAAGGGAAAGTTCTCTCTCTCTCTTTTTTCTTTTTGACATTAACTTAGATCCATCACTTTTCGAAACCACATTTTGTGTAGTTTTGATGAAATCTTAGTTTACCCTGTATTTGAAAGCACTGTACCTCTTTGAAGAGGGGATTGTCACATACACTCAGAATTCACTCTGTTTTCATGTGGCCCTAAAAGCAAATTATTGCCTTATAAGATTTATGAAAAAATAGTCATACCAATTTTTTCGAAGTCTCTGGTAAATTTACAAGCATGACGACCTCTTTGTTTCATAATTTATGGTAATTGATCCAAGTTGGATCTCATCTTATAACATCTTCTTAGAGAAATTACTTGACTGAGGCTGTCAGTATGGATGTTTGTTGAAATGACAACTTTGAAAGTCTTTTGAGTTCTGTTCACGAGCCATAGGAGGAATGAAGGCGACACAGGAAAGTCTTTTAATGATCTCAGATGAGGTGATAAGGAAAATAATCTACTCAGTGCCAAAGCCAAGTCATACATTGGGATGAAGTCAATGACATACACAATGGATTTCTTTCTCTTGAAAACCATGGTCTGGACACATTTCAGTTACTTTCTTCTTCAGACACAAGCAGCGAACTACAGAGAAACCATGAGGTCTGCGATTCTGCGTGGGGCACTTTAAAAATGCTGACTTGCTGCCATGGGCATTTGCCCAGGGTACTGAGCAACATGAAAAATGCAAATTGTCTAACCACGTGGATAGTATAAGCCATTCACAAGGGGCAAACAGATATGATATGATTTATTATGCTCTGATACAATACTACACTTTCTTATGAACATGGAAAGCCAATTCTAAAGAGACCAAAGAAGCAGTGAAGAGTTGTCTTTGGGAAAAAGACATTGGGACGGATGACGTCTTTTACCCGTCATGGTTAAAAAGATTTTATGCTGAAGGTATCGTGAATATTAAAATGAACAGGTAAAGAAAATAAAGAGAAAAGAGAGTAGTGAGTTTCCCCTTCATAGAGAAGAGGAGGCCAGGAGTGCTGGGCTTGTCCCATGGGAGTGGACCCCAGTAGCCCATCACCGGTAATTAATTGCTTTGTCTGTTATCTGAATGTCCTTATGTGCTGGTTGACCCCTTCTGATCCTTTATACCATCCACGGAGCCACCAGGAGATGACAGCACATTGCAGGGTATGGCTAAGGCTTCTGGGGGTCCCCATGCTATCTGTTGTACCTTGCTGACGTCATAATAACACACGTGTAACCACCATCATGATGATGGCGGGCGCTATTGTTCTAATGTACACCATAGCATTTCAGTAGGTATGTAGGTTTGCTCAAACTGGAGAGATGCACAGATGAAAAAAGATTTTGGATTGGAGGGAAAGAATCTTGCAGTCTTCATTGTTGGGATAGCCAACAACAAGAAGCGAACTTTGCGGAGGTTAAGTTTTGACCTTCTTCTGAACCGTCCTGCTGGGCTAGAACATTAAAAACATGTAATCTGTGAGACTTGTAGAATGCAGTGTGATTTATTTTATTTCACTATTTAAATTGTATGCTTTTATTGTTTTAAAAACTGCATATTCATGTGGAAAAAGAAACATCGGTTTTCTGGATGTTCTAAACCTTCTCTTAAATACCATTTCCTTCTTGATATTCCACCTTCCTCCCGCTGTAGATTTTATCTGCTGGTGGAAGATAAGAAATGGGGGTGTGTTTTAAAAATCAGTGCTGCATGATGTGATGAGTGCGGGTTGTTATACTGAACTGATGAATCATTGAACATTATATCAAAAACCAGTGATGTGCTATACCTTGGCTAATTGAATTTAAGTAAAAAAAATAAAAATCGATGCTGATGGGTTCTAACATCAAATCAAAGGATGGGTATTTCCAGTGAAAGATTTCAAAGGTTAAAAATAGCACTTAATTTGTGTGTGTAGGGGGTTTAAAATAGAATATAAGATTTTGAAAAATTTGGCCAAGTGTCAGGGATAGGCTGCAAAGAGTGTCTCAATATGCCTGTATCTGTCAGTTGTGTTTTCTGACTCAAGATGATTTGCTTTGCTCTGTCTGATTTCTAAAATGTGACAGATCGTTAGGACAACCCTCTTTTCCAAAGTACAACAGAGAAAACGAGACTCTGGAGATGCAGCCTTATTTCCATATTTCTGTCCCTTAAAGAGCTATGTTTATTCCTACCCCAGGGCCTTTGCACTTGCACTTCCTTCTGCTTATAATGCTCTTTCCTAAGATCTGCTCTTCGTTCCTAAGGCTGCCCTTGTTTCACCATTTAGGTCTATGATAGACTGAATAATGTCCTCCAATGATGCCCACACCCTGGTCTTTGGAACCTGTGAATCTGTTACCTGATGTGGCATGAGAGACTTTGCAGATGTGGGGAGGGCTCTTGAAATGAGAAGATTATCCTGCATTATTTGGGTGGGTTCCATGTAATCATAAGAGTCTTTACAGGTGAAGGAAAGAAATAGGAGAGTGAGTATCAGAATCAGAGATTTGAAGGTACCGGCTTTGGAATCAGGGGAAGAGGGTCACAGTTAAGGAATGCGAGCAGCCTCTAAAATCTGGAAAAGACAAGGAAATGGGTTCTTCCTAGAAACCTGCTGATGACTTGATTTTTACCCATGTTGGACTTCTGACCTTCAGAACAGTGAGGTAATAAATTTGCTCATTATTTTAAGTTAGTGAGTTACTGCAGCAATAGGAAACTAATACAAGGTCTTAACTCAAATATCACTTATTAGAAAAAACTTCAGACCCTCACTAAGTAGTCTTCAGTCACTTTACCGTATTATCTTCTTCTTGGTATTTATCAGTACTTGAAACTACTACTTTAGATACTAAGCACATTGAAAAGTTTTTTCCTTCTGTTAGCATGTGAACACTGTAGGGACAGCCAAGGCTCTGTTGTGCTCACCACGATGGCCCCAGCACCTTAGAAGAGAGTCTAGCTGAATGGAAAAAGAAGATATGGTCCATATATACAATGAAATATTATGCCTCCATCAGAAAGGATGAATACCCAACTTTTGCATCAACACGGATGGGACTGGAGGAGATTATGCTGA